>CM072523.1:20447356-20512356 GCA_036898135.1 Oncomelania hupensis | reverse complement strand
ATCATCATCATCATCATCATCATCATCATCATCATCATCATCATCATCATCATCATCACAAAAAAAAAAATCATCATCATCATAATCGTCGTCATCATCACCACTTTCATCTCCATTACCATTATTATTTTCATCCACCACCATCACCACCACACCTCACCACCTTCCTCACAGCCTACCCGCTCCAGAGGCGACTCCACGGGTCTCTAGCAAACATGACGCGACGCGTGCTCATGATGACGTCATGCTCCAAAGCGTCATCGAAGCGGAGGGTCTTGGTGACGCGGCCGCCGTCGTAATGCACGAAGAGGCGGTCGATGTGGAAGGGGGAGGTGACAGGGCTGGCACTGTGCAGACGGCTTGTGTCGTTGTGGAGGAAGAAGAAGACCCTCATCCAGAACGTACAGGCCACCTCGTTGAAGACAGAACAAAACGCAACAGTTCAGTGATAGAGAATTGATAGTCTGGCACACCTATCACCCAGGTTCGTGGGCAAGCTGCAAGGTAAACGTAACCATTTTTCATTGTCCATCTCAGAAGCATAATTGCTCTGGTGTTTCAGCGTTGATTTAGGTCCTTACCATCTCTTTGTGCTGGGATGATAAAAGGGTGAGCTTTGTGACTTATAACTTCCAGTCCTTAATGTATAACTTCCAGTCCTTGACTTGTAACTTCCCGTCCTTGACTTATAACTTCCAGTCCTTAATATATACCTTCAAGTCTTTAATGTATCTCTCTTCGCAGCTCTCCAAACATAGCTACTTTTAAATCCAACTTGAAAACTCATCTCTTCCTTAAATGTTTCTGATCTTGCCTCCCATCATCATCGTTGTCATTCCTCCAATTCTTTTTTGATTCAGACAACCGCCACCACCCACACCATCACCCATCCTTAGATCTCCCCTTCTCCCTCCCTCCCTCGTCTCTTATTCGTTAGCAAGTGTCTAATTTTATTTTTTATGAAGCCGTATGTTTAGAATGAATGCGTGAGTACTGCGCTTTGAACTGATATTGTTAATTGGAAAAAAAACGCTATATAAATATTATTATTATTATTATTATTATTATTATTATTATTATTATTATTATTATTATTATTATTATTATTATTACTCGGGCCCGAGATATTTAATTAGAGAGCGAAGCCTTATTGTCCGCCACAGTCCACAACAGTCAAATCTATTTGCATATTCGCACAACTCTACCCTAGAAGCACATAAAGTCCTCACAGATAGTCCCAGTTGTGTAAAGACTTTGGATTAGATTGTGTCGAGACGAGTGTAGGCAGACATCTTTCTTGATCTAGTGCCGTACCTTCAGAGTAGCGAGGGTTGCATTCAGCTTTATTTTCGGTATGGGTTTAAAAAGGTATAGATACATAAATCATTGATAAATTATCGGTCAAATTGATCGCCTTCAGAAGATACAAAATGCAGCTGCAACCATTGTTTATTTTTTGGAGTCAATGAAAGAGCACATAATTAAGCCTATTACTCCGGGTTTGCGCTTCCTGCACTGGCTCCCCGTTGCAAAGTGAATTGACTATAAACTCCTCTCCATCATGGTACCAGTGTGTTAACGTTCCTGGATATCTTTAAGAATTGATTTCAATGTATGCTCTTTCTCGCACTCTCCGCTCATCGTCAACATCACTTGTAGTGCCTGGTAAGAAGGATGATATGGAGCCAGGTCATTCAGAAATGCAGCACCTACCCTCTGAGAAAACGTTTTTAGAAGATATCAAATCTTCAACAGATGTGCGTTCCTTTCACCTATTTCATTTCCCAACCAACAGCAACTTACACATTTTCATGCGCTCCGAGCACATCTCAGTTGCATGGAGATGTGTACCAAAACATGGAACTGGATTGGATAGGTTTGGATTGTTATATTAATGATCTACCGTATTCCTTCAACTTTGGGTCTTACCTTAGGTACCCAGCATATACTGAGGTTGGCAGGGAGGTAGACCAGAGGCTTCTGAACCATGCCTGCCACCCCTCCGAAATGGTTTATCCTGTCACACACTCGCTGATAATGGACTCGTCTATCCGCCATTGTTTCCTCCATGTCTTCGTCGTCTGCTTCAAAGTTCCCTTCTGAAGAAAGAGAAGAAAACAAGCAAAAATCAATTTTTTAAAGTGAGTTTTGATCTTTCTCCACCCCCTTATGCCTACCCTTCCCCCAACTCCCACCCACCCCCCACAAAATCCAACCAACCAACCAACAAACGTTTATATCTATCGAGAGAGAGAGAGAGAGAGAGAGAGAAAGAAAGAGAGAGAGAGAGAGAGAGAGAAAGAAAGAGGGTGAGAGAGACACACACACACAGACAGACAGACAGAGAGAACGGAAAAGGTTCTCCTCAGCAACAACAACTACTACAACGACGACGTAAAAAACTTTTTTCTCTCTCTTTTTCATATAGGTTTCCATGTAGATCTAGTAGTGATTGGATAGCTACAGCGGTATTTTTCCTACTATTGTACCATGGGGATCAAAGTCTCCGAAGACTGACGGACCATAAAGTAAAACCTATATGACTGTGCGGTGTCCATTTCCGCCCTTGCCCTTTGATCAACTTATTGCTTTCTTTCGACTCCCTCCCTTTCAACTGCTAGAGACTCTCTCCTCCTCCCTCCCTCCCCCCCCCTCTCTCTCTCTCTCTCTCTCTCTGTATTTCTCTTTCCATTCCCCCACCCACAAACACGTAGACGATCAGACCGACACATATACGGTTTGCATGCGCGCACTAACGCGCACACACACACACACACACACACACACACACACGGACGCACGTGCGACAGACAGACGGCGCTATACACGATGAATGCAATGTGTCTGCTCAGTTACTTCAACCATAACTGAAGGGTTTACAGATCCTTGTAATCAATATTAATACCAAATAGATGATTTTTCATTATTTTAATTTTATTTGATCAGTTATCATGCATAATTACGTGTATTCAAATTATGTCCAAAGGAAACCACAAAATATTATAAAATAAAAATTATATATGAAGGTTAAAAAAAATAAAGGTTTTCTCTAAAACCTTTTGGTCATGGGGGAGGAAAGCGTTTGCAATGTCCCTTTTCTCTAGGTCAGCTTAATGAGTGCGATGCCTATCTCCTCTCTTTCCCTCTCCCTGTGGATTGATAGAACAGAGGAGGAATGAGAATGAGCAAATGAGAAAGACAGCGACAGTGGGAATTTAAAGCACTAAATTTCCACAAAGTGGGGATACTATTTATACTGAAACCCCCGGCACGCCCACGGGGGATATTGGTCTATTGATGTAGGTATACTTTGGACCTTTACAGTACACGTAGACCCGCTGCCAACACACTGTACTTAAAGGACACTAATGAAGGACACTAAGGACTCTATGGCAGTAGCCTGGGCCTCATTTGTGGTTATTGTATTGTGGCAAAATACAAATTTGGCCTATTCCTATGTTGTGTGTGTGCTGCGACCTTCCCTTGAGAGAGGCTATGGCATTTGCTATCGCTATGAAATGAGCCACAAAGCGAAAGTCCGACGATCTTTCATAATAATAATAATAATAATAATAATAATAATAATAATAATAATAATAATAATAATAATAATAATAATAATAATAATAATAATAATAATGTATGCTAGATATTCGCGTTTTCATCCAAATCAGAAATCAGGCACAAAGCGTGGCGATCTGTATCAACATACACACTCACATGTTTCACCCACTCTCAAACATAATAACGATAACACATCTATCACTCAATCCTGTGAGGTAAAGGAAGGGAGATCGCTATTAAAAGACGGCGTGAAAATCGACTTTTTAGTGTTGAAATATAGATTGACTGTATCCAATACCATTATTGAAGGGAGTGGGGAAACAGGAATTCCAGAAGATCATCCTCCGTGACCTGAATTGCCTCATATCTAAGTCATATAAGTTCGCCCCTTGCGGGAATCGAACCCGCAACCTTCGACATAAAAAACAGGGGAATAACCACCAAGCCACCTGATTGGGTCTTAATGAAAGCAAAACTATTTATTGTAAGCTATGTTTTTAATTGTTCTTATATAGCGCTCTTTCAGCTCAAGAGCTGCTCAAGGCGCTGGCCGATACAGGATCTAACTCAAGCCACCCGTGGCGCCCACTAACAGCCTTTGGGCGCATGGTCTGATACCCAGACCACTGAGCATAATCCTGAAGCGAGCGGGGAAGGGCAGAATGGAACCTAGTGTTTGTTGGGTATATTTGTGTAAGACATAAGCGTCAGGATCTTTTAAGTCCTTGTGATGGAATGCTTGCTGGCACAGACTAAAGCTTGGTTTATACTCTCATCCGAAGGAGTAAAATGTTGCGACTAAAAGAATTGTTTAAAAAAACTTCGGACTCTTTGGGTCCTGGGCCATTACTCAATAACAACAACAAGAAAATAACAATGGAAAATAAAAAAGAAGGGAAAAAATTAAGAAAGAAAGAAATCAAGATAGAGAGGAAGAAGAAGAAGAAGAAGAAGAAGAAGAAGAAGAAGAAGAAGAAGAAGAAGAAGAAGAAGAAGAAGAAGAAGAAGAAGAAGAAGAAGAAGAAGAAGAAGAAGAAGAAGAAGAAGGAGGAGGGGGAGGAGGGGAAGAAGAAGAAGAAGAAGAAGAAGAAGAAGAAGAAGAAGAAGAAGAAGAAGAAGAAGAAGAAGAAGAAGAAGAAGAAGAAGAAGAAGAAGAAGAAGAAGAAGAAAAAGAAGAGGAAGAAGAAGAAGAAGAAGAAGAAGAAGAAGAAGAAGAAGAAGAAGAAGAAGAAGAAGAAGAAGAAGAAGAAGAAGAAGAAGAAGAAGAAGAAGAAGAAGAAGGAGGAGGAGGGGGAGGAGGAGAAGAAGAAGAAGATGAAGAAGAAGAAGAAGAAGAAGAAGAAGAAGAAGAAGAAGAAGAAGAAGAAGAAGAAGAAGAAGAAGAAGAAGAAGAAGAAGAAGAAGAAGAAGAAGACCATAGGGAGTGTGACTTACGACAAGACAAAGCGAAAAAGGTGGCGCTGGCAGCTGGCGACGGTCCACTAGCTAGACATATCCCATGAGTCCTCGCTGCACGTGCTGCTCGCGAGGTTCACGCGTTTGTGCGCGAGATCTTGCGCGCTTCCGGCACGTATTGGGAGTGCTACGTGAAGTGTGTTGCCGCTGTTGTTGGAGATGATAATGGTGGTGTTGTTGTTGGTGGTGGTTATGGTGGTGGTGGTAGAGGGGGAGGTGACGAAGGCGGTGGTTGTGGCCATGATGATGATGGGATGAGAGGAGGAAGGGGAGAATGCGAAGAAAAAGAAGAGGGACGTGATAATGATAATGACGATGATGATGATGATGATGATGATGATGGTGATGATGATGATGATGATGATGATGATGATGATGATGATGATGATGATGATGATGATGCATTTACCGTTTCTCGGGGTTGGGAGGAGGAAGTTGGGGGAGTTGGGGCAAAAGGAGGGAGGGAGGGGCGGGGGGGGAAATGATTGAAAAGTTCATACTGCATGGCAGCAGGATGAAAATGTGTGAACGAACTCAGATGACAGTCAGACTCCACAGGCTCTTGTATCTGGACACGCGAGCGCCTGTGCCTGTGATGCGTCTCCCTCCTCTGGTATCCTGGTATCATGGTCAGCCCAATTCTAACTTTGCATTTCTCGCTCAACTTGAAATTCATCAACAGCAAGTTTAACCACGTGATTCAGCCCGGAAATAATTGTTTCTAAGGATCCGGGAGGTGTGGAAGGAGAGATTGAAGGCATTTCAAAAGTAGAAATAATGTCATTTAGGCAAGATCCAAAAGCGCAGGCACCCGAAACACTTTTTGAGGAATACTTCGTTTAATGTTACAGAAATCATACGCCTGTGGTTTAAAACTTTGCTGCTTCCATAATGCCTGAGCGACTTTCAAATTCGGTGTGAAAGATGATGAGGATTGTGAGCATGATGAGGATGATAATAAGATGATGAAGATGATGCAGATATCTTTTAGCTATCTGTAATATAAAGTGAAAACAGTATCAGCTTCTGTATGCGATTTTTTAACAAAAAGTGGAAACCGATGAAAAATTTGAATACTCTGAACGACAAGAATAATAATAAAGATAATGGTGATTAGTATCATGTTGTTATGGGTTACTATTGAGTTGAACCGGGTAGCACAGATGAAGTAAGTAATGGGTGATGTATAAACAGAAACAGATCCTGGAGGCGACGTGTAGCGTACACACATGCACAAAACACACACACACACCTACACACACACACACACGCACACACACACATATAAAAAGAGGTGGGGGGGGGGGAGGGAACGGAAGAAATGTTCCATAATGAAACTGCCTCTCGAGAGTTTGTCTGTTTCACTGCTTGCCCTCTTAAGCTATACAGGCGCATGTCGCACACCTCGAAAAGGTGATCAGACAATAGATTAAGTCACGAGAGAGAGAGAGAGAGAGAGAGAGAGAGAGAGAGAGAGAGAGAGAGAGAGAGAGAGAGAGAGAGAGAGAGAGAGAGAGAGAGAGAGAGAGAGAGAGAGAGAGAGCGAGAGAGAGAGAGAGAAAGAGGGAAAGAGGGGGTAGGGGAAAAAGGAGAGAAAGACAGACAGACAACAAGAGAGAGACAGAGATAAAATAAATGAATGAAAACTGAAGTTTAACGTTTGTCACGAACCGATCAGACACATGTACAGGCGCAGGCACTCACATATAAACATACACCCACACAAGCGCTCCTGATCGGCCGGACATCCTTCAGTTGCTGAGACGAGAAATGAAAGGACGTACAAACACGTACAACATGTAACAAATGACAAAGGTTTATGATTACAAACTCATCACGCTTTATTCATACAACTAAAATAACTAGCAATCACGGACACACGCGCGCTAAACTCAATAACACGTGATGGGATGAAGAACAATGAACAATTACAATAACATAAATGTAAGGAAGGAGAAATTGTTGTTGTTGTATCAGATTTTATTCATCAGATTAACATACGTTGTACTGATAAGGAAGGAGAAAATCAAAGCATACAAAGAAGAGGGAGAAGGAAATGGAATAGATAGTCGATGGGAACTATAAAACCTGAGGAGGGAGGTGAACTTCGATCCGGATCCACGTGGTAAGGTGACCTGTACTTGCTGCTTGACCGGAACTTGCCACTTCCGGTGTCAACACAAATGTCACGCACGTGATCAGGAGAGAAGATACACGCAGGTTAGAGGTCAGAAGAAAGGGGTAGACGGACGACTTGAACGAAGACGAGCGATCGCGTAGAAACCACGTCACAATGAGGAGCAGAGGTGAAGTAAGTATAACCTTTGAGGGAAAGTTGTACAGGGGAGTAAGATAATGGTAAGGGATGATTAAAGATTGTTTAGCTCGGCTTGGATATAGTAGTGAGTCAGATGTAGAAGTGTTAGTAGTACGTTGGCATGTGCGATACACATTCGCCTGGTCAGCAATTACTGGCCGGGAAAGTTTATAGTTTGCATGGTCAAAGTATGACGCATACATATGTGCATGCATCCTTTGTGTGTAAGAGCGTGATCAGTTCTGACCAAGTGATAGGTACAAGACCCAAGGGTGGGGTCAGTCACGTGGCAATGACGTAGTAAGTTAGGGCATCTCCTTATGTAGAGAGGTACGTTTTAACAGAGTTGTGCTATAAAAGCTGGAGGAACAAAGAAATCTTTCTCTTATCTCTTATCTCCTGCTTCTGCCAGACTTGGGACAACTCTGTTCTACGAGGTAGTGCTTAGGGTGGTCAGTTCATAATGTATCAGAAACCAGGGCCAAACTTATAGTGCGCACAATCTTTAGCTATAGAATGTATAGAACGAGGCTTGGCTCTCTTTATGCAAGGTCTCTCTTATCTCTTATCTCCTGCAGGGGTTCCAGACCTCTCTTCTGTATAGAATGCTAGAGCTTAGGGCGGTCAGTATATAACATGTAGTGAGTTTAGTGTAAAGAGACTGCGGGCTCTCTTCTCTTGTGCATAATGTGTCAGGATGTGCGTAGGATGTTTAGTACAAAGCTTGGTGGCTTGTATTTAGTAGTTGTTTAACTGGTGATTTTGTTATTTAGAGGCAAAAGTGAGTTTGAAAGTTAGTCTGTAAATGAGCTGATAAATAAGTTAGGGTTGGTCGGTTCTAAGGGTGTGTGCATAGCTTAGACTGCTGTTTTAGTCTATTACTGTTAGTATAGGGTGAAAGTTCGTGTTTTCAATGGAGGAAAGAAGGGCGAAAGAAACTGAAAAGATGCGGTAAGAAACAATGAGTTTATTTGAACATTTTCTGTATTGTTAATTAGAGTCCATGTGCATGCGAATTTTATGTTTCTTGGTTGACATGTATTAGTTAGATTATTAAAATTGTATAAAATGGAGACAAGCTGTAGTTTATTGTGATTTATTTGAGCGCATGATGAAACTATTTGGACGGCAGTGAGACTGGTTCTGTTTTGTGTGTCTTACGTGCTGTTATGTGGTTAGTTATGCCCGATCCCCGTACAAGTAGAAAATTAGGTAGTTTAGATTGACTCTCACATAGATAACGCAAAATAAGGGACGCGTTACATAAGTAAAGTAAAGAAAGTTAAGCCTGCAACAGTTCATTCATCCGAGGTAATCGCAGTCTATCCCGGATGTAGCCAACGGTCCCAATATTCCCTCTCTCATTCTTCTACCCCTCTCCATCTAATGTAGTTGTTCCTTTTAGCTCTGTGCATCACTAACTATAGTCCTTCGTGATGGCACTAGCTGTAACTACAAAGAAATTCCACCAAAATCGTCACCATATATATTCCATTAACATAATTATCCGCACCTTATTATAAACACAAGATGAAAATAGAATACGTGAAGATGAAATGGAATAATGAAGTGCATGAAGGATGACTAAATAACTGTCATACACATTGACGCCTCTACTCAACACCACCAATGCTTTCTACACAGCCACGCCACAACATAGCGCAACCTCACGCAAGCATGCGCGCACAACACAGAGTCGCCGACAAAATAAAATGTAAGTCTCACGTACCCAATACGGCTTATGGTGAGCAGGAAACACCGCCGAGTTGCCCCGCCACGGTGCTGGAGATTGACACAGTACTAATGTACTACATTACCAATCCTGGCAGTACTTCTAGTCCAACTGACTTCTAGTACAAATGACTTCACGTCACACGAACTCACATGCCAACAAATATATTAATTTGTGTTGATTCAAAATCAGTTCTACAATCTATACAAAATTGGGAGAATAAGACTAGATCAGATTTATTATTTGAGATCAGATATTTGATACATGTAATTATTAGTATTTGGATTGATGTTAACTTTTGTTGGGTTCCATCTCACTCCGGCGTGTGTTGGAATGAATATGCAGACAAACTTGCAAAAAGATGAGCTACAAATGTAAAGTCAATAAATAATTGTAATCTGAAATTATCTAGTCATGAACTCGTTTCATTAATAAAAAAACATTTTCAAAATTTAGTAAATAAACAAATTATTTTATCATGTTCGAGAAATATTGCAAAAGTTATATATAAAATGCGCTTGGATTCGTTGTTAACAAAATATGTAAAAGATATTAAATGTATATGTCAGCAGCCAGTTTCTATAAAACATTTATTATTTGAGTGTACATCTTTGCTACCATTGTACACAGCAAAGAATGTAATGCTAAAAAACACTGATAATATTAGTAATATCTTATATAATCAAGCAATAATAGAAACAATAGCAAGTATTATTTTAACTACCGATTTAAAAGATATTTTTTGATTATATAGATAGTGTGTGTGTGCGTGTGTGTGTGTGTGCGTGTTTGTGTGTGTGTGTGTATGATCGTCTAAAATCATTGTATGAAATGAATAGACGTTAAATAAAAGAACTGAACTAAAGGCAACAGTCATAAAGTAGACTTTCAACTCGCCCATTGCAATAACTAGGCTATCTTTCTGTAGCTTTACCTCTCATCCAAAAAATGGCTATTTTCACAGACCAACGAAGTTATTATCATAGGTAACGTAATCTTCTAACAACGCTGCCAACTGTCTGCCACTGAACAAACACTGCCACTGCCTATTCAGCCCTGTCAATATCCTCTAGAGAATTCAAAATCATAAGAAGATCCAAGACACTCAAAAACAGAGGTCTTTCCTCTCAGAAACTATAGCCTGCAGTGCGCATATTCACAAAACTTATTATTATATTATATATTTATATATATATTATATATATATATATATATATATTTATATATATATAAATATATATATATATATATATATATATATATATATATTTATATATATATATATATATATATATATATATAATATATATATTTATATTTATATTTATATTATACTCTGTCTTGCCCTCGGAAGGGTATAATCCTCACTCACTTTTTGCTACAGACACTAACTTGCACCCGTGAAATTATCCTTCCACCTTTCATCCATCCCTAATCACTTCCACTATATCATCCTTACATTACATTACATGATTATTGCTTTAGGTCCAGCGGACTCTTCCGAGCCAAATCAGGACCGGACAACCCCTGATCCGCATAAAAGCTCTGCTGAAACAACCCTAGAGGTAAAACTGAATACCTGTACTTTATCCAAACTATCTGTGGAACAAAATACCTCTCGCTGCACGACAACGTACACTCCCGCCATTGGCGACACGGCAGACGGGGATAACAATCCCAGGAAAGAGGGGGTATAGGGGCCTAAATCAGCACTGTACCACCGAAGCAAATCATGTTGCTAAGATAGAAACATTGCTACTTTTGTATTGCACACCACCACGGCTCGGAATCGAACCTGGGTCATCTGTGTGCCAGTCGACCATAGTTATATAATGAAACACATTAATACAATGATAATGGTGCCGACACATTAAAACACGTTTACATACTCATTGTCACGAATTGGCTAGTTTAAACTCTGCCTATCGACTATTTAGCATTGTGTAGCCTTTGTAACAGTAGAGAGTTAGTACAGTACACAGTAGCAATTAAATTACAGCACACTGCGAGCCTGAGCCACACACACAGCGCAGTGACGTCAGCACTTGAGTTTTGAATATGAACATTTTACCCAATGAGAGCTTACGCAAAGCGGTTCGAGCCAGTTTGACTGGGTCCGAGCCTAACACATTTTTGGGCAGTTGGGAGTAATACACCGAAGTGTTAACAGCTAGAAAGCTGGCAGAGAAATCTCTCTACACTTAGACCAGGAAGCAGGACTTAGGAATCGTAGAATTCTATCAAGTCACACGGGCCTGAACTTGTCAAACAGGTAAATGAACACCCTTCTGTTTCATCGTGATATATGTGTAGTATTGTTGAAATTATGTTTGAAGAATTTGCTATGCATAAATGTGAATTGTTAATCCGAATTTGCGTGACCATGTGGAAGAGCCTACCACGAGGCGAAACACGACCGGTTACGCCGCCATGTTGCATACCATACGGAACCACTGTTGTTTAACTTATATGTATGTTTGCAGACCAGTGGCTGTACCACTGAATGTTTATAATATTATTAATTCTGTATGTGTATAGTTAGCCACGTTTGATATTTATGTATGTATAGGAATTTAGAGTGAGATTCCAGTGGAACCCGGAAGTAGCAGAATGTTCGTCGCTTATGTATAGAGATGTGGAGCTATCACTGAGGGCTACTTGGCTTTCAGTGAGACGCTCTGCACAAACCGATTATTCAGGGTTGTGCAGAATTTCGTCTCTTATATTACAGACGGGCAGGCGAGCTATCCAGGCGAGCTATCCCGAGCTATCCCGAGCTATCCTGTGAACCCCACTCCACAGAAACAAGTTGGTTGAGGAACCTCTACCGCACAAGTCGGAACGAGCGACCCGGTAAAACTCCCTGTCAGACCCCACAGCGTGGCCAGGGAACCCAACTACACAACGACACAGGTGGACCAGAAGCTACCTCACAGAAGGACTTCGACCGCACCACCCGCCAGTTAAGTGTGTTATCCCAAGTGCACTTAAACTGATCAGAACAGGACCACAGTAGTCCAACTATTCAGAAACTCTAAAACGGACCACAGTAGTCCAAATCTACATGAGATATACTAGCGAGTGCCCGATGAAGATAGAACAGCTGCATAGACTATCAGCGATCGAACTATTAGCATTGAAAGAGACTTTTTAAGTTAGATTAGTACTTAGAGAACCTTGTATAGAGTAGAAGAAATAAATGTGTGATTTTAACTGTTATCAAAAGGCTGGACTACATATGATTCATAGCCGTGTGAAAGCTAGTGTGACAGTATTCTTTTACCTTTTTTCTATCTATTTCTGTACCCCAACCTTAACACAGAACGAGCTAAACAAATAAATTTATTAAAGTAATTCATAGGGTGACTTACTAGCAGTTCCCACCGAATAAACGTGAGGGTCCATAATTCCATTGTGCAGAGCCCATAAACCCCACGTGACACTTTAATTGGCGAGCCTAGCCAGGATCTGTGTATAATAGGAATTGGGTATAAACGGATCTAAGTACAATAAAATTAGATAACAGTAGGAGTAGTAGAATAACTTAGAATAGTGGTAACATTGACTCAGTTTGGGTGCACTATTCTTTAGTTAAAAACTTTTTTGCTTCAATTATTTTTGTGTCTGTATGTTGCATTGTTCTTTTGCAGGTTTTGCTTAAGTAACTGTTGTATGCCATTTGACTCTTGTTTTATTCTATTATTGATTACGAATTTGATTGTCTTTGCATTGTTTTTATTGACTTGCAATATTGCTAGTGTTTTGGTATTCCACGTGATTCAGAGGGTGTTCATAGACACGTTTGGCAATGTCGGACCCAGTGGCCTTGAGATTGCGTTTCAAGGAATTGGGAGAAGCTTTACACTTAGCAGGGGCGGACCTAATTGCGTATATAAATGCAGAGGTAGAGAAACAGGAGGCTAAGGCAGAGAGAGCAGCAGAAAGGGAGGCGAAGAAACTAGCCTTAGAAGCAGAGCAGAAGAAACTAGCATTAGAAGCAGAACAGAAGAAACTCGAAGCAGATCAGAGAAAAGCAGAATTAGAAGCAGAGCAAAAGAAATTAGAAGCAGAGCAGAAGAAACTAGAATTAGAAGGAGAACAGAAGAAGGCAGCATTAGCAGCAGAGAGAGAAGCAGAAGTTAGGAGATGGGAGTATGAGAGGGCAGAAAAAGAAAAAGAGAGGGCAGAAAAAGAAAAAGAGAGGGCAGAGAAAGAAAAAGAGAGGGAAGAAAAGGAAAAAGAAAGACAGCATGAGTTAGAGCTAAGAAGATTGGGATCAGGAGCTTCAAGTTCTTCCTCAACCCCTTCCCACTCAGATCAGCTAGAGGTAGCATCCAACCCTGTACAAGGAATGTCATTTCCACTGGGAACATTCAATGAGAGAGAAGAAGGTCTAGATCTCTATCTGACTAGGTTTGAGCGCCTAGCAACAGAGTATAAACTAGATCCCACTCATTGGTCTTTCAAGCTTAGTCAAGGACTTAGAGGAAAGGCTTATGACATCTACAGTAAGCTACCGACTGACAGAGTGACTGACTATCACAAAGTAAAAGAGGCACTCCTAACGGGATTCGAACTGACAGGAGAATGCTACCGGCAAAAGTTCCGCACCAATCGGAGAGTGAAAGGAGAGAGCTATGCGCAGTTCGCGGATCGGTTGTCCACAACGCTGGATAAGTGGATTAGCCAGTCAGCCACGGCTAAGACGTATGATGGACTGACAGAACTGTTAGTATGGGAACAGCTACGGGAAACCATGACCCCCGAGCTGAGAACCTTCTCAGTAGAGCAGGGCGCGGAAAGACTAGAAGATCTGGTCAAGGTCGCAGATAGGTACGTGGCCGCACACGGAGAAGCCAAGAGCTTCAGGCGAGACCTAAAGCCTAACGGGAAAGAGGCACAGAAACGAAGCCCTAACCGAGAAGAGCGCACCGCGAATAAGCCGAATAACCCCAGACCTGGGCAAAATAAAGGACCCAACACGGAATTCGGGAAAAGAGGTCCCGCAGAACAGAGACGGTATTGTTCGTTCTGCAACAGAAACAATCACTCCACCGCAGAATGTTTCAAGTTGGCCGCACAACGTAGGGAAGAGCGCGAAAGCCGGCCAGCGCACAGAGTTCTAACTCAAAGTAGCGGTAATAAGCCACACACGATCGGAGATCACCCATCGGTGACAGACACGGTCAAGGTCAACGGAAAAGAAGCGAACTGTCTGTATGACACAGGTCTATCATACGACGCGATAGTCAGCGAGTCTCTTGTATCGCGCGCGGACTTGACAGACAAGACAGTCGACTTACAAGGAGCAGACTTGACGAAACCGACGACTACTTGCCCAATAGCTTGGATCGAAGTAGAGAGTAGGTACGTCACAGGACGAATCCAAGCAGCTGTTTTACAGAAACCCCTGTATGATCTAGTGCTAGGTTGTAGGTATGTGTTCTTAGGCACGCCCCCAAAAACTGTAGAGATAGCTGCAGTGCAAACCCGGGCCCAAGCTAAAACCCAACCACCCCAGCCCGAGTTCGCTCCGAATCCAGGACTCGAAGAGATCAAAACAGCACAGAAAGAAGACACCTCGATAGCGAAGTGCTTCCAGAAGCTACCCAAGGCGCACACACCCCCGCACAAGGGAGACTTCTACATGGAACAGGGAGTTCTACATCGACAAGGAGATGGAGATCACACCCAACTAGTACTACCAGCCACCCTTCGAGCCCAAGTACTAGAATTAGGCCACAGCATGCCACTCAGCGGACACATGGGAATTGGAGCCACAGTGCAGAGAATCAGCGCACACTACTATTGGCCAGGAATCACGGAGGATGTCAAGCGCTACGTGAAATCTTGCCACCAATGTCAACGATATTCCCCGCGACATCACACCGTACCAGTTACCTTAGGACCATCAGTAGTAGTCGGCGTGCCATTCCAGCAAGTCTCAGTAGACATAGTAGGACCACTGCCCATGACCAAGAAGCGGAACAGATTTCTACTCACACTCGTCGACGCATGTACGATGTGGTGCGAAGCAGTCCCGTTGCCAGCGATCGACACCAAGAAGATTGCAGATGCACTCATCGCCATCTTTACCAGAGTCGGATTCCCGGACAGCATTAGAACGGACAACGGATCTCAGTTCACCGGCCGCCTGATGCAAGACGTGTTCGAGTTGATACAAGTCCATCACATTCGCACACCACCATACCACCCCGCCAGCAACGGACAAGTAGAAAGACTGAATGGAACCCTTCTCACCATACTCAGGAAAGTCGCCGACGACAATCCAGAAGCGTGGGACACCTACGTGAATGCGGCACTGTTCGCATACCGAGAAACGCCCCATGCAGCCACAGGCTACACCCCGTCAACATTGCTATTCGGCAGACCTCTAGCAGGACCGCTAGAAGCCCTACGCAGAAGTTGGACGGAAGCCAAGATAGACGACACACCCAGAGGTGCCACCAAGTACGTCGCAGACCTGCAGGAAACCCTCAAAGCAACGTGGAAGAAAGCTGGTGAAGCACTGAAGAAGGCAAGAGCCCGTCAGGCGAAGTACTACAACCGCCACGCGAAGGACAGAGAACTGCAAGTCGGCGATCAAGTGCTACTCTTACTTCCAAGTGGAACCAACAAGCTGGACATCGCTTGGAGAGGACCGTACCGGGTGACTGCCAAGAAATCCAAGACAGTCTACCAAGTAGAGGTGAACGGGAGAGCCCGATACCACCACATCAATCTCCTCAAGAAATACACGGACCGACCAGCGACCCCCAGCACTCACAACTTGTTAGCCATCGCCATCGCGGAAGAAGGAGAAAGCATGGAGACCAATGCAGTAGAGTATCCCCTGCACTCCAAAGAAACCTACAAAGACGTGATACTCAACGGAGACCTAGCCGCTAAACAGCGACAGCAAATACTACAGGTCATTCGACAACATCAGACTGTGCTCACAGACCGACCAGGGAGGACAGACCTCGTCGAAGTAACCTTAACGGTGACCGACCCAACACCCGTCCGCCAGAAGCTCTACCCGATGCCACTGTCTCAGCAGCGAGCCATCAAGGAAGAGATAGACACCTTACTGGCAGCCGGAATCATCTCAGAGTCTACTTCACCCTACAGCGCAGGCACGGTATTGTTGCGAAAACCCAACGGAGAGCATCGACTGTGCATCGACTTCAGACTCCTGAATGCGGTAACGCAGTTCCAGCCAGAGCCACTCCCGGACCAGACAGACCTATTTGCCAAGCTACAGCGAGCGAAGTACTTCTCACGCGTCGACCTCAGCAAAGGATACTATCAGATACCAGTACAACCCCAAGTCCGAAAGTACCTAGCGTTCAGCACTATGGAAGGACACTTCGAGTTCAATGTACTTCCATTCGGACTCCACAACGCACCCAGCATCTTCAGCGCCATGATGCGAAAACTCCTGGCACCCCTGAGCAGCGAGCACCTACATTCGTTTATGGACGACATCCTCATCGCAACACCTACGTGGGAGGAACATGTCACGCTCCTACAGCAACTACTCGCCCGCCTCAGAGACACGGGATTGACGGCAAGACCCACCAAATGTCAGATTGGATTCACCGAGCTGGAATTTCTGGGACACACCATCAGTCAAGGAAGCCTGCGACCGGTAGAGAAGACAGTGAAACGCCTACTCGACGCTCCTAGGCCCAAGACAAAGAAGGAAGTGCAGTCATTTCTAGGACTCTGCGGCTTCTACCAGAAGTTCATCCCCAACTACAACAGCATCGCCGTGCCACTGACAAATGGAACCCGGAAAATCGCCCCGGACAAAGTAGTTTGGACAGCGGAATGTGAGACAGCATTCCAAACACTCAAGGACAGAATGACATCGGCGCCAGTACTCCACCTACCCGATTTGACTCAGCCATTCGTTCTACGCACCGACGCAAGCGACTTAGGCCTCGGAGCAGTACTGCTACAGCGCGACCCCAAGAATGCGGAGACGCTATTCCCTGTCGCCTACGCCAGCAGAAAATTGAGACCCGCCGAGACCCACTACGCCACGTCGGAGAAAGAATGTCTTGGACTAGTCTGGGCCATACAGAAATTCCAACTCTACCTGTATGGGACCCACTTCACAGTTCAGGTGGACCACCAACCACTATCGTTCCTGGCAGCCTCCAAATCCTTGAACTCTCGCCTGATGAGATGGGCACTCACCCTTCAGGCGTACTCATTCCAAATCGAGTACATCCCCGGCAAAGAGAACCACGGAGCCGACTACCTCAGTCGCCATCTCGTGGAGGACACAGCCGCTGTCGCCCACCCAACACAACTAAGGGCCACAGCACCAGAATTCGTCCCCGCCCAGTAATACCCTGTCACTAGTGTCCATAGCTACCTGGCACAGCATTGCAGCTCAGGTAGAGCAACTTACTTAGTTTGTAAATAGGACCCTAGGATAGTGCAGTGTTAAACTAGGCTCTGTAGTAGAAAAAGGTCGAATCCAGTAGTCATCGCCTTTTTTCAGTTGAGGGAGCCTGTCACGAATTGGCTAGTTTAAACTCTGCCTATCAACTATTTAGCATTGTGTAGCCTTTGTAACAGTAGAGAGTTAGTACAGTACACAGTAGCAATTAAATTACAGCACACTGCGAGCCTGAGCCACACACACAGCGCAGTGACGTCAGCACTTGAGTTTTGAATATGAACATTTTACCCAATGAGAGCTTACGCAAAGCGGTTCGAGCCAGTTTGACTGGGTCCGAGCCTAACACATTTTTGGGCAGTTGGGAGTAATACACCGAAGTGTTAACAGCTAGAAAGCTGGCAGAGAAATCTCTCTACACTTAGACCAGGAAGCAGGACTTAGGAATCGTAGAATTCTATCAAGTCACACGGGCCTGAACTTGTCAAACAGGTAAATGAACACCCTTCTGTTTCATCGTGATATATGTGTAGTATTGTTGAAATTATGTTTGAAGAATTTGCTATGCATAAATGTGAATTGTTAATCCGAATTTGCGTGACCATGTGGAAGAGCCTACCACGAGGCGAAACACGACCGGTTACGCCGCCATGTTGCATACCATACGGAACCACTGTTGTTTAACTTATATGTATGTTTGCAGACCAGTGGCTGTACCACTGAATGTTTATAATATTATTAATTCTGTATGTGTATAGTTAGCCACGTTTGATATTTATGTATGTATAGGAATTTAGAGTGAGATTCCAGTGGAACCCGGAAGTAGCAGAATGTTCGTCGCTTATGTATAGAGATGTGGAGCTATCACTGAGGGCTACTTGGCTTTCAGTGAGACGCTCTGCACAAACCGATTATTCAGGGTTGTGCAGAATTTCGTCTCTTATATTACAGACGGGCAGGCGAGCTATCCCGAGCTATCCCGAGCTATCCCGAGCTATCCTGTGAACCCCACTCCACAGAAACAAGTTGGTTGAGGAACCTCTACCGCACAAGTCGGAACGAGCGACCCGGTAAAACTCCCTGTCAGACCCCACAGCGTGGCCAGGGAACCCAACTACACAACGACACAGGTGGACCAGAAGCTACCTCACAGAAGGACTTCGACCGCACCACCCGCCAGTTAAGTGTGTTATCCCAAGTGCACTTAAACTGATCAGAACAGGACCACAGTAGTCCAACTATTCAGAAACTCTAAAACGGACCACAGTAGTCCAAATCTACATGAGATATACTAGCGAGTGCCCGATGAAGATAGAACAGCTGCATAGACTATCAGCGATCGAACTATTAGCATTGAAAGAGACTTTTTAAGTTAGATTAGTACTTAGAGAACCTTGTATAGAGTAGAAGAAATAAATGTGTGATTTTAACTGTTATCAAAAGGCTGGACTACATATGATTCATAGCCGTGTGAAAGCTAGTGTGACAGTATTCTTTTACCTTTTTTCTATCTATTTCTGTACCCCAACCTTAACACAGAACGAGCTAAACAAATAAATTTATTAAAGTAATTCATAGGGTGACTTACTAGCAGTTCCCACCGAATAAACGTGAGGGTCCATAATTCCATTGTGCAGAGCCCATAAACCCCACGTGACACTCATAATAGTACCAACAATCATAACGACAATGATTCTGATACGAACTACATACACTGTTGCAAAAGCAGATAAAATAATCTCAGGAAGCGTTCACACATTAGACTGGAAGTGAAGATTATAGAATACCATAGCGAATGCTAAAAGAAAAAATAAAAGGTACCAGGCATCTTTGTACATTCTAATTACAAAGTTTAAGGGAAGGTGGGGGGGGGGGGGATTCATGGAAAAAAAATAGACGCTATTATGATAACGTCACCCAATATGAATAGATTTTTTTCATCTGGTAGGCACACAGGCAAACAGAGTGCCCCACAAGACGGTATACGCGCCCGCAAGAGCACACACACACAAACATACACACTATCACAGAAGGCTAGTTTGGACCCCGCACTAAGGCTTCACGCCTCAAATAGTTCATCCTGCTGTAGCCTTTGTAAACTTAAAGTCGTTGCCTAGAAGACGACAAAAGTCAGGCTGTGCTAAGCATGTGTAGGTTAGATAAGGTAGGCAGTGACCTCATCCAGCTGACGTATAGCCGCCAACCCCGCTAGAGGGAGCTACAGGTATCTCACAAGATTTCCCGGGCTTTTGGCTGACCACACGGTTAGGTAGTCATGCTTTGTCTAAATCTCAACTGAGAAGGACGCACGCTGAAAGATCTCTCTAGCAGTAGACTAAGCAGGTGACGGGTGAAATTCATTCACGCAGTATAGCCACAGCCTGACATTGTCAAAAAGACGAGCAAGCTTGTTGGTCCGATGCAGGAGATAGACCACTGAGAGTCAACCCTGACATTCGACCTGCAGTGGAGCATCGAGCACTGAGCTCAGATAGCCCAATAGTCAACAACCAAGGAGGAGACACCATCAACACACCTCCACGATCCAGCTAAGTGCCACATAAAACGTGCACACACACTGATCTAGAAGGACTGTGCGGTAGTCCACTCTCCTGAAAACAAACATTAGGCCAACCAGAACAAATAGCTCAATGATGAGACAGTAGCCAATATCAAGAAAAGTATCAGCATAGACACATCAAGGAGCGAACTATTCAAAGTGAATTCGGACATTTAAGTTAGTATAGTGTTTAGAGAATTATGTATAGAGTAGAGGAAATAAATGTGTGATATTTACTGTTAACAAGTGGCGGGACTACCTATGTTTCATTGCCGTGAGAGAGCTAGTGTGTCAGTGAATCTTTTACAATTTTCTCACTATCTATAACCCTATCCGCACACAGACCGGATTAAACATATAAATGTATTAAGATTAGTCATAGGGTGATTATACTTGCCAATCCCCGCAGACGAAAGACAAGTGGGTAATAGCCTTCCATTGTGCAGAGCCCAGCAACAATAGACCCACCGTCACACACACAAACACACACACAAACACACATTACACACACAACCACACACACAAACAAACAAACAATCACACACGTGCGACAGACAGACGGCGCCATACACGGCGAATGCAATGTGCCTGCTCAGTTACCTCAACCGTAAATGAAGTCTCTCTCTCTCTCTCTCTCTCTCTCTCTCTCTCTCTCTCTCTCTCTCTCTCTCTCTCTCTCTCTTTCTTTCTCTCTCTCTTAGGGATTATTATGTGTAACTACATAGGAAGTTTCAAAGAAATTCGTCCATTAGTGTCAGAGAAAAATGCGCAAAAGTCACCTCCTGACGGACGCCAGAGGTCCAAAGTCACAAACAACAGTTCCACAGCTTAAGCTAGGGAACTAAAAAAAAAAAACTCATCCTCATGGTGAAAAGTACACGTTTTTAGGTTTTATGAAAAATCTTTTATCAAGCGCGGGTGAGACACTGGCCAAATCCCAATGGCGAATGCGGATTGAGGGCGGATCGGGTTCTACGCCCTAAAGCCAGGGTGACACTTCACTGTTTTGACAACACTCCACGCCTCGGTCGTTGTCGCTGATCTTGCCGGGAATGTGGGCGCTGGAGAGCTTGCTGGCGTTATAGCCTTGTTGCTGCTGTCTTTGTCCTCCAAGTTTAAATCATTGTGACAAGTAGAGAACAACGCAACGGGTTCAGCCTACATTGCATTGCGCAAAATATATTATATACTCCAGTGCTTGCACACAGATAGCTGGAATGCAGGCACACACACACACACGCACATTAACACACTAACACACCCTCCCACCCCCACCGCCCCCACACAAATGCCAACACACATCCACGCACACAAACACACACACACACACCCACACACACCCACACACACACACCCACACACTCATACCAAAGGTAAAAATAAATGACGAAATACATTTTGTGGAAATAAACCAAATTAATAATATTATATCAGCAAAATAAATACATAATCAAACAACATTCATTAAATAAAAGTTTTAAATTAAATTGAACAAAAGCAATGAAAGAATAAGCATTGTAGTGCTGAGGTACATCCTAGGCCTATATCGGCCAGCGCCTTGAGCAGCTCCCGAAATACAAGCGCTATAAAAGAACAAACCAATAAATAAATAAATTAATTAAATGGTTGTCGAATTTGAAATTCAAACTTAGCCCACATTGGGAAAACCAGAATAAATTGACAAACGCTTTTCTTTAATAAATTAAAAATCTATCCCAAAATTGTCAAAGTTTCGGAAGTGGGATTTAAATCCTCGCCCACGTTGCGGACCAGCACACTTCTATCTCACACAGAGGAAGCTTTGTTTACCTTGAGTGTGGCGCCTTAGACCACTCGGCCACCCTGACAGCTGCTAGACAATGCGAAACTTAAGGTAGACAAGGAAGAGATTAAAAAGTGAGCGATGATGAGAAGCAATGTGGTTGCGGGAGTTCATAAATTGGTGAGAGTTCTTGAGATAAGAAAATTTGTATTTTAATAGAGAATGTATATTGCTTATGTTGCTTTTCCGCCATCTCTGCGTTGGACGTAGTGTCTGCCTATAATAATAATAATAATAATAATAATAATAATAATAATAATAATAATAATAATAATAATAATACAGGATGCTATGAACGCGCTTTTCCCCAAGGCTCAAAGCGCGGCGATCTATACCAACATACACGCTCACCTGTCTCATTTATCCTCACACACACCAAATACACATACATCACTCAAACAGGTGGTGTAAAGGCAGGGAGATCCTATTAGAATACGGAAGAAAATCTAATTTTTATTTTTGAAATTTTTATATTGACTGCATCCTGTACCATTATTGAAGGGATTATAATGCCGGGTGACGTAACAAATTCGGACCTATGAATGAATGAGCTTAACGTCCACACCCACCATTGGCGATATGGCAGACGGGGATATTCATTCCAGGGAATGAGAGGAAGGGAACTACATTAATGAACCACCAAAGCAATCATACTGGTAAGATGGACAGTGAAAAATGGCCAAGTTTATCTTCCCCATCACGGGATTCGAACCTGAGTCATATGTGTGCCAGGCGAAAGCTCTTCCACTTGAGCAACGGCGATGGAACCTACGGTCTTCTCCTTCTTGTTCAGTTCGGGACGGGGAAAGGTTTATGTAATACTTCAATAAAACCTGCAATCTGTTCATAACCTATGACAGTATAATAGCGCCAAAACCAGTTAATTACAAATATCATGGGATAATTACAATAATTAAGGGATGCTTACTCTTATCATGTTTAATTCTCAATTTTGGCTCTAGAAATCAGCAAAAAAACAAAAATTTTAATTATCACATAATAATAATTACAATATTTACTTCATAATTACAATTTTTACGTGATTATGCTTAATTCTGGCTAAGGCGGCTTACTAGCGCCAAAACTTGCATTTACAGGTATCAGAGATAATGGTAATTAACAATCGTTCTATGTATGACGACATATATGACGACCTACTAGCGCCAAAACCTGATAATTACAAATATCATGAGATACTTACAAAATTAATATCAACGACATATTTACAATTAACACGTAAAAATTGCAATTATCAAGTAAAAATTAAAATTTTGGCTCATTTCCAGACGAATTACAAGAGCCAAAACTGGAAATTAAACATGAACACGAAAAGATATTTGTAATTTTTCAATGATAATTGTAATTATCCTTTGATAATTATAATTATTTCCATGCATGATGATGTTTGTAATTATCTCATGCTAATTTGTAATTATCAGGTTTTGGCGCTAGGAAGGCGTGGCAAATGCTGATAATTATTAATTAACACTGCGGATTACCGGATTACCGGTATCTCTGTAAATTAAACAAAGCACGTGGTAATTTCAATTATCTCTTGATACTGGTAACTCTCGGGTTTGGCGCTAGTAGGCCGTCATAACAACCAGCAGCAGGGATGGTGGAGAGGCGAGGTAAGCCTCAGACGTCTCTGCCACGCAGTGTGTTTTGACAATGGATTCTTCAATATAGTTGTACTTCCATTGTTTTCACAGCTGTTGAACTAGATGATACTTCAGGTAGTCAAGAGAGATAAAGAGAAAGAGAAAGAGAGAGAGAGAGAGAGAGAGAGAGAGAGAGAGAGAGAGAGAGAGAGAGAGAGAGAGAGAGAGAGATGGGTGGGTGAATAGGGGAGTTAATAAGATTTTGAAAATATTTCAGACTAGAAAATTAGACACGATATTCATATTTATATGAGAATTACACTGGTGAAGGTAAAACCGGACTAAATAATTAATATGGCGCAGTGGATAAGTCGCCGGTTTCCTATGCCGAAGGTCGCGGGTTCGTTTCCCGCAAGGGGCGAACGTATATGACTTAGGTACGAGACTATTGAGGTCACCGAGGGTTTTCTCCGGGCACTCCGGTTTCCTCCCTCCCTTCAATAATGATACAGGACGCAGTCAATATAAAAATTTCAAAGAAAAAAATTCGATTTTCTTTCCGTCTTCTAATAGCGATCTCCCTGCCTTTAGACCACCTGTTTGAGTGATGGATGTGTATTTGGTGTGTGTGTGTGAGGGTGGATGAGAAGGTGAGCGTGTATGTTGGTATAGATCGCCGCGCTTTGAGCCTGATTGATTTGGGTAAAGGCGCGTATATAGCATCCTGTATTATTATTATTATTATTATTATTATTATTATTATTATTATTATTATTATTATTATTATTATTATTATTATTATTATTAATAAATCAATAATAATTGCTCATTTACGAAAAAGGCACCATTAATTCTTTAATCACGTGTTACTAAAAATTGTCGGAAGGAGGATCTAAACCAAGATTTCAATTTGCGTGATGAATTAGGAAATAAAAATGAAATGACTATTGTATTGTAATGAATTTGTAAATAATGAAGTTTTTATTATGGCAGACACGTGTGCCAAGGGTGTACATGGTTTGTGTGGCTACAAAAAATAAAGGAAGCAATAAAATTAATAATAATAATAATAATAATAATAATAATAATAATAATAATAATAATAATAATAATAATAATAATAATAATAATTCCTTGGATGGTCAAAAAAAGATTTATTGAATTGAATAGAATACAAATAAAATAAAATAAAATAAAATAAAATAAAATAAAATAAAATGAGCATCAAAATAAATAATTTTGAACAAATAATAGGCTATTAAATAAAAACTAAAAACATTTTGTCTGAAATAGGATTCGATTCCTCTTCTACATTCATAAGGCAGAATCGGTAGATTGTTTTGTTTTGTTTTTAAAAAGACTCAGTAAATAAAAATCCCATCCTATCCCGTAACTCAAAAGTCTTTGGGGCACCACAGATGATCGTTTCAGAAATGAGACAAAAACAAGGCTGAGAACTACAGAGCGGTATCATTTGACCTCAGTGGCCTGCAAGGTATTAGAACACATCATATCACGCCACCTTCGTTACCACCTAGAGAGACACCGGATTATCACGGATAGGAGTCACGGATTTCGCTCTGGTTTTTCATCTGTGACCCAGCTCCTCACCACCACGAACGACCTTTGTAGGTCCTTCGACTCAGGGAAACAGATCGACGTTGCCGTCCTTTGACCTCAGTAAGGCCTTTGGTACGGTCCCCCACAACAAACAACTGCACAAACTAGTCCACTTCGGTGTAGACTCACCAACTTCCTGTCCCACCGCAAGATGAGATTAGTCATTGGGGTGAAGAGTCTACAAAAGTGAGTGTCGAATCTGGAGTCCATCAAGCCACAGTTCTGGGGCCTCTGCTCTACTTGTGTCATATAAACAACATGCCAAAATCCGTTAGATCAGCATTTTACCTATTCGCAGATGACTGCTTACTCTACCGCGATATTAACATCCACCTGGATCACCTCATATTACAACAGGACCTTCATCATCTTGAAGAGTGGGCCAACACTTGGGACATGCGTTTCAATGCTTATAAGATCACATTCCCGTCCATCAAAAGCAAGTCCAACTTCATTTACAAACTTGATGGTATGCCCATCCAACATGTACTGCAAAGCACATACTTTGGCATACTGCTATTAAAGGACTTGAAATGGATCACTTACATCACAAGCTTAAGCAAGAAGACCAGCTCTGTTGTGGGGTTCCTGCGCCAAAATCTACGAAACTGCCCACCAAACTGCAGGCGCTTGGCTTTTCTTTCCCTGGTGAGATCAAAGATAGACTACGCCGCTACAGTATGGGATCCTTTCCACAAGCAAGACATTGATAGACTGGAGAGAGTTCAGCGCCAGGCAGGCAGGTTCATTACGAAAGACAATAAATCTAGGAACCCAGATTGTGTCTCGGATATGCCTGAAACCCATACCTCTGGAAGGCTGCCGCAGACAACATCGCCTCAGCATTTTTTACAAAATCTCTGAGGATCTGATTCTAGCACTCCCGCCCGGCGATTTTTTCACTCCAGTTACAGCAGGCCGGCGTCGAATCCGCCCGACCAGATACGGTGACTGCTGCACAGACAACATCCTTGAGAGACAGGTTGTCAACAACTCCAAGGGATTCAGCGTCTCGAGCAGCAAGTCTGAGCAGAACAAAAACTCGTTCTTTGTCAGAACAGTGGTCGAGTGGAATTAGCTCACAGATGAAGAAATTGCAGCAGGACTCGCGTGCGCATCATTATTATTAGGGCAGAGCGAGTCACCAACAGAGCCTGCAGCTTCCATCATTTTTATGGCCAAAGCACCAATTTTCAGCCAGCTTTTTATAACTCATTTGGACATCCTGCTGGTAGGACTGACATCATATCCTATCCTATCCTGTCCCGTAACTCGGAGGTCGTAGGGGCACAACAGATGATCGTTTAACCAGCATACTCCATCTTTCTCTGTCCTCAGCAACCCTGATGGCTTCGCTCAGTGTCAAACCAGTCCATTCTCGAATGTTGTCTTCCCACCTCTTTTTCGGTCTCCCTCTTCTTCTACCTCCTTGCACTGTGCCTTGCAGAATAGTCTTTGCAAGGACTGATGATCTGGTGACGGTGCCATACCATCGGAGTTTCCGTTTCTTCACCACTGTGAGCAGGTCATCGTGCTGTCCAATGGCTTGTGTGATCGTCTGTCGGACTTTGTCGTTGGTGATGTGTCTGACTGACATAGCAAATCTGTTTTCAGTGCTTTATTTTGAACTGTACAGATCCAAGTTTGTAAGCAAGCCCTAGTGCATTGCGCTATCCTATGGAATTCACTTTGTACAATATTTATTTTGAACTGTACAGATCCAAGTTTGTAAGCAAGCCCTAGTGCATTGCGCTATCCTATGGAATTCACTTTGTACAATATTTATTTTGAACTGTACAGATCCAAGTTTGTAAGCAAGCCCTAGTGCATTGCGCTATCCTATGGAATTCACTTTGTACAATATTTATTTTGAACTGTACAGATCCAAGTTTGTAAGCAAGCCCTAGTGCATTGCGCTATCCTATGGAATTCACTTTGTACAATATTTATTTTGAACTGTACAGATCCAAGTTTGTAAGCAAGCCCTAGTGCATTGCGCTATCCTATGGAATTCACTTTGTACAATATTTATTTTGAACTGTACAGATCCAAGTTTGTAAGCAAGCCCTAGTGCATTGCGCTATCCTATGGAATTCACTTTGTACAATATTTATGTTCACCACTTTCAGCTAAATAATCTTTATTTAGAAGCATATTTTCTAAACAATCATTAGTTTACAATGTAATATTTCTCTAAATAATATATATGTTCTCCGTAAATAACTTAGTATTTACCTAAACAATATATTGTTTACGTAAATAAATCATAATATAGCTCAAATAAGGCATTGTTGCCCCAAAAAATGAATTATTTACCTATATAATGCATTAATTAGCAGGTTGTGTATTATTTTTTCTAAATAATGATTTGTTTACATATATAATGCATTATTTTGAATTTGCTAAATACTATATTATTTCGAAGATTTTGCTAAATAATGCATTATTTACGTAAACAATTCATTGTTTAGGGGCAGCACTTTTAATTATTTAAGGGATTCGCAGCTACATGTGGTATTACTGTGAAGCTATGTGCTAGTAATAAAAGAAAATTGCTAAATCGTGATTTTACGCTGTTTTGCGATTCAAAATGGGGCAACTACTTTATTTCTCTCTATTTTTTTAATTCTTTGGTTTGCAATAGTATTGTTATACGAGACTGCAATGGTTATGGCTCCGGTAAAGAGGACGCCATCATTGTTTCTGCTTTGGCGTCCTTGCCTTCAGAGTACTTCCGCCAAATTCCTGGTAGTTTCGAATAATCTGAAGCTTTCCGTTTTAAATTAAAACATAATTCAACTCAAACGAAAAACGGAAACACAGTCTCAACATAGTTTTTGATTTAAAAAAAAAAAGAAGAAAGTTTTTAAAAGCCGACCTTGAT
Organism: Oncomelania hupensis; assembly: GCA_036898135.1. NCBI lineage: Eukaryota > Metazoa > Mollusca > Gastropoda > Littorinimorpha > Pomatiopsidae > Oncomelania > Oncomelania hupensis. The sequence continues at coordinate 20,484,388 of CM072523.1, read as the reverse complement.
TTGTCGTTTGTGTTCGGGAGGTTACAGATGTTTTATCTTAGAATTTCTGGATTAATTATTTATGTGGGGAAAAAAATTATCACAAATTTTGGATACACAATCTTTGGAAAGATCTTGCATTTAATTATAGAAAGCAGTAACATTATATTTTTAAAAAAAAAAAGGGGGGGGGGGGGGGGGGGTTTCAAGCGAATTATGGAATCTCCTAAATAATGAAAATTGCAGTCCCTAAACAATGAATTGTTTACGTAAGTAATGCATTATTTAGCAACATCTTCAAAATAATACTTTATTTAGCAAATTCGGCTAAATAATGCATTATATAGGTAAATAAAAAAAATATTTAGAAACATTTCTAAATAATACATTATTTAACACAATCTGCTAAATAATACATTATATAGGTCAATAAATTTTTATTTAGAAACAATGCCTTCTTTACCTATATCATGATTTATTTACGTAAACAACGTATTGTTTAGATAAATTAGAAGTTATTTACGGAGAAAGTATATTATTTAGAGAAAATATTACATTGTTTGTAAACAAACGATTATTTAACAAATATTCTCTTCTATATAATGATTATTTAGCTAAAAGTGGTAAAAAGTCACCGAAAATTTTCGCAAATAAATATTGTATAAAGGGAATTTCATACTCTCCCACGTCGAAATACCTTTGCATAATAGCCAGTTATTTCTCCAGCAAAGTACTAATCAAGATCAAGATCAAGATCAAGAGAGAGAGAGAGAGAGAGAGAGAGAGAGAGAGAGAGAGAGAGAGAGAGAGAGAGAGAGAGAGAGAGAGAGAGAGAGGAGAGAGAGAGAGAGAGAGAGAGAGAGAGAGAATTTTTTTTCTTAATGTCAGTGCTAGTTTTTTTTAAATTTTCGTTTATTTTGCATGCTTTGATCTATTCAAATGTGACACAAATTACTGTTCATAATTACTTTGATGGTTATGCAGGTTTGTTGAAGAGAATAGAATAGAATAGAATTGAATAAAACAAACTATAAAATAAATAATTTGAACAAAGGGACAGACTTTTAATCCTATCCTATCCGGTAACTCAAAGGTCGTTGGGCACCACAGATTATCGTTATCCAGCGTACTCCATCTTTCTCTGTTCTCAGCAACTCTCAGGCTTAAATAAATCTAAAAAAAACAGTTTATTCGAAGTAGAATTAGAATTGACTTACACATTCTTGAACCACTATCGGTCAGTTGGTAAAACAATACAAAATAAAAAGCTAAGTAAATAAACATACTATTTAATTTAAAGACGACCTAAAAAAAAATTATGTCAGAAGTGGGATTTGAACCCACGCCCACATTCGTGGACCAGAACACTCATCTCGCATTGAGAAGGCTTTGTTCACCTTGAGTCTGGCGCCTTAGACCACTCGGCCATCCTGACAACTTGTAGACTTAACGAAACTTGAGGTAGACACGGAAGTGATTAAAAAGTGAGCGAAGTGGTTGCGGGTGAGAGTTCTTAAGATAATAAAATTAGTATTTTAATATAAAATATATAGATAACCTTGTGCAGGTAAGCCCTGCCTAAATAATTAGTTAATCTGCAACGGTTCTTGAAATAACCAATATTCCGCCCCCTATAAAATTAGGTCTTCTTTTAAGTCTTCATAAAATTGCTAGAAGAGAAACTTGAAGCAAAACCAAAGAGGTTGTATACTATAGTTTTATAGGCTAGTTCTTTGCCTTGGCAAAACTTCGAGAATCGGGACGAATTAGGAAATAAAACATAATAAACAGAAATAAATCAAAGTACAAAAATTCATAAAGTAAACAAAATAAATTCAAAAATAAAAATGAAAAAAAAAGATTTGTCCTAAGTGTGATTCGAACCCACATTCACAATCATGTGTGTATGGCCTAAATAAAAATACAAAAGTCTATTTAATTTAAAGTAAGGGAAAAAAATTTTTGTCAAAAGTGGGATTTGAACCCACGCCCACATTCGTGGACCAGAACACTCATCTCCAATTGAGAAGGCTTTGATCACCTTGAGTCTGGCGCCTTAGACCACTCGGCCATCCTGACATTTGGTACACTAAGCGAAACTTAAGGTAGACAAGGAAGAGATTAAAAAGTGAGCGATGATGAGAAGCAATGTGGTTGCGGGAGTTCATAAATTGGTGAGAGTTCTTGAGATAAGAAAATTAGTATTTTAATAGAGAATGTATAAATAAACTTGTGCTGGTAAACCCTGCCTAAATAATTAATAAATCTGCAATGGTTCGTTAAAACCAATTTGCCGCCCCCTATATAATAAGCCTAAGTCTTCTTTTACGTCTTCATAAAATTGCGAGAAGGAAACCTGAAGCAAAGCTTTGAGATTCGTGACTAATTAGGAAATAAAATGTAATAAACAGAAATAAAACAAAGTACACAAATTCATAAAGTAAACAAAATAATTATATTCAAACTAAAAATGAAAAAAAAAAGGATTCGGCCTAAGTGGGATTCGAAGCCACATTCACAATCATGAACCGGAATCAGTAGATATGTGTATGGCCTTAATACAAATACTAAAAGTATATTTAATTTAAGAAAAAAAAATTGTCAGAAGTGGGATTTGAACCCACGCCCACATTCGTGGACCAGAACACTCATACCTCGCATTGAGAAGGCTTTGATCACCTTGAGTCTGGCGCCTTAGACCACTCGGCCATCCTGACATCTACAGATCTTTGTGACAATTAAGGTAGTCAACCCCTTCTACATGTTTATTTTGAGTATCGGGTTTTTGCGTGAACTGCGCAATGACGATCTAATGTTAGTAACATCATACGTTAACAGCTGTAGATTTAGGACAAGTCGAAAGACAAGAAAAAGGGTTGACGGGAGTAAAATACCAGATTATCCATGTATTTCGCTAAAATGCTTCGTCAGCAGTTACAATTAGCCAACTCGGTGCGATACTAATAAATACCTCTTTTATCTGGGGCAGCTTAGTGAAAATTGCCCCTATCTGTTCTTCAATCGCTGTAGGCTGTATTTATTTTGGTGGTTTTTTTGCCGTCTCCATGCCTAATGCGAGCGAGGTAGGCCTACCTTTTCGATCATCGCTAGGTATATCGGACTGTAGCGCTTGTTACCTCGTAAATATAATTACCTCTGCGATCACTTCACGCAGCGCAGCTGAGAGTCGCCAAGGCTGGTCTGTGCTACGCAGTGTGTCGGCTATCGCGTAGTTCACAGTAGTTCACTAAATAAGCCTACGTTACTGCATTGTGATTGCATCAGGTCTGTCCCGAGTTGCCTAAGCAGAGCGCTACGTAACGCTACGTAACTATTTGGGCGGAAAGTCTGCGCAACCCTACGCACGCCGAGAGCGCTCTGTAGCAGTCTCGAAAGGTTGTTTGCGAAAAACAAAAGATGGCGGCCAGAGTGTTGGGTTTTCGATTTGCGAATGGCAATGTGTTCAATAGTGACATAGCAAGGGAAGATTTTTTTTGTCATTTACAGTATAATAAGATTTGTATACTTGTTATTTGACAGAATAATTATTTTTATGTGCAATCGGTATGAATTAGTATTTATATTTGATAGTATTGTTGTGTCGTCAATAAAATTGTAATTGTAGATTATAGTCACACGACACCGGAGGGTATAGGCGACTACTGGTCACATTATTCTGACACGCACCACCAGTTGTTGGTAAGGGGAAAATTATATGGTCACACGTTGGCCAATCCGGGATTCGAACCAGATACCTTTCGGTTACTTGTAAGCCGCTCTACCAACTGAGCTACCCGGTCCCACAGTGTCGTCAATGGGATTGACAGTAACTTTCACTTTCCGCCAACTTCACTTTGATTGGCTGTTGTGCAGTCAACATGAGCTGCGCCATTTTAAAAGCGCTCGCTTATGGCAAAAGATTGCCCACAAGCAAAAAACAATTCGTGGCGAGCACGCGAAACATTTTGTGGCGCTTTTTTTTCCCCAGACAACTCGGGGCTGGTTTAATAGGACAGCGTTTGCATGTCCACATCGTGTGTATCAGTTTATTGTCCCCTCTCTTCCCGATTTACAAAATGGTGCTTAATATAGCCGCACGATCGTACAACTACAGTCAATAGCTCTATTGGTGCAATGCGCCTGTGGATTAGACTCGTTGATAACATGTTTTTATAGCTTATATTTCCCAATGAAAATGGACAATAAAGCGCTACCAAAAAAAAAAAATTCCAATCTACATTCTATGATATACTCTGTTTGCTGTGTTAAAGTGCTATCTTTTTTCGATAGTAGAAGGCCTACGTACCTCTCCATTGGAGTTAAATATAAACATAGGCTTATAGGGGTAAAATAGTTATAGCCTACACATAGGCCTATTGTGGAATACAAACACATGCGAAAGTTTGTTCGGCTGTGCTAACTGGCAGCGGAACAAGCTTGCTTGATTACAGTATCGACCTAACCTCAACTGCGCATCACCACTGAAACGTCAGGCATACAGTTTGAACCGGCTAGCCTTGTAACGACTAACAAGATTGATTAATAGTGGTCTGGGCACGGGCTAGCACTGCTTCGTGTTAAGCAACGACAGGAAGGATTCAGTACTTGGATGGGTGACCGTGCTTGGAATTAAGGCAACCACCTAACGACATAAAACAAAAAGATTGAGGCCAGCGCGTAATAAACCCCAGTGGACCCAGCGGTAAATATGAGGCGCCCTATGAGTACAAATGCTTGCTGTTTAGAACCGATGAAGGTAAAGCAGCGAGAGAGAGGGGATAGGCACCGCCCTCACTAAGCTGGCCTAGAGAAAAAGGAGGTATCGAGCACTTCACTCCCCAACGACCCAAATGTTTACAAAAACACCTTTACCTTGGCCTTTATGTATATAACTATGTTTTCACACACCAAGATCTCTGGTGATGCTGACCGTAACAAAATGACATCTTCACTGGAAAATTCTATTTTAATTCGAAATTAAGAACCGATCTGTTTATTTTCTTTTTGTTCAAATATCCAAATATTTCTACATTTAATTCATTTTTGTCTAGTTGGGTGTAGAGACAAATTAATACAGGTGAGTTGTTTTTTTTTTTTTGTGGTACCCCTCTTGTTTTTTTGTGTGCAAATATTCTGTTCAACTTTTGAAAATGAATCAGTACTCAATACTGTTTTTTTAGAGGCCGAATGCATGAAAAAGTGGGTTGGTGTGCATAATGACATGTTGTACTGCACACACTTACATTAATGTTATAGCTTGATATCACAGTCAGTAGCTGACACTTGCTGAGGTTTGCGTTCGCCTTTTGCTCTTCCCTGGTGGGAAGGTGAACGTCAACCTCGGCGAGTCTCAGCTAAGCAGTGTGGCCTTTTGGCTCGACTACAAACTTGAGAATTAGCCACAATGGAAGCAACTCGTTGAACCTTACCTAGCGAAAGATAGGCACCGACACAGTGCTCCGTCATTTGTGAGTCTTTTCGGAATGGACTTCCAAACCCTTGATCACAGGCGCCAGGATCTGAATGTGACAGAGCGTCGCTCTGTACAGTGGTTTGTGCACAGGCTAGCAATGTTTCATGTTAAGCAACGCCTGGAGTGGTTAGTACTTGGATGGATGACTATGCTTGGAAGGCAACCACCTAACGACACACACACACCCACACACACACACACCCACACACACATACAAAGATTGAGACAAGCAAGCGCACGACGCACCCCAATCCACCATGGCTACCTGGATCTTTTCACAACCGGGAAGGTAAAGCAGCGATGGAGAGGCGACATGCACCGTCCTCACTAAGCTGGCCTGGAGAAAAGGATGCCTCAAGCGCTTCCCTCCCCAACGACCGACAAGTTACGGGAAAACCTTTACTTTTTACTACATCGACATCTTGGGCATTCTAATTCGGGCGCCTGTGGTCCTTGATATAGTGGTGTTGTACGTGGAAAATGAAGAAGAAGAAAAGAAAAAAAAAAGAGAAATGGACGCAAGCCGATTGGACAATGGGAAATGGAAGAAAACCCGGTCGTTTCATTATAAAACCAAATGGCCTGAATAGAAAGTGATTGAAAGTTGCTGTCGTCGTTGTTGTGGTAGTGTCGGCATTGATGGAGATGGCGGGTTACCAGGGGCCCTCGACGATGAATATGCAATAGCAGTGACCTTTCACCTCGGCAGACAGACTTCTGTGGGTGTGAGAGTAGAAGACTGTCCATTTGGATAAAGCAGACGCGGAGTATAGAATTCCCTTTGCTGGACCCTATAAACAATGAATAATTAACTAACTGCAAATCCCTGGCATGTTCAAATAAGCTAACACTTTCCGTTTAAAATAAAAACATAACTCAACTCAAAAGAACAAACGGAAACAGTCTTAACTCAGTTTTTGATAAATAAATACAAAAAAAGTATAGTTTGTTTTGTTTTTTCTGACGGAGATACTCAAAACACTGAACACTCCCGCATAAAATTGACCTTGATCTTTCGTTTGTGTTCGGGTGGTTACAGAATTTTTATCTTCGAATTTGTGGAGTGATTTATGTTGAAAAAATAATTAATTAACCCACATTTTGGATACACAATCTTTGGAAAGATCTTGCATTTACTTATAGAAAGCAATTATAAAAACCAAGTTTTTAAGCAAGTCCTGGGATCCCCTAAATGATGAAAATTGCAGTCCCTATACAATTATTGATTACTTAAATAATGCATTATTTAATTAAACAATTAATTATTTATAAACATTTCTAAATAATACATTATTTAACACAATCTGTTAAATAATGCATTATATAGGTTAATAATTCCTTATTTGACAACAACAATGCCTTATTTACCTATATCATGACTTATTTACCTAAACAGTAAATAGTAAGTTATTTATGGAGAAAATATATAATTAGAGAAATCTTACATTGTTAGTAAAAACTTATGTACATGTCCTGCGAGGGAACTCGTCAGTTATTGTTAATGTTCATAAAGTTAAATGCCACCGCCGTAGCTCAAGTAGTAGAGCTGGTCCTGATTTGGCTCGGAAGAGTCCGCTGGACCTAAAGCACTAATCATGTAATGTAATGTAAAGTGGTAGAGCGTTCGCCTGGCACACCGATGACCAAGGTTCGAACCCAGTGGTAGGCGAAATAAAAAGTGGCAATTTTTCACTGTCCATTTTAGCAGTATGATTGCTCTAATAGTTCAATGTTGATTTATGTCCTTAATTACCCCTCTTTTCCCTGGGATGGTTATCCCCGCCAGCCATGTCGCCAATGGTGGGTGTAGACGTTACACCTTAATGTTCATTTTTTTCATAAAGTTATAGGACAGGTTGTAAGATTTGGTAGTCTATGTAAAGGTTTTTCAACTTCAGCTTCTCTCTCTCTCTCTCTCTCTCTCTCTCTCTCTCTCTCTCTCTCTCTCTCTCTCTCTCTCTCTCTCTCTCTCTCTGGCACTCCTGATTACTCTCCCTCTCTCACGCGTTTACTTCCAGACTTCCAGAGCGCAGAGAGCGAGAGAGAGAGAGAGAGAGAGAGAGAGAGAATGAAAGAGAGAGAACGCTGGCGAGAGAGTGGGATGGAGAGGGAGAAAGAGGGTGGGGTGATGGTGGGGAGGAGGTTCGCTGCGATCTTGAGTATGTGGCATAGTAAGGAGGTGTAGTGGCAGTGACGGCGGTGACATTATTCATGCACAAAGAAATGAAACAACTCGAAAATCCCAAAGCCCTTCTTCGGTGCAGGTTCTTCCTATGACGGCCAATTAGCGCCAAAACCGAGAGTTACCATTATCACGAGATAACTGAAATTAACACGTGTCCTGTTTAATTTACAGAGATACCGGTAATCCACAGTGTTAATTAATAATTATCAGTATGTGCCACGCCTTTCTAGCGCCACGCCTTTCTAGCGCCAAAATCTGATATTTATAAATACCACGAGATAATTACAAATATTATAGGAAAATTACAATTATCAAAAGATAATTACAAATATATTTTTTAATTACAAATATCTTCGCGTGATTATGTTTAATTTCAGTTTTGGCTCTAGAAATCCGTCTGGAAATGGGCCAAAACCGAAAATTGTAATTTTTACTTTGTAATTACAATTTTTACGTGTTAATTGTAAATATGTCGTTGATATTTGTAATTATCATATGATATTTGTTATTATCCGGTTTTGGCGCAAGTAGGCCGTCATAATGTGAATTACTCAGAAAACGTGTTAATTACTATTATCACCGATACCTGTAAAGGCACGTTTTGGCGCTAGTAAGCCGCCTTAGATAGAACTGAGCATGATCACGTAAAAATTGTAATTATGAAGTGAAAATTGTGTCACGCGAAGATATTTATCTATTAAGAAATTATTCCATAATATTTGTCATTATCTCTTGATAGTTGTAGTTATCAGGTTTTGGCGCTAGGAAGGCGTGGCAAATATCTTCCTTATCCCTGAAGGTACAGAGTGGGCTTCCTGGGTCACACTGAGCAGCTGAGACTCGCTAAGTTTAATTACGCTCGTAGAGAGGTGAACTTAGCCTCCGCGAGTCTTAGCTACTTAGTGTGGCGGGTTTGATACCAAATGCTGCTGTAGTCTCTGGTACTGCGCGAGAAATGAGACTGTAAGAGGGTGGTAACGGGAGTGGGGAGAGGATAATGGATGTGTGTGTGTGATGAGAGGGTGTGTGGGTGGGGTGGGGTGGTGTAGATAAAGGGTGGGGAGAGAGAGAGAGAGAGAGAGAGAGAGAGAGAGAGAGAGAGAGAGAGAGAGAGGTATCCAGGCGTAGTGAATGAAAACAAAACGGCGTCTGGCTGTCTGACAGAGAGCCAACACATCATGGATCATTCCCCTGTTAATTGCACTATTAGTAGCTACACCACAATGTCTTGCGCCTGTGTTTTAGTGACGGCGTTTTGTGTGTTCGCAAAACGACCTATCACACACTGTTACGTTGAAACGCGCATGATGGTGCGTGTGAAATGCGCACGATATTATGTGTGAAACGCGCGCGATAGATCTGTTCGTTTTATTTTGCAAAGAATTCAATAATAGAGTGTATTTACCTTTGATTTGGGTTTGCATTGTTGTTAGAAGAATCTTTGTATAACGTTGATAATTTTCGTTAGTCGATATTATTGGAGAATTCTCTAGATCTGCTTGTTTACTATCGATCGAAATTTTGCGATGGATGTAGACAGCTGAGAAAATTCTTGGACGGTAAAGAAAGTTGTATGACGTAAGACAGTGATGACGAAGTTTCATTTGATTGGTTGTGGTACGTCACTCTGGCGTGTTCTGAATTGTTCTGGAGTATGAAGAGACTATATAAGTGCCGCACTGTTTCAAAAGAAGTGTGTTGAAAGTAAAAAGTTGAGAGTGGAAAAAGCGATTGTATGCAGTGTTGATGCATGCTGAATAAAGTTGGAAAACTACATACGAAGACTTTGCCTTGTTGCTGAGTGAGCAGGCTGCGTGGATAAACGAATCTGGGTTACACTTTATCAGGTTCATCATCATCATCATCATCATCATCATCATCATCATCATCATCATCATCATCATCATCATCATCATCATCATCATCATCATCATCATCATCGTCATTAGCAGCAGCAGTACCACCACCACCACCACTACCACAATCACCACCAGCATCAGCAGCAGCAGATTGTTTCAGAAAGCGATGGAAGCGCATCTCTTCAGCTGAACCAGCAGACATTCGTGTTTTTAGTCATGTGCATCTTCTCTCTCTCTCTCTCTCTCTCTCTCTCTCTCTCTCTCTCTCTCTCTCTCCATTCTCCCCCCTCACCCACTTTGAAATATTCTCCCCTTTTTAAGCGTCGTGTGCATGCTGCCAGCATATAGTTATGCGCGTTACAAGTCTGCATCATCATCATCATCATCATCATCATCATCATCATCATGATCATCATCATCATCATCATCATCATCATCACCATCATCATCATAAAAAGAAGTGTCCCTTGATCTCTGTATCTCTCCATACCTTCTCTCTCTGTCTCTGTCTCACACACACACAAGCGCGCACGCACACACACACACACCCGCCCACACACACACACGCACCCCCCCCCCACACACACACACTATCTCTCCTTCGAGTGCGTAGATGTTTGTCTGAACGAATACAATCGTCTGAACGAATACAATCGTGCAAGTACATGTAGAATATCTACAATGTTCGCGAATACCAGCTAGCCTCTGTGATGTTGGAAACTCTGTGAGAATGTTGTGTAGCAACAGGAGCATGAAGAAAGAGAGCAGCGATTGATGGGAAGGCAGAAGAGTGATTTGATTGTTTTGATCGATTCTTGCCCATTGTTCGCCCCAACAAACTGTGACAGCCACTAGATGTGTCCATTGTTGAGTTGCTCGCACTCATACCCTCATAGCTCCGCATCATATCATAACGTCGAGCCCAGCCGCGAGTTGCCTAGAATAAAAGCGTCACAAAGCGATTGCGCCACAAGAACTATTTTTCTTCTTGGCAACCTTTTGCCATATTAAACGAGCGCTTTTTAAAATAGCGCTGCACATGTTGACAGCACAACAGCCAATCAAAGTCAAGTTGGCTGAAAGTGAAAGTTACTGTTAATCGCACTGACGACATATGCACAACATTGCGATCAAATATAAAAACTAATTCATACCGAGTGCACATAAACATAATTATTCCGTCAAATAACAAGTGCACAAATCTTACCAGACTGTAAATGACAAAAAGTCCTCCATTGCTATTTCACTATTGAACACATTCGAAAGCCCACCACTCCGGCCGCCATCTTTTTCTTTCCGCAAACAACCTTTCGAGACCGCTACAGAGCGCTTTGTAGGCTCTCCGCGGGCATAGGGTTGCCCAGACTTTCCGCCAAAATAGTTAAATAGCGTTACGTAGCGCTCTGCCTAGACAACTCGGGGCTGATCTAGCGCTGTTGGCAATGCGCTGGCTCTCTCTGCCCTGTCAAACCTCATAACGTTATTATTATTTCCATTACGGCGTGGCATCCAATAGATGTGTCCCTTGATGAGTTGCTCGCTCTCATATTCTATGGTGCATCAGTAGGGAATTCTCTTTCTTTGGGGATATAAATTATAAATATGTAAAAAAAAACTCTTTAATTAAATATTTTACATTTCTCTTGTAAGACTAGGTATTGTAAAATCGTATTCGTAAGATCGTAAGATCGTAATATCGTAATATCGTAAGATTAGTATTATAGGCGGCATTCTGCTTTTGATTTGTCCGCACCTCTCTCTCTCTCTCTCTCTCTCTCTCTCTCTCTCTCTCTCTCTCTCTCTCTCTCTCTCTCTAGCTCTCTCTCTCTCTAGCTCTCTGTCTGTCTGTCTCTCTGTCTGTCTGTCTGTCTGTCTGTATGTATGTCTGTCTGTCTGTCCGCGCATTTTCTCAGAACTGTTTGGAAGGATTTATAATTGCTGGTGTGCGCCTGCCTCACGGCATCACCTCATCACCCTTATTTTGTTTTAGGTAAGCTATTTGAGATGGCGGTTGCTGAATTTAAAAAAAAAAACTTTTTTGGGGACCGTAACTGACTGCAGTACAACTGTACGTTCAAGACTAATCGTATTGAGATACACTCCTGTATATTCGTATTGAGCTACACTCTTATATTCGTGCCTCGACGAGGTAATATTTCTGGAATAACATTTTCAGATTGATTCTTCGGACAACCAAAAACGAACAACAAGGAAGGTAAATCAGTATAACTCTTCTGTCATCAGAGGTAGAAAAAGAACTAAGTTCATCTTGACCTCTGAGAGTTCAGCCTGTTCTCATAGCTCACAGCCTCATTGCTTGTTCCCATTGACCGAGAAACACAATAAATGCGTTAAGATCCGACTGGAACAGCGAACTCCCCACACGCCCCACTTGCACCCCACCCCTGGGACTAACAAAACCACTACCACTCCAACACAACCATTCCCCTCCCTTCCAACCACTCCCGCCCCATAAACACTCGCACCCCCCTAGGCCCTCCCAAACCCCCCTTTTACCCTTCCTTCAAAATCTCCGTTGAAATCTGATTAGATTGTTGAAACGCAGGAGCATTTGCGAAGTAGAATGGATCCTCGATAGTATGGCGGTAGCAGTCCCCCTAAATAATATGTAGGAATATTATGTTATATTATCACAGAAACAAAGGACAAGCATAGCTATGCTATCGGGGATCCACTACCGCTGTGCTAGCGAAGATCCACTGCCGCTGTGCTAGCGAAGGGTTCCATTCTACTTGATTAATAGTGCTCCTGTGGTTTGCTCACAATGGAGATCGGAGGTCTAATAACCTGAATGATTGAACAATGAGGTTTAACGTCTAGACCCACCATTGGCGATGTGGCAGACGGGAATAACCATCCCAGGGAAAAAAGGGGTAAAGAGGGTCCTAACTCAACACTGAATCACCAGAGCAATAATACTGCTAAAATGGACTGTGAAAATGGCCACTTAAAAAAAATTATTTCGCTCACCACGAGATTCGAACTTGGGTCATCGGTGTGCCAGGCGAACGGTCTACCACTTGAGCTACAGCAGTGGGAATAGCCTTACACACAGAGCGTAACTGAAACTAAGGTTCTAGAAGTTCTAGAAAAAGCCACCTCGCTATTCTATTCTATTCTAAATTAACGTCCCCGGACACGATGTGTATAGGGGACAACTACCTCGCTCCATCCTCAATCAGTTTTTATAAGGGGAGGTGAACGACCTCTGTTTTCTGGATCGTCTCCAGGTTAAATATTGCTGTTTTGCTGTAGAACTGAAGACCATTATGGTACTGTTTCTAGGGCTATTTCTGCTATTTAAGGGGTCCCGTTTTGACCACTCCCCTCTCCACAGACTCTTTTAACATTCACAGTGAGTGTTGCACCACTGAAAAAAATAAGCTTACCAAAACAACCAAAACCCGACTCTTTTGAAAGTGTAGTAGCTGGGTTATTTTGATCCATAAATTCCCTTGCTGTCTATTCATAGCAACTTCTAGCCATCAGTGTTGAGCTAAAAATAGCATCTACCAAGCCCGTAAGAGGCAGAACCCATTAAAAAAATTCATCTTGGAGGTTTTTATTGTTGGTATTTTAGGGTGATACAATAGACACCACCCTACCCCAGAAACTGAAAGACGCACTCTTGAAGCCGTAGGGTTCATTCAGAAATAGGGTCAAAGGTGATGGTCAACGGCTAAACAGTGGAAATCACTCTCTGTCAGAACAGAAATGGAAACTCAAACTTTAGCGCTTAGTTTGAGGGAAGACCCCCCCCCCCCCCTCTCCCCTTTATCATTTGTTTAAATGTAATAAATGCGAATTTCAGAGCAAACCTGTTTCCGCCAACAGTAAACGACGCCTTCAAATTGGGGCCCTTTATGTTACATTTATGTTGTTATTTTATATCAAAATCAAGTTCAATCAATCAATCAATCAATCTTTCACTTCCTGTCAGTTCACACATTAGGTGATATCCGACAAGTAAAATGGAACCTTATAAAAGCCGCATTAAACTAATGTTAACAAATGAACACACACACAAATACCACAAAGTTGTAGCGTAGGGTTTTGATTCCTTCCTACCATTTTAAAGTATTTTCAGGTGAGTCTGGACACAAGAGTACTAACCAAATACAATCAATAGCAAAAAAGAAGTGGATTCGCGATAGCATCGCGGTAGCATGCAATAGTAGCGTTACAGCTCGAAGGGTGGGATAAGCTTGCGTCATTGGCGAAACGAGTCGGTCGCTCAAAGGGTTTATTCCCAAACGCGCACCCACGAACCTATAATAAACTTCATTTACATGGAAAAACACAGTCCTATAACTGGGAAGACATTGATATAGACCTATTCAATCGTTTCGATTTAATGGAAGATTAGGTGTGCGCTCTTATGTGGTTTAAGACTAAGCTGTTTCAGCGGCTGATTCATTTCGCCTAAGACGTGGTCTGATCCAACCCTTTCTATTTATAATGCAAATGATTGTGTGTTATCTACCTCTGGGCGATCGAGGATCCACTTTCTTTTTGGTATCGCGAATCCATTGTTCCCTGTGGTCTGGAAATACAAAACCAAGCTTTCCATTTTTTTTTAAAAAAAACTCTTTCCCAAGGTAAAACAAGACTAAACGCCAATATTTACTTTATCATGCCAAACTAGAGGAAACGCCAATATTTACTTCATCACGCTAAACCAGAAGAAACGCCAATATTTACCTCATCACGCTAAACCAGAGGAAACGCCAATATTTACTTCATCATGCCAAACTAGAGGAAACGTCAATATTTACTTCATCACGCTAAACCAGAGGAAACGCCAATATTTACCTCATCATGCTAAACCAGAGGAAACGCCAATATTTACCTCATCATGCTAAACCAGAGGAAAGGCCAATATTTACCTCATCACGCTAAACCAGAGGAAACGCCAATATTTACCTCATCACGCTAAAACAGATGAAACGCCAATATTTACTTCATCATGCTAAACCAGAGGAAACGCCAATATTTCCGCTAAACCAGAGAAAACGCCAATATTTATTTTATCACGCTAACCCGGAAAAAAGACCAATATTTATACTTCATCACGCTAAGCCAGAGGAAACGCAAATATTTACTTGATCATTCTAAACCAGTGGGGCAAATTACGCCAAGGACAGTGGATTTTCAGAAGTAAAGCGGTAGCAGACCTACATATCATATGAGGCCTTCGTATCATAATTATGATGCCCTACATATCACAGGGTGCGTCGGGCTGTATCTACCGCTTTGCTATCGACGATCCATCCACCCTTTACTCCTTCGGATGAGAGCATAAACCAAGGTTTAGACAGTGCACGAACGCATTTCATCGCACGGACTTTAAAGATCCTGACGCTCATGTCCTGGACGGGTGAGCGCCGTCTACACAAATACATCCAGCACGCACTCCCCGTTCCCGGTCGCCCAGGATTGTGTTCAGTCGTCTGCGCGTCAAAGTTGGCGCCCAAAAATTGCAAGCGAGAGTCTCCAGCTCATGAGTTGCAAAAACGCTACATAAAAGTGATTTTAAAATTTTTTAAATATATATATAAATATATAGATAAATAACTTGCGTAATGGCCCTCGTGGCTAAACGGAAGGAAGCACGCGCTGAACGTTGTGACGCAGACATTCAGCATTGAGCTCCCAGTGTGACCTCATGTTGGTGCCGGCAACAGCCAGCAAGGGAGGAAACCATTCATAATTCACACTTCGCAGCCCAAAAGGTCATGAATTATAGATTTCCCGTTGCGGTCACTGTGCCAAAGGGTATTTTATATTTCCCCGCTTTGCTTTTACGTCGATTGGAAACAGGCCCTGCATATTGAACAATGCGCCCAAAGGTTGCGAGTGGGCGCCTAGGGCAGCTTGAATTAGATCCTGTATCGAACGGCGCCTTGAGCAGCTCTGGAGCTAGACAAGAGCTATATAGGAAAGATTAAATAAATTAATATTGAAAAAGGTAGCCCTGTGGGTTCGGGCACTGAATAGAATAGAACAGACCCAACGTTTCCCGGCGTGTCGTAAGAAGTCACCGGCCAGGGCGGAGGAACCTCATGTTACTACAGGTTCAACGACCACGTGCTCGGGGATACACTCGGCGAGCCACACTGTACTCGTTGATTTCGGCTGTGGCCAACAGCCTGGAGAGGATTGGGCCCTGCCAGGTCTTTCTTGCCCGAGACACATCATATGATGAAAAGAACCACTCACTCCATACCATATCGGTCGTCACCCGGGTCACCAAGGACCGCGCCTTCCGTTGGCCACCAGGACGGAGGTGATAAGTGTCTACTGATGGACAATTTAGCAGGATCCGCACGAGAGACAACATCGTCATAAGAACCTGGAATATCAGGAGACCTGTCAGTTCTAGCGTGTCCCCAGAACAGTGCAGAGGAAAAAATCCTCCGAATTATCCGAGAAGAAGTTGAGGCAGCAGTGCAATCACTGAAGAAGGGGAAGTGGACAACACACCCGGGGAATTGCTTCAAGCAGGAGGAGAAGTGATGATTGACGCCATCGCCATTATCTGTAACAAGATCTGGCAGAGTGGTAAGTGGACTACACCATGGACCCAGTCAGTTGTCATCACTCTTCCCAATTGGGACCTGACAAAGTTGAAGCCCATTTGGAAAGACAGGACCATCAGCGGTAAGGCTGCTGCACTCCCTTGTCATCTCCATCTTTCTATACGCTTGCGAAACATGGACACTCACAGCAGATCTACAATGAAGAATACAAAGCATGAAGATGAGGTGCTACAGAAGACTCCTGGGCATTTCCTATACCTAGCACATCACCAACGACGAAGTCCGACAAACCATCTCACAAGCCATGATGGCATGCTCACAGTGTTGAAGAAACTGAAACCCCGATAGTAGGCCTACGACCACGTCACCAGAGCATCAGGCCTTGCAAAGACTATCCTGCAAGGCACGGTGTAAGGAGGCAGAAGAAAGAGGGAGAAAGAAAAAGAGGTGGGAGGACAACATTCGAGAATGGACTGTCTTGACACTGAGCGAAGCCATTGTCACGAACTGGCTAGTCTTAACTCTGCTTGTTGACTATTTAGCCATGTGTAGTCTTTGTAACAGTAGAGAAGTTAGACTATTACACAGCAGCAATTAAATTACACAGCAGACCACACACCGCGAGCCCGACCCACATCGCAGTGACTCAGCACTTGAGCTTTGAATCGGACCGTTTTAACCAATCAGAGCAGGCTCAGTGGGTAGAGCAGTTTTGAATGTGTCAAAACCTAAGACAGTTTGAATCAGTCGTGTGTGAGACGAGGTAGAGTCAACATCTCCACAGCTAGAGAAATCTCTACACTCATAGACCAGGAAGCAGGACTTAGGAATCTCAGAATTCTATCAAGCCATCACGGGCCTGAACTTGTCAAACAGGTAAATGAACACCCTTCTGTTTCATCGTGATATATTTGTATTATTGTTGAAATTATGTTTGTGGAATTTGCTATGCATAAATGTGAATTGTTAATCCGAATTTGCGGGACCACGTGGAAGAGCCTACCACGAGGCGAAACACGACCGGTTGCGCCGCCATGTTGTATCCCGTACGGAACCACTGTTGTTTAACTTATATGTATGTTTGCAGACCAGTGGCTGTACCACTGAATGTTTATATTATTATTAATTCTGTATGTGTATAGTTAGACACGATTTATATTTATGTATGTATAGGAATTTAGAGTGAGATTCCAGTGGAACCCGGAAGTAGCAGAATGTTCGTCGCTTATGTATAGAGATGTGGAGCTATCACTGAGGGCTACTTGGCTTTCAGTGAGACGCTCTGCACAAACCGATTATTCAGGGTTGTGCAGAATTTCGTCTCTTATATTACAGACGAGCAGGCGAGCTATCCCGAGCTATCCCGAGCTATCCCGAGCTATCCTGTGCTTCCCACTCCACAGAAACGACTAGTTGGTTGAGGAGACTCTGCCGCACAAGCCGGAAAGAGCTACCTTGAAAAACCCCCTACAAGACCCCACAGCGTGGCAAGGGAACCCAACTACACAACTACCCAGGTGGACCAGAAGCTACCTCACAGAAGGACTTCGCACGCTCCATCTAGCAGTTAAGGGAACACGCCAAGGTGCACTTAAACTGATCATAACAGGACCACAGTAGTCCAACTCTTCAGAAACTGTAAAACGGACCACAGTAGTCCAAATCTACATGAGATATACTAGCAAAGTGCCCGAGGAAGATAAAACAGCTGCCTAGACTATCAGCGATCGAACTATTAGCATTGAAAGAGACTTTTTAAGTTAGATTAGTACTTAGAGAATCTTGTATAGAGTAGAAGAAATAAATGTGTGATTTTAACTGTTATCAAGTGGCTGGACTACATATGATTCATAGCCGTGTGAAAGCTAGTGTGACAGTATTCTTTTACCATTTTTCTATCTATTTCTGTACCCCAACCTTAACACAGAACGAGCTAAACAAATAAATTTATTAAAGTAATTCATAGAGTGACGTACTAGCAGTTCCCACCGAATAAACGTGAGGGTCCATAATTCCATTGTGCAGAGCCCATAAACCCCACGTGACACTTTAATTGGCGAGCCTAGCTAGGATCAGTGTGTAATAGGAATTGGGTATAACCGGACCTAAGTACAATAAAATTAGATAACAGGAGTAGTAGAATAACTTAGAATAGTGGTAACAAGGACTGATCAGTTGGGTGCACTATTCTTTAGTTAAAAACTTTTTTGCTTCAAATATTTTTGTGCCTGTATGTTGCATTGTTCTTTTGCAGGTTTTGCTTAAGTAACTGTTGTATGCCATTTGACTCTTGTTTTATTCTATTATTGATTACGAATTTGATTGTCTTTGCATTGTTTTTATTGACTTGCAATATTGCTAGTGTTTTGGTATTCCACTTGATTCAGAGGGTGTTCATAGACACGTTTGGCAATGTCGGACCCAGTGGCCTTGAGATTGCGTTTCAAGGAATTGGGAGAAGCTTTACACTTAGCAGGGGGAGACCTAATTGCGTATATCAATGCAGAGGTAGAGAAACAGGAGGCTAAGGCAGAGAGAGCAGCAGAGAGAGAGGCAAAGAAATTAGAAGCAGAGCAAAAGAAAGCAGAGTTAGAAGCAGCAAGAGAGCAAAAGAAATTAGAATTAGAAGCAGAACAGAAGAAACTAGAATTAGAAGTAGAACAGAAGAAGGCAGCATTGGCAGCAGAGAGAGAAGCAGAAAGTAGGAGATGGGAGTATGAGAGGGCAGAAAAGGAAAAAGACAGACAGCATGAGTTAGAGCTAAGAAGATTGGGATCAGGAGCTTCAAGTTCTTCCTCAACCCCTCCCCACTCAGATCAGCTAGAGGTAGCACCCAACCCTGTACAAGGAATGTCATTTCCACTGGGAACATTCAATGAGAGAGAAGAAGGTCTAGATCTCTATCTGACTAGGTTTGAGCGTCTAGCAACAGAGTATAAACTAGATCCCACTCATTGGTCTTTTAAGCTTAGTCAAGGGCTTAGAGGAAAGGCTTATGACATCTACAGTAAGCTACCGACTGACAGAGTGACTGACTATCACAAAGTAAAAGAGGCACTCCTAACGGGATTCGAACTAACAGGAGAATGCTACCGGCAAAAGTTCCGCACCAATTGGAGAGTGAAAGGAGAGAGCTATGCGCAGTTCGCGGATAGGTTGTCCACAACGCTGGATAAGTGGATTAGCCAGTCAGCCACGGCTAAGACGTATGATGGACTGACAGAACTGTTAGTATGGGAACAGCTACGGGAAACCATGACCCCCGAGCTGAGGACATTCTCAGTAGAGCAGGGCGCGGAAAGACTGGAAGATCTGGTCAAGGTCGCAGATAGGTACGTGGCCGCACACGGAGAAGCCAAGAGCTTCAGGCGAGACCTAAAGCCTAACGGGAAAGAGGCACAGAAACGAAGCCCTAACCGGGAAGAGCGCACCGCGAATAAGCCGAATAACCCCAGACCTGGGCAGAATAAAGGACCCAACGCGGAATTCGGGAAAAGAGGTCCCGCAGAACAGAGACGGTATTGTTCGTTCTGCAACAGAAACAATCACTCCACCGCAGAATGTTTCAAGTTGGCCGCACAACGTAGGGAAGAGCGCGAAAGCCGGCCAGCGCACAGAGTTCTAACTCAAAGTAGCGGTAACAAGCCACACACAATCGGAGATCACCCATCGGTGACAGACACGGTCAAGGTCAACGGAAAAGAAGCGAACTGTCTGTATGACACAGGTCTATCATACGACGCGATAGTTAGCGAATCTCTTGTATCGCGCGCGGACCTGACAGACAAGACAGTCGACTTACAAGGAGCAGACTTGACGAAACCGACGACTACTTGCCCAATAGCATGGATCGAAGTAGAGAGTAGGTACGTCACAGGACGAATCCAAGCAGCTGTTTTACAGAAACCCCTGTATGATCTAGTGCTAGGTTGTAGGTATGTGTTCTTAGGCACGCCCCCTAAAACTGTAGAGATAGCTGCAGTGCAAACCAGGGCCCAAGCTAAAACCCAACCACCCCAGCCCGAGTTCGCTCCGAATCCAGGACTCGAAGAGATCAAAACAGCACAGAAAGAAGACACCTCGATAGCGAAGTGCTTCCAGAAGCTACCCAAGGCGCACACACCCCCGCACAAGGGAGACTTCTACATGGAAGAGGGAGTTCTACATCGACAAGGAGATGGAGATCACACCCAACTAGTACTACCAGCCACCCTTCGAGCCCAAGTACTAGAATTAGGCCACAGCATGCCACTCAGCGGACACATGGGAATTGGAGCCACAGTGCAGAGAATCAGCGCACACTACTATTGGCCAGGAATCACGGAGGATGTCAAGCGCTACGTGAAATCTTGCCACCAATGTCAACGATATTCCCCGCGACATCACACCGTACCGGTTACCTTAGGACCATCAGTAGTAGTCGGCGTACCATTCCAGCAAGTCTCAGTAGACATAGTCGGACCACTGCCCATGACCAAGAAGAGGAACAGATTTCTACTCACACTCGTCGACGCATGTACGATGTGGTGCGAAGCAGTCCCGTTGCCAGCGATCGACACCAAGAACATCGCAGATGCACTCATCGCCATCTTTACCAGAGTCGGATTCCCGGACAGCATTAGAACGGACAACGGATCTCAGTTCACCGGCCGCCTGATGCAAGACGTGTTCGAGTTGATACAAGTTCATCACATTCGCACACCACCATACCACCCAGCCAGCAACGGACAAGTAGAAAGACTGAATGGAACCCTTCTCACCATACCCAGGAAAGTCGCCGACGACAATCCAGAAGCGTGGGACACCTACGTGAATGCGGCACTGTTCGCATATAGAGAAACGCCCCATGCAGCCACAGGCTACACCCCGTCAACATTGCTATTCGGCAGACCTCTAGCAGGACCGCTAGAAGCCCTACGCAGAAGTTGGACGGAAGCCAAGATAGACGACACACCAAGAGGTGCCACCAAGTACGTCGCAGACCTGCAGGAAACCCTCAAAGCAACGTGGAAGAAAGCTGGTGAAGCACTGAAGAAGGCAAGAGCCCGTCAGGCGAAGTACTACAACCGCCACGCGAAGGACCGAGAACTGCAAGTCGGCGATCAAGTGCTACTCTTACTTCCAAGTGGAACCAACAAGCTGGACATCGCTTGGAGAGGACCGTACCGGGTGACTGCCAAGAAATCCAAGACAGTCTACCAAGTAGAGGTGAACGGGAGAGCCCGATACCACCACATCAATCTCCTCAAGAAATACACGGACCGACCAGCGACCCCCAGCACACACACATGGATGGCCATCGCCATCGCGGAAGAAGCTCATCCCCAACTACAACAGCACCGCCGTACCACTGACAAATGGAACCCGGAAAATCGCCCCGGACAAAGTCGTATGGACAGCCGAATGCGAGACAGCATTCCAAACACTCAAGGACAGAATGACATCGGCGCCAGTACTCCACCTACCCGATTTGACTCAACCATTCGTTCTTCGCACCGACGCAAGCGACTTAGGCCTCGGAGCAGTACTGCTACAGCGCGACCCCAAGAATGCAGAGACGCTATTCCCTGTCGCCTACGCCAGCAGAAAATTGAGACCCGCCGAGACCCACTACGCCACGTCGGAGAAAGAATGTCTTGGACTAGTCTGGGCCATACAGAAATTCCAACTCTACCTGTATGGGACCCACTTCACAGTTCAGGTGGACCATCAACCTCTATCGTTCCTGGCAGCCTCCAAGTCTTTGAACTCTCGCCTGATGAGATGGGCACTCACCCTTCAGGCATACTCATTCCAAATCGAGTACATACCCGGCAAAGAGAACCACGGAGCCGACTACCTCAGTCGCCATCTCGTGGAGGACACAGCAGCTGTCGCCCACCCAACACAACTAAGGGCCACAGCACCAGAATTCGTCCCCGCCCAGTAATACCCTGTCACTAGTGTCCATAGCTACCTGGCACAGCATTGCAGCTCAGGTAGAGCAACTTAACTAGTGTGTAAATAGGACCCTAGGATAGTGCAGTGTTAAACTAGGCTCTGTAGTAGAAAAAGGTCGAATCCAGTAGTCATCGCCTTTTTTCAGTTGAGGGAGCCTGTCACGAACTGGCTAGTCTTAACTCTGCTTGTTGACTATTTAGCCATGTGTAGTCTTTGTAACAGTAGAGAAGTTAGACTATTACACAGCAGCAATTAAATTACACAGCAGACCACACACCGCGAGCCCGACCCACATCGCAGTGACTCAGCACTTGAGCTTTGAATCGGACCGTTTTAACCAATCAGAGCAGGCTCAGTGGGTAGAGCAGTTTTGAATGTGTCAAAACCTAAGACAGTTTGAATCAGTCGTGTGTGAGACGAGGTAGAGTCAACATCTCCACAGCTAGAGAAATCTCTACACTCATAGACCAGGAAGCAGGACTTAGGAATCTCAGAATTCTATCAAGCCATCACGGGCCTGAACTTGTCAAACAGGTAAATGAACACCCTTCTGTTTCATCGTGATATATTTGTATTATTGTTGAAATTATGTTTGTGGAATTTGCTATGCATAAATGTGAATTGTTAATCCGAATTTGCGGGACCACGTGGAAGAGCCTACCACGAGGCGAAACACGACCGGTTGCGCCGCCATGTTGTATCCCGTACGGAACCACTGTTGTTTAACTTATATGTATGTTTGCAGACCAGTGGCTGTACCACTGAATGTTTATATTATTATTAATTCTGTATGTGTATAGTTAGACACGATTTATATTTATGTATGTATAGGAATTTAGAGTGAGATTCCAGTGGAACCCGGAAGTAGCAGAATGTTCGTCGCTTATGTATAGAGATGTGGAGCTATCACTGAGGGCTACTTGGCTTTCAGTGAGACGCTCTGCACAAACCGATTATTCAGGGTTGTGCAGAATTTCGTCTCTTATATTACAGACGAGCAGGCGAGCTATCCCGAGCTATCCCGAGCTATCCTGTGCTTCCCACTCCACAGAAACGACTAGTTGGTTGAGGAGACTCTGCCGCACAAGCCGGAAAGAGCTACCTTGAAAAACCCCCTACAAGACCCCACAGCGTGGCAAGGGAACCCAACTACACAACTACCCAGGTGGACCAGAAGCTACCTCACAGAAGGACTTCGCACGCTCCATCTAGCAGTTAAGGGAACACGCCAAGGTGCACTTAAACTGATCGTAACAGGACCACAGTAGTCCAACTCTTCAGAAACTGTAAAACGGACCACAGTAGTCCAAATCTACATGAGATATACTAGCAAAGTGCCCGAGGAAGATAAAACAGCTGCCTAGACTATCAGCGATCGAACTATTAGCATTGAAAGAGACTTTTTAAGTTAGATTAGTACTTAGAGAATCTTGTATAGAGTAGAAGAAATAAATGTGTGATTTTAACTGTTATCAAGTGGCTGGACTACATATGATTCATAGCCGTGTGAAAGCTAGTGTGACAGTATTCTTTTACCATTTTTCTATCTATTTCTGTACCCCAACCTTAACACAGAACGAGCTAAACAAATAAATTTATTAAAGTAATTCATAGGGTGACGTACTAGCAGTTCCCACCGAATAAACGTGAGGGTCCATAATTCCATTGTGCAGAGCCCATAAACCCCACGTGACAGCCATGAGGGTTGCTGAGGACAGAGACAGATGGAGTACGCTGGTTAAACGATCATCTGTGGTGCCCCAACTACCTTCGAGTTATCGGATAGAATAGGATAGGATATATTAACAAAAGGCAAATAATGCTTTATTGGACCGCTAAACAGTTACAGGACTGAAAAACTGATCTTGCTTACGATAGGGATAAGGGAGACAACCTTTGCTGTCCAAATGGTTATGAAAGAATCTCTCTCTCTCTCTCTCTCTCTCTCTCTCTCTCTCTCTCTCTCTCTCTCTCTCTCTCTCTCTCTCTCTCTCTCTCTCTCTCTCTCTCTCTCTCTCGTCTTTTTAACTCGATATCCTTCTCCTTCCTTCCTCTCCATCCCACTCCGAGCATGCATCGGGCTCTCAGATTCTCAATCTCTTTTATCCTTAGGGATCTTTCCTCCATTAAGCGACAGCCATATAACTAACACTATAACGAGAAAGAAAAGAAGGAATAAAGAAAAAAAAGAAAATGAAGAAAAAAGACAGGAAGGACGATTGAATGAATGAATGAATGAATGAATGAAGACAGACAGACAGACAAACAGAAAGAAAGAAAGAAGATGGCAAGACATAAATAAATAAATAAATAAATAAATAAATAAATAAATAAATAAATAAAGTATATCGATTTCTGTGTTTCGTTTGCGTTGGTTCATTGTCAGTGTTAATTAAATAGGTATTGTAAATCACCGATTTTTCGGAACAAACACCACACCCGCCACTTCCTAAGCACATCTCTCTGTCTGTCTCTCTGTCTCTGCCTCTGTCTCTGTCTCTGTCTCTCTCTCTCTCTCTCTCTCTCTGTCTCTCTCTCTCTCTCTCTTTCTCTCAGTATTTCTCTGTCCCTGTCTGTTTGTCGCTCTCTTTTTTTTTTTAACCTCTCTCTCTCTTTCTCTCTTTTTATTCCACTCCTTGCTCTTCTCCGCTCTCCCGATGCCTCAGATTATCATTCCCTTCTATCCGCAGGTTCTTTTACCGATTAAAGGCAGCGCGAAAGAAATAAAGTGCAATCCGGTTATTTCGTCACGGACCTAAAATACAGCTGGACTCCCGTCTTTGCGTGTAACGGGATCAACCTTCTCTGTCTCGACGTCTTTGCACTTTGCGCTTCCACACACCAAAAAACAATAACAGCCAACGAATACTGCAATAACGAACAAAAAAGTTTGTAACCTTTACAATGATAGAAGATCTCAGTTTGTGTGTGCGCGCGCGTGTGTGTAGGTGTGTGTGTGTGTTTGTGTGTGTGTGTGTGGGGGGGGGGGATTGTTGTTTTTTTTTATAACAACTTTTAGCTATCCCTACAAATATTGCGTTCTATATCCTATATAAGCATATGCTAAATATCTACTCGTACTGGCCTAATATTAATTTTCAGTCTAATGAAATCACAGAGAGAATGTGGACAATTTTAATCGACCACCTCCCGGTCTCATCATTGAATTGTCATGTATTTGTTCATTGTTGAAATTTTCATGCTGGCCCGCGTGTCGTGTTTTTGTTGTTTTTGTTTTTTTTATCTTATTCGTACTTGTCAGTAAAAGTTATGTCCATCGTCATTGCGTTGAACGTCTGTTACTGTTCACCTGCTTGATTCTTAACCATTGTCATCGATACAATTTTTGGACTTTTGGGGTGTTATTTTATATTTATTGTACTTGCCTATCGCTGTCAAGATTCAGCATATAAAAATGCTCCGAAAATAATATATATATGATTGATTTATTGTTGCTTTAGGTCCAGCGGACTCCTCCGAGCCAATATACATATAAATTAATTTAAAAAACATAGTAATAATAATAATAATAATAATAATAATAATAATAATAATAATAATAATAATAATAATAAGAAGAAGAAGAAGAAGAAGAAGAAGAAGAAGAAGAAGAAGAAGAAGAAGAAGAAGAAGAAGAAGAAGAAGAAGAAGAAGAAGAAGAAGAAGAAGAAGAGGTTAATAACACAGGCGCTCGTATATGAACACTCGGTACCCAGAGGGAGACGCGTCATAGGCATAGGCGCTTGCGTGTCCAGATACAGGTGCTTGTGGTTAATACTTCGTGAAGCTGAGCTCATGCAAAATGTGAGCTGGAAGTCCGCGTCAATTTATATCCGTGATTTCACAGCTAACAGACACTTGTTTTCTAGTGTTGATGATGCTCTTAAGCGTTGCAACCGTTGCAGCATGAAGGGTTGCTGTCAACCCTCTTTTCTTCTTCTTCTTCTTCTTCTTCTTCTTCTTCTTCTTCTTCTTCTTCTTCTTCTTCTTCTTCTTCTTCTTCTTATCAGAAAACAGTTGGAAGGAAAGGAAGAAAGAGAGATGGGATAAGACAAACAAAGAAAAGAAAGTAACAAAAGCAAGTACAAAAGAAAGAAAGGAAGGAAAAGAAAGAAAGTAAGGATGAACAAGAGAAAGAAAAGAAAAGAAAGAAAGAAAGAAAGAAAGAAAAAGAAGGAAAGAAAGAAAAGACGAACGGAAGAAATGTAAAAGAGTAAGAAAAAAATGAAGAAAGAACGAAAATAAAAGAAAAAATTAAAGAAAGAAAGAAAGAAAAAAAGAAAGAAAGGAAGAAGAAGAAAAAGAAGAAGAAGAAGAAGAGGCAGAAGAAGAAGAAGAAGAAGAAGAAGAAGAAGAAGAAGAAGAAGAAGAAGAAGAAGAAGAAGAAGATGATGATGATGATGATGATGATGATGATGATGATGATGATGATGATGATGATGATGATGATGATGATGATGATGATGAAGAAGAAGAAGAAGAAGAACAACAACAACAACAACAACAACAACAACAACAACAACAACAACAACAACAACACGAACAAGAAGAAATGTCAGACAGACAATTAGTACGAGGATGAAAAAGAAACGGAAGGGGAAAAAAAAAACAACCATGATGAGACAAGGTAAAGCGAAGATGAAAGGGAAAAGAAACGAGTTTGAAGAAGATTGATTAAAGCTACAAGAACAAAGACGAGTGGACGAGAAAATTAAAACCAGTTTTACTCTGCGTTTGTGATACACCCCTTGCCCCCAATCACCTCAACGCACTCTCCGCTGTAGCGAAATCTTCCCTCCTCCCTACCCCCTACCCCCTTACCCCCCTACCCCCCTACCCCCGTAGATTTAAATTAGCCTGTGCATCGTGTATTGAGAATACATGTACAAGCTCTTTTCTCTATTGCAATAAAAACAAAAGACCACCACCACCACCACCAACACCAACAACAACAACATCATCACCGCCATCGACCACCACCATAACCAAACAAACCCACAAACATTGACGACCACTCACCTTGTATCGCTTCAGACAAAGTAGACGCTATCCTAATCGATGCTTTCTTCTTCGTCGTCGTCCCCGCTTTCGAATAATCTTCTCCATCTCTCAGGCCTTCATCATCTCCGCCGACCCCCTTCATCACGACGACCGGGACGCGAACCCACAACGACGTGGACATGACGATGACACACAGCACCAACAACGCGGCCACGGGTTTCCGTCTTCTCAGCCATTTCATGGCTCTGTGTATCTTCATAGAATGCGATATAGGCTGCTGCGGTGTCGTGTTAAGCCCTACGCTTCCTTCACCATGGCTCTGTGTATCTTCATAGAATGCGATATAGGCTGCTGCGGTGTCGTGTTAAGCCCTACGCTTCCTTCACCATGGCTCTGTGTATCTTCATAGAATGCGATATAGGCTGCTGCGGTGTCGTGTTAAGCCCTACGCTTCCTTCACCATGGCTCTGTGTATCTTCATAGAATGCGATATAGGCTGCTGCGGTGTCGTGTTAAGCCCTACGCTTCCTTCACCATGGCTCTGTGTATCTTCATAGAATGCGATATAGGCTGCTGCGGTGTCGTGTTAAGCCCTACGCTTCCTTCACCATGGCTCTGTGTATCTTCATAGAATGTGATATAGGCTGCTACGGTGTCGTGTTAAGCCCTACGCTTCCTTCACCATGGCTCTGTGTATCTTCATAGAATGTGATATAGGCTGCTACGGTGTCGTGTTAAGCCCTACGCTTCCTTCACCATGGCTCTGTGTATCTTCATAGAATGTGATATAGGCTGCTACGGTGTCGTGTTAAGCCCTACGCTTCCTTCACCATGGCTCTGTGTATCTTCATAGAATGCGATATAGGCTGCTGCGGTGTCGTGTTAAGCCCTACGCTTCCTTCACCATGGCTCTGTGTATCTTCATAGAATGCGATATAGGCTGCTGCGGTGTCGTGTTAAGCCCTACGCTTCCTTCACCATGGCTCTGTGTATCTTCATAGAATGTGATATAGGCTGCTACGGTGTCGTGTTAAGCCCTACGCTTCCTTCACCATGGCTCTGTGTATCTTCATAGAATGTGATATAGGCTGCTACGGTGTCGTGTTAAGCCCTACGCTTCCTTCACCATGGCTCTGTGTATCTTCATAGAATGTGATATAGGCTGCTACGGTGTCGTGTTAAGCCCTACGCTTCCTTCACCATGGCTCTGTGTATCTTCATAGAATGTGATATAGGCTGCTGCGGTATCGTGGTTAAGCCCTACGCTTCCTTCACCATGGCTCTGTGTATCTTCATAGAATGCGATATAGGCTGCTGCGGTGTCGTGTTAAGCCCTACGCTTCCTTCACCTGGCTTGCACTGCCCCGCGGTTCGAGATCGTAGAGTTCTTCAGCCTGATGAATGGATCTATGTATAGTCTTGGGTAGTGCAGCGCTGCGGCTTCCGACCTTTCCTGTTGAAAAGGCGCTGCTGCTGTCCTGCTTTTTAACCTGTCACGTGAAAAAAATAAATGTGTATGATTTAGTCAATGGAAATATTTTTTATTTGTTTATTTATTTATTTATTTATTTATTTATTTATTTATTTATTTATTTATTTATTTATTTATTTATTTAAAGAATGAATTACTTATAGAAATTTTTATTATTGTAGTGGTTGTATACATTGTGGTTTTAAACTGTTTGACTTGATGCCAAAAATTCTTTCTTTTTTTTCACACTGAAAATCCACCAGCGATCATTCGTCAAACTTAACAAATTTCTCAAGTGCGAATTGTTTTAATAACTCACTCACTCGCTCACTGAATCGGCCAATCTTGGAGTGAAAAAAAAAAGCCTACATAGAGTCTATAATCATAACGAAAGTATAATTTCTCCCTCCCCTTACCATCCCCCACCCCCACCCTCCACCCCCCTCATGCACACAAAAGCGCTTTGGGGAGCACGCATACCCTGGGTGAGGAAGTTTTAATGCGCTGAGTAAGTCGTCGTTCATTTAATCAATGATCATTCATTATACATAACAAAACGTATGTATCCCCGATAGAGCATTAACGTTAGACATTTCGTGCGTAGACGTTGTTTCAGTGTTAACTCTCTACTCTAGGCCCATTATCTGTACAAGTGGCCATGGGAACGGTCATTACTTAGAGTTCTTAACAAAACTCAAGCTTGAAAGGACTCCTCTATACAACAGTGCGTAGATGAGACCAGCCGAGATTTACGAGACGCCAAAGTTGAGCCTCGCCCTGTCTCAGCCACGAAGTGTGGCCGGTACATGGTCACAGTAGGCAATTTGTACACCAGTATCAAATCTTTAAAAGGTCCCAATTCCAAGGCTTTGTTTACTTTTTGGCGAAAATGGGTTTACCCTTAAAGTTTGCGTGGGTGTTGCATTAAAGATAAAACGGGCTTTCGTTACTCAACCCAACCGCTGAAGTTTGGATTTTCCATTTTGGTTTTGATAGAGAGTGGTTTCCCGTTTTAACGGTACATCTATAATACCATAGCCGTGGGACCTTTGATTGTGTTTTGTGAGTGAACCACGTGCATGGCTTGAAGGTTGAGCCTTTGGTGTATGGGGTAGGGTAGGGTCTGTTTTATAAACCTAAAACCAGAAACCTTACCCAGCGATTTTTTTACGGGTTCTGTCTCATATCGGTTTCGGTAGATGTTATTTTTATAACTTCGATGATGATGATGATGATGATGATGATGATGATGATGATGATGATGATGATGATGACGATGATGATGATGATGATGATGATGATGATGATGATGATGATGATGATGATGATGATGACGATGATGATGATGATGATGATGATGATGATGATGATGATGATGATGATGATGATGATGATGATGATGATGATGATACTGTTTTGCCAAGCGACAAACAGGCACAAGAAATACATTTCGCGTGAGACACATAACACAACATTTTATAAATATATCATTTATTTATGTATTTATGTATGTATGTATTTATTTATTCTCAAATATATATATATAGCGCTTTTCCCAGCTCAAGAGGTGCTCAAGGCGCTGGCCAATACAGGATCTAACTCAAGCCGCCCGAGGCGCCCACTGTATCACAGTCATACAGGCAACATTATAGGGTTTGCAAATAAAATTTAAAAAAAAAAAACTATAAAAGAGACTGGTCAAAGAATCGAAAAAGCAGACAATACAACGTTACAAATAAAAAAAATCCATCGTTTTCGTACTGTTGCTAATAACTTACTGAAGATCTAATAAAGGGACTTAGAAGGATACTCTTCTTCACAAGGGTACTCGGCATCCTTTGAGACTATAGTGTCTGAAACAGATTGATATGAAGACCTTCGCTAAATTCATGTACAGTACAGTCTTTATTATTTTAATAGTAGTAAGCTTACTTCAGCCTCAATTGTGACTAACATTGCGACGAGATGTAAGAACATGACGAAGATTCTGTGTTTAAAATCCTCGGAGACCAATGTCTGCTGCAGATAATTGGTAGTTATAGTTAGTCCGTTGTGTAGAGCAAGGAAAGAGGATGGAAAGGAAGATAACTGGCGCTCCAGACTTTCTATTGCTGCGCGAAAGAACTCATGCTAATCTAAATGAGAAGCATTACACGCATTACACGATTATTGCTTTAGGTCCAGCGGACTCGTCCGAGCCAAATCAGGACCGGACAACCCCTGATCCTCATAAAAGATCTGCTGAAACTGTCACGTGGGGTTTATGGGCTCTGCACAATGGAATTATGGACCCTCACGTTTATTCGGTGGGAACTGCTAGTAAGTCACCCTATGAATTACTTTAATAAATTTATTTGTTTAGCTCGTTCTGTGTTAAGGTTGGGGTACAGAAATAGATAGAAAAAAGGTAAAAGATTACTGTCACACTAGCTTTCACACGGCTATGAATCATATGTAGTCCAGCCTTTTGATAACAGTTAAAATCACACATTTATTTCTTCTACTCTATACAAGGTTCTCTAAGTACTAATCTAACTTAAAAAGTCTCTTTCAATGCTAATAGTTCGATCGCTGATAGTCTATGCAGCTGTTCTATCTTCATCGGGCACTCGCTAGTATATCTCATGTAGATTTGGACTACTGTGGTCCGTTTTAGAGTTTCTGAATAGTTGGACTACTGTGGTCCTGTTCTGATCAGTTTAAGTGCACTTGGGATAACACACTTAACTGGCGGGTGGTGCGGTCGAAGTCCTTCTGTGAGGTAGCTTCTGGTCCACCTGTGTCGTTGTGTAGTTGGGTTCCCTGGCCACGCTGTGGGGTCTGACAGGGAGTTTTACCGGGTCGCTCGTTCCGACTTGTGCGGTAGAGGTTCCTCAACCAACTTGTTTCTGTGGAGTGGGGTTCACAGGATAGCTCGGGATAGCTCGGGATAGCTCGCCTGCCCGTCTGTAATATAAGAGACGAAATTCTGCACAACCCTGAATAATCGGTTTGTGCAGAGCGTCTCACTGAAAGCCAAGTAGCCCTCAGTGATAGCTCCACATCTCTATACATAAGCGACGAACATTCTGCTACTTCCGGGTTCCACTGGAATCTCACTCTAAATTCCTATACATACATAAATATCAAACGTGGCTAACTATACACATACAGAATTAATAATATTATAAACATTCAGTGGTACAGCCACTGGTCTGCAAACATACATATAAGTTAAACAACAGTGGTTCCGTATGGTATGCAACATGGCGGCGTAACCGGTCGTGTTTCGCCTCGTGGTAGGCTCTTCCACATGGTCACGCAAATTCGGATTAACAATTCACATTTATGCATAGCAAATTCTTCAAACATAATTTCAACAATACTACACATATATCACGATGAAACAGAAGGGTGTTCATTTACCTGTTTGACAAGTTCAGGCCCGTGTGACTTGATAGAATTCTACGATTCCTAAGTCCTGCTTCCTGGTCTAAGTGTAGAGAGATTTCTCTGCCAGCTTTCTAGCTGTTAACACTTCGGTGTATTACTCCCAACTGACCAAAAATGTGTTAGGCTCGGACCCAGTCAAACTGGCTCGAACCGCTTTGCGTAAGCTCTCATTGGGTAAAATGTTCATATTCAAAACTCAAGTGCTGACGTCACTGCGCTGTGTGTGTGGCTCAGGCTCGCAGTGTGCTGTAATTTAATTGCTACTGTGTACTGTACTAACTCTCTACTGTTACAAAGGCTACACAATGCTAAATAGTCGATAGGCAGAGTTTAAACTAGCCAATTCGTGACAGGCTCCCTCAACTGAAAAAAGGCGATGACTACTGGATTCGACCTTTTTCTACTACAGAGCCTAGTTTAACACTGCACTATCCTAGGGTCCTATTTACAAACTAAGTAAGTTGCTCTACCTGAGCTGCAATGCTGTGCCAGGTAGCTATGGACACTAGTGACAGGGTATTACTGGGCGGGGACGAATTCTGGTGCTGTGGCCCTTAGTTGTGTTGGGTGGGCGACAGCTGCTGTGTCCTCCACGAGATGGCGACTGAGGTAGTCGGCTCCGTGGTTTTCTTTGCCGGGGATGTACTCGATTTGGAATGAGTACGCCTGAAGGGTGAGTGCCCATCGCATCAGGCGAGAGTTCAAAGACTTGGAGGCTGCCAGGAACGATAGTGGTTGGTGGTCCACCTGAACTGTGAAATGGGTCCCATACAGGTAGAGTTGAAACTTCTGTATGGCCCAGACTAGTCCAAGGCATTCTTTCTCCGACGTGGCGTAGTGGGTCTCGGCGGGTCTCAATTTTCTGCTGGCGTAGGCGACAGGGAATAGCGTCTCTGCATTCTTGGGGTCGCGCTGTAGCAGTACTGCTCCGAGTCCTAAGTCGCTTGCGTCGGTGCGAAGAACGAATGGCTGAGTCAAATCGGGTAGGTGGAGTACTGGCGCCGATGTCATTCTGTCCTTGAGTGTTTGGAATGCTGTCTCGCATTCCGCTGTCCATACGACTTTGTCCGGGGCGATTTTCCGGGTTCCATTTGTCAGTGGTACGGCGATGCTGTTGTAGTTGTGGATGAGCTTCTTCCGCGATGGCGATGGCCATCCATGTGTGTGTGCTGGGGGTCGCTGGTCGGTCCGTGTACTTCTTGAGGAGATTGATGTGGTGATATCGGGCTCTCCCGTTCACCTCTACTTGGTAGACTGTCTTGGATTTCTTGGCAGTCACCCGGTACGGTCCTCTCCAAGCGATGTCCAGCTTGTTGGTTCCACTTGGAAGTAAGAGTAGCACTTGATCGCCGACTTGCAGTTCTCTGTCCTTCGCGTGGCGGTTGTAGTACTTCGCCTGACGGGCTCTTGCCTTCTTCAGTGCTTCACCAGCTTTCTTCCACGTTGCTTTGAGGGTTTCCTGCAGGTCTGCGACGTACTTGGTGGCACCTCTGGGTGTGTCGTCTATCTTGGCTTCCGTCCAACTTCTGCGTAGGGCTTCTAGCGGTCCTGCTAGAGGTCTGCCGAATAGCAATGTTGACGGGGTGTAGCCTGTGGCTGCATGGGGCGTTTCTCGGTATGCGAACAGTGCCGCATTCACGTAGGTGTCCCACGCTTCTGGATTGTCGTCGGCGACTTTCCTGAGTATGGTGAGAAGGGTTCCATTCAGTCTTTCTACTTGTCCGTTGCTGGCGGGGTGGTATGGTGGTGTGCGAATGTGATGGACTTGTATCAACTCGAACACGTCTTGCATCAGGCGGCCGGTGAACTGAGATCCGTTGTCCGTTCTAATGCTGTCCGGGAATCCGACTCTGGTAAAGATGGCGATGAGTGCATCTGCAATCTTCTTGGTGTCGATCGCTGGCAACGGGACTGCTTCGCACCACATCGTACATGCGTCGACGAGTGTGAGTAGAAATCTGTTCCGCTTCTTGGTCATGGGCAGTGGTCCTACTATGTCTACTGAGACTTGCTGGAATGGCACGCCGACTACTACCGATGGTCCTAAGGTAACTGGTACGGTGTGATGTCGCGGGGAATATCGTTGACATTGGTGGCAAGATTTCACGTAGCGCTTGACATCCTCCGTGATTCCTGGCCAATAGTAGTGTGCGCTGATTCTCTGCACTGTGGCTCCAATTCCCATGTGTCCGCTGAGTGGCATGCTGTGGCCTAATTCTAGTACTTGGGCTCGAAGGGTGGCTGGTAGTACTAGTTGGGTGTGATCTCCATCTCCTTGTCGATGTAGAACTCCCTCTTCCATGTAGAAGTCTCCCTTGTGCGGGGGTGTGTGCGCCTTGGGTAGCTTCTGGAAGCACTTCGCTATCGAGGTGTCTTCTTTCTGTGCTGTTTTGATCTCTTCGAGTCCTGGATTCGGAGCGAACTCGGGCTGGGGTGGTTGGGTTTTAGCTTGGGCCCTGGTTTGCACTGCAGCTATCTCTACAGTTTTTGGGGGCGTGCCTAAGAACACATACCTACAACCTAGCACTAGATCATACAGGGGTTTCTGTAAAACAGCTGCTTGGATTCGTCCTGTGACGTACCTACTCTCTACTTCGATCCAAGCTATTGGGCAAGTAGTCGTCGGTTTCGTCAAGTCTGCTCCTTGTAAGTCGACTGTCTTGTCTGTCAAGTCCGCGCGCGATACAAGAGACTCGCTGACTATCGCGTCGTATGATAGACCTGTGTCATACAGACAGTTCGCTTCTTTTCCGTTGACCTTGACCGTGTCTGTCACCGATGGGTGATCTCCGATCGTGTGTGGCTTATTACCGCTACTTTGAGTTAGAACTCTGTGCGCTGGCCGGCTTTCGCGCTCTTCCCTACGTTGTGCGGCCAACTTGAAACATTCTGCGGTGGAGTGATTGTTTCTGTTGCAGAACGAACAATACCGTCTCTGTTCTGCGGGACCTCTTTTCCCGAATTCCGTGTTGGGTCCTTTATTCTGCCCAGGTCTGGGGTTATTCGGCTTATTCGCGGTGCGCTCTTCTCGGTTAGGGCTTCGTTTCTGTGCCTCTTTCCCGTTAGGCTTTAGGTCTCGCCTGAAGCTCTTGGCTTCTCCGTGTGCGGCCACGTACCTATCTGCGACCTTGACCAGATCTTCTAGTCTTTCCGCGCCCTGCTCTACTGAGAAGGTTCTCAGCTCGGGGGTCATGGTTTCCCGTAGCTGTTCCCATACTAACAGTTCTGTCAGTCCATCATACGTCTTAGCCGTGGCTGACTGGCTAATCCACTTATCCAGCGTTGTGGACAACCGATCCGCGAACTGCGCATAGCTCTCTCCTTTCACTCTCCGATTGGTGCGGAACTTTTGCCGGTAGCATTCTCCTGTCAGTTCGAATCCCGTTAGGAGTGCCTCTTTTACTTTGTGATAGTCCGTCACTCTGTCAGTCGGTAGCTTACTGTAGATGTCATAAGCCTTTCCTCTAAGCCCTTGACTAAGCTTAAAAGACCAATGAGTGGGATCTAGTTTGTACTCTGTTGCTAGGCGCTCAAACCTAGTCAGATAGAGATCTAGACCTTCTTCTCTCTCATTGAATGTTCCCAGTGGAAATGACATTCCTTGTACAGGGTTGGATGCTACCTCTAGCTGATCTGAGTGGGAAGGGGTTGAGGAAGAACTTGAAGCTCCTGATCCCAATCTTCTTAGCTCTAACTCATGCTGTCTTTCTTTTTCCTTTTCTTCCCTCTCTTTTTCTTTCTCTGCCCTCTCTTTTTCTTTTTCTGCCCTCTCATACTCCCATCTCCTAACTTCTGCTTCTCTCTCTGCTGCTAATGCTGCCTTCTTCTGTTCTCCTTCTAATTCTAGTTTCTTTTGCTCTGCTTCTAATTCTGCTTTTCTCTGATCTGCTTCGAGTTTCTTCTGTTCTGCTTCTAATGCTAGTTTCTTCTGCTCTGCTTCTAAGGCTAGTTTCTTCGCCTCCCTTTCTGCTGCTCTCTCTGCCTTAGCCTCCTGTTTCTCTACCTCTGCATTGATATACGCAATTAGGTCTCCCCCTGCTAAGTGTAAAGCTTC
Source organism: Oncomelania hupensis (assembly GCA_036898135.1). Taxonomy (NCBI): domain Eukaryota; kingdom Metazoa; phylum Mollusca; class Gastropoda; order Littorinimorpha; family Pomatiopsidae; genus Oncomelania; species Oncomelania hupensis. The sequence goes on along the minus strand of CM072523.1, from coordinate 20,448,434 downwards.
CCCTAATTCCTTGAAGCGCAATCTCAAGGCCACTGGGTCCGACATTGCCAAACGTGTCTATGAACACCCTCTGAATCAAGTGGAATACCAAAACACTAGCAATATTGCAAGTCAATAAAAACAATGCAAAGACAATCAAATTCGTAATCAATAATAGAATAAAACAAGAGTCAAATGGCATACAACAGTTACTTAAGCAAAACCTGCAAAAGAACAATGCAACATACAGACACAAAAATAATTGAAGCAAAAAAGTTTTTAACTAAAGAATAGTGCACCCAAACTGAGTCAATGTTACCACTATTCTAAGTTATTCTACTACTCCTACTGTTATCTAATTTTATTGTACTTAGATCCGTTTATACCCAATTCCTATTATACACAGATCCTGGCAGGCTCGCCAATTAAAGTGTCACGTGGGGTTTATGGGCTCTGCACAATGGAATTATGGACCCTCACGTTTATTCGGTGGGAACTGCTAGTAAGTCACCCTATGAATTACTTTAATAAATTTATTTGTTTAGCTCGTTCTGTGTTAAGGTTGGGGTACAGAAATAGATAGAAAAAAGGTAAAAGATTACTGTCACACTAGCTTTCACACGGCTATGAATCATATGTAGTCCAGCCTTTTGATAACAGTTAAAATCACACATTTATTTCTTCTACTCTATACAAGGTTCTCTAAGTACTAATCTAACTTAAAAAGTCTCTTTCAATGCTAATAGTTCGATCGCTGATAGTCTATGCAGCTGTTCTATCTTCATCGGGCACTCGCTAGTATATCTCATGTAGATTTGGACTACTGTGGTCCGTTTTAGAGTTTCTGAATAGTTGGACTACTGTGGTCCTGTTCTGATCAGTTTAAGTGCACTTGGGATAACACACTTAACTGGCGGGTGGTGCGGTCGAAGTCCTTCTGTGAGGTAGCTTCTGGTCCACCTGTGTCGTTGTGTAGTTGGGTTCCCTGGCCACGCTGTGGGGTCTGACAGGGAGTTTTACCGGGTCGCTCGTTCCGACTTGTGCGGTAGAGGTTCCTCAACCAACTTGTTTCTGTGGAGTGGGGTTCACAGGATAGCTC
>CM072523.1:20439856-20442356 GCA_036898135.1 Oncomelania hupensis | reverse complement strand
ACCAGCTTGGTTTTATAGTGTTCCTGATTATAGTCCGGTTTATATTTGCGACACTAGTAATAGTTATGACTATGACTGGTTATATATGGTTCATGAGTGACTTTTTTTTGTAATTGGGGGTTATATTTTATAGTATGCGGGGACAGGACAATGGTTACATGACTGGTTGTGACATTTGCAACTAGCAGTGACTATTTTTGACTTGACCCACGAGATGCCTCCCCGGAAGGTCGTTTTAAGACATACGAGATTTATCTTGGAGCACAAGCTACGTGACTCGCTTAAGAGCTTTTTGTGTTTAATTTTTGACGCTATGAAGTCCGAGTTTTGGAGTATTGTTCTTTTCGTGTTCTGTGTTGTTAGGCCCTCTTTAATTTCCTGACAGAAGAAGACGTGAGTCACACGAAATAAGGGGAGAAAGACATTTGAAGAGGGGAGAGTAAGAGAGCAGAAGACATGGAGGAGGGTGAGACGGTGAGAAGATGGGAGAGAGGGGAGGTGAGTGAGAAGTGGCGAGAGAGAGAGAGAGGTAAGGTGGCAGAGAAGAGACGAGAGAAGAGAGGATGAGAAGAGAGAGAGAAGAGAGAAGAGCGAGAGAAATAGAAGGAGAAGAGAGAGAGGAGAGAGAGTCAGAGACAAGAGACAGAGACCGAGAGGCAGAGACAGTGAAAGAGAGAGAGAAAAAGAGAGAGAGAGAGGGAGGGAGGGAAATGAGATGGAGTGGAGATGAGTGGGAGACAAAAAGAGTGGGGATGAAGGTTAAGGAAGAGAGAGAGAGGAAGACAGAGAAGGGGGGGGGGGAGATGGAGGGAGGAAGGCAAATATAGAAAAAGATTAAGAGGGAAGGAGATGACGGGAGAGAAAAAGGGAAGAGAACAGACAAACAGACAGAGACAGACAGAAAGAGAAAGACAGAGACAGAAGAGGAATAGTAGAAGGAGGAATTGGGAGTGAGGAACGACACGAGTAGTTAGCTGAAGTCAAGGTCGAACCCGGCCATAGTCGCAAATAGATAGGGCTTACGCACTTGCTGCTCACATGCTTCCTGTGTAACGCAATGCATGGACCAAACCACCCTCGAGTACGGAATAGCCGTTGGAACAATTCACCAAATCAAATGGAGAAAATAAAAATCATGAAGAGGATCTGTTTTTATTTTGCTGATTATCTGGCGTTTGTTCCTGAAAATGTAGTTAGAGTTTTTATTTCAAGGGAGAGCACTGGTGGCGCGGCTGATTTACATTGCAAATGAGCTCAAAAGGAACTCTGGGACACGCAATATGGCGATCCCCATTTCATCAATCCAAATCGGATTTACTGAATCCGGAAGCTCTGGTATAACTCTATAAATTTAGAAAAGCACTGGCTATGACTGTGCACAGAAAGATCATGGCTTGCTGTATCTCGTAGCCGAGGCCTTCAGAAACTCCTTTTTACGGGTGCACGCGCACAATAAGAGTAACGCATGGTATGTGTTATAACCTGTACGGTTCAATATTTGTTGGTTGTTTCATTAAACGTCTTCTTCATCAAAATGTTAAGACGCACGCTCGCAAGTACACACACACACACGCACGCATACACACACACGCACGCACACACGTACACACAACCACACACATCAACAATAACATCAACAACAGCACCAACAAATCTAATCAAACAAACCGGATTAATGGGCAATCAGTTAAATCTTTTGTTTAACCTAACGCTCACATCAAAACTTATCAGTAAAACTCATGGTTTGTCAATCAGTTTGAAAAAAGGACGAATATGACTGCATTCATGTAACACATGCTTCAAAGATACAGCTTAATTGCAAAACAACAACAAAATATTTGGTTTTCATTGAGTTTAGTATTATTCTATGTGCCATGCTTAAGCTGATCTAACAATTCCACAAGGTTTATCATTTAGTAAAATTAAATTTAATCGCTTTCACACATTTATTTTCTAAAATTATAATAATTTATTTTCTAAAATTATAATAATTTATTTTCTAAAATTATAATAATTTATTTTCAAAACTTATAATAATGTATTTTCTAAAAATATAATAATTTATGTTCTAAAATTATAATAATATATTTTCTAAAATTATAATAATTTCTTTTGAATTTCTTGCGAAGCCATCGATATCGTTATTGTCTGAGAGTTAATAATGTGAAGCACCGAGTTTTGCAGCACGATCAGCCCAATCATTATAAATAAATAAAGGAAGTTAAACACGATTGTCTAAATGTCAAGAAAAACTTTAACTTTACACTACAGTTGCTGTCTTGTTATACGATGAGTGGTATCTAATGGCTGACACTGAACATCAGTCGTTCTCTTTTCACACTCTTTCTTTCTTTCTTTTCTCTTTCTTTCTTTCTTCCTTTCTTTTCTTTCTTTTTTTTTTCTATATTTTTTTTCTTTCTTTCTTGATCAATCTTATTCATCATTTTCTAGTCCTTTGGTCACAAAATCTACCGTATCTCCAGTCAAATGCTAATATGTG
>CM072523.1:20422356-20434856 GCA_036898135.1 Oncomelania hupensis | reverse complement strand
TGCTGCTGCAAATGATAATGATGATGATGGTTGTGGTTGTGGTCGTGGTGGTGGTGGTGATGGAGGTGGTGGTCATTGTTAAAATCATCATCATCGTCATCATCATCATCATCATCATCATCATCATCATCATCATCATCATCATCATCATCATCATCATGCTTTTGTTGTTGTATCAAATTTTATTCATCAGATTAACATAAGTTGTACTGATAAATCATCATCATCATGCACATCCAGAAAAGCAGATCGAAAGTAATGTCTAAAAACGTGTAGGGATTCAAGTGAGATGCTTTTTATTGTTGATAACGATAAAGCTGACAACAGCAACGACTATAACGTCAACGACGATGCAACAACGGTGACGATGAGGACAACGTGCATTCTAGTTCTACAGCAGAACGAGTGGTAATGACAGTTCCTTTTTCTTTGAGCTGGTCGCCTTACTCATGTTTTATTGATTTTAACACCCTAGTGTCCAGACCTGCTGCCTTTCCTTTGCCTTTCTTTTTTTACTTCTTTCTTTCTTTCTTTCTTTCTTTCTTTCTTTCTTTCTTTCTTTCTTTCTTTCTTTCTTTCTTTCTTCTTCTTCTTCTTCTTCTTCTTCTTCTTCTTCTTCTTCTTCTTCTTCTTCTTCTTCTTCTTCTTCTTCTTCTTCTCATTGTTCTTGTTGTTGTTATTGTTCTTCTTGTTCTTGTTCTTCTTCTTCTCCTCCTCCTTCTTCTTCTTTTTATCCATGTTGTTGTTGTTGTTGTTGTTGTTGTTGTTGCTGTTCTTCTTCTTCTTCTTCTTCTTCTTCTTCTTCTTCTTCTTCTTCTTCTTCTTCTTCTTCTCCTTGTTCTTGTTCTTCTTCAGGTTCTCTTTCTTGTTCTCTTCCTCCTCCTCTTCCTTCTTCCTTCTGTTTTCCCTTCTAATTGTTGTTGTTGTTGTTGCTGCTGCTGCTTTTGTTGTTGTTATTCTTGTTGTTGTTGTTGTTCTTCTTCTTCTTCTCATCCTCCTTCTTCTTCATCATCTTCTTCTTCTTCTTCTTCTTTTTCTTCTCTAGGTTTTAATTTTCTGCCTCTCTCACGCTGTCGGTGGTTTCCACTGCACAGTTCATTTGTCATCTTCAAAATCTCTCCGCCACACCCTTTTGTTTCGGACGATTCTGTTTTCGAGAGACAATAAGAGTAGGAGCAGGAACTTCTTCTCCTTCTCCTTTTATATTCCTTCTCCTCTTTCTTCTTTCCCTTCATCTCTTTTGTTTCCTGCAGCACATTTAATCTCTTCTCTCCGTTTGTTGCGCGCGCATGATTCGTTTCTGTGAGACAACGGGGAGCGAGGATTCTCTTCGCTTAAACACGAGCCAGTAAGAATTGAGAACTAGGCATTTCAAAGTGTCTTCTGCTTGTATTACGTACAGGCTCAGAGACGCATAGGTGCATGGGCAGACAGACACACAGACATACAGGCAGAGAGACGAACAGGGAGAGAGACAAACAGTGAGAGAGACGAACAGGGAGACAGACAAACAGGGAGACAGACAAACAGTGAGAGAGACAAACAGTGAGAGAGACAAAGAGGGAGAGAGACAAACAGGGAGACAGACAAACAGGGAGACAGACAAACAGGGAGACAGACAAACAGGGAGACAGACAAACAGGGAGACAGACAAACAGGGGAGAGACAAAGGCAGACAGTTACAAAGAGATAGGGGGCGCCTTTTAATTTTTGCACAATAGTTAAGCACAGACAGACGACATACATACGCACGCCCGCACACATACACGCACACGCACACACACACGCACTTCGCCACAATACACACACAAACACCTACACATCTTCTCCGTTCTCCTCTGCCTTTCCCCTCCACACACACAATGAATATACCTTGAGCAGTTCCTATTTTAGGCTTGAAAACTGCGCTATGTAATTTTACGTTGGGTGGGAGTCGTAGCTTTTGTGAAAATGACTTTTGCAATGGGCAGCAAACTAGACAAACTGAAATTTAATGAGATTGGCCTTTCAGTGCAAACAGTAGCCTGGCACTAAACTAAAGCTCCAACTACACGCAGACCTTTTAGACTCTTTCTCTCCCACACGCGTTGACCTACAGGGTCTTGTAGTAACTTAGTTGTGTAGGCCTGTTTTATATATGACGTCATATCATGACGAGCGTAACAAGGACGATGTCATTTATTGACAGGAGTCTAGGTACAATTGTCATCAGAGGATCACTGACTTAGGTACCATGTGCTCCATTTCAAGAACAGAAATTACCAGTGACAATGAGCATTCGACGTTAATTTTATAAAATTAATTGCCTTTGACTAGATACAGGCTCCGTTGAACGCAAACAGACGAGCTTCCTATCTTCATTAAAACAGTGTTTAAGAAATGGATCATCACGTTTCCGGCAATTCCTCGCTACTGAGAGACTTTCAACAAACGATCGTTGATACATGTGCGTTCACCCTAAGCTGCGAACATCGATTAATACATCAAATATAATTAAATCTAGCTTTGCTGGACATCCAATCAACGAAATGAAACTTTATTTAAAAGGGGCAGGAGGAGGAGAAGATGAAACAGCGGGAGGAGGAGAGGAAGGAGGAGGAGGAGGAGGAGGAGAAGAAGAAGAAGCTGAAGAAGGAGAAGAAGAAGAAGAAGAAGAAGAAGAAGAAGAAGAAGAAGAAGAAGAAGAAGAAGAAGAAGAAGAAGAAGAAGAAGAGGAGAAGGAGGAGGAGGAGGAGGAGGAGGAGGAGGAGAAGAAGAAGAAGAAGAAGAAGAAGAAGAAGAAGAAGAAGAAGAAGAAGAAGAAGAAGAAGAAGAAGGAGAAGGAGAAGAGGAGGAGGAGGAGGAGAAGAAGAAGAAGAAGAAGAAGAAGAAGAAGAAGAAGAAGAAGAAGAAGAAGAAGAAGAAGAAGAAGAAGAACAACAACAACAACAACAACAACAACAACAACAACAACAACAACAACAATAACCAAACAATAACAACAAGCAAACAAACAAACAAACAAACAAACAAACAAACAAACAAACAAACAAACAAACAAACAAACAAATAAACAAGAAGATATAGCTATAAAACACACAAGCACTTGGCAACGCTTTCGGCTAAAACGTCCCCGGCGCCTGTGGACAGCTCCATGACTACAAAACTGACAAGCGCAGCGGCAGCATCATCAGAGGCGGCTGGTTCGAATCCCAAGGGATGCCACAGGATCTACGAGGCCAGAATCGCGAGATGACTGCCACCAGTGAATCCTCCTGCTAACTCCATTCAGTGTGATGAGTAAAAACCTGTCTTGCAGCAAGAATAGAACCCAAGTACAGCAGCACATCACAGTAGTACGCTTGTACTTCTAGTGTAGTACACTTGTGCTCAGATAGATCCATGAGTATAGACCTAATTAATATACCTGGGGGCCATAGATTTGACCTATAGCGTGGCTGAAACTAGACGAATCCTTCTCTCTTTCTCGAGTGATAAAAAGAAGCAAGCTTCCTTTCATTTCCGCCGCGCTGTAGATTAGAAATGAAAAGAAAGAAAGAAAGAAATAATAATAATAATAATAATAATAATAATAATAATAATAATAATAATAATAATAATAATAATAAATTGCATTTATACAACGCATTTTTCATTAGAATAACAACTCAATGCGCTTACACACATCATTCGTACGCATCATCACAACATTCGCACTACATCATGTACAGCATCATTGAGAAAGTATTATTACTGTTCATACTATTTACACAGAAAACGCCTTGCGGAACAAGTGCGTTTTTAAGCAGCTCTTAAAGGAAACAAAGTCTGTACAATGTCTTAAACCGGCAGGCATCGCATTCCAAACCTTGGGTGCTTGAAAACTAAAAGACCGGTCGCCAACTGTCTTAAGCAGACGCTTGGGCGTTTTCAACAGTTTTTTTTAAATCTGATGAGCGCAAAGAACGGGTTGTAGTGTAGGTAGTGAGTACCTTTGTGTAAATAAAGAAAGAAAGAACACTCCACGGTAGACAGAAACAAATAACCAGCGGGAAAGAGAGGAAAGTAAAACAGAACAACGCTAAAGAACGAACGTTGAAGTGTAACGTCTACATTCACCATTGGCGATGCGGTAGACGGGGATAACAATCCCAGGCAAGAGACTAGGTAAGGACCTAATTCTATACTGAACCACCAGAGCACTCATACTGCTAAGATGGACAGTGAAAATGGCCACTTTCATTTTTGCCCACTTTGAGATTTGAACCTGGGTCATCGATGTGTCAAGCGAGCGAACGCTCTACCGCTGAGCTAAAGAGGTGGGACAACAAAGGAAAGAATAGAAAACGAAAGCAAAATACGAACAAACAGATAAAAGAAAGATTCAAAATGACCAATGGGATGCCAACTGCGTTAAAGAATTGTGTTGGGTTGGGGGTGGGGGGTGGAGGTGGGTGGGTTAGAGGTAGAGAGAGAGGAGGGAAGGGTGCAGGGAATGGAGACAAGGGGTTGGGGAAGGGGAGGGAGTGAAGTCTGAAAACTAGAAGAACCCTTCGGATGAGAGTCTGTGCGCAGTACTCCATCTCACCAACTGTAAAGATCCAGACGTATGACGGCCTACTAGCGCCAAAACCGAGAGTTACCATTATCACGAGATAATTGAACTTATCACGTGTTCTGTGTAATTTACAGAGATACCGGTAATCCGCAGTGTTAATTAATAATTATCAGTATTTGCCATGCTTTCCTAGCGCCAAAATCTGATAATTACTAATATCATGTGATAATTTCAATTATCAAGAGATAAGTACAATTATCAAGCGATAATTACAATTATCACTGAAAATTATAAATATCAAGATGAGCATGCGCGGCCCGATGCGCGATGCGCATGCGCGGCAGCGGCACTGTTCCCAGCACGCCTGGGGTTTTGGCCTTAGTAAAGCGTGGCCAAAACTGAAAATTAGTAATTAACACTGTGAATTACCGGTATCTCTGTAAATTACACCGAACACGTGTTAATTACAATTATCACTGATGCATGCAGGTTTTGCAGGTTTTGACGCTAGTAAGCCGCCTTACCAGAATTAAGCAAGCTCATGTGAAAATTATAATTATCAAGTGAAAATGGTAATTTATTATGTGATAATTACAATTGTCAGTTTTGGCGCATTTCCAGGCGGATTGATAAAGCCAAAACTGAAAATTAAACATGATCACACGAACATATTTGTAATTTTTAATGATAATTGTAATTATCTCTTGATAATTGTAATTATCCCATGATATTTGTAATTATCACATGATAATTGTAATTATCAGGTTTTGGCGCTAGTAGGCCGCCATACAGACGCTCATATTATAGACAGGTCAGTGCCAGCTAAACAAATAGGCCCAGCAAACTCTAGGACCCCTCTACCACCATTTCCGGTTGCTCAGAATATAGTGCTGAGTCGTTTAGGCGCCAGACGATGGATCCAAAGGCTGCAAGTGGACGGCTCGGGCGGCTTGAGTTAGATCCTGTATCAGCCAGCACCTTCAGATGAGCAGCCCTATAAGAACGATGAAATAAAAATAATTTTTAAAATGGTGCCTGTCAGAGAGACAAACAGAATAGACAGACAGACAGACAGACAAATAGACAGACACGCAGATTGACAGAAACTGATTCCAAACAGTGAGGGGTTGACATAGGTGACATAGGTTCTTGCAAAGCACACAGGCAAGAAACGTTGTCGAGAATGGATGGTGAGCAAGGGACATTACGGCTGAAGAATGGAAGCGCAGATAGAGGGATAAGGCAGTCAGGCAGCCAGCCAGCCAGTAAGGCAGGCAGGCTGCCAAACAACCAGTCAGTCAGCCAGGCAGTCATGCAGGCAAAAGATTGTGAGTGAGTGTTAGTGGGCTGCACTGCTGTCGTCGAAATGATCTAAGACTAAAACAAAGAGGCAAAGAACAAGGCAAAAAGGAACATAGACAAACAGACAGACATACATAAAGGCAGACTTCAAAAAGAAAGAGAGGCGGACAGACAAATGTAGACAGAGACAGAAAGACAGACAGACAGACAGTCAAAACAAAACGACGGACAGACTAGGCCGACAGAAAAAAAGAAAAGAAAAGAAAAACAACTTTGGGGGGAGATAATGAGTGTAATATCGAGGTAAGGAAGAACGATAGTTCACGTCGGAGATAATACAGACAGGCACAGACAGAAAGACAGAATAATAGACAGACGAACGGACGGACAGACAGTCAAGGTTCCAAGCGGCGACACGCTGAATCTATTGGAAGCACCAAAAGACAGACAAACAGACAGAGGCAAAAATACCAACGGACAGTCAGGGGTAAAAAAAGAAGATACAAAGCGGTTACACGTTGAGTTTATAGGTTGGGACATTAACATTGAAAAAAGAAGAAGTACACCAAAAGACGGACAGAGACACACAGATAAACAGACAGTGAGGGGGAAAGAAGATTTTTATCCTAGCGCTGACAGGATGGATGGATGCGGGTCTGGACATTTAGGACTGAAAAATGGAAGTGTCTAAAACACTGTCATCAACGGGCCATAGATTTTCTCCCACTGACATTGAGACTCGGTGCTAATAGCTTTTGCCACACAGGACATCCATTTGGTTTAGTCACTCAGGACATCAGCGCCACAAGGTTGAGGACAGCAATTTTAAATACCAAAGTTTGATTTAGGACATTAATTTAATTGAGATGATCGAAAACGTCACCCTAAAAGGATTCGAAGATGCAAATTTTAATAATTGAATGAAAACGTCAAGTTTTAAGTCGCTCCGAAGATCAAAAACAACTGTGAGTGCGATTTGTAGCGAAACGTATAATTTCATGAGAGAACACTTCCTCTCAACATAGATTGACGGTAGCAGTAACAGTGACTGGGGAGATAATTTCAAAAGATTTTTTTGAAAATCATCAATTTAAAGTGACTGGTAAATTATAAATTTTTCGATTTTGATCACTGCCACTTAGACCTGTACTCAATCTGCATGGATATAGCTAGTGTAACAGAAGCCATCAATGTCTTTTGCTAAGTCACAGGACATCCGTGTTTAAAGCTTTGAAGATAGCAATTTAGAATGACCGAAGACATCAGTTACATAGGATTCAGGAAGTCAATTGTAAACGAGTGTGAACAGCAGTTTTAAACACCTGCTGAGATTAGTTCGCAGTTACTGCTGGTATCAACTTTATATATTATTATTTTAAAACTGATTTATTATCTGTAATCTAATAATTATATAGCATTTCTCAGATAATAAATCAGTTTTAAAACCAACCAAGCAACCAGCGTTACCTCACGTGCTGTCTCTCACACTCACACACACTCACACGCACACCCACAAACACACCAACAAACACACACACACACAAACAAACACATACACACAAACACACACATATACACCCTCCCCTGTACATGTTACAAAAATTACAAAAATTACAAAAATTACAAAAATTAACAGGTGACGTCATCATGATTACGTCACTCGATTTGCATATGTTTGTTTTAAATTTGAGTAAGGAAAGCCTAAGTATAGACCAAACTTGTACCAAATCCCTCCAGAAGTTTGGGAGAAAATAAGATCAAATAAAAAATTATGAAGTCACACGATGACGTCACATTAGAACGTCTTTGAACACCCCATAGTTTTGTTTAAGGCTTAAGGCATATGTACACTCTAATTACATAGGAATTTTGCTTAAATGACGTCACGATGATTACATCACTTGATATGCATAAGTTTGGTCTCACCAGGTAAAGTCTAAGTACATACCAAGCGTGAACAAAATCCCTCCACAAGTTAATAGGATTAGAAAAAAAATACAACAAATTATGACGTCACCATGATGACATCACTCGATATGCATTCTGTTTTGTCATCTGGTAGGGTTCACTATTTCCTAACAAAATACAAAGTTTCAAAGAAATTCGCACATTAGTTTTAGACAAAAGTGCGCAAATATCACCTCCGTGCGGACACCGGCTCACCACGCCGACGTCACTCGAAATACATAGTTTTTGACTAAGGCTCAACGCATCTGTACACACTCTTTACATACACAGTTCAAATGAAATGTTTTAAAAAAATAAATAAATAAAAAGGTGACGTCGTTATGATTATGTCAATCGATTTGCATAAGTTTAGTTTTACGTTTGGAAAGTCTACGTATATACCGAACTTGAACTAAATCTCTCCAGTAGTTTAACAGAAAATAGGATTAGAAGAAAACAACATTACTTTATGACGTCACTATGATGACATAACACGCTGACGTCACTCAATATACCATAGTTTCGTATAAGGCACAAGGCATCTATACGACCTAATTACATAGTATAATTTTATTTTTAAATAAAATTATTTTTAAATTATCTAGAAAAAAAAAGACCTCATTTTGATTACATCAATCGTTCTGCATAAATCTGGTTTTACAAGTAAAGTCTAAGCCCGTACCAAATTTGAACCAAATCCCTCCAGTAGTTTGGGAGAAAATAAGAATAGAAAAAAGAACAACAAATTATGACGTCACCATGATGACTTCACCCGGCATGCGTACATTTTTTTTTCTCCGTTTGAGTTTACTATTTCCTAACTAAATACCAAGTTTCGAAGAAATTCGTTCATTAGTTTCAGAGAAAAGTGCGCAAGTATCACCTTGGGATAGTCGCAGGACGTACGGACGCTGGACGCCGGAAGGATAGACAACGCCCCAAAAAATAGTTCGCAGGGAGGGCTCTACAGTTCGGGAACTAAAATTAACCAACCAGCAAACAAATAAACAACACACACACAAACACACACACAAACACGCACCCACACACACATACACACATACATGTACACGTACACACATACAAACACACACACTCACACACACAAACACACACATCAAGCAGGTGGACCCATCGATACATCGATTGAGCCCCTGTGGCAAGGGAAATGAGAATTGTCTGTTGATAAAACTTCGCTTTCAAAAATTCTACTCTGCTGGAAGGGTACGGTGAGGAGATCGAGGATCTGTACATCGGGGCATAACGGGAAAGATAAGAGAGAGAGAGAGAGAGAGAGAGAGAGAGAGAGAGAGAGAGAGAGAGAGAGAGAGAGAGAGAGAGAGAGAGAGAGAGAGAGAGAGACAGAGAGAGAGAGACAGAGAGAGAGAGACAGAGACAGAGAGAGACAGAGACAGAGAGAGACAGAGACAGAGACAGAGAGACAGAGAGAGACAGACAGACAGAGAGACAGAGACAGAGAGAGAGAGAGAGAGAGAGAGAGAGAGAGACAGACAGAGAGAGAGAGAGAAAGAGAGAGATGATCCGGGAGGAGAAAGTGGGATTGGATTGATGTAAACATTGTGAGAGAAAAAAAAATAAACCATGACTCTCAATAAAGCCGGCTTGGAGAGACTGAGAGTGAATTAGAAGTTGACACAGAGTCTAAATATACAACTTTCACGAGGGATGCAGGTGGTGGGGACGGGAGTAGGGGGGGGGGAGGAAGGGGAAAAGGTAGAGAGAGGGGGTGGGAAGTCAATGTTAAGAAGAGATGCCATAAAAAAAATCAGATTCTTTCGCTTATATGAAGAGAAACAACACCCACCCAACCTATCCTATCCTATCTCATAACTCGGAGGCCGTTGGGGCACCACAGACAATCGTTTAACCAGCGTACTCCATCTTTCTCTGTCCTCAGCAACCCTCATGGCTTCGCTCAGTGTCAAGGCAGTCCATTCTCGAATATTGTCCTCCCACCTCTTCTTCTGTCTCCCTCTTCTTCTGTCTCCTTGCACCGTGCCTTGCAGGAAGGTCTTTGCAAAGTCTGATGACGTGGTCATACCATCGGAGTTTCCGTTTGTTCACCACTGTGAGCAGGTCATCGTGTTGTCCAATGGCCACCCAACCACAAACACACAGAACAAATCAAACAAACCCCTAACAGTTTTAAGCAACCGTGGAAGAATGGTGGATGGTGGTCAATATGAACAAGGCAAACTATATATTCTTAATTTTGGTAATATTTTTAAAAAAAAATACAACAGTATATGGAGGTCTGGATACGCGGTAGGCGTGGGACTGAGAGAGATAAGATGAAAGGGGAAAGAGGGGGTTCAAAGTGGAAAATAGTTAGACCATATAACTATTGATTAAGCTACCATGTTACGGGAGAAGAGAATTGATGTTGCTGTCAGCTAGTCTCACGACCCTGTCTTTATCGCTTTACTGAAACACCGCCACATTTCACAGTTCACAAGTAGAGGAAACGTGGAGAGAGAGAGAGAGAGAGAGAGAGAGAGAGAGAGATGTATTACATCGGAAAAAAGAAACAAGAAAAAAGAAACATTATTTTCCCGTATGTGTGTGTGTGTAATTGTGTGTGTGTGAGAGAGAAAGATTGTGTGAGTATGTGTGTGTGTGTGTGTGTGTGTGTGTGTGTGTGTGTGTGTGTGTGTGTGTGTGTGTGTGTGTGTAAAAAAAGCATAGTTTACTCAGCACATTTTAAGCTTTTGCTTGTTTAGTCAGTGTAGGCTTAGAAGGTTACTGTTAGTCTCTAGCGGACGACAGAAATGATCATGCGTAACAGTTGTAGCCTGACGCCCGCACAGATAGTGACATCATCGCAGCTGACGTTAGAAAGCTTCGATTTTATAGCCTCTCAGATTTCTTCAGCCAATCAGATCACAGCACTGTTAGGTAAAACCAGTTCTGACTGGGTAGGCCAAGGCTAGGGAGAAGGTTTTTTGTGTTGAAAGCTTAGGGCAGTACACAGATACATCCTAGCAGAAATCTCTCCGCTGATAGACCAGGGAAGCAGTACTTGTTGAATATTCGAATTCAATCAAGTTAGCCACGGCCTGACATTGTCAAACAGGTAAATGAACATACTTCTGTTTCATCGTGATGTATTTATATTATTGTTGAATTATGTTTGTGAAATTTGCTATACACAGAATTAAATTGTTAGTCCGACGTTGCGTGACCCGACCACGATGCGAGCACGACCGGCCGACGCCATGTTGTATTATGGACAGAACCACTGTTGGTTAACCAATACGTATGCATGCAGACCAGTGGCTGTACCAGCGAATGTTTATAATATTAATTATTTTTCTATGGGTGTAGTTAGCCACGTTTTATATTTATATATGTATAGGAAATTAGAGTGGAGATTCCAGTGGACCACGGACTTAGCAGAATGTTCGTCGCTTAAATATAGAGATGTGGAGCTAATCACTGAGGGCTACTTCGGCCTTCAGTGAGACGCTCTGCACATACCTATTGTAGAGGGTCGTGCAGAATTTCGTCTCATATGTTACAGATGAGCAGGCGTTATATCGTGAGCCCAACTCGGCGAACAACAAAACCAAGTAGTCGCTGAATGTTGGCTGCCGAGGCATCTCCAGCATTGCGCGAAGATAGCCCACCAGTCTAACCACAGGGAGAAAACTCCAAGACAAACAGCGTGTCAAGGAATCAACTGCAACACAGCTCTTCGGACACTGAGCTAAGTAAACAGCCTTCAGTGCACCAAACTCTGTATAAACAGAACCACAGTAGTCCACTCTTCAAGAAATCTGACCATTAGGGCAGACAATATCCAGTGCCCTATGATGAGAAAGTAGCTGCCTAGACCTATTAGCGAGCGAACCATTCACATTGACATTTGAACTTTTTAAGTTAGTTTCGTACTTTGAAGATCGTGTATAGAGTAGAGGAAATAAATGTGTGATTTTTACTTTTATCAAGTGGCTGGACTACATATGATTCATATCCGTGTGAAAGCTAGTGTGACAGTGATCTTTTACCATTTTTCTATCTATCTCTGAACCCCAGCCTAAACATAGACCGAGCTAAACAAATAAATGTATTAAGGTAATTCACAGGGTGATTCACTAGCGATTCCCATAGAATAAGACGAGAGGGTTATAGCAGTCCATTGTGCAGAGCCCAGCAACAATAAAACCCCACGTCACAGTGTGCGTGTGTGTGTGTGTGTGTGTGTGTGCGTGGATGGGTGTGTGGGTGTATGCCCATACGTGGAGGAATCTCTCTCTCTCTCTCTCTCTCTCTCTCTCTCTCTCTCTCTCTCTCGCACCATCAAAGAAACCACCCTCCTTATTCACTCACCCTTCCCGCCCTCTAGTTTACTTTTGAAAATCGCATTGGACAGAATAGGATTTACGTTGATCTCCCAGCTCACAGCAGATGCTCCCTGCACAATCACTGCAATCAGCTTTTTGGATCTTGGCAATACAGACAACCGGACCCAAAGATGCGCTAGATGGCTAAAATATGACGAGCAGAAGGAGGAGAAGGAAGAGGAGAACGTGGAGGAGGAGAAGGAGGATTAGGAAGAGGAAGGAGAATCGGATATCACAGCAATCACGTCTGTTGGATTTTCTCTCTATGGAAAACCCGATTCCAAAAAATAATGCGCTGAAATTTAGAGGAAGAAAGAGGATGTGGACGTGAAGGAAGAGGAGGGGGAGGA
>CM072523.1:19827356-20417356 GCA_036898135.1 Oncomelania hupensis | reverse complement strand
ACACAAACTACGGAATTTATTGATTAAAAAAAACAACAACTATACTTTCGAAAGAATTGTTTGTTGCGAGCTAAGTTTTTGTCAGTGGGACAACATTCACTGTGAATGTTAACGGATTTGCCGTGATCAAAGTAGGCCCCTTTCAACCAGCAACCATCTAAGCCTACATTACACATTGGATAAAAGCGGAATGTTCGTGAAACATGTCGTCTGCATTTCATGGAAATCATATAACATCCCTTAAACAATCAGCGGCTACTACATAAAGAGCAGCACTCTCCGCAAATATGTCGGATTTTTTTTTTTGGTAGTGGGGAGGGGGTAGGAGGAAGAGAAAGGGAAGGAGGGAAGCTACATTTTCTGTTTCTGTAAGACACGTTTTCTGTGGTCTAAATCACATCATGGAACAAGGTCTGTGACCACATCACGCTCGCACCCGATTGCACACACTCTCTCTTCAATGTGCAGGCACGCAGAAACTGCGTCCAAAGGCCGGAAGTCGTCATAGAGGTCACAGGAAGTCGGTCCACACTGATCTCCTCTTTCCTTGCTCTTCTTCTTTGTGAGTAGTATTTTTCGGCTTTGCCGTCTTCTCTTTTGCATCATCATCATCATCATCATCATCATCATCATCATCATCATCATCATCATCATCATCATCATCATCATCATCATCATCATTTTCCTCCGCATCATCATGGTCGTCATCGTAGGTGTCGTCTTCACACACATACACACACACACACACACACACACTCACTCACTCACTCTCTCTCACTCCTGTTCCACCCCACTCTCTCTTTCTCCCCCTATCCTCCATCCTCCCTCCACCCTCAATATACACTCTCCCTAACTCTCTGTCTCTGTGTTTGTCTCTCTCTCTCTCTCTCTGTATAACTTTTCATTCACACACGCATATACAGAGAGAGAGAGAGAGAGAGAGAGAGAGAGAGATAGAGAGAGAGAGAGAGAGAGAGAGAGAGAGAGAGCGAGAGAGAGAGAGATTCAGATTGTTCGGTAACACATTTGTCTAGCATAATACTCTTGTTTTGATTCTGTTATTGGGGGAATGGAGTTTTGGTATGCGTGGTGGGTGGGTGGGGAGGGAGGTGGGATGGGGAGCGGGAGACGGAGATCGAGAGGTTGACGGAGATGGATGAGGGGAGTAAGCACGGAGTTGGGATGTGGGGTGTGCGAGTGGGGGATAGGTGGGAAAGAGGTGGAGGGGGGGGGGGGTAAGAGGGGCAGCCTAAATTTCCAGAGAAGACCGGGGCACCATGTGGAGACGACATGTGAGATTGAGATGGAAAACACTGAGATCGCCAGGGTGGAAACTGAATCTTTCCAACAGCAACTGACACAAAACATCGCCATCTCTCTTCATTTCTTCGCGTCGTGCTTTTCTGTGTGTCTGGGGAATGCCGATAGCAGAAAGAGAGAGGAATGCAGAAGAAGAAGAAGAAGAAGAAGAAGAAGAAGAAGAAGAAGAAGAAGAAGAAGAAGAAGAAGAAGAAGAAGAAGAAGAAGAAGAAGAAATGCCATAGCAGAAAGAGAGAGAAATGGAGGAAGAAGAAGAAGAAGAAGAAGAAGAAGAAGAAGAAGAAGAAGAAGAAGAAGAAGAAGAAGACAGTCTCTCCGAGAAAAGGAGAGGGAGGGGAAGGGGGTGAGGGGTAAACAGACAGACAAACAGAGAGTGAGGAAGAGGGAGGTGAATATGGAGAATAACAAAAAAGAAGTGTTGGACACTTTCTTATTAGTCTGTTTTTAGATGTTGCATGACTATATCGACAGCGAGCGAATGGCAAAATTCTAGTTTTTATCGAACAATACAGTTTATTGTATTGTATTGTATTCGTTGTATTACACTGAGCAAGAGAATGAGAAGAATTAAAATGACAGAGGGAGTACGAAAAAGTAGATAAGAGCGAACACCGTGGTTCCAACCGTTATTCTCAACAACAACAAAATGTTTATTGCTCCGTACAACAATGTTATGTACAAAATGAACACAAACGAGCAATACGCTTCTATCTTTTGCTTTATACACAGTATCACAAGTATTCTATGATGAGCCTTTCCTGTTAGTAATAGGATACTTCCAAACTAAGAGGAGAGGAAAAACTGTGTAGAACCCACACTCACCCAACACACACAAACCCATGGCGCGCACATACGCACCCATCCACCCACAATCCACCCTCCCACCCACACACACACGCACACAACACACACCAATACATATTCTGCATATTTCCGTGTGCCACATTCAATCCAAGTGTTCAACCCATAACACCCAGAACCAGAGCAGCGCTCTAGTGTCATCTAAACTGGTTGACGTTAATCATCATAAATATAGTCCCCCAAAGCTCACACCTCATCCGCCAGGAAAAAAGTTTGGATTTTTGGTTTATACAGCGCGCTTAAAAGCTGAAGGAGTGGCCGAAGGCGCACCAAAATTCAAAATAAGTTCGTTTAATTCTTTTTTTAGATCTTCGTTTAATCCAGGATCGAACCCGATTATTCCAAGACGTAAGGTGGGTTTTTTTTTTTAAATAAAAGGAGCATTCTGCCACTCCTACCGCCAAATTATACTGTCCCACTCTCGATGAGGTCATGTCATATTATTCAACTTCCTTTACTTCTAAATTCAAGGTGATGTGTCTCATTTAACCATTATAATTATTCGCCCCCCTCCTCTGCCCCCAATTTTTTTTTTAGAAAATCCATTTTAACAGGCATTTTGAGTAGCAATAATAAACTTGTTCACTACTTAAGCGCAATGAAATATAATACAGAGCAGATGCGAGCGTATGTTTAGCCCTAGACACACACACACCCACACACACACACACACACACACAATGTCAAATCTATCAAACTTGTCCTTCTATACATGCACATGTATAAACACATGGTATGCATAATACAACCACACTAATATCAATACAATAATTTATTGGGACAAACCCGATAACATGTCAGAGTCATTTGCAATACTGATAGAATAGATTGTGCACTGTAGTAACACACACTCAAGCATTTAATTTCGTTTTAATTTTTAAAAAAATAAACATTAGCGCTTGATGTCTGTTATGTTTATACTTGGCCCGTGTTTTACACTTGAAAAAGTGTTGTTTTTAATAAACCCAAAATGCGTGCTTTTGCCTTCAAAGTTATGAGTGTTGTTTTTTAAATTCCTTTTTGTTTAGTTTAATATAGTTTAATATAATTATTTTAATTCACCGATATTGACTAGGTTACTGCAAAGATCGTTTAAGCATGTTTATCATTAGTTTATATGCGCATTGAGTCTTTGTGAGTTTTGCGCTATATAAATGTTATTCATTATTATTATTATTATTATTATTATTATTATTATTATTATTATTATTATTATTATTATTATTGTTATTATTATTATTATTATTATTATTATTATTATTATTATTATTATTATTATATTCAACTTCTAAATCAAGGTACTCTTGATTTAGAAATACACAATCATTCATCTTAAATTTCAATATTGTTTTAGTCTTCATAACTGATATTCAAATTATGTAACTTTTTTTTTTTATATTTACAATCAATGTCAATCCTAAAAAAAAGTTTACGAACACAATCACAGCCAAGAAATATATTTATGTACATCCAATTTTTGTTCAACATTATTTTCTTACACTCCCGATCCAACTTTTTTTTAAAATCTTCAAACAGAACAAAGTTTGAGTCTGTAGACAGCTGTGTAATAGCTTCGTTGCTGATCCATTAAAGAAAAACAACATGGATCTACCACCGACCTCCATGCATGTGTTTCTGTGGAAGAAAAAGAAAAATTAACAAAGATAAATAAATAAATTAATGAATTAATGAATTAATGAATTAATTAATAAATTAATAATAATAATAATAATAATAATAATAATAATAATAATAATAATAATAATAATAATAATAATAATAATAATAATAATAATAATAATAATAATAAATCACCATCATCATCATCACCATCATCTTCATTATTATTATCAACCTTAAAAACTGTCTTTAAATGATAAGACTTAATTAAACATTGTGTAAAGTAGGTTTAATTCTTAATCATAACATTTCTTTCTTATTTTTATGTTAAGCAATTGTATTATGAAAATTAAATTGCTGATAAACCAAACAACTTCGTCAAATGTCGACAACCGGCACCCGTATGTAGTCCAACAATCCGACCTCAAGAACTCATTTTCTACATCTCACTAACATTTCGACTTTTAAGACATCTTTCCAATGAAATGACCTTGACCCTCACCTCCTTGATGATGACCTTGTCCCCTCTCTCCTTGACGACGATTTTGTCGTTGCCGTCGCGGTAGACGGTGGTGTTGCCATGTTGATGATGGTGATGGGGATGACCGAAGAGTCCAAACCCGAAACCATGGTGATGGTGGTGACCTTCCTCCTTGATGACGATTTTCTCGTGACCTGGACCTCCCCTGATCACCACCTGATGACACGTAAACAGAGAAATGGATCTTTAAAACACACACACACACAATCTGCACTGGGGATGCTATACTAAAAATCCTGGATGTTACCTAATAGTATTTTTTACGGAACGTTTAAGATAGAGATCGAATCAGTTTAATTAAACTTGAGGAGTGATGAACTTGGATGTAAGTCTATATGAAACATGCAAATAGTATTACCAAAGCTCTTTGGTATTACTGTCATTGTAGACTACCTAGCTTTACATTCCGTGTTGTGTGTCTTACAGGCTTCATTTGCATTGCCAATTCTCCTCCCCCCCCCCCCCCCCGCACCCCTCCTTTCCCCCCTGTGCACCTTCGCCAACCTCACACTCCCTCTACCCCCTTCTCACTATGCCCAAGTCGCTGTTACTTAGTTTGTGGAAGGAATTATCAGGGCCCATTAATACAGAGCAATCGCCTCATATGAAAATAATGGTATCGGCATCCAGAATTCAACTACTACTAGCCTTCTATCAGACAGCTGCGACGTATTCATTTTGTGCTAATTAGATGATAGAAGCAAGAGATAAAAATAATGGCAATTTAATGAATAGGTATAGGTACAAGACTTTCACCATCGACATCATCGCCGTCAGTCACCATAATTAAATATAGGTACACAAATTTCACTATCGTTATTAACCCCGTTAGTCACCATATCTGAAGTGACATTGAAATGTATGAAGTCATCATTTTGCGATTTATCGGGCAGTTACTGTTTGCATAGCAATTTGCCACGCGTATAAATTAGCACAAGACATCTGGATGACCCAGACAAACATTATCGACCAGAGTATCAGCGACATTATTCAGTTGTAATGATTGCAACATACGTGACATTATATTTATACGCCATAGTTACGTTTGATCATATCAAAGGTGAGTATCAGCTTGTAGCGTTTATCGGTTATCGGATAATATAATCTAGTAAAATGTAATTTATAGAGGGGAGAGAGAGAGAGAGAGAGAGAGAGAGAGAGAGAGAGAGAGAGAGAGAGAGAGAGAGAGAGAGAGAGAGAGAGAGAGAGAGAGAAGAACATACATTAAGAACACACTGCGATAAACGGTAATGTGTTTTTACACACACACACACACACACACACACACACCAAACATGACACTGGCTATACCAGAAAAGCAACAACCAATTAATTCAACAAATTACTAAGTATAATTTGAGTTAATAGATTCTCTTTTTCCGTCCAATGGATCCCCCCCTCTCTCCCCTCCCACGCTTCAAATAATACGAATACGAGTATGTAATTATCTCACGAGAGAACAATAACAACAAAACATTTTATTTTAAAGCTATTTAGCAGAGAATTACAAGCCAAAAAAATTAATTAACATTATTTTTCTTATTACGAATCCTTAAAAAAAAAGAAGACAAAAAAGTTAGAGTTTAATCAATTTGCAAGCGGGCTAATAATACCTTCTCATTGTGATGATGATGGGGAGATGGAACGTAGTACGTAGTTGATCCAGCTGGCTGAGGAGGATACCCTGGGTACGTGGGGTAACCGGGTGGGGGATACACCGCACCAGCTGGGGGTGGAGAGTAAGGATTGGGAGCGGGTGGGTAACCGCCTGCTTGTGGCGGATAACCCGGATAACCTGGATATCCATTGTTTCCTGTAAACAGACAACAATTAACGTACCATAGTCTGTGAAAAGGCTTGTAGGTTTTTAGTTTACGCGCAATTTGGGTGTTTGTCTTTTTTTTAAAGTTATTTTTGGGAGGCTGATATATAAGTGCTCCAAAGAGCTAAGCCCTGATGTGCGTGCATCTACACGATCTAGTGTAATTTTAGCGAACTGTTTTGGGAGTCCTATGCTGGGTCACCACGTTGACCAGCGCCTTCAGTAGAGCGGCTCTGTGACTTGGCAATTAGCGCACTATAATTATAAGCGAATCCAGTTTAAAATCTGAGCTGCAAGTCCTCAAATTATATTACGATGAAATGAGGACCGGCGAAGTAATTGTAAGTGAAATTCATCATACGCTGATAGTTCAAGAAGGATCATCAGTTCAGAGAATAAATGCAGTAAATCAAAAGAGTTTATGTTATTAATGACAGACCTACTACGAATATTGATATAACTATAACTATATAAATATATATTTATATCTCAGAACAACAATCGGTGTGCGTCAAGGATGCCTACTCTCTCCAACACTCTTCAACATCTTCCTAGAGCGCATCATGTCAGGTGCCCTTGCAGATCACGAATGCACAGTCAGCATTGGGGGTAGAGCAATCTCCAATCTTCGTTTTGCGGATGACATTGATGGATTGGCTGGAGAGGAACAAGAACTTGAACAGCTGGTACAGAGGCTTGACACCACCTCCAGAGCTTATGGAATGGAAATAAGTGCTGAGAAGACCAAAATGATGACCAACAACACCAATGGCATCAACACGGACATCAAAGTCCAAGGCCAATCCCTCAGCACAGTGCATAGCTTCAAATATTTAGGAGCCATTGTATCAGACAATGGGTCCCGACAGGAAGTCCTCTCCAGGATCGCACAAACAACTGCTGCGCTGACAAGGTTGAAGCCCATTTGGAAAGACAGGACCATCAGTCTACATTCCAAAGTAAGACTGCGGCGCTCCCTTAATTGTCATCTCCATCTTCCTATATGCTTGCGAAGAATGGACCCTCACAGCAGATCTACAACGAATAATACAAAGCATGGAGATGAGGTGCTACAGAAGACTTCTGGGCATTTCCTATACCCAACACATCACCAACGACGAAGTCCGAACAGACCATCACACAAGCCATTGGACAACATGATGACCTGCTAACAGTGGTGAAGAAACGGAAACTCCGATGGTATGGCCACGTCACCAGATCATCAGGCCTTGCAAAGACTATTATGCAAGGCGCAGTGCAAGGAGGTAGAAGAAGAGGAGACCGAAAAAGAGGTGGGAGGACAACATTCGAGAATGGACGGGTTTGACACTGAGCGAAGCCATCAGGGCTGCTGAGGACAGAGAAAGATGGAGTATGCTGGTTAAACGATCATCTGTGGTGCCCCTAAGACCTCCGAGTTACGGGACAGGATATATATATATAGATAGATAGATAGATAGATAGATAGATAGATAGATAGATAGATAGATAGATAGATAGATAGATAGATAGATAGATAGATAGATAGATAGATAGATAGATAGATAGATAGATAGATAGATAGATAGATTCCCATTCATCAACTAATCAACCAGGCAACACACCAGCCGATTTGGTCTGTAAGTCAATCAGTTAATTAGATGCTCCGAGTACAAGTTCATATCAAAGATCTAATTAATAGCGCTGAATTTAATTAGTTGGCGAAGTAATGATCGGGCGAAAGAGCCAAAAGAAAATGACTGAACTCGGGTGACTTGTCGAGTTAGAGCCTGCATCGATCAGCGCCTTGAGCAGCTCTTGAGCTGGAAATGTGCAATATACGTAAACCATTACATAAATAAATGGACTAATATATCGATAAATAATCCAATCAACAAATAAATAGCCCTACGTTAAATTTTTTTTTTAATGAACAGTAAGTATTTTATTACCTGGGTACTGTGCCATCTCTTCTCTCTGTTGCTTTGTCGATGCAAAAATGTTCACTACAGTAAACTCTAGCTGTAACAACAGTCTTCGCCGCTCTCCTGTTGCTTTACAAACAAAATTTCTAAACCAAACAGGAAATTTATACAGTTTTTGACTTGTATTATCTGTTGGTAATTCTTGAAGAAATAGGCCTACGTGGCAACTCGGGATAGCGCTTTTCAGTATGATACCCATACTTGTACCGCGCTATTCGTGTTAAAGCCTTCAAATCTCCTCAACGCCCACTTAAAACTACAGTTTTGTATAGAGCATTAGCGCACTTGAGTGCCATTTTCATAGTCTCATGCGCTATTGTGACAGCTAATAATATTACGTCCGCCATCCTTTTTTTTTTTCAAGTTAAGCACGTTTTGTATTGATTTTCTACCAACATTAAGCTATACTTCGGTCCATGAAAGTTTAAAATTAGAATTGGTACCCATTGATTGTATCGACGGAAATATCACATGACCCATGACTAACCGACGTACGCTGTGTAACACGTGTTTGAGTTAAATGTGTACAATACTGGTTGAGTGTGGATCCACTAAAATATTAACTAACTTACTCAGCTATGAGTATGCTCATCAATACGATGCAGATCGCGTTTATACGCGGTCGAAAATTTAAAAAAGTTAATGATGATGATGAATAAGAAGAGATATGATGATGATGATGATGATGATGATGATGATGATGATGATGTTTTCCCCTCCGTGAGTGTGTGTGTGTGGGTGGGGGGGTGGTGGGGGCGGGGTGTGTGTGTGTGTGTGTGTGTGTGTGTGTTTGTGTGCGTGCCAGTCTAGATATCTATGATATTATATAGCTAGCTAGAGCTGTTAGCCCTTTTAATAATTATTGGTTTTATAGTCAGACAATAAAGTGTAATAGCATTGTATTGTATTTCACGTATATTGTATTACATTTTAAATGTAACCTATAACAGGTCAATTTGAACAAGCAGAAGGCGAAATGGACATTTAAACAATTAATAATTGTTACAGGTACCATTCAACGAACAATATGTTATTTAATCGTTTTAATAATCAGCGTTTATTTTCCCTGATCAAGGCGCTCGCCGATACAGGATCTAACTCAATCTGCCCGAACTGCCCACTTGTTGCCTGTAGGTGCATCGTTCTACGCCCTTACGCCAAATTGTGACTATTGGTCTCATGTCTATATTATTATCACCCATCCAGCTGGCTTGGACATCTGGGTCACTCCTTTCCGCAAAATGATTGAGCGGAATGCAATAGAGCACAGTCACCAGTATGACATTAATTTGTCACCTGACTTTTGTAATTCACCCAGGACATACGACGATACGTTCGTCGCTTCTTTTCCTCATATGTGACTTTCTACCGTACATGCTCTGACTAGCAAAAACTTAAACATGAAGGTAGGCATTACTTTTAACAATCATCGTCTACTTATATAATGACGAAAGCTAACCTTTCGTCATGGGATTAGCTAAATAATAAACAATAACATATTTTCAGTTCTCTTTTGCGCTGTTCTTTAAATAGTTTCCGGCAATAAGTTGCACAAATCATGTGACTGGCTTCATACTGCTATTTCCGGTTGACGATATTGGGGTGTTTGTTTATAATTATTTCTTTCGAATTTTGTTCTAAACTTGAAACCACCAACATGAAGAAAAAGGTATGTACTTTAGTTTATTTGTGTTTGTTTAAACATCGAATGACATTCAGTTGAATTGTTAACATTTTTAGGTAAAATGCAGAGATAAATCCTTCACTGCTACAGCCAAATGCACTAAAATTTAAAGTTAAAAAACAACAACACTACGATATGGTTTGATGCGGTGAAATTGGATTTTCCAATATGGTGTTGTTTGTATTGGCATATCCAAATAACAAAACCTTCTTGATGTGTTTATGTATAATTTATTTGCTGTTTTCAGGTGTTACTGATGGGAAAGAGTGGCTCTGGCAAGACATCGATGCGATCCATCATCTTCGCCAACTACATCGCCCGAGACACGCGCAGACTTGGAGCCACAAGTTCGTTCGCATTTTCGTCTCCTCTGTATTTAATAATATTAATACTGATACTAACAATAATGATAATAATGTCATTAATAATAATGACATTACAGTGATGATGGTTCCACTCTTCCACCAAAATGATACCTGAAACTTGAAAGGATCTGTGTGTAAAATTAAATGTACTTTCTAATGTATGTTGTTGTTTATCCTGGAAGGGTTATGGTTGACAGCTTGCGATGCCAACAGCAATGTACAATAACTATATTCTATACATTGTACCAAACGTTTTTATTTTGAATTTATTTCGAAATTCACCGCATTAGCTCCATCCGACAATATCTTACAACCGAAACAACCAACACTCTTGTCTGTGCATTTGTTCTATCTAAACTTGACTACTGCAACTCTCTCCTCTCTGGCTCCCCTCTCTACCTTCTTGAAAAACTTCAGAAAGTCCAAAACTCTGCCGCCCGCCTTGTTCTTAAAGCTAAAAAACGAGACCATGCCACCCCTCTACTCCGATCTCTTCATTGGCTACCTGTTCGAGCTCGCATCTTGTACAAGCTCTCAACTATTGTTTTCAAATTCTTCACTGCTTCTGCCCCTTCATACTTTACTGACCTTCTCTCTGTCTACTCTCCTGCAAGACAACTCCGCTCTTCTTCTGATATTACAAGACTGCTTTCTATCCCCCGTGTTCACTCAAAGACCTATGGTGAACAATCTTTCTCTTTTTCTGCTGCAACTGCCTGGAACTCACTACCGATGCAACTCCGACATGCTCCATCACTTTCTTCCTTCAAGCGCCAATTAAAGACCCACCTTTTTAACATGCAAACTCAATAATTTTCACTCCCCCTCCCTTCTATCCCCATATGTAATCTTTTACCAAGTCACGTCATCTGTTCATGGATGGTGGCGGCACCGGCTCGGTTCTTGGTATTCATTTTATCTGTTGTTTTACATGGCCATGTTTTACTGTAATTATTTAACCATTTGATAAGTGTATAGTTGTTCTGTGTGTGCATGTGATTGCACGTGTGTTGTCAAGCGCGGCGAGCTCGCTTTCCTTACCGTTTGCGAGGTACCGCGCGATACAAATGTACTGTATTATTTTTTTTATTTTTTTTTTCCAGTTGATGTAGAGCACTCTCACGTTCGCTTTCTTGGCAACCTGGTCCTCAATCTGTGGGACTGTGGAGGGTATGTGCCTGATGTATTTGTTGGAATGTTAGTTAGAATGTTAGCTAATCTTATTATTAGCATGTTATCCTGCCGGTCTTGCTGCAGTGTATTCAGGCATTCCCAAAAATATGCCATTTTTCACTGGAGTAGATGTTCAGTTCACCCTGGCGCTGAGCAAATGAATGTCAAGGCTCGTGAAGAGATCTATCAGGCTTAGGCTTAAGCAGTGTTCCCGATTACGCACAGTAGTGCGTCAATTACGCACAAAATATCAAAAATGACGCAGGAAAATTTGCATGTGTGCGTCCTGTGGACGCACACATTTTGGGGGAATCGCTGAAGTCATAAATACGACCAAGGAGTGGCGAACTAATTCACGGCATAATCAGAATCAGAACCCAACTGAGACTGCCATTGCAGACGATTAAAGATTGTGTCGGGAGTTGTCGTCCTTAAAAATCGCATGCGCGCGCATTGTAAACTTCCTCCAAGCAATACATTCACTGAACAAAAGAAATCTCCGTTAATCCATTCTTTGAATCTATCATACACGATCATGTCACTTCTGACTTGGTTGACTGGGCCCAAAACCCGTTCATCCACCGATTTTTGGACTCTCAAAATTTGCACAAGGGCTCTTAAAATTTTATACCTGGGAGTCCCAAGGACTCTCATTTTTTGTGTGTGGAGGGAACACTGGGCTTAAGTAGTGTATTTGTATGCCTCAACAGTCTCTGACAATCACTTTAGGGTCAGCGTCATATTTTGGGCAAGCTTTGCTGCTGCCTCTATACTCCATAGTAGAACTCCATCTTTGCTGAACCTGCAGCAAGCAGTCTGTTGCCTCGGCTGTCATGTCAACAAAATTTTGCAGTTAGTTAGCGTGACTCTTGATCTAGGTAATAATAATGGAAAAGAGTGATGATGATGATGTACACTATCATATTATAACAGTGATAGTATAGTATAATTTAATATAGCTTAGAATGGTATAGTATTGTATAGAAAAGCTGTTTTGGCAGATGATTTGCCTGTGCTACAGCCGATTTTTTTTCCCACATTTTGTCCTGTTCTATCGAGAAGAAAATTTGTCTTTTGACCCGGCCTATTCTAATGAACTTTTTAAAAAAATACATGTGTTCTACTGTTCTTTTGATGAACGATGTATTGCATTGTATTGTTCTGTACTTGTATTGTTTTGATGCTACTGATTGCAGTCAAGAGGCCTTCATGGAGAACTACTTTGCCAGCCAGCGTGACAACATTTTCCGCAACGTGGAGGTGCTGATTTATGTGTTTGATGTGGAGAGCCGAGAGCTGGACAAAGACATCCACTACTACCAGTCGTGTCTGGAAGCGCTGCTGCAGAACTCACCAGATGCCAAAATCTTCTGTCTGGTGCACAAGATGGATCTGGTGCAGGATGACCAGAGAGAGATGGTGCATAGTTTGATTTGTTTAATTAATTGTTGTTGTGTAGAGTTTTCCCAGCTCCAAAGCTGCTCAGGGCGCTTGTTGATACAGGACCTTACTCGAGTTGCTCACTTGCTGACTTAGGTGCATTGTCCAGGGATCAGTTTACTAGCGCGCCCTGCGCCATTGACGCATAAAAATTAAAAATGACCCATCTATAATTCTTGCCAGGGGCCGAATGGCGCTTCGATTTTTGGTACCAGTGCGCCACCACAATAACAGTGCACTGTATTGGAGGCGACAAACGTGCTTTTGCTAAGGCAAGTTCAGCGATTGGCTATGAGGGCCCGGATGTTGATCTGTCAGCCAATAAGAAGTGTTGTACGATTCTTCCAAATCAGAATTTGCTATCGTCTGCGCGTATGTTGTGTCAGTGCAAGGAGGATTTTGTGTTTTTCTTTGTGCAGCTTTGAAAATGCCCCCCACCCCCCAAAAAAAAAAAAAAAAAAAAACCCTTACACTTGAGGTAGGACAGTCTAGACTGTCGTTTGCTGCTGTTAAACTACAGTCTACCGCCGCTAATCCTACGCAAGATGATTGTGTGAGCCCCGAGTCAAGTCAAAATACTGATCCCTGTTCTGGTTAGTGTTTTGTTGGTAAACATGCTTCACAACACATGCACACTCACAATAATCTATTTTGTTTTAATTTCTGTAATAATATCTCCAGGTTATCTTTTACATGTACGTAAATTACTGCTGAAATCATGGCCCATTGAAATTTGATCTGAGGGGCCCAATGGCCCATAGCTTTTTTGTGTCAGGCTGAACCCTGATTGTCTGACATCCAGACCACTGAGAACAATCCTTGGTCATAGGGGATAAGCACCTCGTGTTTGCTGGATGCATTTATGTAGCTGCGGTTCAAAAGGAGACATTGCACAATTGAGATAAATATTACCAAATTATCAGAGTAGTAAACTGTTTTCTAGAATAGAGGGATCATAAATTAGCTATTTGGTTTTCTTTGTGCGCTTATGAAAAAACTTTTGATTGTGAAAATACTGTTTTTGTGTGCTGATGAATTTTTTTTTTTTTTTTTTTGGTTGGAAAATTCACTCTGTATGGGTGTGTGTGTGTGATTTGATAGATTTTCCGCGATCGAGAGGATGACCTGAAGAGACTGTCAAAACCACTGGAGTGTACATGTTTTGCCACCTCCATCTGGGATGAAACGCTGTACAAGGTCAGTTTACCAATTTATCACTGGAATTTTACACACTGAATATTAAATAAATAAATCAATTAAAATAATGAACAAATAAATACAGGTCTAAAGCAGAATTTTCCTAGATTTTTTTTGAATTATATGACAAGGGACATAAATGCTGTGTTAAAATTGTGTCTTTGGCTTTCAGGCATGGTCATCCATTGTGTACCAGCTGATCCCAAATGTGAAACAGCTGGAAGCCAACCTGTCACAGTTTGGAGAAATCATTGATGCCGATGAGGTGCTGCTTTTTGAGCGGGCCACTTTCCTGGTTAGTATTTCTGATCAGAGCTAGAGACCTATATCTGTTTATATTATGCTAGAAGATAAAAGCTCAGTGGTAGGACAGAAGTATTGGTGACTTCCATTTTATCAAGAAGTGTCTGTGCATTGTTTACAAAGGCAGTTAGATGCACGCTGGGATTTCTACTTTAGTTTTAAAAATCCCTCCTTTATAGCAATGAGAGTCTAAGTATACTTTTTTTTTTCTCAAGATTTTTGCAAATCTCCACATGTCTCCAACAGTCATTCTTCCCTCCAGATTTGGCCAAAAAAAAAATCACAAGCACAAAGTTCACAAAATGCAAAAGTATCACCTTTATTCCCATGTTTAATGAACGGCCCCTTCTCTGTGTAGTTTGCTTTAAGTGTTGTGCAACGTTTCTTTGCCGAAGTAGAGGACGAGGTAGACGCTAAACCATCATCGCACCCTGCTTTTATTTTGAGGGCGCCATTGTTTTTAACTCGTAAGTTTCCGTGGTGCATCTGAAAGGACTGGCATGACTATGAACATAAATAGAACGCATGCTCACACTTGGTACTGTGACCTCAGCAAATTTTAGAGCAAGCGGAAGTGGCTCTATGGTGAAAAGTGTGCCTAATGAGTATGCTTGCACCAAACTATTTTCCGGGGCACTCCACCGAAAATTGGGATACCGGGACTCTCTGTTTATATTTGAGATTTTCAGGAACAAATACGCCCTTCTGGGATGGTAGGCAGGCCTGAAATCTTGGCAAGATGAGTCATAAATAGTTCAAAAATGACATATTTAAAAAAAAATTGTCCCTCCATCCATCTGTCCGCAATCTCACCGTGCAAAACTTGCAAGTGGAATAATATCTCAGAACCTATTTCAACTACACAACCACAAAATTTCACTTTTTCCCCCCAAGTTATTAATATTGAACATGATTCTTTGATGCTGGAGTCTTTCATTTTAAATTTTGGCCATTCTCATTATTTTAATTTTTGTTTTTTAAATGTAATACGTAATATTTTATAAGACGGTTAAATCCGTAATTTCATTCTTTGTGTGTGTATGTGTGTGTGTTTGTGCAATGCAATGTTATGTGCAATACGTTTTAGTACGATGTCATTTTGTTTTATCACATACTTTTTAAAATTCTGTGTATGGTTTGGTTTTGTGATTCGCATGTATTTGTAACCACTGTACCCTTTTTGCCCTAACTTTTTAAAAATTTCTGTCCTGTGTTTTACCTTAGTGTTAAAGTTTAAATCTTGTACATGTACATCTTTCTTTTAGTATACATATTTTACCCTTCGTTTAAACTCGATACTTTAAGATTATAATGTTAACCTGCGAGTGTGAGAGTGTGTGCATGCGTGTGAGCGCTTTGAGCAGACAGTTGTTTGGAATCGCGCTTTATAAAATAAATTATTATTATTATTATGCATGATAGATATCAATGAGACACGTATCCTATGCACATTTGATCAACCTCAGTCCAGGGCCAAGGTCATTGCAGCTGTCCAACGTCAGTTAGTATGGGTACTTTGAAGTGACCTGGACTCTAAACTATGAGATATAAAGTTCAAACTTATTGTATTTAGAGATGATAGATTGATCTTTCATATGTGTTCCGTTTTTGCGTTGATCTTAAAGGTCTTGGAATTATAGGCCTTGCAAAAACATACAAAATATATGTCATTGTATGGTGGATTGGCTGTTTATTTAACTGATAGTATGCAAGGGGCGAACGTATGTGACTTAGGTACGAGACTATTGAGGCCACCGAGGGTTTTCTCCGGGCACTCCGGTTTCCTCCCTCCCTTCAATAATGGTACAAGACGCAGTCAATATAAAAATTTCAAAAATAAAAATTCGATTTTCTTTCCGTCTTCTAATAGCGATCTCCCTGCCTTTACACCACCTGTTTGAGTGATGGATGTGTGTTTGGTATGTGTGAGGGTGGATGAGACAGGTGAGCGTGTATGTTGGTATAGGTCGCCGCGCTTTGAGCCTGAATGATTTGGGGTAAGGCGCGTATAGCATCCTGTATTATTATTATTATGCAACAACATTGGGTTATTTGATCATTAACCCCTTGAACCCTGGATGCCCCACCAATTCTGAGCCCCATCCCCTGGGCTCCCCAGAGAAAAATGGCATTTTAGCATGCTTTTAGTAAAACAACGAAAACATAACCAAAGTGTTAGACAAACCAAAGTACTTCAAATGTCATCTCTTCATCTTCATTATCATCCCACAATTGATCAATTACTTCCTGAGTTGTGTACAGTCGCTTAGCGACGCTTCCTTGATTTGTAGACCTTCGTTTCATGACGCAAAATTGAGAAAAAACCGTCACAAAAACACGCACTGTGCTGCACTAGAGCGCTGACATTTTGCTTTACCTTATTCCCAATAACCCTCAATAACCCTATTCCAAACAGCAAGTACTAGAAAGAACAGTAAGCTGTGTACGGACGGCAAGATTAACCGTAAGGTTACGAGACCGATTTATCGGTCTTTCGGGGCACAGCTGTTTAAGGGCTAGACCGATATATCGGTCTTTCGGGTTCAAGAGGTTAAGGAGCATGAGAGGTCACGTGAAGATCAACCCAAGGCCACTGAAAATCAAGGTCGTTCCTAGATCACGTTTTTTTGGCATAATACAACTTTTCTGTTTGATATTACATGAGTGTATTTGGAGCCAGAGGTCAGGGGTCATCTCAGGGTCAAGAACATAGAAAGAGCAAAGTCAGTATTACTTTGCATTCTAATGCAACAGGTTTTTTTGGTTATTTTTTTTCCCTTTTTTTCTGGGCATGTTAAATATTACAAGTTTTATAAGGAGAATGTGAGCTATATGGGCTTTGCCCTTCTAGTTTTTATTTTTTATGTTTGTTGCCTAAAAATCTCATCTGGGAAGAGACATTAAATAGAAATAAACCAGTAATTTCATTTTTTTTTTTTTTTTTTTAGGAATAATAAATTGATTTTTCTGGTGCATGAATAGACCAAGCTAAGATCTCACTTTCTAGCATGTGATTTAAAAACGACAAACTATGAGGACTTCAGGGATGTAATGCAACTTCCTGACAACTAATGTAATTGGATACAAGGAAGGCGTCGTTGAAAAATATAAATTTATGGGGACTGTTGCAGGTGATTTCTTACTCTGAGCGCAGACGTCACCGAGATGCACACAGGTTTGAAAAGATCAGCAACATCATCAAACAGTTCAAGCTGAGCTGCAGCAAGATGGCTGCCTCCTTCCAGAGCATGGAGGTGCGCAACTCTTCTTTTGCTGCTTTCATCGATGTCTTCACCACCAACACTTACATCATGGTCATTCTGTCCGACCCCACCATCCGTAAGTTTCCACGTTATTTCCTGTGTTAACAAATATATGTGTAATCTGAATGGACCGCCCAGGATGTTCTTGTACCATACATGAATCATGACGTCAGAACACTGTATGTAAGAATCAGCATGACCTCTTTTCTATGTTTGTCAAATCTGCTTTATCCTAGCAAAGTTTGAACTGAATTCCTGTGGGGTTAACCTTCAGTTCAAAAAACGGGATAAGACCTTGGCTTTGTTGTTGCAATTTTCAAAGCTATACAGGATGATATTGCCACACAAAAAAATAAAAGAATTTAAGGGATCCTATTTAGCTTTTGACTTTGATCTTGGTAAGTGTATACTTATATACTATTCTATCTTCTAAAACACGGGATTTTAAGAAGCCAAGAGTGCCTTTCTTTGAAAGTACGATTGCTGATTTCACCTTGTTTGTTCGTTTTCAAGATTGTCTCTAGTATCATATTGTTTATACATCACGTGTTCATTTCTGTTTATACCTTATGTGTCTCAGCCCCTGCCGCCACCAAGATCAACATCAAGAATGCTCGCAAGTACTTTGAGAAACTGGAACAGCAGGTGGAGCAGCGAGTAGTCATGGGGGCCTCTGGCATGCGATAGCTTGTCAGTGGTCACAGCTTGTATTCTTTTTTGTTGAATATGATTAAATGTGTGAGATTGTTCAGAGACTTTTCATGAGTGGTAATGTGCAGGTTCCTGGTTCATTATAGCTAACTGTTGAGTGGTTTCAGTGTAAATTGCATCAGTGTGCATGTGTGATTCTTAGTGTCTTTCCACGTGAGGCCTAGGCTGCCTGCTGGAATGTGATAGTCAATGACTGGTCATGACATATAATATATGGAACCTAATTTGTTTGTGAGACCTATCGGTGTGTGTGAGAAACTATTCAGCAATAGTGTTAGTGCATATGTGTGTATGTGCAACTCATGTGCAAGACTGTTCAGATTTTCCATGCTGCCTGCCCAGTCTTGCAAGCATGAGGAACCTCTCTGTATGCTGCATACTGTCATATTTTTATTTTTTTGTGTCAAATAGTAATAATACAAAAATTACAATGACTACCAACTGTTAACGATGTTGGTACTGAAATCTCAAAATGCTTTGTTCGACTTTAGCAGTTTATGTAGTATGAAAATGGCTGGTGTGTTTGCAATTTGGAAGCATGTTTTGAGTTGGTGTGAATTATATGCATTATTTAAAAAGTGTTGGTGTTTATTTTTTAATTGTGAACGTTTTATGCGAATGCTTTGTCACTCCACAAAGTGTGTCATGCGTTCCATTTCATAAAATGTGTAGGCTATGTGTGAAATCCATTGCCATTTGGGCTGTAGTTATAGGTTTTTTTGTGTGCATAAATCAGTGTATGTAACTTCAAGTATGAAGGGAGACAAAAGGTTTGTGTAAAAGGTGTGTCATCCATAGTAATAATTCATATTCCATTTCATTTGGAAGTTTTAGTTGGTCGTTAATGAATTGGTGATTGTGTGTGGACATTTGTTCTGATGCTGTGTCTAGTAATTACATCTGCTGCTTGTGATTGTACTTTGGAGAGTCATTGTGTGCGATTTATTTGACTTGGCAAATGTGCGAGTGCTTGTGACAACAGTTGTGCCATATACAAATACCAGTGTGTGTACGGTGTGTGGATTCATTTAGCCAAGGGTTGATTTAGATACAGGAATTAAACATTGATAAATTGAGAATTGTGTTACAGGTTTGCCTTATTTTCGACGGGTTAACTTGACAAACTGTAAATACTAGATTTCCATTTCAACCGATGTGTCGAGCTAGTGACCACCTCTTATGCCACGGAGAGAACCTAGGGGATGAAAATTTTTTGAGTTCATTATTGTCTTTCACACTGCACGATAGAATGGATGATGTGGAAAATGCATTGAAATATTGTGAATAAAAGACTTGATGGTATTAAGATTCATAAAAGAAAGCATTAGGGTTTGGTTATGGGCATATGGACAGGTGGTTGTTGCTGTCATGTACAAATATTTTGCCCCTTCCAGATGGTGGAATTACCTTCTGAGCACAGGTGTTCAAACATAGATGGTTTTACTATATAATTGTAAATTGTATAGCACCATTTTCAGAAATTAATGTAATTTTTTGGGTATAATTTACCTTGCTAGTTTAGTGACAATTTCTGCCAAGTAGTTTTTGTCATGATTTTGAAGAAATAAATTTGGAAACTACATGTTGGCATCCTTTCTTGTTAGCAACATTTGTTGGTGATGAAAGCGTGCAATCATGGTGTTTAAGGTGGAAAGAAAATTAAGAGTTGTAATAAGAACAGCAATATTTGGAACGTATTTTGATATGAAGCCGATGGTGTGGTAACGAAGAATACAAAGTATGGAGATGAGGTGCTACAGAAGACTTCTGGGCATTTCCTATACCCAGCACATCAACAATGACGAAGTCCGACAGGCCATTGGACAACACAATGGCATGCTCACAATGATGAAGAGACTAAAATTCCAATGGCATGTCCACGTCACCGAAGCATCAGGCCTTTCAAAGACACGGTGCAAGGAGGTAGAAAAAGGGGAGTCGGAAAAAGAGGTAGGACAACATTTGAGAATGGACTGGCTTGACACTGAGCAAAGCCACGAGTTACCAAGTTCAGAGAAAGATGGAGTATGCTGGTTAAATATCTAAAGTGGCCCAACGACCTAGTTACAGGATAGGATTTTGATATGTAAGCAAAATGTCTTAACTGTACACAAATAACGTACATTACATTACATAATAGTTGCTTTAGGTCCAGCGGACTCTTCCGGGCCAAATCAGGACCGGACAACCCCCAATCCGCATAAAAGATCTGCTGAAACAACCCCAGTGGGAAAACTGAATGCCCTCCACCAGCCAGTCACTTTACAATAAAGACATCCCACGCAGGGGACGGCTGAGGCTTCACCCCAACTTATCGAACCCCCGTTTACAAAAACAAAATAGAATACAATCATTATAAATTATCAACAAAACACATACATATAAAATGCCTACATTGCTAAATAATAACATCATAGGAAGCCCTAGTGACCACCTGGCAGAAAGCGTCCAATATTCCCAAGCTGATCCAACAGACCTCCTACACAAACAAGGAGTCTTGTCCTGGAAGAGTTCAAGAAAAAAGGTAAGAGACTGGTCTAGCGAAGAAGACGATAGTATAGCAGATTGATAGAACAGAGCAGGAATGAGAAAGAGCAAATGAGAAAGACAGCGACAGTGGGAATTTAAAGCACTAAATTTCCAAAAAGTGGGGATACTATTTATACTGAAACCCCCGGCACCCCAACGGGGGTAAATAACGTACAAATACAAAACAGCATGCCCATGCCATCATGCAGGGCCCAACACTCTCACTCTAGCCCCTAATCTTCACAATTAGGTAAGTATTAAGAAGTAAACTGCCCAACCCTTTAGAAGAAAGGACCAAACTAAACGTCGATTTTAAAGATGAAACCTGCCGGTTAATTGGATTGCCCAAGACATACTGTAAAGATAAAAATAGAAATTCAACAAATCTGACAGTAAACACAAGATGAAAGAACTTCCATATATACAGAAAATAAACAGTAAAAACAGTTCTATAAAAAGTAGAACATGGTGATGCAATGGTGCATGCATCCTTTACCTCGACTGAAGTTTTCAACCACTACAAATATCATATAGCAGCTGTTCTGTAAACTAAACTTCACAATTTACATTGCCTATTTCTTTCAGATGCATTGCAATTAAATACAACTACGTAGTTTATTTCTATAATAACAGTTATTGCTACATTACATTACATGATTATTGCTTTAGGTCCAGCAGACTCTTCCGAGCCAAATCAGGACCGGACAATCCCTGATCCGCATAAAAAATCTGCTGAAACAATCCTAGTGGTAAAACTGAAAGCTCTCCACCACCCAGTAACTTTACAATAAAGACATCCCACGCAGGGTACGCTGAGGCTGTACTCCAATTTATCGAACTCCCGTTTACAAAAACAAAATAGAATACAAACATTATAAATTATCAACAAAACACATACATATAAAATGCCTACATTGCTAAATAATAACATCATAGGAAGCCCTAGTGACCACCTGGCAGAAAGCGTCCAATATTCCCAAGCTGATCCAACAGACCTCATACACAAAAAAGGAGTCTTGTCCCGGAAGAGTTTTCAAGAAAAAAGGTAGATGACTGGTCTAACGAAGAAGAAGATAGTATAGCAGATTGATAGAACAGAGCAGGAATGAGAAAGAGCAAATGAGAAAGACAGTGACAGTGGGAATTTAAAGCACTAAATTTCCAGAAAGTGGGGATACTATTTATACTGAAACCCCCAGCACCCCAAAGGGGGTAGTTATTACTAATCCCCGTTTTCACAAGGAGATGGTAGTACAAGTCATTCAACACTGTCACACAAAAAGCATTTGTACACAAGACATCAAGGATGCGACAGCATTTATTTTGATTCAGGATCCAACCAGCGTAAAAGAAACGGATAAAAAGTGACAGAATATAACAGACAAATCCATTGCTAAACTGAAATCATGACTCGGAAATAAGTTTACTAATCAAATTTCAGTGTACAAAATCCAAGCTCTACTACAAAACTGGGATTGAACAATCGTCAATCTGGTTTTCACAGGAATAATATTAAAAAAAAGCTCCATGCAATAACTGGCCAAAACAATCTTTTAAAATAAAACAACAAGGCTCAATATAAGCAATCATTTAAAATATAATTCATTATATAGCATCTCCACTCAACATAGTTTTTCAAAACATTTGTAACATTACAATATATTTATAAAATATAATTGGACTAAAATTCATGGCTATGTAATAACATGACATGCAAAATTTGGGTGCCACAATCTTATTTCTCTAAAACATTTGCTGTCATCTAATACAAATTACCAAAACGGCCATGTTATATAAATGTGCAGCAGACATTAAAAAGTTATCTAAAATACAGAAACGCACAATCGGCTACATTTTTGCGAATGACTCTATACCTGGCTGGTCTAACATGGTAAATGACGTAGCACCTGTCTAGTTCTAATGCAGCAGAGAGCTGGGCATGAGAATCACGCATATCAGCAGAGGACAGGGAGTCATGCACAAGACGAAGGAATCCTCCATCTAGGCAGACTGGATAGAGGCTGGGTATATCTAGAAGACATAAGGCTGATAGAACACGAGATAGATTACATACATATAAATATGTGAGCGAAACATGAATAGAACATTTCTGAAAGTGAAAAGAGTTAGAAAAACAAGTTGGATCATAGAATAGCAACAGCTGCAGCGATAATATTGGAAAACAAAAAAACAACAATTAATCCAATTTCGGTACAAAACAACAAATAATAATCATGCATCCTCTCAAGAAAACAAAAGAATGTAGCATTTACAGGCCTAGAAACACATAAGGCGGACATAAATATCAGAGGCGTAAAGACAACAGAAAGGGAAATGTCACCATACCGATAGCAGTAGATAGACCAAAAGTCCATTTTTTAGCAAGGCAGGCTCCAATGTGTGATACAGAACGATAGACAGGCAAAAGATAGCGAAGGGGTGTAGGTGGGGCAGACGAAGACAACTACAAATAACCATTAAAGATCGACAGAGGTAAGACAGCAGTTAGAAGACAGACCTGTACAAATATCACTGAAAATACAGGCAGAAAGCATAAACAACAGGAAAATATCTGAAACAACAGGATCGACAGGCAGGACAGCAATTAACGTAACCTAATAAATATTTCATTTTCAGAGGATGTCATAATGTGTCAACTATGGAATTTGATATGCTGTGCACACTCAAAAGAAGGGACTAGGGGATTGATTGATTGGAAGGTGCATGGAGGAATCACTGGCATACAAATTTCACTCACTTCACACCAGCCATCCACACTCAATGTTCACAACTACCTACAACACAGCACTTTCATCACTATCTACACCCACTCTTCTGATCTAAATAGCACAATGACATAATTATAATTTCACCAGTCTGCTCTACATACAAACACAAAATACACTGCTGCTTACAAACACACCTCTTATTATGTACACAAATAACATTTGCTTCTGGGTTTTGGTGAAAGCAAGTGAGCAGATGAGTGAAGTCTGGGACCACCAGCCACCTGCTACCAACCTGTTCCCACAGAATAGCGTTGTAGTCTTTCTTGTTTTGTTCTTTAGAAGCATGATGAAAAGCATTATAAATCGAACACATGGGAGTGAAGCCAGAATGTCAATAGGTCGATGCTAGTCTTCCTCCTGATCAGGCTGCGAACAGTTCCAGTTGATTGTGTCAGTTCATAATCCTCTACTACTAGCAGTGACAAACTGACCGATAGATTGTGGTTGCCAAATATGTACAAAGAATCGTCACATCTGCCTAACTGCTGTAGCAGACCATTCATACTAGTGCTAGTGCTGTTAATTGTTTTGCACGCTGCCCAGGCCTGCTTTAACACTGTAAGCTACCTGACAATTTGTATGCCAAGTTCAACGTCGACTAACTGAAAGACTTTCTGGCTTGATCTTCGCGCACTTTTTCCACTACACATCCATAAAACCTCTTGTCTTGTTACGTTAAAAACCAAGAAATGTATGTTTAAAAAGGAGTAAAGCTAAGCAGTGTGCTTATCAACCCCTCATTCCTTGTTTGTAACATGACTTTTAAAAACCTGATCATTGCAAAATAATTCTTAATTTCTCATTCACTCTTCCATCTTTCGCCTAATGCTTGTTCAAGTTCCACTCTTACGAACACTGCTGCTGCTGAAAACAAAAGAAAACAGAAAAATGAGAGAAAATAAAATGTTCTCCATAAGAAATTGTTAAGATATAATAATAATAATAATAATAATAATAATGGGAGTTATATTGCGCACATTTCCAACAAAGTTCATGGCGCGAAGAAAAAGAGCTAAAAGAGCACACACAGCTCTAAAAGAGCACACACAGAACAAACGACAGAACATCAACTGGGACACACGTTAATAGTTACAGAGCGCTCTTGGAAAAGACTAGTTTAGTAGGGAGTAACATTTGTGAAAAATGTGTGTCTTAAGCTGGGTCTTGAAGGCGGGGTGAGATGAGAGCGTTCGGAGCTCGAGGGGAAGATTGTTCCATGCTGAAGGGCCGGTGTACGTGAAGGCTCTTTCGCCAGCGGTGGCAAGTTTGGTTCGAGGAATTCTGCACAACCGTGTGTCGGCAGCAGATCGGAGGGAGCGAGACGGGGTGTAGAGGTGAAGACATTGGCTGAGATAGGCAGGGGCAGAGTTTGAAAGGCGTTTATGACAGAGGCAGCACAGTTTGTAGTTGATTCGCTCTTCAATGGGTAACCAGTGAAGAGAATGGAGGAGAGGAGTTACGTGGTCAGTCTTTCTTTTGTTGAGGATCAGATTTCCTTACCTACCATAAAAAACAAACACAATTACTTCCGTAACGCATGCTTGTGTGTTTCCCCCAGCACTAATAGCTTTTGATATTGCCCACAGATGTGCCAACCCCCTAAATCTTCTTGTCAGTATTTCCTGACCCGTTTGTCAGTATTTTTTAACACTTGTATTTTTTCCTCGCAAAACCCAGCCTATGACACTATAAAGTAACAACAGGCTTATCTCTGAAACAGCAGGCTATTTTCAGTCCTCTAAAATCACCATGAAAATCAGCTTATTGAACACCACACTTGGCAGGGATAGCTCAGTGGTCAGAGCGCACGACTTGTGTGAGTGTGTCTTGAGCGACGTGCGTTCGAATCCTGACATCAGCAAACTATTTTGTGATTGCTGGATATTACGGGCCAGCGCCTTGAGAAGCTCTCTGAGATTGTAAATGCGCTATATAAGAGAAATCTCTTTTCTTTTCTCTTACTCTAAAATCACCATGAAAGTCAGCTTGTTGAACATTACACTTGTTTTACTTAAAATGAATGATACTGATAGTCTTTCCAATAAAAGCAATGTCAGCAACAAAACAGTTCTATTGTTTCAAGGACTTGGCAGTTGCCTTTTTGCACTTTTTCAGAAGTGTTGGAGAGAGTTTTGTTTTGTAGCAGTCAATATATTTGAGTTTCTTGATTTCAACTGCAGCATGGCATTCAGTGTCTTACTTCCCAGAGTCCCTCTAAAGTCAGTTTTATTTTTTCTAACCAGAGAAAAGACCCTTTCACATGAACAGTTGGACACAGGGATCAGGAGAATCCTCAGCATGATCTTGGACAGTAAGTAAGCTTTGTGTCTAGCAGATGCAACATGCCTGGCTACATCGTCAAAGTCACCATTATTAGTTTTTTAAAAAAATTTGAAGCCACAGACAGTACAGCGCGTGCGTACTTTGTTGACAGTTTCGATGTACTGATGCATGGATGTGATTCTGTGTATGAATGCACAAAATTTTGCAGTCGTTTAGTTGCAGACTTTGTTTTCTTTGATGAGGAATCGGCTTCGTCAGACTTAGCAGCTTTTCTTTTTCTGGGGCTACCATGTCCTGCCATTTTCGCGATTTTGAAACACTCTGAAAGGCGGTGAAGACTATCATGGAGGGAACTCGTACAGGTCTATTTTTAGACTAGGGTTAAAGTAGGGGTAGGGAAGGGTAGGGTTGGGTTGGTTAGGGTAACCCTAACCTAACCCTACCCTAACCCCAGGTGGCGTCAGTCTAAAAAATAGATCTGGACGAGTTCCCGAAAGGCTAAGAACGAATGTATTCATTGGACAAATGGATCACGTGT
Source organism: Oncomelania hupensis (assembly GCA_036898135.1). NCBI lineage: Eukaryota > Metazoa > Mollusca > Gastropoda > Littorinimorpha > Pomatiopsidae > Oncomelania > Oncomelania hupensis. Next base: position 20,390,953 of record CM072523.1, on the reverse strand, counting down.
TTGATTCGGGTCTAGCGGTTGGGTAAGAACCACGCGCGTGCTCAATTCAGCTTTCATCACGTGACTGATTAGGGTACAGTCATGACTTGAAAAGCGTGCCGGAAAATACCGCAGGCACACAGCGACGTTCAGTGAGTGCAGCAGTACTACTTTGAGATCAGAAACCGGTACAGAAGCACCGCTGGCAAAGATAAACGATTGACAACTTCTCCGTATTGTATAAAAGCTACCGTATTTCTGTATTTAATTCACTTAGCCGGAATTAAATACGGTCAATCCGTACTGGTTGGCACCTCTGTGCCCATAAAGATCTCATTTTTGTTGTGCAAGCTCGCACAGCGCATGCATCAATGATACAAGCTTCACAATAATTTGCAGCAGCACGGATTTCCTATTCACATTCTTGTCTGTACTAAACCACACAAATATTACTATCCCATTTATAGTAAGAAGGGTGTTCCAACTGGCCACCGACTATCCTATCCTAACCCGTAACTTGAAAGTCGTTGGGGCACCACAGATTATCGTTTAACCAGCGTACTCCACCTTACTCTGTCCTCAACAACCCTCATGGCTTCGCTCAGTGTCAAGCCAGTCCATTCTCAAATGTTGCCCACCTCTTTTTCTGTCTCCCTCTTCTTCTGCCTCTTGCACTGTGCCTTGCAGGATGGTCTTTGCAAAACCTGATGATCTGGTGACGTGGCCACACCTTCAAAGTTTCAGCTTCTTCATCACTGTGAGCATGTTATCGTGCTGTCCAATAGTTTATGGAATGGTCTGTCGGACTTTGTCGTTGGCAATGTGCTGGGTATAGGAAATGCACAGAAGTCTTCTGTAGCACCTCAACTCCATGCTTTGTATTCTGCGTTGTAGATCTGCTGTGAGGGTCCATGCTTTGCAAGCGTATAGGAAGATGGAGATGAAAAGGGAGCGCAGCAGCTTTACCTTGGTGTGTAGAACGATGGCCCTGTCTTTCCAATCAGCTAAATAGGCTTCAACCTTGTCAGAACAGCAGTTGTTTGTACGATCCAGGAGAGGACTTCCTGTCAGGACCCACTGTCTAATACAATGGCTCCTAAATATTTGAAGCCATGCACTGTATTGAAGGATTGGCCTTGGATTTTAATGTTTGTGTTGATGCCATTTGTGTTGTTGGTCATCGTTTTGGTCTTCTCTGCACTTATATCCATTCCGAAGGCTCTGGAGGTGGTGTCAAGTCTCTGTACCAGCTGTTCAAGTTCTTATTCCTTTCCAGCCAATCTATGAATGTCATTTGCAAAACGGAGGTTGGGGATTGCTCTACCCCTTATGCCGACTGTGCCTTCGTGATCTGCAAGGGCATCTGACATGACGCACTCTAGAAAGATGTTGGAAGAGTTTTGGAGAGAGTAGACATCTTTGACACATGCTGATTGTTGTTCTGAACCAGTTTCTGATCACGGCTGCCTTTTCCTTTACAGAATGACTTATCAGTCACAGCAGCAATCTATTTTAGCCACGGTAGGCCTAGCCTGTAGGCCAGCCACCTGTATGCTGCTGCGGAGGCTGGTACCCACGCTATCAGTTTTCTGCAGAGACAAAGAGTTCATGGAATGTTCGGCTGCGCTTGTGCTCTCTGATTTGCCCTGTATAAGTGATCGTTTTATGTGGAATGATCTAGTCATTGGGTTCATGGTTTGCATTTAGTTACTTTCATATCTAAGCTTGATGTTAGCGTAAAATAGAGCGATTAATTCGACTTAGTTTGTGTTATATTTAACTGGATTTGACAGTGTGTAGTTATACTCTCTGCACAATAAGATGACTTGGATTGCGCCGCTTTCTCGGTGTGTGTGTAGTTTTCTAATTACACGTGCTGACCATTTAAACAAGGGACAGTGTTCATCATTTGAAGTCATTTAGTACAAAGTTGGAACTTTCTGGCAATGTGATCGGTATTTACAGAATCTTTTTTTGTGTTTGGTTGCTGACCTCTCAGACTCTAATTTCAGCGATTTCACAAAACGCGCGTGGTAATTCTGACCACAGGCGCACAGTACAATGCTGGCCCCCTAAAGATCTTCATTGTGCTGTCAGGGAATTTCGCAGCGTGCTAGTTTTTCGTTCTTTATTGTGTTTTGGTTTTGTCTTCGTTTGTTTTGTTGTTCTTTCTATTCCATGGGGCCATGGGATTACCTCTTATAGGTGAGTACAATACATTTTTCCCCCATTATTCTTTTTTCTGTGACGTTTCCCACACGCACGAGGTTATATCGAAAAACACACAACCATTGTACATGCACTGCATAGGCATGCCTAAGAGCAGACATGCCTACCCTCAATTTGAAGTTTCCGTATTAGCTTTTTCAAATTTCGGTATTACTGTTACGATTTCCGTATTTACTTTTACTACCTATTGTTTTTGCACTCATCCTTTTTGATATTATGCGAAGAATCCAGTGATAGATTGATTTGCTGCCACAATGTTCTTTTTCTTCTCCAAAGCATAGTAATTCTTCATATACTGTGGGCCTTCCGCGTGCCACTTGATGTCGTTCATATCACCGGCGGAGATGCCAAACTGGTTGACACAAATCATACTTTTGAGTCAGTGCTGCCGCGAATAACGAAAGGACACTTTTCCAAATACGAGGCAAGAAATGTCTGCCCATTGCGCGTTTTCTTTTGAAGATTCAGATTCACAATCACTTTGCTTAGCCCTTCGTTTGGACGCCATGTTTAGATTCCTGTCTCACGAGCACCGATCTTCTCTGCGACTGCGCAAAAACAGTTCGGCAAACTTCGGTGTCTCTACCGGAAACTTCGATGCCACAGGTCTCCACTGCGACTGCGCATTGCGGCATTAAACCTTCGGAAAAAGGTCATGCGGTGCATTACCACAGGCCAACGGTTTCGATTTTTTATTTTTATCATGTTTTAAAATTTCCGTACCGTAAAAAAAATATCCGTATTTTCTTGCCGAGTTTTTCAAATTTCCGGAAAAAATACGGAAATTCCGTACGGGTAGGCATGTCTGTAAGAGTGAATGAATGTCTCCATTGAAAAAAGAGTACAGGTCTTTTGTGTGTGCATGTGTTTGTGTGCTGTTTTGTAAATTGTAGGGGAAAGTCGAGTAATATGAAACGAACCCTACATGCATATTCTAGCTATGCGATGCTTTCTTATTTGTGTTTTTTCACTGTAAATTGCAGTATTTTGGTGAGTAACATTAATTTTATTTGCATGGTAAGTTCCATTGCTCATTGTCTGAATTGACATCCTGTGACTTTTATCAGACCTGCCTACCACACAATTTTTTTAATAGTATTCTATACAGCAACTTTTAGTATTCTGAGACAAAAAGTAGTACTTTTGGCTGTGCGTACTTAGAACAGGAATTGTTGTTTGTTTTTTTTTAAAAAGGGTTCTTTAAATTTCAATTTATGATAATAAAGTAACAACACATTTGTAGTTCGGTACAAACTTATCGATTTCTTCACATGTTGATACAAGAAAAGGCCACAGTGAATGCTGTGTTTATCAACATTTTAAAAAGAATTGATACCACACTCAAAGACTATATAGTACAAATAATAAGTGATTCAAATATGCCACTTAACCCTGCTCTGCCCACAATCCTTAAAAAGTACAAAACAATAACACATTGGGAGAAGAAGAAAAAAATGACAATGATTTGAATTGAGGTTTTCAATGTTTGTACTGTTGTTGTGCCTTTGAATAAGCACTTTTCAGCTGCAAAAGTTCTTGTGTGGTGTGGGGTCTGCCTGGGAAGCATGGCCATGTCTCACTGCAGGCCTTTATAAAAGCCTGCTTTCTGTTGTTTTTTTTAGCCGATTTTTTACTTGTAGCTTCATCTTCACAGTCACTTCAAGAATCAAGACAGCGTTTTGCTGGATACGACATGCTGCCTGTTTGCATAAGATGGCGTCCATGAAGTGGTCATCTAAGAGCCCCAAACTACTAGGGGCGACAACTTGCCCAACTTGCGTCTTAAAACAAAAAACAAAACTAATTTTTATTTTTTTCGTACTTTTGTCGCACTTGGCGTATGGTCGTGCTAGCAAGTCAAATTTCGTAAAAATACGCTCAAATATCGTATGGTAGGCACGTCTGCTTTTATTTACACGCACTAGATTATCGCAAAACACATTACACATTCTACATGCGCTGTATATGGATGACCGATATGTTATTGCTAGCGCAGCTTGCACGAGCTATACCTTTGGGTAAAGTAATTATAAGCTTCCAGAAAACTGCTAGGCGTGTGCCAATTGCATAGGCTGTGCAGTGCGTGGCTGGCGGTTCAGAGCTGGTTATAAGCAGTTCAGCCTGCGTTAAGGGACCCTAGGAGACAGAACTAGGCGTTCTTTTTAGCCACCGGCTGAGAGTACTGCTATGAACGGCCGTGTGATGCGAACGCTCTACCACCGAGCTACGGTGGTGGGAATCCCCCCACCCAGATTGCTTGCACAAAACATCTATTTACCTGATGGTATGTTCGGCACATCACAGGTTATTGTGCCCTGCTGGTGGAGTAAAGAGAAACTCCGACTCTACTGAAGCGATTGATGTCACCTTGTGGAACAGACTGCACACACGCATCGTTGCATTAAGTGAGCATGTGACAAAAAGAGTGGCAATGTCAATTTCACATGTCATAATGTTCAGACATCAGAACTGGTGTACAAAATTGCTAAGAAATCAACACGTGATATACTACAGAATTTGCATTATCCCAGCTGAAGTTATAAAGACTGGTTGAGGGTGTGAAAATCAAAATGACTCACTCATGACTGTACTTGGCCCTGATGGTTTGGAGCGTCTTGTGGTACTTGGGGTTCAGCACCTTGTTCAGCTCCATAACCTCCTCCTTGATGTCCTCTACGGTGTACCCCGTGTAGTACACCAGCGTTTCTGACTGCAACCCACATGCCACAACAGCATTCAACACATTGACATGTCTCAACAAGAATGGCACATGCTTATCAGTATTGATATGTTGACAGCTCTGCTTTTGATGTGCAAAATCTGGCCAGTCCGATCCAGAAATAGTTGGGAATTTGTATTGGCGGTAAAACAAAAGCACTGGTCACATTCACTCACTACAAAGCAAAACATAAACCAACTGAAAGCCCATTTTTAATGCGCGATATATAAGGACAGCCACTTGATCCCTGCCAGGACAGCAAAGCAAGGCATTATGACCTGCCGTGTCACAGACACTGTCGTGGCTCGCTCGGAATGCAACTAAAGAGCGATTTTTAGCGATGTGTCCAGCATCTGTGCACAGCAAAACTAGTATTATACCTACAACAAAAAATTAAACAAAAATAAGGCATCCTTGGGGTGACCTTGACCTTTACATGACCGATGCTCATGTATGATCAAGTAACCCAGGCATGCCTACCCCAAATTTCGAATTTCAGGAACACAAAACGTGAATTTCAGGAACAAATAATAAATTTCCGGAACAAGAAGAAAAAAATGTTTTTGTTAATCTGTCTACGCTTAATGAAGGGATATTTTTGCGTCCACTCCACTCTGTAGCATAGCGAACGTTTCTTGGTAGAAGTTTCTACAACTGATGCGACTTTTCTCTTACTCGCCATTTTAAAAACGGATGTAAACACAGCCGCGCATGCGCAATCGACTAAAAAAAAAATCTCGCGAGACTTCAGTTACGACGCAAATTAGCGTCTGCTAGGTCTAGTTTTCGCAAAGGACAGCTAGAAATCAGAAAGAATTACGTATGGTATCTTAACTTTGTCAAAATTAAAATATCCGGAACACGAAAATAATTTACGGATTTTACGGAACAGCCATATTTTTTTCCTGAATTTCAGGACTAAATCCGGAAATTCAGGAACGGTAGGTAGGCATGCCTGAGTAACCCAATGTTATTGCATACTATATGTTAACCCTTTTTTTTGCAAACCGCCCTCACATTGCCCAATGAGAAAACTGCAGCTCAAGAGAGGCAACTCTGCATAATACATCCTCCCGTACACACACACATATTTTTTAAATTCTAAAACAACAGATATTGAGCTGAAACCAATTTTTATTAAATTCAAAATGAATTTGTCTTTTTAAGGGATGCACGATTTGCTGTGAGTTTCCTGCACATAAATCCAAACTTTAGAAACATTAACACAGTGGCACAGTCAGTATTATCGACTAGAAATCAATGTGTCCACATCATTATCATTCAAATCACTCTCAAATGCTTTGAAATCAATATCCAAGTTGCTCTGCTTGCTTGGATCAATTTGCACAAGATTGCCTTCATCGAATCCCTCAAAAACACTGTCCGAATCTTCACTGTCAATAATGGCTGCTAGTATAATCTCCTCTCTCGTTCCTCGCAACATTGTCAAAAAGATTATCGATGTAAAAAAAATCACAGTGCATGTTTTTCAAAACAATCCACCATGTTTTGCACACTACCGGACAGAACAGGTAATCTCGTCCACTAGACAACGATTCACGAGACGATGCTATTAGAGATACAGCAGTGAAAGCAGCCTAACAGAGAACGTTTTTGGGGTGTTTTGCCGGTGGACATCGGGACACTTGACTAAAACATAGCATCGGGTGACATGCGCGGACTTGCTGGAAAAAGGAATAAATATAGAGCAATTTTCCTGATGAGAAATGTTTTAATGCTTTTTTGTAAGGCTTATAACTTAAAACAGGGGTGAGATTTAACCCAGGAGACTAACTAGCCCGCCGGGCTAGCTAGTAAGTAAAGTGAGGTAGCCCGCATGGTTTTTAGGCAGCCCGACAATCGTTCACATATAAAACACAAATTTGAAGAAAAAAGAAACATTTACCTTTGGTTTATTGCATTCAAATATAAACTTCGATTCAAACTCTTTGTCACACTCTTTCTTCTCCGAACTAGATTTCGCCTTCTTTGGCGGGGTTCGTTGACCCCAGAAATAAAGTTCCACATTTTCGGATCAACAACCGTCATGTTGACAATACACGTAATTTGTGGCGAGAGTCTTTTTCACAAACAAAGCAGACAGCGCGCTTGGCGCGAAAGGGAAGTAGGCAAAAGGAAATAACGCTTGCGTATGCTTCATACTCATAGCAGACGAACAGTGACCTAAAAAAAAAAAACGCTCTCGCTTCGGACCGAGCTTCTAAAAGTCTGCAAGTAGTATAATTTCTTTTTAGGTTGCCAGGCGGGCTGGCTCAATTATAAAGTGAGGTCGCCTGAGCCGGTTTTAAGTCGCCTCAGGCAACCGCTAAATCTCACTCCTGTTAAAATGACCTTGACCTTTAAAGAGCAATGCAAAAACGGAATACATAATATATTATCTCGTAATGGACTTCATATTTCTCATAGTTTAGGGTTAAGGTCACTTCAAATTACCTATACAAAACAACTTTGGAAAGCTCCAGCGACTTTGAAGTGAGGTTACATATAGACGTTATGCTTGGTGAGTCAAAAACTTATGTTTCAATCCAGCAATTGCCTCAGGATAATGCAAGTCACGCTGAAGATATTCCTCAGAAATTTGTGCTATGTTCATGCTATTTTTAACAGGGTTCATACTCAAATTGTTGTAAAAAATTCAAGGAGTTTTCAAGATTTCAAGGAGTTTTTCCAAAAATTCAAGGAGTTTTAAAAAATTATAAACGCACATAAGAATTGACAAGTAGTCAAAATAAAGGATAAAATCTCTTACCCAGTGACATCCATAAATTGTTTGCAGCCATGAATCTGATGGTGATACTGATGTTGATATTAATTATGAAATCTACACACATAAATATTGCATGTCGATGAAGTTGCAGTTATAATGATGATGCAGATTACAGAGTCTATACCCATTTAAACAATAATTGTGCACCTGTTGTCCTTAGACACAAGTTAGAGAACTGTAAAAAGTCAGAAAGAGGTACCACCACCGGCTAATACACTTTATACAGATGAATGAGTTTTCAGTTATTTCAGTTTTTCCATCTCTATCAATCTGACGGGAAATCTTCTTTAACTGGATCTTTATTTCCTTGGATTTGCTCATCAGCGCATTTGACCGAGTCAAGAGTCTCAGCGCACGCTTCCTCTTATGCTTGTTCAGCAAGCTTGTCTGCCTCTTGAGTCAGGTGCTGAGCATCCTTCTCCATTCTTCCTTTTTTTCTCTCTTAAATCAGCAACAGAGTTTTCCTGAGCCTTCCTCTTCTTTGCCGCTTGTTCCTGGTCTTTCTTTTGTTGATCAAGGTAGTCGTGGTACTTTCTCCTTGCAGAAGATGCTGATAATAGCACTCCTTGGTGATGTCCACCTTGTCGATTCCACCAATCTTCCTGATACCGTTCAGCACTTGTTGGCGAGCAACCAAGGACTGCTGGAAGAAATTTTCAGTGCTGGTCTCTTTGTTGATTGAGAATCCTCTCTCCACATTTGCTTGCCCATGGGACAAAAGTAACAGCTGCCTTACAACAGCCCAAAGATCTTGAGGGCCCGATCTTGATAGTCCTTTGTAGCTTTCATGCGTGTGCTGAACAGCTGGTCCAACACATCACTTTCATGTCGATAATTTTCTGGCAGACGCGGCAGCAAACATGCATGCTTGTTCCCTTTCTTTTCAAGCAGCCACCCTGCATATTCAGATTTCGATAACCACAAAAGATTCAACACACAATCGCCTCCAGGCATTTTTACCCATTCAGTAATCAAATATGCGTGGTGTCGCTGTCCTTTTAGCCGTTTTCGTACTTTCTGTTTAACACCGAGCAGAAGAACGAATAATATGTACCGAGAACTGCGCATGCGCGACAGCAAGGAAATGAACAATTTCCAGTGGAGGCTACTTCCCTTATCATTAGCAGACGACAAAAGTTACGATCGTCGAACAACACAAATAATATTATAATTTTTGTTTTATTAATTTTTTTTTTCAATGGCTTTTTTTTGGTTGAAAACTTGACAATAAAATCTCTAGGTCAAGCAATGGATAGATACACTGGTTGAAATTTCAAGGAGTTTTCAAGGAGCTGAGGCAATTTGGCTTTTTTCAAGGAGATTCAAGGGCCCTTGAACAAGACATGGAAAATTTAAGGAGGTTCAAGGAGGTACGAACCCTGTTTAAGGTTTATACCAGAGAGTGATGGAACATCTCTCCACAGGCTAATTTTTTTCTCGATGCTTGTATTATACAACTAGAAGGGCAAAGCCCATATGACTCACTCGCTCCTTATGGAACTCACAATATTTAACATGAAAACGAGTTCCCAGAAAAAGAAAAAAAAACAAGCTGTGACATTAAAATGCAAAGAAATAATAATAATAATAATAATAATAATGGATGCGATATACGTGCCTTTCCCCAAATCAATCAGGCTCAAAGCACGGCGAACTGTACCAACATACACACTCACCTGTCTCATCCAACCCCCACACGCACACAACAAATACACATCCATCACTCAAACAGGTGGTGTAAAGTAGGTAGAACCAGCCTTACTACGTGCAGCGCAACCATGCATAAAAATCGCCAATTTTTACCATTTTTATCTTGCTCTATCTTGCAATCTGGCAAGCTTTCATTCATGCCGTTTGTATTTTAATAAAGAGTAATTCTTTTACTTTTTATGTGTTCTATTTATTTGTGTGTTAACGTCTGAAATAATGTGTACCAACAACGAATAGAAGGGTAGCTAACGCAGTCTAAAAAGCGAGCGCCGGCCATTTTTAACTACAGCCGAACAGAGCGATATTTTTTGACCGTTTTCAAAAGCTTTCAAGCAGTCGACACACGCTGTTCTAGGCTATTTTTAGTATCAAATTAAAGCGCACGATGTGAAGAAATAGTTCTTGAATATGCCTCGTCTTTTTCATCACTATTTCAGATCTGCCTACCTCAGATTTTCAGTTTCAGTATTCTGACTGGCAAAATGTGGTATTCTGGGACCAAAATTCGTATTTTCACTCCCGGCGAATCGACGCATTTGCAAGTAGGAATTTAACAATTGTAAATGTAACTTAGTGAAGATAAAGAAGAAGTAATCACTGCATTAAAAAAAAACAACTCAAAACTGATTCCTTAAATACACTGTTCCCCGATTTATTTATTTATTGATTACAGTACAGAACAAGCGCAAAACTGTCATTGCTAGAGAGCAAAAATTCAGTTGATAAAAACTTAAATTTGAATTGGAAACAACAAAATAATTTATCTATAGTGAAGGACTAAGTAATTTATATGATGTGCAAAAATGTCAACATTGTTTTCCTTCAGCTTCTGGCTATAGCAGCTCTTGAGCCTGTCTGGTTCTTTGCTACAAAATAAATTATTTACAGTAACTGACTGGGAAAAATTATACGCAAACTGTCACTCAGCACTGTTTTCTTTCAGCTGCAAGCTATAACAGCTCTTGAGTCTGTCTAGTTCTTTGCTGGTGTACACTGTGGCAGCAGGTTTGGACTTGAGGACTAGCAACTGAACGTTCTGCTTAGTAAATTGTCTACCTTGGCCATATTAAAATAAACTAAGAACCAACAGTTTGTGTAATTTTAAATAACAAATTTAATATTTTCATTATACTAAACATATACCAATTGAATGTTAAGGTACCGATAACACATCTATTTTTTTTACAAAAAGTGAAATGGTTGGCCTTTAGCGATCTTAGAATCAGGAAACATTCTCTGAAACATGGCTGTTATTCTGTCTGCTGTGGCAATTGGAAAGTTGCATTCAGCAATAAACTGCACCATGCAGTTTCATGGGCTCTATTATTTTTCTTTTCTTGGCACCCGTGGCAGACATGGTTGAAATTAATGTAGTAATCTCTGACAATGAAAAGTTTTAATTGTTTCTGACTTAAGTATGGCGCGCAGTATGGCGCCGTGTGAAATGTCTGAAAACCCAAAATAAACGTCTTATTACCCCCCCCCCCCCCCCCCCCAAAAAAAAAAAAATTTTTTTTTTTAAAAAGTGCCAAAATTCGTATTTTTTAAGGCTTTTGCGTATTTTTGTATTCCTTGTCTCAAATCCGTAAAAATCCGTAACGGTAGGCAGGTCTGCCTACCAGACCTTTGCTCCCAGGCTAATTCGCCTCTATACCTGGCCTCCCTGGCAAAAAATAAGGAAAATCTGTATGGGTTAGAAAACTGTTAGTAGTATGCAAACCAGTGGTCAGAATGTGCTCAAACTTATAGGCCTACCTTCCATCTAACGCCAGTATTGCACCTTGGTATGGTAGCAGTCCAACTATCATTTGTAACACTGTCACCACCATCTGTTTGAGAGACACGCCCCCTTCCACTAACAGCTGTAGATCTGTCATCATCATCACTTGACTTATCACTATCGAATCTAGGTCAACATCAATTGATCTAGAATAATCATACTGCTGAAGAAAATCTACTTCATCGTCGTCTGAATCGTCCAAAGCTTCCAGTACCTGCTGCGTTGTGAAGCGTGCATGCCTTGCACTTTTTCCTGTGGAAGTGCTCGGTTCATTTGTAGATCTTCTCATGGCGAATTTTCGCAAAAATATCCAGTTTATTCACAGAAACACAGTGTGCTTCAAGGGAGCAGCCATTTGCAATGACAAACTTCACCCTAGATACAAGATTATCCCCTGATTGGCTTCTATTTTTAGCAATACATGACGCGCTGTCCCAATTACCTGAAATTCGGTAACTCGGTATTTAGGAATTAACGCTATTACCTCCTGAAATGCGGTAACTCAGTCTGGTAGAGTTAACTATCACCTTGTTGTGGCAAACCTCAACTTTAGTTTTTAACAGTTCGCTAAGCTCTCACAGAGAAGGTGACAATAATAATACTGGATGCAATTAACCCTAAGGCAACATCCATTTAATTTTGGTTTCTGCGGTTTTATTCTTCTCTAAAAACTGGCACATGATGCTAGCAATACATCTTTTGATTATCAAGGGCGGAAAATGTTTTTATAAATGTTTGACACCATGCGCGGAACTGATGAATTGCATGTCAGACAGGCCAAATCACTGGGGTGCAGTGGGAAGGGATTCGAAGGTGAGAAACGGCGCAAGACTAAAGTAGTGTCCACATTTGGCTTACGTTTTACGGCTTATGCATTGGGTTATGAGATTTTTCACTCACAGGAATTTGGCTTACGTTTTATGGCTTATGCAATGAGTCAGAGTTAGTGGTTCGGTTCAAATTTATAAACGTGTGTAGCTGTAATTTCACTACAACAAGGCACTTTTTTTTTGCGACAATGTAATGTTCTTTCACAATTTGACTATAATATGAAATAACTTTACTAAGATCGACATGCAACAAGTGCCTTTAGCATGCCAAGTCGTGTGCAGCAGACATGTGTTGCATGTAATCATGCGTGTGGGAGGAGTTTAGATTGACCTCTAAACTTGTGGCCTCACAATCTCGCTTCTGATTGGTTCTCCTAAGCCCGGCTTATGTATTTTTGCAGAAGAAATCCAACATGCTCTATCCTTGTGAACTTTTATGTTAGCCAGTGCGCAAGGAAATACATGACTAGGTGTCAAAAGGTGGTCACAGAAAATTACCAATAATGTCAAAAATGAACTTAGCACAAACAAACTAAATTTTGGTGCAAAATATACCTAATATAATGTACTTTTATATCTTGAAAGGAAAAAGCAGTGTGACTTTTCATTTTTTAGTTATATATGAAAATGACATAAAAATTTGGACGGTGTCGTACGTTAATGCTGACGGACGCAAGCATAAAAAAATAATAAAAATATTATTATTTTAATTTAACTGTTTATGCTGCTTTTAAGTTGAAGATAAGAAGCTCTTATTGGTGGATTTAAATCTTGACTTTTAATTTTTTTACTTGAGTAAATTCATTTTTATGTCCGTCAGCATAACATACGACACCACCAAGAAATTTAGATTTTTAAAAATATATAATATAAGTTATGTTTATACAAAAAAAAACAGCCACCTCAAGTCTATTCATGCTACTAATATAAGCAAACCAAGAAAATTGGAATAAAATGTATTATTTTGCTTTTGTTTCTTAATATTTCTTTTGGTGTCGTCTGTTATTGCTGACAGACATAGTTGTCAATTTATGAGATTTCTTCAATTTATCATTCAAATATGCATTTAATTAATTTGCATTTCAGAGATGATAAAAAACCCACATGCATGCATAACAAATGAGTTTCTCTAACCAATAAATTTTGATTTCTATAAACAAATGTTTGTTAAGTACCAGATTTAAACTTAAAACAGAAACGTAAAAGACAACACAAGAAAAACAACAACAAAGTATTAACCAATAGACCAATCAAAACACAAGATATCTTTTAATTATTTAAATTTTATTCGAAACATACATAAGAATAAAGAAAATCATTAAAGTAAATGTTTGTTTACATGCAGTGACGCACACAACTCACCCAAAAAAATCACGCACATTCATGTCTAGAATACATGAAAACAGTATAATCCAATGATTCACACAAACCTTCCCAAAGAAATCATACACACATTTGTATCCATCAATAAATGTAGGAAATAGTTCAATGATTAAATAATAAATTAAAAGCACATTGTTGAAATCCACACAAATCATCCCAAATAATACACACACGCGCACATAAATCAATACATGTAGAGCTAGATTTATGAAAAGAAAAAAATCTCTCTCCCAGCAAAATGACCTTAAACCTTATCTAAGGTGACCTCATTATTTCATAGCTATTCAATAAAGCAGGAACAACTTTTTCTTTTTGCAAACGGTGCATGTTTTTGAACTCCCTACACAGGGACATAACATAGAATGAAAAAAAAAGTATAAAAAGACTAACTTTGGAAACAAGCAGCACCTATGTATCTTTAAGAGTATTGGTAGTACTGGCAACGCTGTGTGGACATATTGGGAACAATATCAAGGTGAACCTCCCTTACCAGATTCTGCAAAGGTTCCCAGGAGAACTCTGTGTCATCATTTGCCCAAACCCAGTAGCCTCTTGAAAAAGACATGAATCTGACACAGGCCTCCTCCTGTAGCTCATCAATCTCCAGAATCTGGCAGGGGTAGGTCTTCTCACACCACTTTGCCAGATAAATGGCATCTTGCTTTGGCATCGTCTTCTCCGACATGAGACAAAGAGGAACCAAATGGTTCAAAGTAGCATGCAGAGGGGAGGCAGGAGCCCACATCACTCGAAGCTTTTCTGAAGCATTACATCCTAGAGGTCGGAATATGCGGTTGTAATGTTTCAAATAAGCTGTTGGGAGTGTCTGAGAATGGATTACAGACTGAACAGGCCTACCCAGAGCAACAGCAGCAGCCATGAATTCCCATAGTCCTGCATAGGTATTCATCTGAGCCATTTGCAGACACTCCCTTCTGAATGTAAGTTGTGGTGTCTCTAGCTTCTCATGGGACGAGTCTGTACAGAGACGGACAAGCTGCTCTGCATCAGCCCGAGCTTCTGGCGTACAACAGGGTGACGTCCAATACTGGGCATCAAGAAACAGATGTTCTTCCAAACACATGGCCAGTAGTGTCCTTACCCTCATCTCTACATGAGACTGTTCATCACCGTACACCAAAAGGCTAAGGCTTCTAAAGAAGCAGTTGCCGTCTCCATTCACCTCGAGAGGCTTACACCTGCCTCTGACAGCCTGGGGAAGGAGATCAGAAGCAAGTGTATCCTCAGGAAAGGCACTGATACACTTCGTTCTAGCATTCTGCTTTGGAAGTGGGAATGATGCAACTGAGTGCTTAATCCTCTCTGCCTCAATCTGCAGCTCTTCAAAAGTGCAACATTTTGCCAACCTCTGCATTGCTGATGAAAAGAAGCTTGCATACTGAGCATGCCATATCTCTCTATCCTCTCTATCCTCCTCTGTATCTGATGAAGATGAAACATCTGCAGCTGAGTCAACAGCCAGATCACTGTCAGCATCATCATCCCCAGACTCAGAGGGGTAGGGGGAAGTTCGACACGAGAGATGCTCAGTATCAAGCTCCTCCTCCTCATCAGACACCTGTGATTCAAGTTGTTGTTCACATATTATCCTTTTAGAAACCCAACGGGGAGCAACACTTGAATCACACGAGTCATACTGATCAGCCTTGCAAAATGTGCAAAAACAGGAAAAACCCCTTGTTTCAAGTGTATCCACCTTCTCTGATCGCAGGTGGTGGAAACGCCTGCAACCTGCAACTGTGCTGACACTAGATGAAGTTATTTCCCTAGTAACATCAGACTGACCAAGATAATGAAACTGCCTTGCTTTGTGTTCACACACAGTTTCAGAATTTTGCGCAGTCATTGTATCAGCACAAAGCTGGTACACATCTTTCGCAGAGCGAATATCCACTCCTGCAGCGATGTGCCTGTTGAGAAGGCGTTTAATGGCTCCACCTGACCAATCCGAATCATTCTTGCCATGCCGAGAGCCAAAAAACACCTTTTCAACAGACACACCAGGATGCACAGATCGTGTAAAGAGCAGGAAAGGCAGTTTACTCTTGAACTGTGCAGCGCAGCCATCACTAGCCAAAATAACTTTTTTCAAAGATGATCCCAAGCGCTGCCTCAGAATAGTGACGATGCGGTCAACGCATGCCTGAGTCAGATAGGCTTCGTGCCTGAGATCATCTGAGAAAAAAGCTATTTCCTCTCTTTTCACACCTTCATTGCAAGGGCACTGGTAGAAAGCAACAGCAGGAAAAAGAGTGACTTGCCTTTGACTGTAATAGGTGCTCTGAGCAGCATCCTGCATCTTGCAATTAAAATTTTCAGAGTAATCACAAAACACTAATGCCCACCCACTTGGCAGATCTTTTTTCAATTCCTGCAGTTGCCTCCGTTGCCAATCTGCAGTGAAGACGTGGAGGTATAGAGGCTCCAGCTCTAGCAGCAGACCATCAAGACACTCCTGAACAGTACCTGTCTTCTTCACTCGATCAAGTCTTGAAACTCTCTCCTTCACCATCTCCCATTCAAACCAGTTCACTCTCTCATTCACCTTCTCACCAAGCTCTTCTTCCATTCGCTTCTTTACGCCAAACACCCCACACTCACCACATTTTCTTTCAACACAATCTCTATTTGGCCACTCCCCCTCAAACATGCACACACTCTCCACCAACAAATCACGCACACATTCACACTTCTCTTTCAAAAAGCGGTTCAAGGAATGTAGCTTCAGTTTGGGATTTAGGCAAATTTCACACAAACACTGGCGAAATTTGGCCATCACAACTGAAGCTACATTCCGTGGCCTATAGCGAAAAAAGGTTCTAAGAGAAATCCTCACAGAAGGATGCTGCTTCTTGAAATCGGAGAAGAGTTCTCCTACTGGTTTAAGCAGCTGCCTTCTGTGAGGATTAGAGGGATCTGGTTGAGAGTTGTCTTCATAGAAACTCTCGACCATCTCCCTCTTCCCATTCCCACCTCGCTTGTACAAAAGCTTTCTTGCCGCTGGCCTCCGAGACAACCCTACTTTTTTGCAACTTCTACTACCTAACACTTCTTTCAAATGTCTTTTGAAAAGGCAGCTGTTAATGTCTCTCTTCCTATTTAAAACAGTCTCAAGGTGATTCCTGATGACTTTGCATGGAGAAAGATCAGGAGTGTGCGAAGTGGCAAAGTCTTGCTCCTCATCCTGCTCCATGTCCACTTGGACGCAGGTTTCTTGGAAGCGTTCCAAGCGCTGTGATTCGCGCTTCCTTCGTTGCCGGTCAGCATCTTTCCGCCGTTCTGCTGTCCTCTTTTGGGAGCTCATTCGTGCTCTGCTAACCGCCTTGTATTGACGATTCTTTTCTCTCCTCTCATCAGCCTTTCGCACCTCCTGCCGAGTCTTCGGTGGTGATGCTTGCTTCTTGACGTGCTTTTGGGCCCTGTAATCATTAAAAAAAAAATTAAGAAATACATCAAGAAAAGTACAAATAAGCAGCAAAACTGCTGAGCGCATTAATTGGTAAAAGGGCTGAAAGCAAATATTACAAATGTTACAAAGTCTTCCGCAGCAACAACCAGCTTCCCTGGGAGATAAATTAAAAAATATTTAATCAGTTCAATTTATTCATCATTTTCTATCACCTGTACCCAAGTAAAATTTTCTCAGATTTTTAAGTTTTCTTTAAAGAAAATTAAATTTAGATAAACCAGCTCCTCCCATTCAGGTATCAGCTAATTCATTTTATCATAGAATAATTTGATTGAAGTATATTATTATATTTTCACCTCATGCATAAAATAGAAAAACTTGTAACTGTAACATTAAATAAAGAAGGTTAGTCTGGAAAAAAGGAAATGAACTCACTGAAACTTTTGCTGACGCTCGTTTTCTTTCGCAAGGTAGTCTTTCTTCCTAATATCATCCTTAGGAAGTGCAGCAATAGCTTCTCTTCGCGCCTTGTTGCGTGCCTTGGCTTCTGCCAGTTCCTTTGCATATTTGTCCGGATGGAGGTTTTTGAGTTTCTCCCTTCTCCGTCTGCATTTCTCAGCATTGCTGATGGCCATTGCAGAAAATAAAACCTGGAAATAAAATAACGTTTAAAATTTAATTTATAACCACAGCATTTGCAGTTTTAGTTTTTTCTTTATTATAAATTAAATGATTTATTAAATAGTGTTTGATCTAGTGCTTAATTAAAAAATCTCTTGACTGTATACAACTGTACAAGTTAAAAGTTGCAGCATTTTCTTGTATTTTATTATAAATAGATGTTAGCCTAAACTTTGTGCTTCTGAATTAATTGTCCTAGCATTAAAACCTTAAAAATAGGCTTGCAACTTAAGCATTTTGTTACATTTGTGTTCATGTATTTTTGTTTTCAGGCACCTTAACTTCCCAATTGTCTAATATGTTTTTGAACGTTTAATCATGGTTATAAATGCATGTATAAATTAAACTTAAAGTAAATATAAGCAACCATAAATGTATACAAATAGAATTTGAGGAGGTTGGAAGGTGGGGGAGTAGAAATGGTACATCATGGTAACCATGCTTTAACATAGGCCCACCCTACTGGTTGAAGAGATGCATGTTACTTAGGCTTTAAATATTTAAATTAAATGTCACAGCATTTTGTGTTTATGAATAAAAACTAAGACAAAAACAACTAAACATTGATAAAAGCTATAGATATTTTGATAATTTCACGATTTTGAACTAAATTTTAAATTACTTAATCAACCACGAGATGCAAAGATTCAACTGGAAGTGAGAGCCATGTGGTGTTTTAAAAGCTGCTTTACATGATTGCTGAATATTTAGAGCAATCCATTCAATTTGCATGCAAATAATATTGCTTGCATTGCTTTACTAAAGCATTTATATTTCATATAAAACATAATGTTGTTATTTACTATAGGCCACCATACTTGAAAACGTATGCTTTCAGACTAGCCGTCTAGACCGGCGTCGACCGGTAATGTTGACGAAGTATAGCGCTTCGTCAGCTTAACAGACGACACCATAAAATGATGAAAAAAGGAATAAAATATGCTTTTCAAACAAAGAAAAAAGTAATGCTCTCCAGACGATTGTGGCCGAGAACAATTTTATTGAAAGCAATTGAACTAAAAATAACAATAGTTTATTTTTGTTTTATAACATTGATAAAATCATCCTGATCGAAAAACGATCGTGTAGTCCGTTAAACTGACAGACTGCAGCAAGTGTAATCCGTTAATCTGACGGACGCTGCCCTGTAGGTCAGATTTTTTAAAATAAGGCCACAAAATCACGACAGTAAACACATTTGAACATGCGATGCATTGGCAAAAATGGCAACCTTTCAAAACTTATTTTCCTGCTCTTATCAAATAGTTATCGTACTGATATCAACATTATTCAAGCATAAAACGATCATATCTGGGGTCGACCGTTAAAAAAGTGTCGATCGGTAAAATTGAAAAAAACCTGACAGACATACCTTTTTTCTCGAATCAGCTCCGTCAAACACACACAGAGGTTGAAAGTGATCGTATTCCGCTTTTGACAAGATTGCAAATGGCGCCAAAGTAGAGGAAATGAAAAAAAAAGTGGGGGGGTTGTTTTTATTGCAAAAACAAAAATACCCTGGTGTCGAACGTTAATCTGACAGACAATTTTTAGGTCGAATTATTTGGAACTTATCGAATTTCAAAACCAAAACTTGATATCAGAAGAGAAAAGAAGCACTTTAGAGATTACAGTGACGTCACAGATAATCTCTAAACCAAAACGCACACTCTCAAAGCAACCTTCGAAATTTTGTTGACCCCCTGACGGATGGTCTTAACGAACGACACCAAAACTTTAAAATATTTTAAAAGTATTTTTCACTAAAATATATCGATTTCAGTGATTTGCAACGTTAATTTGATCGGTTATGAAGTATGTTTTAAAAGATGGGTTAGCATTTTTGAAGCTATGCAAAGTTATTTAAAGAACAAGAAAGACTGAGGCAAACGTTCCGATTTCCGGTCCCCCCAAAATGGCCAATTTTCGACAATTGTAGTCAATATCATCAAAATAAAAAATATTTAAAACTTCATCTTGCTCATTCTGCTTTTTCAATCATTCCACAACACAACTCAAACATCACAATCATGGTATAATGTTTTGTTTCTTTATTTTATTCCAACAATTCATATATACCCCTCTGTGACCACGTTTTGGCACTTAGTCACATACAAAATTCATAAGGTAACACAAGCGTGGCCGGGTGCCACAGGTCAATGTGACCGGGTCTTAAAAGCTCACCCAGTCATAGTGGTTGGTCATGACGCGGGCAATGTAGAGTGCGGCAGCAGCCAACTTGCTCTCCCTGAGGAAGGTGAAGTTGTAGTCCAACAGCGACATTTCCAGAATGAAGCGTGCCAAGTACAACGTCCTGACCTCACTCTTGCCACACTGCGCACAATGCATTGTAAGCCCTTTGTCAATCACTGTTAAGTTGCAAACATTTTACTTAAATGTTCATGTTGTTTGGACCTTTTCCATAAGTCTCTGTACACAACAACAAATTGAGTGCTAGAGTGACCCCTACACATGCTTCATGGTTAGTTTACTAAAACCCGTAACCTGAAAAAGAGGAATGGGATTGTAAGTGATAGAAGGGAAGCGAGGTCTCTTTACATACAAGTTTTAGAACATTTGCATGCTGTTATCAGTGGTCCCTCCCCAACAAAATAATTAAAGAGTCCTTGGACTCTCAGTAATCAAAATGTAAAGAGTACATTTTGCAAATTTTGAGAGTCCCCAATTTGGTGAGCAGCATCATGTTTACATAGAGGAAGTACAAAATGCGGGCGAATGCGATTTTAAATGACAACTCGCTACACAAATCAAATCATCTGCTATGGCAGTCTTCTTTGGGGTCTTGCCATGAATTAGATGGCCATTAGTTGGTCATACTTTAGACCGCAATTTGAGAAGATGTGTACGTCTGCAGGGCTCACCATTTTTTGTATTTCGTCTGTAATTGACGCACACCTGTGCATAATCGGGAACACTGTGCTATTCAAGCACTGAATGCTAAGATTAGGGTGAGGTGAACAAGAGAGATTCAGATGTGCCAACCCCTTAATCTTCTTGTCAGTATTTCCGGACCCGTTTGTCAGTATTTTTTAACACTTGTCAGTATTTTTTTTGTCGCAAAACCCAGCCTATGACACCATAAAGTAACGACAGGCTTCGCTCTGAAACAGAAAGCTATTTTCAGTCCTCTAAAATCACGATGAAAATCAGCTTGTTGAACACCATACTTGTTTTACTCTAAAATCACTATGAAAATCAGCTAGTTGAACACAGCGAGGTTCGGTAAGTGCAGGAATACTATTATGAGACCAGAAACCGGTACAGAAGCACCGCTGGCAAAGATAAACGATCGGCAACTTCTCCACCGTATTTTTATAAAAGCTACCGTATTTCCGTATTTAATTCACTTCGCCGGAATTAAATACGGTCAATTCGTACTGGTTGGCACCTCTGGAGATTGAGCATGGTTTGCACAGCTTTCCAGGATTTAGTGTTGGAGGACAATACAATTTTTCTCCGCTTTGTGTGTGGAAAAGTAAAATGATTGCTACAGTACACTGAGCTGACCTTGGCATACCGCCGCAGGAAGGTGTAGGAGCTTGGTCGACCAAGATCAAAGCCAACAGCCTTGAAAAGATCTCTCTCCATGGCAACAAAGTCATCACGATTGTAGGCCTGATCGCAGACGTACACAAGCTCATTCAGTTCTGGTGGCATTCTCTCCTGGCAGAAAAAAGGCAGGGTTCATATACATTATTGTGAACTAAAGAGCTTTCATTTACAACGTTTGTTTGTCAATGTACTTCTGCCATATGATTACTTGCCGTTTTCATTTTGGTTTTGATTCATGCGCATGTTTTCTTGACGCCAATTGATTATCAATTTTTAGCCTAGCCACAAAGCCAATGCATATAAAATCTTGCTTACAAGATTTATTGTTCGCGCATGCGCACTGAGAAGAGTTAATAAGAAAAATCGTGGATCAGACTCAGATTACGTTTAAAAAAACATTGAAGAAACTAAAACTCGTATATGATGGCATCGAAAATGCGTGTTTGAGTGCACAAATCATATTTGCCTATTTCTGACCGAAAATGCGTAAGGTTGGCACCTCAACCAATGAAAGAGGTATGGAAAATTGGTTAATTAGGCATGCCACTCACGTCGTACTTAGCAGACAGCCAAAGAGCAGTGGCCCCTAGAAGCTGGAACCCCTCTCTTTGGACGTTAGGAATGCGTGCAAAGTAAGTGTCCATCAACTTGACAGCCAGGTACAGGGTCTCGTGGTTCAACTCCCAGTTCTCCTGCACCTCCACCATCCAGTCCACCAGCACAGCACGCATTGCCAAGTTCAGGTCGATCTGCTTGTTCATGTATGGTTTAAGGACGAAGATCGTCTGTTGACAGAAACCAACGAGCCAATTTGAAAGCAGAATGTTTTTGATACATAAATACCATATACTTGAAATACCTTTTGATTGAATCGATTCCACTTCCCACACATGCTACAACTTACACAGAGATTGGAAGATCTCTGAATCTTAGGTGAAAAAGAAAATCATTTCTCACACTTGCAACAGGAGTCGCATGTTGATTATTAAGTTTTGTTTATAGTAAACACAATCTCTTGACCATAGACACAATAATCCTGAAGCCCCATATTTCTTAAGTTCAAATAAGTAGTGAAACTTCGTAATTCCCTTTTGCACACATTCATCATGATTTGGTCATCATAGCACACCATTGTCACTTGCATGTCATTTTACAGTTTCAAAATGTGGCCATTGAAACATCAAAGTCTTAGAAAATTATTAGTTTTGGTTCTTGTCTTTGTATTTGTTTACAACAAAAATAAAATAAATAAAAACTTATAATTTATTTTCTGATCATTGTTCATGGAAAACAAACATTTGCTAGTGTCCAATACGTACTTGATAAAGTTTTAAAAAAAAATAATTGTGGTTTGACCCTCGAGTTTTGAGGTTTTTACAAAATTTCTTTAGTGCGACGTTTGATAGGGCTGGACGGTTTTACCGATAGGTAACTGTATTCAGGTTTGGAAACGCGACAGTACAGTTTACTGGTGCGGGTGTCCAAGGTCCGGTTCCCAGGGAAATCTCGACAACACATCACGCGACAGTGGGCGACATCTTGTCCGCCCAGAGAGCGAGCCTAAAGCCCAAACACGTGGATAGGCAGCTGTTCTTGAAGAAGAATGTATAAAAACAGCAGCTTATCCACGTGTTTGAACACGGTACCAGTTGCCAATCCTTCTGAACTCTTAAAGTTCTTAAAGACCTTTCCAGTTGAATGTTTCTGTTTTATTTTGATTTTGTGGTTTAAAGTTTGCTGATGTTCTAAACAGTGATTTATCATAATTTGTTTTGAAGGCGTTCAAGCAAAAATAAAGCTTCAGTTTCTATGGAAATGTGGTTCTCTGAAACTGTTTTGAAGTGTATGACAATCTTTTTTGGCGTCGTTCACTACTGTCAGTGCCATATCTAATTTGATTGTAACACTTAAAATTGCGGTATAATGGTAAGACCTAAAAATACCGCGGTAATACCGGTACGACTTTGACCCACAGTACCCAGCTCTAAGGTTTGTCAGAACACCTTTTAAATGCATAAATCGTGTGTTTTTGACAGAAGCTGGGAAAGAAATTAAAATATAGAGAAAATTGGAGAAAGTAAAAATGGGCAAAAGTATACAATTTATTGATGAATGTGTTTTCTCCCATTTAAAACAAAACACCAGGTATATTTTTTTTAATCTACACACGATATTTTAATTATATGCGTTCTTACTCTATACAAGGTTTATCATTCATCAAGAACACCCAAGGTCAGTTACCTCCCGCTTTTGTAGGTAGCGGAAGATGTCCAGCGCAAGGAGAGGAACTTGGGCAAAGTCAAGCAGGTCCTCTCTGTCCACATCAACAACCCCTTGGGGAACCTGCAAACACACGTTAAGACTTGGCTTTAACCCCTTGACTACCACAGCACGTAAATGATACAGGTATATTTATCGGTCATGTGACTAACATAGTAACAACAAGGCCATATGAATACCAAACAGCTGACTTGTCATTTTTAAGGGATCCATATTGACCACATCCCCTTGATAGATCCTTTTAACATTCAAAGTGAGTGTTGCCCCAATTAAAAAAATAAGCTTGCAACAACAAAAATATATTTTGAAAACACAGTAATTTTTTTAATGAATAAATTTCATCGTACTAGTGTCCTATACCGTGCCAAACTGCGCATCCCCAAAAATCCTGATCAGCGCCAAACAGCTATGATATGGGTACTGAAATAGAAACTTACGTCATACAGCCTTGACCTTCTTTCTAACTTTAAATTTCCGGTACACAACATCCGGCTGTCTTTGTTCAACATTTGCCATTGAACGTGAACTTCAGCCTGTCTTTTTTTGATCAAATTTTGAAATGATTTTTTTTTTCAAAATATTTCGCAATTGTAATGTTGGACTTTGACAGTGTTAATTAGTTATTCATTGCTTACAGGGTAGAGCGAACTGCAAAGAGCCGGATCAGGACCACAAAATCAGGACAAAAAATCTGCTGAAACAACCCTAGTGGTAACGCTGAAGGCACTCCATCAACCGGTCACTTTACAATCAGAATTAAAAAAAATATTAAAAAAGGAAAAGAAAAAGCGCTATTTTAGCGGGCTGACCAGACAACCGTACTCCAAGTCTAAATTGCGCACGAATGCGGCGAACTAACTTAGGTAGGCAAGTCTGCCCACCCCAAGCACTAAAGACGCACTCTTTAAGCCGCATGGCTCATTCAGATATAGGGTCAAAGGTCACACGGCTGTACCAATAAAACAGGGAAAATCACTCCCTGTCAGAACAAAAATGGAAAATTAACCCCTTCGTGGCTGACTTGAGCAAGTAAAGCCCGCTTTATCATTGTTTAGTGTAAAGACAATGTAAATTTTAGGCTATAGTCGTTTTCACCAAAAGTAAACAATTGGTTTCATCACAAACATTGCACCAGAGCTGCACAATGTGTAAAAACTAGAGTAATAATTTGATGCTACTTCTACCATCGTTCATGTACAAACAGTATACATACTGGAGGCAGCTCGGCCTCATTGGCCTCCATGGATTCCGTTATGCTTTGGTCCAGGCTCATCCTCGACACATTCTGGGACAATTCCTCTTCCTCCTCCTCTCTCTCGAAAGCCTGCTCTCCCTCCACATCAGGTAGCTCCTCAAACAGGTCTCCCTCATCGCTTCAACAACCAGCAAAACACTAACAATGAATCTCTTCAACAAAAAACAAAACTTTAAAAAGAGCATGTTTTTTTCTCACAAGCATAAATGATATTATGAAGGGCTCTAGTACACTCAGTTCTGCATTGATGCTTGAAAACTGCTATTACCATTTTTTAAAAAGTATACTAGGAACATGCAGAATAAACATGCACAAAATATCTCCAACCAGTGTGACCTTTGTGAAGTTAGTTATTCATTGCTTACAGGGTCCAGCGAACTGCAAAGAGCCGAATCAGGACCACAAAATCAAGACCATAACTATGCTGAAACTGAAAGAGGACTCACCCCCGATCCGCATAAAAGATCTGCTGATACAACCCTAGTGGTAACACTGAAGGCACTCCACCAGCCACTCACTTTACAATAAAGACATCCCACGCAGGGGACGCTGAGGCTATACTCTAATTTATCGAACCCCCCCCCCCCCATTTACAAAAACAAAATAGAATGTGTACAAGCATAAAATATCAACAAAACACATGATATAAAATGCCTACATTGCTAAATAATAACATAGGAAGCCCCCACTGACCATTTGGCAGAAAGCGTCCAATATTCCCAAGCTGATCCAACAGACCTCACACACAAATAAGGAGTTTTGTCCCGGAAGATTTTTCAAGAAAAAAGGTAGGTGACAGGTCTAGCGAAGAAGAAGATAGTATAGTAGATTGATAGAACAGAGCAGGAATGAAAATGAACAAAGGAGAAAGACAGCAACAGTGGGAATTTAAAGCACTAAATTTCCAGAAAGTGGGGATGCTATTTATAATGAAACCCCCAGCACCCCCACTGGGGGAGACCCTTGTGAAGTCGTTCTTTGAAAAGAAAGAATATTCAAAAAAATAAAATTGAAGTTGGTCTTTACTTAAAACAGAAAAGAACAAAAACACAACGATCCACAGAAACCCACCACCACAAGGTAACATA
The DNA here is from genome assembly GCA_036898135.1 of Oncomelania hupensis. Taxonomy (NCBI): domain Eukaryota; kingdom Metazoa; phylum Mollusca; class Gastropoda; order Littorinimorpha; family Pomatiopsidae; genus Oncomelania; species Oncomelania hupensis. The sequence goes on along the minus strand of CM072523.1, from coordinate 20,365,228 downwards.
TATAAATTAACCATCTCAAACCTCAGTAATAAAAATGTGGACAGAATGAGCAAAGTCTTGATTCATACCTGACGCTGAGCTCTTGCATCTGGGTGTCCGTTTCAGAGAGGCCAGGGCCCTGCGACAAGGTGCCTTCCTGGGAGGACACCAACTCCTCATGCTTTACTTTTTTCCCACCTCTGCTCTTGCTAGTCTGGTCCTTTGGGGCTACAGCTTTGGTCTTTGTTGTCACCTTAATTTTAAGAGCAACCTTCTTTCCATCCTTGTCATCCCCAGCATTTTTGCGAACGGCCTGTGTATGCAATAATCCACAACTTTCAAGGTGTGCAATAGTTTAGCATTGTACAGGTCTAGGCATGATGACAGCAACCCTTAACTTGGATTGGCACCATGGCATGCAGACTAAACAATTTGAATATCTCAGAATGCACATCAATAAAATCTGAAGGCTTCCCCTTGTAGTCGAAGTTTACAAGTCATGTACACTCAGTGTAGTGCTATCACACTCGCAGAAATAATACTGGTAATAATTCTAACAAAATAAGAGTTACAAATGGTGTTCTCCATTATTTATATACTTTATAAATGACATGCCAGGGAAGGTAGATTGCGACAAAAAATATTTGCTGAAGACACGAAGGCATATGCAGTCGGGATGAGGGCAAGGAGTCTAGGGAGAGAGTGCAAGGACTGTCACTCAAATCCCATTTCCCGTTTCCCAAGGCAAGTAAAAAAGTTGCAGGAAAATACATCTTGAAAGTCACTTTCCCGGTGGTAAGTTAAAAGCTGTGAATGTAAAACATCACAACCTGATCATCGGCATCGAATCACGGTGACTCTGATCTGCGTAATAGCCTACACGTGTGCTTGGAATTTTGACGTCATTCTACTCCGATATATATTTAGAATAATATTACACAGCCGATTTGATTGGTCAATTGTTCAACCATTTTTGAGCGGGAAAGTAATTTTTTGGAGTGAGAACGTTAAAATTGACATGTTGCTTACCCGGGGCATTCTTGTTTTAAAAAAAAAAAAAAAAAAAGGCAAACCCTGACGCGCAGCAATGAATTGATAAGTTGGAGTGGACAAACACATTTAAATTCAATAGTAAATCATGTAAGTTGCTGCATCTGGGAAAAAAAAAACACCAGCATGAGTATTTTATGAGTGACAGAAATCGGAGGTATAAGGTTGAGTTGACTGGTGCCGAGAGAACTTGGGGGTGACTGTGGACATGGAACTCACTTACTCAGGTTTGAGACTCATTGCATGAGAGCACTGTTAAACTAGAAAGTCAACAAAATATCAGCCCTACTTGGAAGAAGCATCAGTAATCATCATGATCCAACTCTTTAACTTTAAAGCACTTGTATGTCCCATATTGGAATACGTTTAACACTGGTGTCATATTTGAGGAAACGATTTGATCAAGGGTGTCCAGTGCAGATTCAACATGTGACATGTCAGGACTCTCCTACGAGAGATTGCTGTCACCAAGGCTGCCCAGATTGACATATAGGAGAGGTGCTACATTTTTATGATCATTTTACTACTCTTAAATTTTAATAATGTTGTAGCTTGTACTATAACAAGAGCTGAAGAGGCCATAATTTCAAACTCGCTAACAGAGTTGTAACCTCATGGAATAACGAGGCTGTGGATGCTGAAAAGTGAAGTGAAAGTGAATCAATGCATTCAAGAATTGCATAGATAATAATAATAATAACGGATTTTTATATAGCGGATACTCCAGCCTATGACCAGACTCACCACGCTTTACATAGTCATTACATATAAGTACATGCACTCGATAAAACATCGCTTTCGCTACAATACACCAAAAGACAGAACAGTAAGGGTACAAATTATTTACACTTATGTACACAAATTACAAATTTACAACTATGTACACAAATAACAGAAAAGACAAATAGAATAGCAAAGATAAGATAAGATGGCACCTAAGAATAAAAACATTCGAAATTGGTAGGCACAGAGGTCATGGATGATGGATCTTGGCCTGAAACCATCATTTTGACATAATAGGGCCAAAGTCAATCTTTGCTATGCTATGAAACAATATTGAAGTCTAAGGTATAAGCTGTAAGAGTAAGAAACTGAACATGGATCTCACATTGCAAACCATCTTATTTCAGGGATGTTTGGGGGGTGGGAGTGGAGGAGTAGGAGTAGGGTGGGTGGGGAATGTTCTTTCTTCACCACCAATTCCACAAATGATTTATCAAATTTTGCTACAGCTGAACTAATTTTTTGCTGGCTGGTGCTATGACAGTCAGTGCTTGCCAAAGTTATTAAATTAGAGTATATTCTATGACAGAACTTACATTGGTGAGGTCACCAAAAGCTGACCTGGTACGCGGTCCTCCAGCTGGTACTTTTGCCTTACCAGCCTCCACATGGTGCTCCTGCACACAGTTCAAGATCATTCGACATGATAAATGTATTCATTTCAGTCATTGTATTAGCAACAGCAGGAAGAAAGATGACAAGAGCTGAGGCAATTATAAATTCTCTCAAAATGGCTAGCACCGCACAGCAACCATTAAGGAGCAAGGAATAAAAACAAGCCAAGGGAGGCAAGTTGATTTAAACATCAAGAAAAATAATAATCCTGCTCTGAAAGGTGGACAAAAGTGCGACATAGTGGCTTTCAATTCCATGTGCTGCCTCGTGAGCTAAAAGAACTCAAAAGCAGTAGAATTGCATTCAAAAAGCCTGGTTTTCCTGACGCGTTTCGATCTTTACCAAAGATCTCATCACAGGAGGTTTGGCTTTGAATGCATCCTATAGTATATATAGTTCAACTTTTATTTTGAGCCGGAAAGTAATTTTTGGAGTGTGAAAGTTAAAAATGACATGCTGCTTACCCGGTGGCAATACTGTTAAAAATAATTGGCAAACCCTGAAGCGCAGAAATGAATTCATAAGTCGAAGTGGACCAACACATAATTCAATAGTGAAGTATTCTACATCAAATACTCCCAAGCTAAAAACATACCGAAACGATACAAGCAATATTGAGCAGCGTGTTCCCAATTAAGCACAATTGTAACAGTATGTCAATTACCCACAAAACAAGAAAAATGATGCAGAAAAGTTTGTATGTGCTTCCTGTGGACAAATACCTCAAGGCCATTCATGTTATTTTTTGCTTTTACTAGTTTTAAATGTTAATAATTCAAAAGAACATCAATGCCAAACTCAAACGAATTAACTTAATTTCTGTGAGTTTGGCATCAGTGTTCTTTTGAATTTCAAGGTCTTCCTTCTTAGATTTTTCAACATTGATTGTTATATTCTCATGAATTACATTTCTATGACTTTCCAATTCCGGGCCTGGAAAACCAATTTTGAAATTCCACGACTTTCCATGCTTGCAATCGTATGAACCCTGTAGATTTTATCCAACCCCAAAGACATGACAACATAAGTTTAATGATGTAGCACAGTACATAGTAAGAAAAAAATTAAGCCTGTTTACGGTATCCAGAACAACCCTAAACTTTTAAACTTTAGGGGGAAAGATGTGGGGTGGAAGGGGGGGGGGGGTGGTGGTGGTGGTGTGTGGATCGTCTTGAAAAAAAAAAGCACTTAAGCGCAGCAGTTAAGGTGTAATTGTAAAAGGTTTAGAAAAAAGAAAGAAAAAAGAAGCCTACCTACGGACCTTTTTTTTCTCCCTATGTTATTGTAAATAAACATATTTTCTTGTGTCTTAGACTAGAGCAGTAGGCCCCTATCAATTTAGAGGAATATTGACCGATCAAAATGGGCCCATCAAAATCTAACAAAGTAACATTACAGGAAATACAAGCTGTGGAGAAAATTCGGCACGCACGACCTTTGCACCGAATTCCTGTACCTGAGGCGCAAATTGCGGCAAGCCTACTGGGAATACGTTGGCGGACCGGGATTCTTTGTAGTCAACATCCACAGAGACTGACACTGCCCCATCCGCCAAGCGAATATGGACCTACATGAAACACCAAAGGGCATACCAGCACTGAAACAAAGCGGTCAGCTCATCACGGACCCCAAGGAGAAAGCAAAACTCCTAAACAACCAGTTCTACAAAGCTTTCAGCGCCGGTGATACCTACAGCTTCGAAGAGTTCAAGGACAAGTGCCAAATGCCAAACTCAAGAGACGACTACCCAGAAATGGACAAGATCATTGTGTCAGAAGTAGGGTTGCTGAAACTCTTGACGTCACTCAACCTGTATAAGGCCCCAGGACCAGATTTGATATCACCTCGAGTGCTAAAAGAGCTGGCTCCTGAGATTGCGCCCATACTAATGAGGATCTACTCTACATCCATTGAATCAGGTACCGTCCCACTGGAATGGAAGGCTGCCAACGTTGCCCCTGTCTTCAAAAAAGGACAACAATACGATCCTGGCAACTACCGCCCAATCTCCCTCACTAGTGTCCCTTGTAAAGTGTTTGAACACATCCTGGTCAGCTCCATCATGACACACCTGGAGTCCAACAGCATCCTCACCCCACAGCAGCATGGCTTCCGTAGAGGCAGGTCCTGCGAGTCGCAGCTGCTTGAATTCACAATCACAGAGGAGCTGTCAGACAACATGGAGCGCGGCCTGCCCACTGACGTCGTAGTGATGGACTTTGCGAAGGCTTTCGACAAAGTGAACCACAGCCTACTACTAGTACTAGTGCACAAGCTGGACCACTATGGTGTCAGGGGGCAGATGAACACATGGATAGCAAACTTTCTGGAAGGACGTACCCAATGCGTTGTCGTTGAGGGAGCCCGGTCTGACCCAGTATGTGTGAAGTCTGGAGTACCTCAAGGCAGCGTCCTTGGCCCTTGTCTGTTCCTCGTATACATCAACAATCTACCAGACAGGGTTGCCTCTACCTTCAGACTGCTCGCGGATAACACCATGCTCTACCGCGCCAGAGCGAATGACCACGACCAACAAATCCCCCAGGCCGACCTTGCTGCCTTGGAGAAGTGGGAGGAAGCCTGTAATATGGAGTTCCATCCCAGCAAGTGTGTCATCCTCAACATCGCCAGAAGGATGGCTGACCAAGCAACCCAGTACACCTTACACGGCCTCACCCTCCAAAACGTTACCTCCACCAAGTACCTGGGTGTCACCATACAGGCCAATGGCAAGTGAGATGAGCACATCCAAGGCAAAGGGTCACCAACAAAGCAAACTCCGTGCTTGGCTTTGTGCGGAGGAACCTGAAAACCCGCGCCAACGTCAAGTAAAGGAAGTAGCGTTCAAAGCCCTGGTGCGCCCCCACCTCGAATATGCCTCAACCGGATGGGACCCTTCTCAGCAGAACCTGACAGATGACCTGGAAGCAGTCCAACGACAAGCAGCCCTTCAAAAACGCAGAACAATAGCCCGACTATCCACTTTCTTCAAAATCCACCACAAAACCATCCAAGTCAGATGCTTCCACCAGAAACCACTGCCATCAAGATCCCGGCGTGGCCACAGCCTACAGTACACCCGCATCCCCTGCCGTACAGACCACCGCCAGTCAGCCTTCTTCCCCCGGACCGTCCGCGACTGGAACCTCCTGCCCGCTGAGGTGGTGCAGGCACCGTCAGTCAGCGCCTTCATTACAAGGGCGCTGGCTGTGCTGTAGCCTGTAGCCCACACCTCCACAATCCCCTGCACCTCCCCCCTCTCTTACCCAACAGCCCTGCCCCTTATCAAACCGTTCCTTACCCCCAGTGACAATATATCGCCCTATTGCGACGTTAGTGGTCATAATTGATCGTGGTCTGCAAATGGAAAAAGAAGAAAAATGTATTAAATTACATTTGCGATCAAGACTAAGACTGTACAGTGTAAGAGTCAAAACCCTATACAAAACCTAACTCTGTTAAATTACACTGTTACAGGTTTGCAAAAGTAGTGTGTGGAATACGAATACCAATTTCCTTCAACAGTAGTAGTACTAGTAGTAAGTACTACATCATCATGACATCATGATCATGATCATTACAAGGAGTTCTACAGCTAAATGCACCAGCCCAACACTCAAAAGAAAGAGTCTTGACGAGTCTGGAAATTGTGTAACATTCAAATTTTACAGTGAAAAAGGCAAAATGCTGCAAACAAACAAAAAAAACATAATTATTGTTAGAACAAATTACAATATAATATTAATTACAAAAAGATCTTAAGTAATAACATTGTATTGCCTTCGACTTTTACTAAAGTTACTCATTCGAGTCATTGTTTTCAATAATAATTAATATCTTTGTTCAACTTAACTTTGTACAAGTAAGAATGTCGGCAATAGAGCTTAAAATATGATAAAATCTATCAAATTTGTGTTTTGCGGACTGAGGTTTAAAAAAAAAAAAGTAAACAACGACAGCCATGGGCATGGCGATGGCGTGGCGTCGCCATTCGTGGCCAGCGAGGGCCAAAACCAAAATGAAATAAATTGAAAAATTGCCCAAACCTACCTCCTCTCTAAGTCGCCTGTCCCTTGTGTTTCTCAACATCTTTTTTTTAAATTATGTTCTTAGCCGTTGTGCCTGAAGAGCAAAACTTTGGCCTGCAGACGTTAGTCCTAGGCTAGAAAAGAATCATACAATTCGCAAAAAATAATAGTCAATCGTTTGAAATTCGCTCACGTACGCGGGATTCTGATTGGTCAAATTAGCCTAGCCAATCAAATATTACAAACCAGCGAACGAAGAACGGTCTAAACCAATCAAATATTCCGAACTTTGTAAGGAAGACCTTACAACTAGAGATTTTATTCTTAAGTTTACAATAATGAAATAAAAACGATACAAAACTAGTGGAAGTAAAGTGTTTGCATTAAATTACCAAAAATGTAGCTCGATCAAAACAGCATACCCCTTACAAAGTTTCAGGAATATTTCTGATCCGGAAATGAGACCGAAAGAGAAAGTAACAAAGCTTCGTCTGCTACCGAAAGAAAGTTTTGTGAACTGTTTGTGCCAATTGTGGTAATTTTTTTTTTCAGTCTGAAAAGAGTTAGTTTGTTGAACACACCCGGATAACTTTACTATAACAAATCATGTTGTGAGTGTTTGGCTGCAGAAACGTCAAGATGTTGAAGGTGGCGACCCAAATGGAAAGAAGAAGAAAAAGACTCCCTTGATTGCTAGCATCAATTGATCAAAGATGGTATTTATTATTTAATTAAAGTCTGAATGTTAAGGCGTCAGTGCAATCAAAAAACGTGGCGTTTGCAAATTTGTTTAGAAACATTCAATGCATTGTCGCCCATCAATGGGTCAGTGTTGAAGAAACTAGTGATCATTATTGATCGTGGTCGGCATATGGAAGAACTGATTTCACTCCTGTGTAGCACTTTAGTTTGTAAAGTTGCTGTCTCAAAGCATTCTGGATCTGGATTCCCGTCTAAGATGAAAGATGTTTTATGCTCAACCTGTTGGAATCAAATTTTTTTTAAATGCAGATACTTGAACTAACCCTGAGGTCGTAGGGGCACCACAGATGATCGTTTAACCAGCATACTCCATCTTTCTCTGTCCTCAGCAGCCCTGATGGCTTCGCTCAGTGTCAAACCAGTCCATTCTCGAATGTTGTCCTCCCACCCCTTTTTTGATCTCCCTCTTCTTCTACCTCCTTGCACTGTGCCTTGCAGAATAGTCTTTGCAAGGCCTGATGATCTGGTGACGTGGCCATACCATCGGAGTTTCCGTTTCTTCACCACTGTGAGCAGGTCATCGTGTGATGGTCTTTCGGACTTCATTCATCGTTGGTGATGTGTTGGGTATAGGAAATGCCCAGAAGTCTTCTGTAGCACCTCATCTCCATGCTTTGTATTCTTCTTTGGAGATCTGCTGTGACAGTCCATGCTTCATGGAAGATGGAAGCGCAGCAGTCTTACTTTGGAATGTAGACTGATGGTCCTGTCTTTCCAAATGGGCTTCAACCTTGTCAGGGCAGCAGTTGTTTGTGCGATCCTGGAGAGGACTTCCTGTCGAAACCCATTGTCTGATACAATGGCTCCTAAATATTTGAAGCTATGCACTGTGTTGAAGGATTGGCCTTGGACTTTGATGTCCGTGTTGATGCCATTGGTGTTGTTGGTCATCATTTTGGTCTTCTCTGCACTTATTTCCATTCCATAAGCTCTGGAGGTGGTGTCAAGCATCTGTACCAGCTGTTCAAGTTTTTGTTTTTCTCCAGCCAATCCATCAATGTCATCCGCAAAACAAAGATTGGAGATTGCTCTACCCCCTATGCTGACTGTGCCTTTGTGATCTGCAAGAGCATCTGACATGATGCGCTCTAGGTAGATGTTGAAGAGTGTTGGAGAGAGTAGGCATCCTTGATGCACACCGATTGTTGTTCTGAACCAGTTCCCGGTGGAGCTGTTGTGGAGGACTGCACTGGTAGCCTTGTCATACAGGCTTTTGATGACTTCAATACTTTTAGGGCTGATGTTGTACACTTTCAATTTCATTGTTGCCCATAGAGCTGCATGCCAGACTTGGTCAAACGCCTTCTTGAAGTCTATGATAGATGTTGTTGGTGCTGTAGGTATTTCTCACAGATTATTCTGAGGTTGAAAATCTGTTAAGTGGTTCTTCACCCTGCCCTGAATCCTGCTTGTTCTTCAGCTATGATAAATTTGTTCAGCTTGGGGTTTCAACCTGTTGAGTATTATTTTCAGGAGGACCTTGCTGGGATGGCTGATGAGGCTGATAGTGCGGTAATTTTCACACTCCTGAAGGTTACCTTTTTTGGGAAGAGTGATGACAAGCGACTGGGTCCATGGTATAGGCCACTCCCCACTCTGCCAGATCTTGTTACAGATAATGATGAGGGCATCAATCATCGCTTCGCCTCCTGCTTGTAGCAGTTCCGCGGGTATGTTGTCCACTCCCGCTGACTTCCCTTTCTTTAGCGCTTGCACTGCTGCCTCAACTTCTTCCCGGAGAATTGGGAGGATTTCTTCTTCTTCTCTGTTCTCGGGACATGCTAGAACTGATGGGTCTCCATTTGGTGTATGGTTGTAAAGGTCAGAGCAGTACTCTGTCCATCTGTCCAAGACTTCTTGTTCTTCTGTAAGGCATATGCCAGACTTGCTTTGGATCGTGGAGACTTTGGGCGGTTTGACACTTGTCAGCCGCTTCACAGTCTGGTAGGCCTTCTTGCTGTTGTTCTTGTTCAGACTGTTCTCTATTTCCTGGCATTGATCTTCTATCCAGTTCTCCTTTGCTGTGCGCATGCCTTTTCGGATGTCATTGTTGATTTTTCGGTAGACATCAGCTCCCTGTGAGGTGTTCTTTTTCTTTTTTATCTCTCTTCGTTTATCACACAGATCCAAAAGTTCAGGTGTGATCCACGGCTTCTTCTTTGGTCGGTGCTTGCCAAGGATCTCAGTGGCGCAATCTGTAATCTGTCACAGCTGAGTTGAAGGTGGTGGTCATGGTGTTGACATCTACTTCACCAGCCCCCAAAATGAGCAGTGGTGCAAATTTCCCTCCAATTGTGGCCTGAAATAGTTCTGCCACCTCCGGGTCTTGCAGTTTGTCCAGGTCAAACTTCAGTCTAGTGCACTTTGCTGTATTTACTCTCTTCAAGTGGAGCCGGAAATACATCATCACAAGATCGTGGTCACTTCCGATGTCTGCTCCTGGAAAAGTGCATGACCTGCCAATGTTGATGCTTGATCTGAAGAGTTTCTTGACCATGATGTAGTCTATTTGGTTGTGATGCTCCCCGCCGGGACTGTGCCATGTCCATCATCTGGAGTTTTTGTGGAGACCAAGCGTGTTTGCCAGTACCAGATTGTTGTATCTGGCAAACTCCAAGAGTCTCAGACCCCTGTCATTTGTCTCGTTGTTGCAGTGGGGTCCACATGTGTCTCCCCAGTTGTGGTGCGCATCTTGGCCAACCTTGGCATTCCAGTCGCCTTGCACTATGACTATGTCCTTCTTCGGCACTTGGTCAAGGACCGCCTGTAGTTTTTCATAAAAATCCTCCACTTCGCTGTCGTCATAGTGTTACGTTGAAACGCGAACGAAAGTATGTCGGAAACGCGCGCGATAGATCTAATCGTTTCGTTTTGCAAAGTACTCAATAATGGAGTTTATTTACCTTTGATTTGAGTTTGCATTGTTGTTAGGAGAGGCTTTGTATAACGTTGATAATTTTCGTTAGTCGATATCGTTGTAGAATTTTCTGGATCTGCGTGTTTACTCTTGATAGAAATTTCCCGATGCATGTTGAAGCAAGAGGTCGTTCCGGAAGATATAAAAATATGTATTGACGTAAGTCAGTGATGACGATCTTTTATTCGATTGGTGGCAGTGCGTCATTTCTACTGTATTCGAAATTGTTCCGGAAGAGAGAGAGATTATAAAATTGTGTGCCGCACTGTTGTTGGAGATAGTGAAGTTGTTGATAGTGATTTGGAAAGTAAATTTGAGAGTGGATTTGAGCGATTGTATGCAGTTGTTGATGTGTGCTGAATAAAAAGTGGAAAACTTCATACGTCGACTTTGTGACTTGTATGCTGTTTGGACGGGCTGCGTGAATAAACGAATCTGAGTTACACAACTATCAGGAATTCAAGCATCGGGGCTGAATCAGATACTGATAGAAAACTCCATCATCAAACTGAGTGTAACACATAGTCTGATGTTGGGGCATAGGCCTGGATGATGGTGATGTTGAAAGGGGCTGCTCTCAGGCGGATGGTAATGAGTCTACTGGAGACTGGGCGGCAACCCATGACACATACCTGCCTATTCCCTCGCTTTTGGCGGGAGACTCACGCTTTTGACATGCAGGTATTAAAATGTGACAATGTATTATTTTCATCCAAATGTGCAAAATGACAATGTATTCAATTTTTGATCCCCTGTCTCCCGCTTTTACTCTCAGGGGGGTAGGCAGGTCTGATATTGACAGTGGCTAGAATGTTCTTGTGGACCAAGAATCCAACGCTGTGTTCGTGCCTGTCATCTCTACTGAAATAGAGCTTGTGGCCTTTGTCGGTCGTTGTTTCACCTAGGCCTTTCCAGCGCAGTTCGCTGATGCCTAGAACGTTCCATCAATAGTGGTCCAACTCGTGGGCCAGTTCTTCTAATTTTCCTTCCGCAGTTAGGGTCCTGACATTCCAGGTTCCTATGACGATGTTGTTTCTCGTGCGGATCTTGCTAAATTGTCCATCAGTAGCATACTTAACCCCTCCGTCCTGGTGGCCAACGGAAGGCGCGGTTCTTGAGCCGGGCGACAACCGATCTGGTATGGAATTAGTGGATAGTGTGATCATGTAGTGTGTCTTGGGCACAAAAAAAAACTGGCGGTGCCCAATCCTCTCCAGGCTGTTGGCCACAGCCGAAATCCACATAATACAGTGGAACCTCCGGTCTACTACCGTCCAAAATCTGATAAAAAACGGTCTTATAATAGAGGTGGTCTTATACCGGAAACAAGGGGTGGGATGTGGGGGAGGGGGGTCAGGCTCGGAGGGGTATGTAGTCATAATTTTCACACTCACCAGCATGTATTCTCTGACAAAGGAAGCTGTAAAACATGTTTCATTTTTAGCTTTGTCTTTTATTCACAACTTCAAAAATATAAAACAGTCGAACCACTGCCAGACGCGTTCATCCAAGTCTGTCAGTGCAGAAGCTCTAAGTTTCGATGTTTCCCTTTTCGCCACTTTCTCCACTCTCCAATCGTAGTTTCACAGATTCCTTATCCTTAATGATGAGCTGAATTTGGGTCTTGCCAACGTCTAAACTTCTTGCAATAGACAAACAACTCTCCCCATTTTCACTTCTTTCAATCACTTTCATTCTCTCTGCCAAACTCAAAACGTTCCTCTTGGGCAACGCCATTTTGACAGCCAGTGTAGGCGAGTAATGTCCCTTATTTGCGAACCGGAAATAGCAGACAACAGCAGGCGTACACTAACATGAGAGAAAACGAAAGGTACAGACAGCAAATTAACATCTCTTTTAAATTGCCCTAAGACGGTCGTATAAAGGGCTTAAGACACGGTCGCTGGTCGCATAAACGAGGTTGTCGCATACCAGAGGTAATTTATTATTGGAAGTGAATCCGTCAGAAGTTTTCAGGTCACATAACGGAGGGAGTCGTATACCAGACTCCAGAGAGCCGGATACCGGAGGTTCCACTGTACAGTGTGGCTCCACTTGGTCCTGAGCACGTGGTCGTTGAACCTATAGTAACGTGAGGTTCCTCCGCCCTGGCCCACACCAGCTCAATGCCTATGTGAGCAGCACTCTTAGGTTCTCCCACATTTTGTTGGCTGCGGACTATTTATAGCTTGCCTACACCCTCCCTTTCAGTGAAAGGAAAGGAAAGGAAAGAAGAGTACCGGCGAAGCTATTTATAGCTAGACTGGCTGAACTAACTTCAAAACCTAAAAGCTTTGGTTGAGTCGGTGTGGGCCGGTGACTTCTGTGTAGAAGACTTTCGCCCATTGATGCCGTGCTAACATCACCCCTGTTAGTCGCCTCTTACGACATGCCGGGAAACGTTGGGTCTATTCTATTTAATGCCCGAACCCACAGGGCACACTTGAAATAAGCTTAAGGTTTAGTCCAGTCTTCTGAGTCCTATAGGAATTTATATCCATAAAAGAAAAGACAAAAATTCTGCAAAAAGCATGTTTTTGCAGGTCGGTCAGTTCCACTGAGCTTCATAATTTTCTAAACACGTTTTTATTTTTTAAATCTTAATATTGGCAGTTTAACCGATTTTGATAACATTTTGCTTGGAGATAGTGCCGATAGTGGCTCCCGCCATCTTTTTATGTTTTCATTTGCTTATTAAGGATAAACCGAGCCACAACACTGCCCATCCACCACCTCCATTTGAAATTTGAAAGTGTATATTTTTCGCCTATGTGTGTCTGGAAATATATTTACAGTATGCGAGTCATTTCATTTAGGAAAGGGTTTTCAATGTTTGCAGCAGAATTGATAGCTATTTTAAGGCTTTAAACAAAATTTCTAGCTTGCCTACTATTTTCTGTAGTATAGCGGGCCAAGCGTGTGGATTCACTATCTGTTTTACAGGCTTTGTATACTACAAATAGCAAGGAACAATAAGAAATAATTTATGAGATCAAACGTGTTGTTCATTGTTTGATTATAAGTGGGACAGATGTTAATTTCTTTTGGATTCCAACACATTCTGGTTTTATCTTTAATCATTAGGCAGATCGATTGGCAAAGAAAGTTGCTTTTGAACTTGAATTCAGTTAGGCTGTTCTATATATTTTTCTACTAAAGAAGCAATCAACAGAATAGAAAAAAGCATTTTTAAGAAAATATATTTTTCACCCCACTGTTTGTTACAATTACATGTTGGTTTTTCAAGACCTGTTGTAACATAAGCATACAGAATTTTCTTAAATTCATTACGAACTAAATTTTGTAAAAATATTTTTTGCTCATGTCATTGTGCTTTTTAATTGGCTCATACTCAGTTTAAATGCAACAATTTTGACTTTTTAATACCAGTGGAAATGAAAAACCTTAAGATACTAAGTGATTTAACTTTTCCAGTTTGCTTAGTTATTCATGGCTTACCAGGGTCCAGCGTATTTTTTTGGTTTTAAAAAAAAAAAAAGATTATTGTATGAAGAGTCTATGTTTAAATCATGGGGTGAGAGAGGGAGAGAGAGACACACAGAGAGTGATCAAGAGAGAGGGAGAGAGATTTAAAATCAATTCTTCCAAGTTCTAGTTGATGAGTGGATTATTATTTTTTTATAGTCAGTTATTAAAATGTGTTTATTAATATGCTTATTTTCATATTTTCAGTGTCTAAATCACTTAGGTGAATAATAGACAATAAATGAGTAACACACACACACACAATTGCCCACAGCAATACGCAGTGTTGCATAATTATTAGTAACTCTAGTCTAAAAGTACCACATAGCATATAACGTAATCAGGAAACCCACCCTGTATTTTGAGAAATGGGGGTGCCAAATTATATTCCCGAACGAACGAAAAACGATGCTTAACGTCCTATTGCATGAGCGTTAGTGTGGCCTATCAAGACAGAGCTGCATGCCAGACTCGGTCAAACGCCTTCTTGAAGTCTACGAACACATGATATTAATAAATGTTGGTTTTATAACATGGTTTAGTCATATTGGTTTGTTTTGTTTTTTTAATTTTTTGTGTTTTGTATAATTTTATTTTATTTAGTTTACAAATTACAGACATAACATGTGTCCACATAAAGAAACATTTAAAAAAAAAAAGAATCAATGAAAAAGACTTAAAATAACCCAGTGATCGTCATAGGGATTTGCAAAACTGGTACGACGTCACAGTAAACAAGCCCACTCGAACGCAAACCGGTAGGCCAGTCACGGAAACCGGTATGACCCATTGCAAAGCTTAATAATGCGTCACTATTTTTGCCACCGAAAATCTGCTGACGAATGCAGTGATTAATTTATTGCTCACCGTAAAGCCTACTAACTATAACTGAAACGATGTTTGCCAAAAAAATAAAAGTGAAAAAAGAGATTTTTGCTTCTTGATTATTACTAGCCTATCTCATCTGCCACTGTCGCAATACATACTGACGAGCACGAGGGAAGAAAAAATCTAAAAGTGCGCGAGTTTAATTTATCCATATTTACGATAGCCTTGCACAGCCAATGTTATATATCATTCTGTATTAATTACCTCAAAGAATATGGCAAGGCTACTGAACGCATTCGTCACTCTCTCTCGACTCTCTCTCTCTCTCTCTCTCTCTCTCTCTCTCTCTTCCTCTCTCTCTCTCTCTCTCTCTCTCTCTCTCTCTCTCTCTCTCTCTCTCTCTCTCTCTCTCTCTTCATTTCTCTTGTTTTTCTTTCTCTTTTCCTTTATTTTTGAAACCAGTCAAACAAAATAAAAACCGGTAGGCTCTACCGGCTACTGATTTTTCAACCGGTATTTTTGTTCTCAAACCGGTAAAATACCGGTAATTTCCGGTTAAATCCATCCCTGTAACCTGATTGAAAAAAATATATATAAATAAAGGTGGATTTGGTCTGCATGCAACTGAGGTTCAAGAAAAAACAATAACAACAAAAAAAAGAAACCCATGATATAGATGTTGTTGGTGCATTAGGTAATTTTTGCAGATTATTCTGAGGTTGAAAATCTGTTCAGTGATACTTTGCTCTGCCCTGAATCCTGCTTGTTCTTCAGCTATGATTTGTTCAGCTTGGGGTTTCAACCTGTTTTGCAAGCGTATAGGAAGATGGAGATGACAAGGGAGAGCAGCAGCTTTACCTTGGAATGTAGACTGATGGTCCTGTCTTTCCAAATGGTCTTCAACCTTGTCAGGGCAGCAGTTGTTTGTGCGACGTGCGATCCTGGAGAGGACTTCCTGTGTATAGTTTGTTTTATGGTTTCCCAGCATTTTTCCACATTCGTGTCTTTGAATTCAGACCAGTCTATTAGTTTAAAATATTGTCTCATTTGGTTAATGTTAACCTTTCGTATGTCAAATTTAGTTCTGGTGTTTCAATTACTATAGCATCTGCCACATACAGAGAAAAAAAAAAGTACTTCGTGATCACTTTTTGCTAATGGTGTATGATGTTTGATCCCGGAGATCAACAGCTTGTTATTCACTATCACCATGCAGGGATCAGTTTACTAGCGCGCCCTGCGCCATTGATGCATAAAAAATAAAAATGACCCATCTACAACTCTTGCCAGGGGCCGAATGGCGCTTCGATTTTTGGTACCAGTGCGCCACCACAATAACAGTGCACTGTATTGGAGGCGACAAACGTGCTTTTAAGGTGGTGAACTGAAGAATTTCAACTTTATTTATTTATTTATTTATTTATTTATTTATTTAATCGTTCTTATACCCTTTTCCAGCTCAAGAGCTGCTCAAGGCGCTGGCCGATACAGGATCTAACTCAAGCCGCCCGAGACGCCCACCCGCAGCCTTTGGGCGCATGGTCTGACGCCCGGACAACTGAGCACAATCCTGGGCAGCCAGGGATGGGGGAAAAGGACCTAGGTGCATGCTGGGTGTGTTCTTGTCACCGGCACTCACCCGTCTAGGACATGAGCGTCAGGATCTTTAAAGTCCGTTATGATGGAATGTATGTGACATAGACTAGACCTCGGTTTATACTCTCATCCGAAGGAGTAACTTCACAGCTGCTGCAGAGAGGTGGCGTGCTCAAAAGCGACGAGCTATTCTCTTCAAAAGCACAGTAAACTGATCCCTGTTCTGGTTAGTGTTTTATTGGTAAACATGCTTCACAACACATGCACACTCACAATAATCTATTTTGTTTGAATTTCTGTAATAATATCTCCAGGTTATCTTTTACATGTACGTAAATTACTGCTGAAATCATGGCCCATTGAAATTTGATCTGAGGGGCCCAATGGCCCATAGCTTTTTTGTGTCAGGCTGAACCCTGACCATGACAAGTATATTTGCTCTTTGCCCTCCACATTGTTGAGTTGGAAATTTCACCATCTGACAAACATATGAATCCCTTAAACAATAAAACCATTGTCTCTTTTGCTACTGCACTTACCACTCATGTCCACATATGGGAAGTTAAAATATCCTACAAAACAAACACAGTCAAATATGCTTACCACATTCATCCTTAGTTGTTCAAATAGTTTATCTTCATTTTCTTTTGATATGTTATGGCTTTTACAGTGATGTCGTTTTTGTCGGCAAATCGGCCATTCACCGATAAAATTCCAAAATGTCCAAAAGAGTCATGTTCTGATCGGCCCGCTGTCCTAAGGTTTTACGCCTCAATCGGCCACCTTTTGTCCGTTTTTTTTTTTTGCTTGTCTTATGTCTGTTTCGTTGTTATTGCTTCTGGCCATATTAATTTCCTATCGGATAAATAAAGGTGTTATGAGTTATTGTCGAACATCGCGTATCAGAAGTGCCAAGCAGACGACACATGCATCAGCAGAGAGAGTTAGAGTAACTCCACTTGTTGCGAACGGCATGCTTCCGGCAATAAAACTTTTCGTTTTTGAAATGCCATCGAAAAAGAAACCAAAACTTATCAGTAGCCTCTCGTTTGTTGTTGGAAAGAAGTCAAAATGATGGCAGAAAGATTTTTGAAAATGTCCTAAAGTTTTGTGACTGAAATCGGCCAATTGGCCTATGCTAAAAATTTCTAGCAACATCATTGTTTTTATAAATACTTCCAGTCAGAATTTTCTTTTCCATTTCCTGGCTTGAATTGTACCCATATACTCTCATCAAATTCTGTTTTGTTCATTTATGTACAAACCTGAGCGTTCAGATTCTACTGAACAAAGCCACTGCATGTTCTCTTTGGATTATTATTTACTAATTAGAAGGGCAAAGCCAAAATAACTCACATTCTCCTTATGGAACTCACAATATTTTGTATGAAAATTAGTGCCCAGAAGAAAAAAAAAGAAACGGTGGCATTAAAAGGCAAAGTAATACCGACTTTGATCTTTCTGTGCTCTTTATCTTGAGATGACCTTGACTCCAAATACACTCATGTATTGTCAAATAAATTACAGCAAAAGTTGTATTATGCACAACAAAAAACCAAAACTGGTGACCTGAAGATGATTTTGACCTTCAATGACCTTGACCTTGGTATGACCTTGACCCTTAAGTGATTTCTCATGCATATCTGATCAATTAACCCAATGGTGTTGCATACCATGGGTAAAATATAACCAATTTTTTGTATGTTTTGCAAGGCCTAAAATTACTTTGACCTTCAACATCAACTCAAACACGGAACGTATTGAAAGGTCAATCTGTCAACTCTAAATACAACAAGTTTGGACTTTATATTTCTCGTAGTTTAGGGTCAAGGTCACTTCAAAGTACCTATACTATCCAACTCCATGGGCAGCTCCAGTGACCTTGACTTTGGAGATTTATCCCAAAAATTTAAATTTTGTGATAAATTGTCATTTTTGAATAACATTTGTTGACCTGTGACCTTGACCTTGAAGTGAAGTCATTCATTTACTGATCATTTATGAAGTCTCATGGGTAGCCACTTTTGCACAGACCGCAGATGAACGGACTTATTGTTCTTTTTTTTTAAAGGGGAGTAGGAGGAGGGGTGAGGGTGGTGAGTACATAAACTCATACTATACATGTGAGTCAAAAAATCAAAACTTGGAATCATATATTTCATATTATAAAAATCCTTACAGTTCTTTGCTTTAACTTCTGTTATGTCTACAATGCTTGGATTAAATTCCTCAATAAGGGCTAGGAGCTCATCTTTTTTATTTATTAGGCCATCAGCATTAGTGTAAATAAAGATTTGGGCTGCTTTTCTTGTATTAATAGGGCTGGCAAGGAAGATGCCCCAGACTTAGAATGGGATAATGGATCGAGTGTTTTGAAATGTACACAGTCGGTGTCCTGTTTAAATAAAAAAATGAAACAGTGACCAAATTATTCAACTTTATTATCACGAAGTACAAAAATCTTCGCTCTTTACTTATTAGTACTTACCCAGAAATTTTGAGTTGATTGGTTTGCCGCGTGTACATGTGGTCCTCAGCACACAATTCATTTGTCAGAAATTGTCAGGATGGTTATATTAAGTTACATGGCACTGTCAGTCAGCTGTTGTGAAGTCAGACTGTTCCTATTATCTTTCTGACCTGACTTGTTTTTTTGTCTCATTATGAGACTTGGCTGCATTCAAAAAAGAGACAGTGAATCTATCCAGTCCAATGTCTTCTTGCAGAGTGTGCCGCTCCTTGTCTAGCAAACAATGCATGCAGGATTGAGTGCCAAATCCTTTATTAGTCAGGGCATGTATATTACACACATTGGCATGGCACATTTTGTTGACACTGTTAGGATTTTAGAATATTACACTTTCATTTGGCTCATGCAGCCCAGGTCAGCATCATCTGCTCTGTATCCTAATTCCTTCTATGCATAATATGACTTGTTAATTTGTATTTCTTTTTCTTAATTGTGCCTGTCAAGCCAGAATGTGGTAATTGTGTATTATTATTATCAGCATTATCATGTTCTTTGAATTCTGCACACACCATGCAATCATCATACTCTCTTCTCCTTTCTTTTTATGTCCAGGCACTGATCAAAGGCTAAATTCAAAATTGTCTTGACCAGGAACTGGACGGGAATTTGACTGTAAAATGTCAGACTTCAATAATGGGATAATGGAACCTTGGTTGATCAGGTAAATTATTATAATGTTCAGGTAAATCATTGTTTTGATCAGTATAACACTACCTTCCACTTCTCCCCTCCTCCCCCCTCCCCTCCTCTCTCCTCTCCCATCTCATCTGATATTAGTCTCTGCACTTTTCCAAGGTTCACGAACTTGTAACTGGTCACCATGTTCTGTACAACTTCAGTGTAACCTCTGTGGAAAATTTCTGCACTACAGCTGATAATGGATTATCACCTCTCATTAGCAATGCCATTGTATGTAGTGTTGGAAGACATTGTATCATATGTTCTTTAACCACTAACTGTGTCAGTGTTACTGTTCTTTCTGCTGCAAAGAAAATGATTAGCGTTGTTTCACAATGGGAATTTCTTCTTATTGTGTGAACTGCTGTTGAGAGTATAGTTGAATTTCCTTCTTGCTTAGCACTTCCCTTTCTTGCAAGGTAAATTTCTTATCCGAACTCTTTCAACAAAAGGGCTGCACGAGCACTTTCCATAGGAATATAGTCACAGAGGTGCCAACCAGTACGGATTGACCGTATTTAATTCCGGCGAATGGAATTAAATACGGAAATACGGTAGCTTTTATAAAAATACGGAGGAAAAGTTGCCGATCGTTTATCTTTGCCAGCGGTGCTTCTGTACCGGTTTCTGGTCTCATAATAGTACTCCTGCACTCACTGAACGTCGCTGTGTTCAACAAGCTGATTTTCATGGTGATTTTAGAGTAAAACAAGTGTGGTGTTCAACAAGCTGATTTTTATCGTGATTTTAGAGGATTGAAAATAGCCTTCTGTTTCAGAGGGAAGCCTGTCGCTACTTTATAGTGTCATAGGCTAGGTTTTGCGAGAAAAAAAAATACTGACAAGTGTTAAAAAATACTGACAAGGATACTGGGTCCGGAAATACTGACAAGAAGATTAGGGGGTTGGCACCTCTGTAGTCATCAATCGAATGTATTAGAAAATTGTGCGAACATAACAGAAAAAAGTGTGAAGGGAGAACAACTGGTGCTCAAATGTCACCCGTTAGAGCCCAACCTTCAATAAGGTTTAGGGCAGAGCAGCTGTAGTGTACAGATGAAGGTGTTCAACAGCAGCACACCAGCTTTCAAAAGCCGTAAGAGTGCCACATACTCTCATACTAGTGTGCAATATGGTTTTAAAGATCTATGTCTCAGCTGTATTTGTTAGCCATCATGACCAGGCGGCTGTGTGTATTCTGGGAGTGTCTGATCAGTGGGTGTGGGGTGGTGAGACAAGACTTCAATTTAATTTTTTTATATTTTCAATTTTTTTTTTAAACCAGATTAATGGTGAAGGACAGGTACCCAGTCTGTTGAAAGATGTGCCACCAGAAGTTGTCAAAAAGACATAGCAAATATAATCCACAGTGCTAAACACTTTGACTGGAACTTGACGTTGGAATAAAGTCCCAAGGCTAAAAATTTAAATGCAATTTACGTAGCACTAGTTCAGTGCACCTTGAAAGATAGCTGTGGGATACTTTTTTTTTTTTTTTAACATTGTAATGGAAATGTAGATATGAAGGTCATCAAACACATTATCAATTCAGAGTTAGTGTGAGTTTGTAAGCTTATCTATGACCTACTTTTGTGGCTATATAAATTTCAAGGCTTTGAGGTAAAGACACAGAGACATTGCCACAGTGTTGCTTTCTAGCTAGTGTCTGTTGCACTTGGTAAGTAAAGAAATTATTTCCTATCCTATCCTATCCTGTAACTCGAAAGTAGTTGGGGCACCACAGATGATCATATAACCAGTCACACCAGCTCAATGCCTTTGTGAAGAGCACTGTTTAGTGCCTCCACATTTTTACTGGCTGCGGGCTATTTATAGCTTGCCTGCACCCTCCTTTCCAGTGAAAGGAAAGGAAAGGGAGCATCGGCGAAGCTATTTATAGCTAGCCTGGCTGACCTAACCTCAAAACTAAAAAGCTTTGGTTGAGTCGGTGTGCAGTGTACTCCATCGTTCTTTGTCTTCTGTTGAAGGATTGGCCTTGGTGTTGTTAGTCATCATTTTGGTCTTCTCTGCACTTGTTTCCATGGCTTCGCTCAGTGTCAAGCCAGTCCTTCTCAAATGTTGTCCTCCCACCTCTTTTTCTGACTCCCTCTTCTTCTGCCTCCTTGCACCGTGCCTTGCAGGATGGTCTTTGCAAGGCCTGATGCCATACCATCGGAGTTTCCGTTTCTTCACCACCATGAGCATGTCATCGTGTTGTCCAATGGCTTGTGTGATGGTCTGTCGGACTTCGTTGTTGGTTATTTGCTGGGTATAGAAAATTCCCAGAAGTCTTCTGTAGCACCTCACCTCCTTTTTTTGTATTCTTTGTTGTAGATCTGTTGTGAGGTTTCATGTTTCACAAGCGGATAGGAAGATGAAGATGACAAGGGAGCACAGCAGCCTTATCTTGGAGTGTAGAATGATGGTCCTATCTTTCCAAATGGGCATAACCTTGTCAGAGCAGCAGTTGTTTGTGCAATCCTGGAGAGGACTTCTGTCGGGACCCATTGTCTGATAAATGGCTCCTAAATATTTAAAGCTATGCAATGTGTTGAAGGATTGGACTTGGTGTTGTTAGTCATCATTTTAGTCTTCTCTGCACTTGTTTCCATTCCAAAGGCTCTGGGGGTGGTGTCAAACCTCTGTACCAGCTGTTCAAGTTCTTGTTCCTCTCCAGCTAACCCATCAATTTCTTCCGCAAAATGGAGGTTTGAGATTGCTCTACTTACTATGCTGACTGAGACTGTGCCTTCGTGTTCTGCAAGGGCATCTGACATGAGGCGCTCTAGGAAGATGTTGAAGAGTGTTGGAGAGAGTAGTCATCCTTGACGCACGCCGATTGCTGTTCTGAACCAGTTCCTGATGGCGCTGTTGTGGAGGACTGCCCTGGTAGCCTTGTCATACAAGCTTTTGATGACTTCAATAATGTTGGGCTGATGTTGTACACTCTCATGGTTGCCTACAGAGCTGCATGCCAGACTCGTTCAAACTCTTTCTTGAAGTCTACAAACACATACTATAGATGTTGTTGGTGCTGTAGGTATTTCTTGCAGATTATTCTGAGATTGAAAATCTGTTCAGTTGTACTTCTCTGTGCCCTGAATCCTGCTTGTTCTTCAGCTATGATTTGTTCAGCTTGGTGTTTCAACCTGCTGAGTATTATTTTCAGGAGGACCTTGCTGAGATGGCTGATGAGGCTGATGGTGAGGTAATTTTCAAACTCCTGAAAGTTACCCTTTTTGAGAAGAGTGGTGACAAGCGACTGAGTCCACGGTATAGGTCACTCTTCCGGATCTTATTACAGATAGTGGTGAGTGCGTCAATCATCGCCTCTCCTCCTGCTTGAAGTGATTCTGAGGGGATGTTGTCCACTTCTGTCGACTTCCCCTTCTTCAGTGATTGCACTGCTGCCTCAACTTCTTCTCGGAGAATTGGGAGGATTTCTTCTTCTTCTCTGTTCTGGGGACATGCTAGAACTGATGGGTCTCTATTTGTGTATGGTTGTAAAGGCCAGAGTAGTACTCTGTCCATCTATCCGAAAGTTCTTGTTCTTCTAAAGCATATGCCAGACTTGCTTTGGATTGTGAAGACCTTGGGTTATTTAACACTAATTTGTCAGCTGCTTCACAGTCTGGTATGCCTTCTTCTTGCTTTTGTTCTTGTTCAATCTGTTCACTATTTCCTGGCATTGATCTTCTATCTAATCTAGTTCTCCTTTGCTGTGCGCATGCCTTTTTGGATGTCAAATAAGAAATTATTTAGAAGCATATATTTAAATGTGAACACTAAATATAAGACCATACTGTGAAAAGGGGAGCCCGAAATAAACTGCAACATTTCTGAAGTTATGTTTGGAAATTTATTTTCCTGTGCAGTCAGTTTATTTTAATGAATAATGATTTGTATACTAGTAACTAGCTTTGGTAAATATTTGAGCCGTCGTTGTGTTTTGAGCTAATACAGTGGACAGCTGCACTATATGATGTCCTCTTGTTAGCCAGGGTTATGCTTTGTTCTCTGTTTTGCACCCTTTATACAGGTGATGAAATGTTTCAGAAAATTGTGCGAGCACTGCCGAAGAAATGCATACATTTTGCTGTTAACATGATTTTAACTTGTAATTTTTTTTTTGGTTATCATTTTCACGAGCAGTCAAGATTCAAGATTCAATATTCTTTATTTCCAAACACATGGCATGGATATTTGTTTAGCAGTGCAAGAAGGAAGGAGATAACAACATCAAAACTATCAAAAACATAGACATACAATATTAATACATTTGATATACTATCAAACACAACTTCCATACCGAAATACAAATCTATGAACACTCGCACACATGCATAAACAGATATCCCGTCACATACCCATGCGTACACATTTGACACACAGATAATTATTCCACAATATATGTATAGATCTACACAAAACTACTCACACTCACCCATTTTTCCATGCCTTTGATCCATCCTAGATCATAATAATAATAATAATATTCATCATCATCATCAATAATAATGATAATAGTAATAATACAAAATAATCATCATAATATTAATAATAATCATAATCATAAGAGTATTTATAAAATATTGTTTTTATATAATTATAAAATATTGTTGCTATTTTACCGGTGGTTTTCATTATAAGGCTACTGCTCCTACGTGCTACAGTTACTACTATTACCGATTATTCGATTTATGCTTTTATATAATTATATTATAGTGATACTGATAGTAATAGTAGATGTAGTGATATTAATAGTTAATAGTATTAGTAGTAATATTGTAGTTTGCAATAGTAGTAACAGTAGCACGTAGGAGCAGTAGCCTTATAATGAAAACCACCGGTAAAATAGCAGCAATATTTTTGCAGTGTGACTGACAACTGATGTTCTACATAAATTCTGCGTTGTTTGATACAGGACATGACCCAAGTGCAGCGGGAAGGATCCAACACCATTGTAGGATCATATACTGACCATCGCAGCATCGCCATGATGATAGCGTCCGCCAGTGGCGATCATGGCAGTCCAAATTCTGACAAGCTCCCTACCACCCCACCCACCTCCTCGGCAATAGCCATCGTTAGCAGTATGCCAACACACAGGGACGTCCAGTTGTCATCATCGTACACCTCGCCGGTCATGATGCCCATTGTGGAAGAACTGCAGCACCCTAGTGAGATGTCCAGAGACAATTCACTGACAGAGAGTCATCGCAGTGTGGACAGTGTGGTGTCAGCTGTCAGAGTGGATGTGAGTTTTACTGGAGTACTACATCGGTAGGAAACGCTTTGCGCAGAATCATGAGATTGAAAATACTTATATCTCCACCCTGCCTCTCAACTCCTCTCCTCTTGCATTCATTTCATGGGGCTGAGCATTCTGTGCCAGCATAGGTGTTAGCAGTATATCTATTGTTACATCTAGCAATATATCTGTTGCAATTTGCATTAAATAATGCCTAACACAGTACATTGTGTGCTTTCTTTTTGATTTAGGGATAAGCTTTTATTAAATTGAATTGAATATGTTCTTATAATAATTATAACTTATATACTGAAAATATTAATTCTGCTCAATATGTCTGCTACTTAACCTTCACCGGACCATGTCACGTGCGTCATTTAAGGATGTTTAACTGTAAATATCTCCTGAACTATTGGGAATTTTTCTGTCAAACTTAAGTATGCCTCAAACTCCTAAAAGAGCATATTTCCTCAAATGTTAGTGCTGATTGGTGAAAAAATAAACAAATAAACAATGTCTGATTTTGAACTACACACAAAGGGCTATGTGGGTTGTTTAAGACCCAGACACTTTAGAGAGAAAGAAGAAAAATGAATATTCCTGTCAGGGCGATGTGGGTTGTTGAAGTCCCATACATTTCAAAGAGAGATTCTTCTGGCATGTCTGCATTTTGATGACAACTGGGAAACATGGGAGGAGTTCAACTCCAACTTGAGCAAGTACTACATTCCCAGCCCTTTGTTGACTGTTCTTCTTCTTAGTAGGTTAAGCAGCCACAATCAGTACTTAGATTTATTTTCTGCTATTGGTTTTTACTAGGGGGTTGCTGTGTTTTCTATGGTGGAGTGATAAAAAAAAAAGAAATATATTGTGTGCAGGATAATCTAGGCCTACATGCTATAGGCGCAATATATGTGCAGCAAATGCATTCCAGCCACAGCAAGTGGAGGCTTGTGTACCAGCCCGAGCACAGCATAATGCTGTACCAGGCCCACAAATCGCTGCACCAGCACATTTAATAAGGAAAATAAATAAATAAAAATTATATATATTTTATTAAATGGTAATAAGGTATCCCTAGTAACAGTTGGGGTTGGATAATGAAGGCGGGAGTGGTAAGGCAGATGAGTAGTTGTGTTTGTTAAGGACCGACTGACAGCAGGGTGCTGTCAGATGGGTCAGGAGTGATGACTTCCTCGATGGAGAGGGTGTTCCAGTCCCTGATGGTGAGGGGGAAGAATGAGAACTTCCTGTCGTCTGTCCTGCATTGGATCAGCCGGTACTGCAGGTCATGACCTCTGCGGGCAGGTGCGGGATGCAGCTTGCTGTGTCACACCTAAGCTTGGCCATTTCTGATTTTCTTCAGCATGTTGATTCTGGCTTTCTTTTATCGGCTCTTGAGATTATGAAATCCTAGACATCAGTTCATGGTGCTCACACTAGAGGTGTTGTGGCAGCAGTTCAAAATGGAGCATGCCGAACGTTGCTATATTGCCTCAATCTTCTCAATATTCCTCTAGCTCTGCATGTGAAGATCCCATACTGAGCTGGCGTATTCCAGGATGGGTCAAACGAAGACTGTGTACACCTTTTTCCTGCAGTTTGGTGGAAGCTGTCTTCAGTTTCCGCCGCAGAAACCCAATAGTTTTGCTGGCCTTGGCTGTGATGGCATCAATATGTTGGTTCCAGCTGATCTACTTCTGGAGAGTGACTCCTAGGTACTTTATTGATGCCACTGTATCCAGCGTGTTGCCACGCAGTTGGTAGGAGCATGCCAGGGTTATTCTGTGTCTGGAGACGAGCAGAACGACACACTTGCCTGTATGGAACTGCATGTCCCAGCGTGCCTCCCGCTCCACCACTCGGTGGAGGTCGTATTGTAGCTAAGCTTGGTCTTCCTGGCAAGCTATCATTCTGTAGGCAGCAGTGTTGTCAGCAAACAGTATGGACAGGGATGATAGCTAGGAGGTTGTTGGTGTAAGCCAAAAAAAGGCAAGGACCTATTATTGAGCCTTGGGGGACCTCGGACCTAACATTGATGTATTCCGACTGGGTGCCTTCAACCATGACTGTCTGACGCCTTCAACAGAAAACTCTCAGTCCAGCGAATATTGTTGCCTTGGACCCCATAACGGAACATCTTGTAAAGTAGCAAACTGTGTCAAAGGCTTTGGCCAAGTCCATGACAAGCATGTCTGTTTGAAGGCCCGCTTCCATGTTGTCGACCAAGTTGTCCACTAGTCCAGTCAGCTGCGTCTCACAGGAGTGCTGTCTTCTGAAACCATGCTGCTATGAGCAGAGGATGTTGTTTCTCTCAAAGTGTCCCATTGTTGAGGAAACCATGATGTGCTTTATCACTTTGCAGGCTATACAAGTCAGGGAAACAGGCCGATAATTGGCCGGGTTGTAGTGTTCAACTTACTTGTAGATTGGTGTCACAAAGGCGCTCCCTTCAGTAAGCTGGCACCTATCCAGTTCCCAAGGACTGCTGCACTGATCCCATCTGGGCCAGAGCTTTAGGAAGATCTTCTTGACGCCATCTTCAGAGATGGTGATGCTGTCAAGCGGAGGAACACCTCTGATGACATCTTACACTTGCCACTGAACTCCTCCTCTATGTACGTCCTGCCATCCCCAAACACCGATTGAAACTGTCCGTTCAGCACCTTTGCTTTCTCTTTGGGGTCTGAATGCAGGATGCCGTTGACCTTCAGAGGGGCCTCTGCGGCGGCGGATTATCTCTGGTTCTTGATAAAGGATTAGAAGCACTTGTACTTAGGGGCTTGCTCTGAAGGGTCCTTTGAGATCAAGGTCTTGTTCAGGTAATCCCAGTAAGCTCGGCGGATGTGGAGCTTGGTTTCTCTACTGAGCTTCTTCATTTCATCATGGTGTTCAAGGGATCCAGTCTTCCTCAATCGCCTATATAAACTCTCACGCCTGTTAATGAGTCGGCAGATTGTGGGTGTTATCCAGGGCTGATGACTTTTGCTGGTAGAAGTCTATAGGTAGTAACACAATGTACTTATACTATGTGTTACACTGTGTCTTTTAGTTCTGTGAAAATTTGAATGAGCCCTGCTTTGAACTGAATTGAATTGAACTGGGTCTTGTTCTGGTAATCTTGCATGTATTGCTTGTCCTCAGTGCATGCCTACTACTGAAACTAATAGCAAATCTTTTTTGTATGCAGGAACAAGAACTGTTTAATTATACAGGTTAAGTTTGCGTTAAAAACAAGTTATGTTTGTGTGCATATATAACCAAAGAGGTGGGATTTGGGAAGGATGTGAAGTACCTGTTTTCTTTGATTTCTGATGGTACAACCTTAAAATAAAATATTAGAGTATACATTGTATGGATAAATGCAGGTTAGCGCTGACTTGGAATTGTTTGTTGAAATTAGTAGGCAGGTAGCATTGTGATTTGTCGGTATGAATGTATATAATTTAAATTACTATATTAAGTTTTTTGTTTCCAGTATATCGGAGAGGAGAGCTATAATTTCACCACCAGCACATTGCGAAAATGTAAAATTCAGATCCTGAAGCCATACTGGGGACTTCTTATGTTTGTAAGTTTTCTTTGCATCTTCAAGGTTACTTTATCAATGGTCAGAGCCAGATAAACTTCTTATTTTCTTGAGTAAGATTAAGGATGAGAATCAGTCAAGTCTCATAAAATGTTATGCACATTAATGACTGGTAGGTTCTTGATCATGCTGTATAGTACCAGGGTTAGTGTTTATTAAACCTAAGGGTCGGGAGTGGTCAGGCAGAACCACTTTGTAAGCATTACAGAAATTTGACTTACATAGCCTCACCTCACGTTTATAACTTGGACCTAGGATTTATTTGCGTCAAAGTTGCTTGTAGAACTAGTCCGGAATATTTCCCTGATTAATTGTGTGATTAATCACTCTTCCCAAAAAAGGTAACCTTCAGGAGTGTGAAAATTACCGGACCATCAGCCTCATCAGCCATCCCAGCAAGGTCCTCCTGAAAATAATACTCAACAGGTTGAAACCCCAAGCTGAACAAATCATAGCTGAAGAACAAGCAGGATTCAGGGCAGGGCGAAGTACCACTGAGCAGATTTTCAACCTCAGAATAATCTGTGAGAAATACCTACAGCACCAACAACATCTATATCATGTGTTCATAGACTTCAAGAAGGCGTTTGACCGAGTCTGGCATGCAGCTCTATGAGCAACAATGAAAGTGTACAACATCAGCCCTAAAATTATTGAAGTCATCAAAAGCCTGTATGACAAGGCTACCAGTGCAGTCCTCCACAACAGCGCCATCGGGAACTGGTTCAGAACAACAATCGGTGTGCGTCAAGGATGCCTACTCTCTCCAACACTCTTCAACATCTTCCTAGAGCGCATCATGTCAGATGCTCTTGCAGACCATGAAGGCACAGTCAGCATAGGGGGTAGAGCAATCTCCAATCTTCGTTTTGCAGATGACATCGATGGATTGGCTGGAGAGGAACAAGAACTTGAACAGCTGGTACAGAGGCTTGACACCACCTCCAGAGCCTATGGAATGGAAATAAGTGCAGAGAAGACCAAAATGATGACCAACAACACCAATGGCATCAATACGGACATCAAAGTCCAAGGCCAATCCCTCAACACAGTGCATAGCTTCAAATATTTAGGAGCCATTGTATCAGACAATGGGTCCCAACAGGAAGTCCTCTCCAGGATCGCACAAACAACTGCTGCCCTGACAAGGTTAAAGCCCATTTGGAAAGACAGGACCATCAGTCTACATTCCAAAGTAAGACTGCTGCGCTCCCTTGTCATCTCCATCTTCCTATATGCTTGCGAAGCATGGACCCTCACAGCAGATCTCCAACGAAGAATACAAAGCATGGAGATGAGTTGCTACAGAAGACTTCTGGGCATTTCCTATACCCAACACATCACCAACGACGAAGTCCGACAGACCATCACACAAGCCATTGGACAACACGATGACCTGCTAACAGTGGTGAAAAAACGGAAACTCCGATGGTATGGCCACGTCACCAGATCATCAGGCCTTGCAAAGGCTATTCTGCAAGGCACAGTGCAAGGAGGTAGAAGAAGAGGGAGACCGAAAAAGAGGTGGGAAGACAACATTCGAGAATGGACTGGTTTGACACTGAGCGAAGCCATCAGGGCTGCTGAGGACAGAGAAAGATGGAGTATGCTTGTTAAACGATCATCTGTGGTGCCCCTACGACCTTCGGGTTACGGGACAGGATAGGAATCGTGTGTGCGAGGGTGGCGCAGTAAAATAATGTGGGCACTCGCTAGAAATGTTTAGTTAAGCAAAATGGGGCGCAGTTAGGGTGACCATACTTAGAAGGAAGCCACAAAGAATTGAACAATCGCACAACACCCAAGCCCACTCACCTGTGAATGGGTGCCTGCCTCTGTTTAAACCTGGGTACGGTAAGGCAGGAAGAGAGAAGAGACAATGACTTGTGCACATTGGTTTCTGTTTCAGATTGGGTGGCGGTCATTTCGCCATGATGTGATGACACCTTGTAGCGTTCGGATGAGGGCACTAAATCTCGCTTACCCGCTGTTCATAATACTACTCCTGCTCTATACATACATGTACGAAATGATCGCCTGCGAGTGGAAACTCGATGTCACGAAAGACACAGTTGTGAGTTCATTTGTGTTACATTATCTCTTTCTTGGCTTGCACTGGAAATAGCAGTTATGCCAAATGGTGCTCACAGTGAAAAGCTAATGTCTTCTGCTTCTGCTACTATAATGCTCTTTTATAGGTACTTTCACATTTCAGCAATCAGTGAATGCAATCACCTGTGCCTTACTCTTAGAAATCTGATATATATTAGCTTTATTAATCTTTAATATGGTGTGTCCCTTTGCCATTGGATATAAACTTTGAATAACAATTATTATAGGTAGAAGAAGAGGGAGACCGAAAAAGAGGTGGGAGGACAACATTCGAGAATGGACTGGTTTGACACTGAGCGAAGCCATCAGGGCTGCTGAGGACAGAGAAAGATGGAGTATGCTGGTTAAACGATCATCTGTGGTGCCCCTACGACCTTCGGGTTACGGGACAGGAGGAGGAGGGATAGGTCTATGAACGATTGTTTTTATACCCTCAATCTATGTGCTACGAAACTGGATGATGTGACTTGAACATAATTACATGGAGAATAGTTCAGTACAGGTTACCATCATCATCATCATTATTATTCACCATATTGCAGAAAGAATCTTCATCGAGGTTGAAAAATATTTTCTTTTTTTTAATAGGACCATCAATAGACAATTGCTGCCACTTTCACCTTTATAAGATTTTACTTCATTTTAAAAGAATACTTCTTTAAGTAATAAAAGTAACTGAATAAACTGTATTGAAATGTTGTGCAATAGGGTCTGCCATCAAAGTAAGAAATAGGCAGGCAGTTTACTTATAATTAGCTGTCTATTCTGACCTCAAAACCTAGTGTTCTCATTGTGTGTTCTCCTTGATCCTTTATTCAAGCATAGGTTGATTTATTATCAGTAGTAGTGAGGAAACAAAGTTTTTGTTATATGAATCTTGTTGGTTGTCTTTGTGTGTGTGACTCGGTGTATGTTTAAGTAGTTCGGAGTAGTGTATGTGTGAGTGTGAGATAGAGACAGCAGACAGAGATAGCTTATTAGGTTGTGATCACTGGATCGTTGTACTGTTTTAACTGTTGTTACAATAGCTGCTGTGACTTTCTTGATTCTACCTAATCATTTAATTAGGATATAATTTATGTAGTTCAATTTTTGTAGAACTTATAACAATAGAAAGAGGTCCTTAGTGATCCGTTATTTTATAATTAAAAATTATGTTTTAAACATTGTTACAATTTATAATGAATTTAAATCTTATGTGAGAGGGAAAATTTTACAGCTGACTTCGGCAAACTATTTTGTACATGCTAGGCTTTAGTGGCCAGCATCTTGAGCAGCATTTGTTTCAAGTGGTAAGTAGTGGTATGAGAAACTCCCTGAGGGCACAAGGCAGACCTGCCTACTCTCTCGCTTTTGGCAGGAGACTCATGACATGCAGGATTAAACATGATCACGCGAAGATATTGTTAATTTTTCAATAATAATTGCAATTATCCCTTTATAATTGTTTTTGATCCACTGTCTCTTGCTTTTACTCTGAGGGTGGTAGGCAGGTCTGACAAGGTAATGGCCAGCCTGTCACTTGTGAGGAGTATAGGTTACCTTTATTCCTTGGCGTGCACACTAGCCCAGTTTTTGACTCGCTTGCATAGCAATGTAAGTCTATGTATTCACACACACACACCCCACCCACACACACAAAGAACAATCTCAATTTTTGCAAATATGTCTGAGATGAGTCCTAAATAGTTGAAAAATGACATCGAGAAAAAATGTCTGTGCACAAACTTTAACGTGACTAATTTTGGAACCTATTTCAATTATCACAACCACACTTAATAAGATGCTGAGGGGCCGGGTAGCTCAGTTGGTAAGAGTGTCTTGCTAGTAACCGAAAGGTCGCTGGTTCGAATCCCGGATTGGTCAACGTGTGATCATATTATTTTCCCCTTTACCAACAACTGGCCCGCTGGTGTCAGTATAAATCGGTCCAGTAGTCACCTATATGCGAAAGTGTCGTGTGACTATAATCTACAAACAAACAAACAAACAATAAGATGCTGTATACCCATGAGACTCCATAAATGATCAGTGAATGAATGACATCACTTTAAGGTCAAGGTCACAAGGTCAACAAATGTTAGTTAAAAAATGAAAACCTTTCCAAAAATTTCACTTTTTCTAGTTTATTAATATTGAATTTATGATTCTTTGATGCATGATAGATATCAATGAGACACACATACCCTACAAATTTGATCAATCTCATGCCAAGGTCAAGGTCACTGAAGGTGTCCAAAGTCAGCTACTATAGGTACTTTGAAGTGATCTTGGCCCTAAACTGTGAGAGGTATAAAGTCCAAACTTGTTGTATTTAGAGATAATAGATTGATCTTTCATATATGTTCCGTTTTGCTTTGATCTTGAAGATCAAGGTTATTTTAGGCCTTGCAAAAAAAATACAAAAAATCATCGTACAGTGGGATGCTGTTTTTTTAACCCATAGTATGCAACAATATTGGGTTATTTGATCAGACATGCATGAAAGGTCACATGAGGGTCAAGGTCATCCTGAGGTCAAGATCACTGTAGATCAAGGTCATCTCAAAGTCAAGGCCATAGAAATCTCAAAGTTGGTATTACTTTGCATTTTAATGCCACCGTTTCATTTTGTATTTTCTGGGCACTCATGTTCAATATTTTCATGTTCAATATTGCGAGTTCTATAAGGAGCATGTGAGTCATATGGGTTTTGTCCTTCTAGTTGCGTACTCTGCTGATAATGTAGATGTACTCGTTTGTGTGTGTATGTTTTTGTTCTCTGCTATCTTGTTTTCAGTCTGTGATTAGGTCAGCATAACATACTACACACATACTACAGATGATAAAGTATTTTAAATGTGAATGATTAACATGTGCTTAACATGTGTTTAGTTGTGACATCTGATTGGCATGTGCTATATAATTTTTTTTTTAATTGGCTTGGCCAGTCATGCAATACAACAGCCCAATTTCAAACTATGATTCAAATTTAAATTATGGTACAAATACTTTACAACTCTCTTTCTGTTTTTGTTTTACAGACATTCATGCATCTACTGATGTGATATGAATGTATTTGTAATAGATGTCTAGTCTCCTAAGGATTTTTTGTTCACTGCACTCTTTTAAAGACCAAATCAAGTCCTGTGGTTTGTTCCATCCTTAAAAATGTTTCTGCTGCTTTTCAAATGTAACGAAAAGGGCTATTTCAAGAATTGTGTGTATGCGTGATGGATAATCTGCGTGTTCTCCCGTCTCACAACTTCTCTAACTCATAACAATAAACTATGTTGTCACACCCTCTATTAAACTATAAACACGAAACGACAAAAGTAGCACAAATACAGAAATCAACAAGAATCAAAATACAATCATTTCTACTCACATACTTTCGTATAGCAAATCCTATCCTATCCTATCCTGTCCCGTAACCCTGAGGTCGTAGGGGCACCACAGATGATCGTTTAATCAGCATACTCCATCTTTCTCTGTCCTCAGCAGCCCTGATGGCTTCGCTCAGTGTCAAACCAGTCCATTCTTGAATGTTGCCCTCCCACCTCTTTTTCGGTCTCCCTCTTCTTCTACCTCCTTGCTCTGTGCCTTGCAGAATGGTCTTTGCAAGGCCTGATGATCTGGTGATGTGGCCATACCATCGGAGTTTCCGTTTCTTCACCCCCTGTGAGCAGGTCATCGTGTTGTCCAATGGCTTGTGTGATGGTATATCGGACTTCGTCGTTGGTGATGTGTTGGGTATAGGAAATGCCCAGAAGTCTTCTGTAGCACCTCATCTCCATATTTGTATTCTTCGTTGTAGATCTGCTGTGACGGTCCATGCTTCGCAAGCACATAGGAAGATGGAGATGACAAGGGAGCTCAGCAGTCTTACTTTGGAATGTAGACTGATGGTCCTGTCTTTCCAAATGGGCTTCAACCTTGTCAGGGCAGCAGTTGTTTGTGCGATCCTGGAGAGGACTTCCTGTCGGGACCCATTGTCTGATACAATGGCTCCTAAATATTTGAAGCTATGCACTGTGTTGAGGGATTGGCCTTGGACTTTGATGTCCGTGTTGATGCCATTGGTGTTGTTGGTCATCATTTTGGTCTTCTCTGCACTTATTTCCATTCCATAAGCTCTGGAGGTAGTGTCAAGCCTCTGTACCAGCTGTTCAAGTTCTTGTTCCTCTCCAGCCAATCCGTCAATGTCATCCGCAAAACAATTGGAGATTGCTCTACCCCCTATGCTGACTGTGCCTTCGGGATCTGCAAGAGCATCTGACATGATGCGCTATAGGCAGATGTTGAAGAGTGTTGGAGAGAGTAGGCATCCTTGACGCACACCGATTGTTGTTCTGAACCAGTTCCCAATGACGCTGTTATGGAGGACTGCACTGGTAGCCTTGTCATACAGGCTTTTGATGACTTCAATAATTTTAGGGCTGATGTTGTACACTTTCATTGTTGCCCATAGAGCTGCATGCCAGACTCTGTCAAACGCCTTCTTGAAGTCTATGAACACATGATATAGATGTTGTTGGTGCTGTAGGTATTTCTCACAGATTATTCTGAGGTTGAAAATCTGTTCAGTGGTACTTCACCCTGCCCTGAATCCTGCTTGTTCTTCAGCTGTGATTTGTTCAGCTTGGGGTTTCAACCTGTTGAGTATTATTTTCAGGAGGACCTTGCTGGGATGGCTGATCAGGCTGATGTGCGGTAATTTTCACACTCCTGAAGGTTACCTTTTTTGGGAAGAGTGATGACAAGCGACTGGGTCCATGGTGTAGGCCACTCCCCACTCTGCCAGATCTTGTTACAGATAATGGTGAGGGCATCAATCATCGCTTCTTCTCCTGCTTGTAGCAGTTCCGTGGGTATGTGGCCACTCCCGCTGATTCCCTTTCTTCAGCGATTGCACTGCTGCCTCAACTTCTTCCCGGAGAATTGGGAGGACGTCTTCTTCTTCTCTGTTCTCGGGACATGCTAGAACTGATGGGTCTCCATTTGGTGTATGGTTGTAAAGGTCAGAGCAGTACTCTGTCCATCTGTTCAAGACTTTTTGTTCTTCTGTAACAAATCCGTAGTTGAATAGTCACACACCACTCACAAAATAACACACGAAATATTCCAATCGCCGTCGACAGAGAAGAAGAAAAACGTAAATAGTCTCACTGTGATTATGTTCGATATGTCCTCTGTCTACAGCACCTCCTCGTCCTCCCTTCCTCTGTCTTCTTATCCTCCTATATATGTAGTATCTACTTTCCGCTCCCCTCGTTTTCTCCATCTCCTTCGTCCTTTCTTCGTCTTAGTCTTCCTTCTTCGTTTCCTTCTACGTCTTCGTTCTTCTTCAGCTGCTTCTCTCCTCTGCTGTTGCTGCTGCAGCTTCTACTTCTTCGTCTCTCTTCGTTATTCCGCTTTGGCTGCTTCTCTCTTCGCTGCTGCTGAAGTTTCATCTTCTCGTCTCTTTTCTTTATCTTCTTCGGTGCTTCTTTTCTGTTGCTGCTGCTATGGCTTATTCTTCTTCTTTTTCTTCTCCTTCTTCTTCTTCTTTTTCTTCTTCTCTTTCTACTTTTTCTTGTGCTTCCTCATCTTCTTCTCCTTCTTCTTCTCGAGGCCCCCAGTAGGAAACTTCTGCTGACAAAGGAGTTTACCACAACTAAGTTTCTTGATACATAAACTTTCTTCGGACTACTACATATACCTCTCTCTTCTCTGTCATGGGACCAGACCAGCAATACAATTCAATTTCATCCATGTCGAATACAGTTCACACATAAGCAAATTCTAAAACTAATTATAACAACTGATTATTTTGCCATGACACCAATTAATTTTATTTATACAAATAAATGTAATGCTATACACTGCAATTGGAGTTTTCTACTTTCAATCAAATAATGATCCGACTTCAATTCGTTATTCAAAATTTACAATGAACCACCATTTTCAACTCCTCCATATTCCATCTTTCACACTAGTATCAAAATTTGTTATTATTAATTTTCATTACATAACCATTACAATGAATTCATTTTAAGATACTATTACATTTATAATACATTTCAATCAATAAACAATATATACCTGAAGACGCAGCTGCGAGAAGTCAGACACACCCAAAGCATAGTATTGTCAAGAAAAGAATGAATATATTTTTGAATGTACATTGGTGAACTGTCATGTGACCAGCTCAACCAATCAGAATTCAGCTATCAATAAAAAATGTACAAATATCTTCTCACAAGAAGAGACTACAATAATATAAAGTCATCGGACCAAAATACTATAAACATGGTCTGTGACATCAAATCTGCAGTATTTTTTCCCCGATTAAGCACTTAATATTTACTCATTGTGGATAGAAATTACCTTTTTTTTTGACAATTACGCTCATTCAGTTTGCATCACATTTATGAGACTCTGTCCAGATGATGCTCATAATGTAAACACTGTATTGATTTTCAGATCATGGAGCCCGTTACATGGCTATTCTACTCATATTTTGCATTTGTATGCTTCAATTTTTTACAATTTAAATCTAAAAATCATATGGTTGTATGCGGAAATTATTAATGTTCAGAAAATATTTACCAACATAATTGCAATGTTAATTTTCAGATCATAAAACCATCGACTCGACCCACCACAGTGCATGCCAACATAACATCCATCATTCCCATCGTGACATTGAGGCCGTCCCACGTGGTCACAGAAGCCACGACTGAGCATGAGCCCCCACAAGCGTGCCAGCACATTGTTAGTACGTACCTCATCCCAAACATTCTGCACTTCATGTCTTACGCAATGGGTCTGTACTATTTCCGCATACAAGACAGCGAGCAGATGTATGCTCTGATGGAAAAGGTAAGACCGATGTTGGATGCAGGTAAATTTGTTGATGTTTTCTTGTTATCAGTGTTGTTGACTGTGACGGTGGGTCTATTGTTGCTGGGCTCTGCACAATGGAATGCTATTACCCACTCGTCTTTGTCTGCGGGGATCGGCTAGTTTAATCACCCTATGACTAATTGTAATACATTTATATGTTTTAGCTCGGTCTGTGTACGGATAGGGTTATAGAGATATCCCTGGTAAAAACTTCACTGACACACTAGCTCTCACACGGCTATGAAATATAGGTAGTCCAGCCACTTGTTAACAGTAAATATCACACATTTATTTCCTCTACTCTATACATAATTCTCTAAACACTCTATTAACTTAAATGTCCAAATTCATTTCGAATAGTTCGTTCTTTGATGGGTCTATGCTGCTACTGTTCTTGATATTTGCTACTGTCTCATCATTGACTTAATGTTGGTTTCAGGAGACTGGACTACCGCACAGTCCTTCTAGATCGTTGTGTGTGCATGTTTTCTGTGACACTTAGCTGGATCGTTGAGGAGTGTTGATGGTGTCTCCTCCATGGTTGTTGACTATTGGGCTATCGGAGTTCAGTGCTTGATGTTCCCCTGAAGGCCGAATGTCAGGGTTGACTCTTAGTGGTCTATTTGCTGCATCGGACCAACAAGCCTGCTCGTCTGCAAAACATAAGACGAGTTTCAGAGCATTTCACTGATGGCAGAAACAGCCCTCAGTGATCGCTCCACTTATACAATACAAGGGACGATCATTCTTTTAAGTTCACTGGAATCTCCAACATAATTCCTATACATACATCGTGGCTAAACTAATCACATGGGGAAATAAGTAACCACATACACATTCTCCAGTACAGCCACTGGTCTGCAATAATACACACAGGAGAAACAACAGTTTGACAGTAGAGGCTACCTCGTGATGTGCCGAAACCGGTCGAGTGTCCGCCACGTGGTCAAACAAAGTTTGACTAACATTCACAATCATAAAACATGGCAAGACTTCACAAACATAATATAACAATATTATCATTACAGCGCGATGAAACAAAAGATTGATCATTTACCTTTTTGGTTGGTTGGTTGGTTGTTTTATTAACGTCTTTTTTCATCAAGATGATAAAGACCATACATACAGATTCACGCATTTAAACAGACACATATAAACACATACATGCACACAGGGACTATTAATATCTATCTAACAGAACAATAACAATTTCAGTTAAATAAAACGAGCGACTGGAGAATTGATTAAAGCTTTTGCCAATCCCACACTTAATTCATTACTAATGTTTTTAACTGATGTTATAGTATTTACTTCAAGGGGCAAAAGAGGATGAATCTGAATACAATCAAATAATATATGTTTTAGAGTTAGAGGTTCATCACAAATGCACTTTACATTTTTACAATATTTGGTTTTAATTGAATTTAATAATATTCTGTTTGCCGTAGATGAAACTGATCTGGGAAATCCACGAAGATTTATATAGTTTGTATAGAACTGAAGTTTCTTTACAAGATCATTTTCAATATTATTTTGAATTTCTTTGGAAGACAGATTTAATTTAATTGATAAGGAATTAATATTTAATGCACCTAATTTTGCAGCATGATCAGCCCAATCATTGTATAAAAATCCACAATGTGATGGAATCCAACAAAAGGTCACTTCAGTACCACTAATTATCAATCCATGAATAATGTTCTTAATCTCAAAAATAATTTCTTTTCGTTCACAGTTAATATTAGCTTTTAGAGCATCTAAAACAGATACAGAATCTACGCATAGAACTATACTAAATATATTCAGACATAAACTAGAAATTTTATTTAGAGCCATTAATATAGCAATTAATTCCGCAGTAAAAATAGAATAACCCTTTCCTATATAAAACGATTCTGATATTTTCAAATCTGGGATAACAAAAGCAGCTCCTGTTTCCCCTGTTTCTAAAACAGATCCGTCAGTGTATACTTTTAAAGTTTCTGAATATTTCTCACATAAATGATTCCGAACTTCAACTGCAAGAAGGTTCTGATTTTGACTCTTTTTTTCATTACAATAATGTATATCATAATGTGCTGTTTCAAGTTCCCATGGAGGAACTGGCGATATTATATCCTTACGTAAATTATCAATATGTGTTATATCTAACTGGATAAGATCTTTAGTATATGTTGCTATTGTTTGAAAAGAGTGCACCTTTTGGGCATGTTTTGGAAAATCTACATCCGATCTAATAAAAAGCTCTTCATCTGTACTATTGTTTACAGCTTTTGCTCTGATAATATATTTCGCACAAGATAATCTCCTATAATCATCTAAGTTCATAATTCCTGCAAGTTTATATGCTTCTGTTGTTTTTGTATGAATAGGCACTCCTAAAGCTAATTTTATTGCCTTACTGTCTACGCTTTGTAACTTTTTGAGGTAACAATTTGGAGAAGAAAAATATGCTTCCTGTCCATATGTTAACTTTGATCTCACTAGGGCAATAGCTAAATGAACTAATGTTTTTTCATCTTGTCCCCAAGATTGTTTGCTTATAATTTTCAATAGGTTATAACTTCTAACAGCCTTTTGTATTACATACTCTATGTGTCTTTTCCAATGTAACTTGCATGTTAAATATACTCCTAAAAATTTAACCTCTTTAACATATTTTAATTTTTCATTGTCAATTACTAATTTTGGAAGTTGTCTTGGTTTCTGACCATTACTAAAAAGTACCAAATTTGTTTTTTCTTTTGATAGTTCGAGACCATTCTGATTCATAAACTGAGTGATGTTGTTTATTTCTTTTTGATATAATTTTTCAATCTGTTTTATTTCATACAAAGAGGTTTTCCTTTTTAAATTGACATTCATCCATATAGCTAGATCATCTGCATATTGAGCAAGCGTTAATCTGTTACCTAAAACTGTTGGCAAGTCACTAATTAAGATATTAAATAAAATTGGCGATATTATAGAACCTTGTGGAATTCCCATATCAGTAGCAAAACCAGAAGAATATGAGTTCCCCACCTTAACCTTTATAATTCTATTTGTCAAAAAAGTACTAATATAATTATATATACGACCAGACAACCCAATTTGTTTTAATTTATACATCAGTCTAGCATGCCAAACTCGGTCGTATGCTTTTGTTACCTCAAAAAATGTAGCCAAAACACTTTTTCTCTTTGCAAATTGTCTTTTTATATGTGTGGTAATTTTAACAATATGATCTGTTGTCGATCTCCCTTTCTGAAACCCTGCCTGATTTACAGGTATAATATTTTGTTTAATACAATAGTACGAAATCCTTTGTAATATAATTTTTTCCATTAATTTACAAGTGTGAGATGTTAAAGAAATGGGTCTATAACTGGACGAAACTGCCCGAGGTTTCCCTGATTTTAATATAGGTATTACCAAAGAAGACTTCCAAGAGTCGGGCAAGCTGCCAGTTATCCAACATTTGTTAATAATTGTATGTAAAATACTTATCCATTTATCAGGGAGATGCATTAATAAATTATAGGATATTCCATCCAAACCTACAGCTGATCGTTTTCTTCCCAATTCTAAAACAGCATTTTTAACTTCTTTAATTCCAATTTCTGAATTAATATATAAATTATTATCTTGTGGGGGCGCATTATATTCTTCAGTCTTTTCTAATATTTCTCTTTCATTTTTAACATGATGTGACAAATTATTAGAATTACTAGTTTTTGCAAACACTTTGACAAATTCTTCAGCTTTTTCTTTAGGAGTAGGGAAATTATTATTTGTTAATTTTAAAGGGCACTGTGGGAGCTGAATTCCATTTTTCATTTCTGAAAGTTTCTTCCATACCTTGATAGCATCTTTGGAATTATTAATTTCAGATTTACAATATTCAGACCAAAAGGATCTTTTTTCAAGCGCTATTATTTTATTACATTTAATTTTAGCTTCTTTCATGTCTTTAAAATTTACTTCTGATCTGCATTTTATCCATTTTTTGTATGCAGTCCGTTTTTCTTTTACAGCCGTTTCACATGTACTATTCCACCATATATTTCCCGTATGTTTTTTCTTAACAGATTTTCTTATTTGAGAAATAGAATTAGAAGCTGCGAAGTGAATACATCGCACAAAGTTATCATAAGCAGAACTGATATCATCATTATTCACAAAATCAGTATCATATTCCAGTAGTAAACTTTGATACCTTTCCCAGTTTGCATGACTATAGTTATACTTTGGTACACAATCTTCTTCAAGTTGCGTATCAACAATGTTATTAAGAATTATAATTATAGGAAGATGATCACTGCCGAGGGAATCAGTCTCAACATCCCAGACGCAATCCACAACCAGATCTGGAGTAACAAAAGTCAGGTCAATGGCTGAAGGACGATGTGTAGACACGTCAGGAATGCGAGTTATTCTTCCATCATTAATCAAAATTAAGTCAGAGTCAATAACATTTTCATTAAAAAAGTTATTATTTGTGCTATGGCAGCTCTTATCCCACAAAGGTGAATGAGTATTAAAGTCACCACATATTATCCATGGATCAGAAATGTCGAAATGTCTTATCCAGTCACTGTCTATGTTGTCAGTACCTCTTGGGTAATATATTGATGCAATGTTAATACACTGTTCTTTATTCACCTTTAATTTCACTGCAGACGAAAAGACGCCTTCCAAGTCCCTCGGAGCAGGCGATGTTAAAATGTCATAGTCTAAATCATTTCTAATGTATATTGCAGTTTGCACTTTGTTACAATTTAAATTAAATACAGGTGGATAATAGAATCCCTTTAATTTAGGCAATTTATTTTTGTTTACATGTAACGATTGTAAACATAATATATGATGGTCTTTTTCACATAAGTATTGTTGTAAATATTGTAAATTAGTAGAAATAGATCTACAGTTCCACTGGAAAATACTTAATTTTTCACTTTTCATACAGTGACGCTTGTTAACAAATATTTACAGTAACAAACGTGAGGGAGAAGAGGGATAAACAACACAAAATAAAATCACTGATTCGTCTGTATAATACGCAGTGAAATCAGAAACAAACAGTCCTGGCTTAACTAGTACCATTTAGTAGGGAAGTGAATTGGGGAGTGCGGGTAGAAATTCCCTTTCCAGTCGTAGTACCCTGGAAAGTCGTTTGCTCGGTTAAAACGCCGTGCAGGTCTTCGTGGCTTCTCCCACACAATCCTGTGAACATGACGACCAATGTTGCCAGCAAGAATACTGGAGCCCCGTTTGTTTGGATGGACATTGTCTCTCAGGGCGTGCAGTGGCAAATTGTCGTTGCTGATGAATGAAATCTGGTGTTCTTCGGCCAATTCGGAAAATACAACTGCATTAAACATGTCTTTCTTTTGTTGCAGCTTGGGGTCGGACACTACAGGCAGTTTACTGATGATGATCTTCGATGTTGGACTGCAGGAGGAGATGTTTTTTACTGACTGGACGAATTGTTTGCTTGCAGTTCTGGAGTCTTGTTTTTTCAGGTCATTGATGCCACAGTGGATAACAACTGCTTTAGGTGGGCTTCGGTTGTTTAATGCTGACCTGAAGGAGGGCTCAAGATCACCAATAGTAAAGGCTTTGTTCTTGACAGCGTCAAAGCCATAAGATTGACCCAGTCTTTTTTCTTGAATACCATTCAAGACCGAGTCATGCAGAATAATAATTTCGCTTCCGCATTCCTTTCTGCTGACGTCTGATGTTACGTCAACTGATGATGACGTAGGTATTTTGACATCATATCTTGCCTCTACTATATCATGATCTAAACTTGCTTTTTTTCGACCAAAAGTGGACCTCGGCTTGGTTGTCGCGGTCTTTGGTGGCATTTTCGTGAGTTTTGAGTTGGGACCAACTGCTGACAACTTCAAAACTTCTGCGTAAGTGGAACTATTTTTGCTCCCCGAAGCCGCACACGTCGTCTGCTTCGAAAAGGCCAGCAACTTATCAATTTTTACATCTTTCTCGCGAATTATATTTTCAAGCACGGAGATTCGGGAGCAAAGCGATTTTACAAG
Source organism: Oncomelania hupensis (assembly GCA_036898135.1). Taxonomy (NCBI): domain Eukaryota; kingdom Metazoa; phylum Mollusca; class Gastropoda; order Littorinimorpha; family Pomatiopsidae; genus Oncomelania; species Oncomelania hupensis. Next base: position 20,322,120 of record CM072523.1, on the reverse strand, counting down.
ATCTTTTAACTCAGAGATCTCACTCACTGTGGTGGTGGTGGTGGTGGTGGTGGAGGTGGTACATTCATCATCTGCTCCCGATTCCGTGCAGGTTACGACCTTGGTTTCAACGGCCTCCTGTCTTATCTCTGTTGTCAGCAACAAGGTAGCATCTCCATCATCTTTTCCGTTATTTTTCTTTATCCCCTTCATCCTCCTTTGTCCACTCCTAGTCTTGGCCATCTTCCCGTAAATGGTACAAGCGCTACCAGGATAAAAAGTTCTCTAGCTAGAGTTTGTCGCTTGTTTCTGCGTCCATGTTGGCGTAGGAATCTTCATTTACCTTTTTGAAATGTCAGGCTGTGGCTATACTGCTATGAATTGAATTTCACCCGTCACCTGCTAAGTCTTTCTGAGAGAGATTTTTCAGAGCGTAGCTCCTTCTCTTGTGAGGTTCAGACAAAGAATGACTACCTAGCCTTGTGGTAGCCAAAAGCCCGCGAAAATCTCGTCCGATACCTGTGGCGCACTCTAGAGGGGGTGGCTATACATCAGCAGGATGAGGTCACTGCCTACCTATGCTTAGCACAAAACTGACTTGTGTTGTCTTCTAGGCAGCTACTTTAATTTACAAAGGCTACAGCAGGCTGAACTATTTAAGGCATGAAGCTGTAGTGCAGGGTCTAAATAGCCTATTGTGATATTGACATCGAGTAAATTTGCCTTTAGTAAATAAATTAATATGTCAAGACCTGAAAGATGCTCCATGTAAAACTGTAAATGTTCTTAGTTCCAACATTTGAATGGTTCCAACATTTGTATGGGTTGGTTAAGGTTAGTGTTGGTTATTGGTACTAGCTTAAAAAAGTAGACTACCAAAAACAGAGACAATATCTTTGTATATTCCCCAGGCACAATGCTGAAATGTGTGTCTTTTTCAGATATCAGACACAATTATTTATACATTATTCTATGCATGAATAGACACACTGTTTGGGGTGCAAATGCTTTAAGGGATGGCCTGATTTCTCCGTCCCTTAAAGTGTTTGCACCACATGGAGTGATTTCTGTAATTATATGGCAACTGCAGTTGAACATGCGTAATGCAATGTGTACATTTGTATATTGCAGGTATTTCTGCAAGCTTATCCCTTACAAAGTGGTTCCAGTTCTCAGCAGAAGCTAGTGAAAAAGACACGACTGTTTCTGCTGTTTGGGTCCGTGTGGGTCTTTTTGACTATCTGTCTGCAAGTCTTGTATGTCTGGGCCTTCGACTTCCCACGACTGGACATCTTTGAGGAGTATGGGTATGGAGAATATTTCTAAATGTATGATTGTTACTTTTAAGTACACATGTTCGTAATTAACTCCTGTTCTGGCCATCACTGCATATGTTCTTCAGTGTTGATCTAAGATGGTCAGTTAAGAGCGTAATGTATAACAGGATTTTGTCTTTCAAAAGGGGATAGGATTGTCTCTTTGAAATTGAAAATAAATAAATCATGTTTTTCAGAGAATTTATTTTAAAAAAAATCTTTTTCTAGAGACATTGAACATACGATTTATTTTGTTGTGGAAAATCCTTAGGCTTTGGTTAGATTTAATTATGATAAACCCAGACCTGCCTACCCCCCTCAGAGTAAAAGCGGGAGACAGGGGATCGAGGGTTTGCCAAAATGGAGCTCTGTATAATATCATGGCAAAATTGGTGATTTTATAATATATATATATACAGAGCTCCATTTTGGTAAAAGCGGGAGTCCCGCCAAAAGCGGGAGAGTAGAGCAGGTCTGTAAACCATGCATCACAGAGGGGAGTACACCAGTGGACCTAACTATGGATATTCTTGTACTAGATCTTAAAAGGTGTATTATCCATGTTTAATTTAATTTAATCACTTTTATTTAGTGCTAGTGTACTAGTTGATGTGTTTTTTTTTTCTTGATATGAAAAAAAAATCATCCTTTATCAGCATATTGTTTAAGACAGTGATTGAAAGTGAATTGAAAAATGGTATTGGATGCAGGCAATGCAGTCTATCTAAAATAAAATTTGATTTCCTTTCTGTCTTCTAATAGCAACAGTGTGCTATGCGTTTGTTGTGTATGAAGGAGTGTCTACAACACGTGAATATGTACATTGCTTACAGATCGCCAATCTTTGAGTCTGATTTAGGAATAGAGCGCCTATAGCAGCCATTATTAATTGAAATTAATTGAATTATTCTTAACTATAGTACTCCCACTGCTTAAAAAGCTGCCCAAGGTGTTGGTCAAACCAGTATTTCCCTCTAGCAACTGACTTGCAAGTCCTGGAGAAATAATTGCTTCAGATCGATGTTTTGCAGCCAGGTGTTCCACTGGACAGCGTTCTCCATAGAACTGTTGGGCCGTGTGGTGTTCAACTCTGTGGTGCTGGCAGTGGTCCTCAATTATGTCACACAGTGTGAGATGGTCATGTTCTACGTCAAAGGGCTGGTCCTCCGGCTGCAGGAAAAATCAGCCGACATGAAACAAGCTTTCAAGGTAAATAGACCAGTTTCCACTAAACAGGCGACCTTGACGCTAGCTGAGTGTCAGAGATCTATCAAGCACAGGGTGCCCTCAACAGCCTCTGACATTCACATTGCGGGTTGGTGGTGCTTTCGGGCTGCCTGCCTCTATAAGCTTACTAACAGCCTGATAGCGGCAAACATTGCTGTTTTTTTAAAATAAAATTATCAATTAGTTGAGGATGGCTATATTAGTTGAGGACGATTTTATTAGTTGAGGATGATTATATTAATAAGTTTTCATAGCACAAATTCTCATCAAAACGAGTTCTCATGAAAACCTGAGAATAGTAATGTTAAGATATTTTTAATACGAACTATGGAGTCCAAATTATCAAGATTTTTTGCCACTTCATCATTAAGTGTTTATAAAATAAACCTAATTAACAAAAGCCATGTTCATTTTTCTTTTCATCGACGTTTTAAGTCTTGATCCATGTCAGCAAAGTAAAACCTTTAATACATTTGAGTAATGTTGTCCTCTTGATTAATTTTGTCCTCCTCATTGTCATAGATGGAGAGACTGAAGAGTAAAATTGTATTGTACAAACTAGGCCTGGGAAGTTGGTACAAGGAGTACACACACACACACATTCCTTGGTCCTCCTCTCTTCAATTATTGTGATGATGAATGATGATCAGTGCACACTGGTTAAAAGTCAATTATGAACGCAGGGAAAAATCTTCCTTGGGACTTCCGAGTTATCAGTTGCTTTTGTACAGAATTACGAAGGTTTGTCATTACGGTTATTATTGTATGTCTGCAGGATATTTTGTTGCTGCGACAAAGCTTGAGCTTGCTGAATGGAATCATTTCCAACATGACGTCACTGGCTCTGGTTATTCTGGCTGAGCTCACAGTTATAGGTAGGCTTTCTTACAATGTGGTGCGAGGAGCAAGTTTGTTTGCATTGTGTTGCAATTGAGACGTGCATGACAATTACAAACATTGTGTTTAGGCAGGAAGCGAGCAATGATAGCATTTATTTACCTTTGATTTGGTTCTGTGTTGTTGCTAGAGAAGCATCACACAATGTCCGTTTGTTTTATTCGGTTAATATTGTTGTAGCAATATTGAGATCTTTCTGGAATTGCTTGTTAGTTGTTTACTACCGATGGAAGGTTCGAGATCTATCTTGCAGAAAGTGGTAGAATCTAAGGACAATGTAGAATATTCTATGATATAACACAATGAGCTCTGTGGGTTCGGGCAAATAGAATAGACCCAACGTTTCCCGGCGTGTCGTAAGAGGCGACTAACAGGGGTGATGTTAGCACGGCATCACTGGGCGAAAGTCTTCTACACAGAAGTCACCGGCCAGGGCGGAGGAACCTCACGTTACTACAGGTTCAACGACCACGTGCTCAGGGCCAAGGCGAGCCACACTGTATTCGTGGATTTCGGCTGTGGCCAACAGCCTGGAGAGGATTGGGCCCTGCCAGGTCTTTTTTGCCCAAGACACAACACATGATGAGGCTATCCACTAATTCCATGCCGGATCGGTCGTCGCCCGGCTACACAAGGACCGCGCCTTCCGTTGGCCACCAGGACGGAGGTGAAAAGTATGCTACTGATGGACAAATTAGCAAGATCCGCACGAGAAACAACATCGTCATAGGAACCTGGAATGTCAGGACCCTAACTGCGGAAGGAAAATTAGAAGAACTGGCCCACGAGCTGGACCACTATCGATGGAACGTTCTAGGTATCAGCGAACTGCGCTGGAAAGGCCTAGGTGAAACAACGACTGACAAAGGCCACAAGCTCTATTTCAGCGGTAGAGATGACAGGCACGAACACGGCGTTGGATTCTTGGTCCACAAGAACATTCTAGCCACTGTCATGGGTTGCCACCCAGTCTCCAGTAGACTCATTACCATCCGTCTGAGAGCAACCCCTTTCAACATTACCATCATCCAGGCCTATGCCCCAACATCAGACTATGAAGACAGCGAAGTGGAGGATTTTTATGAAAATATACAGGCGGTCCTTGACCAAGTGCCGAAGAAGGACATAGTCATAGTGCAAGGCGACTGGAATGCCAAGGTTGGCCAAGATGCGCACCACAACTGGGGAGACACATGCGGACCCCACTGCAACAACGAGACAAATGACAGGGGTCTGAGGCTATTGGAGTTTGCCAGATACAACAATCTGGTACTGGCAAACACGCTTGGTCTCCACAAAAAAATCCAGACGATGGACATGGCACAGTCCCGGCGGGGAACATCACAACCAGATCGACTACATCATGGTCAAGAAACGCTTCAGATCAAGCATCAACATTGGCAAGGACACGCACTTTTCCAGGAGCAGACATTGGAAGTGACCACGATCTCGTGATGATGTCTTTCCGGCTCCATTTGAAGAGAGTAAATACAGCAAAGTGCACTAGGCTGAAGTTCGACCTGGACAAACTGCAAGACCCGGAGGTGGCAAAAATATTTCAGGCCCCAATTGGAGGGAAATTTGCACCACTGCTTATTTTGGGGGCAGGCGAAGTAGATGTCAACACCATGACCAATACCTTCAACTCAGCTGTAACAGATGCCGCCACTGAGATCCTTGGCAAGCACCGACCAAAGAAGAAGCCGTGGATCACACCTGAACTTTTGGATCTGTGTGATAAACGAAGAGAGTTAAAAAAGAAAAAGAACACCTCCCAGGGAGCTGATGTCTACCGAAAAATCAACAATGACATCCGAAAAGGCATGCGCACAGCAAAGGAGAACTGGATAGAAGATCAATGCCAGGAAATAGAGAACAATCTGAACAAGAACAACAGCAAGAAGGCCTACCAGACTGTGAAGCGGCTGACAAGTGTTAAACAGCCCAAAGTCTCCACTATCCAAAGCAAGTCTGGCATTTGCCTTACAGAAGAACAAGAAGTCTTGGACAGATGGACAGAGTACTGCTCTGACCTTTACAACCATACACCAAATGGAGACCCATCAGTTCTAGCATGTCCCGAGAGCAGAGAAGAAGAAGAAATCCTCCCAATTCTCCGGGAAGAAGTTGAGGCAGCAGTGCAATCGCTGAAGAAAGGGAAGTCAGCGGGAGTGGACAACATACCAGCGGAACTGCTACAAGCAGGAGGAGAAGCGATGACTGATGCTCTCACCATTATCTGTAACAAGATCTGGCAGAGTGGGGAATGGCCTACACCATGGACCCAGTCGCTTGTCATCACTCTTCCCAAAAAAGGTAACCTTCAGGAGTGTGAAAATTACCGCACCATCAACCTCATCAGCCATCCCAGCAAGGTCCTCCTGAAAATAATACTCAACAGGTTGAAACCACAAGCTGAACAAATCATAGCTGAAGAACAAGCAGGATTCATGGCAGGGCGAAGTACCACTGAACAGATTTTCAACCTCAGAATAATCTGTGAGAAATACCTACAGCACCAACAACATCTATATCATGTGTTCATAGACTTCAAGAAGGCATTTGACCGAGTCTGGCATGCAGCTCTATGGGCAACCATGAAAGTGTACAACATCAGCCCTAAAATTATAGAAGTCATCAAAAGCCTGTATGACAAGGCTACCAGTGCAGTCCTCCATAACAGCGTCATCGGGAACTGGTTCAGAACAACAATCGGTGTGCGTCAAGGATGCCTACTCTCTCCAACACTCTTCAACATCTTCCTAGAGCGCATCATGTCAGATGCTCTTGCAGATCACGAAGGCACAGTCAGCATAGGGGGCAGAGCAATCTCCAATCTTCGTTTTGCGGATGATATTGATGGATTGGCTGGAGAGGAACAAGAACTTGAACAGCTTGTACAGAGGCTTGACACCACCTCCAGAGCTTATGGAATGGAAATAAGTGCAGAGAAGACCAAAATGATGACCAACAACACCAATGGCATCAACACGGACATCAAAGCACAAGGCCAATCCCTCAACACAGTGCACAGCTTCAAATATTTAGGAGCCATTGTGTCAGACAATGGGTCTCGACAGGAAGTCCTCTCCAGGATCGCACAAACAACTGCTGCCCTGACAAGGTTGAAGCCCATTTGGAAAGACAGAACCATCAGTCTACATTCCAAAGTAAGACTGCTGCGCTCTCTGGTCATCTCCATCTTCCTATATGCTTGCGAAGCATGGACCCTCACAGCAGATCTCCAACGAAGAATACAAAGCATGGAGATGAGGTGCTACAGAAGACTTCTGTGCATTTCCTATACCCAACACATCACCAACGTTGAAGTCCGACAGACCATCACACAAGCCATTGGACAACACGATGACCTGCTCACAGTGGTGAAGAAACGGAAACTCCGATGGTATGGCCACGTCACCAGATCATCAGGCCGTGCAAAGACCATTCTGCAAGGCACAGTGCAAGGAGGTAGAAGAAGGGGGAGACCGAAAAAGAGGTGGGAGGACAACATTCGAGAATGGACTGGTTTGACACTGAGCGAAGCCATGAGGGCTGCTGAGGACAGAGAAAGATGGAGTATGCTGGTTAAGCGATCATCTGTGGTGCCCCTACGACCTTCGGGTTATGGGACAGGATAGGATAGGATAGGATAACACAATGTGTGTATCCTGTGACAATCTTTGTTCTGATTGGTTATCGATTACATCATTTTGGAATGTTCTTATTGGTTTCTGCGTTGTACACTGGGTATAAATATAGTGTTTGAGATTCAGTTTTTGACTGCAGTTGATGCGGTTTGCGTCTTTTGCTGAACAAAAGTTGAAAAACTTTATAACGACACCTCACTCTTGCCTTGTACCGAGTGAACAGGCTGCATGGACGAACACGAGTTACACAGATTCAAGCATCTGGACTGGATTGGCATTTGGCGTGTAATACATCAAGATTTGATAATGTGTGTGTATGTGGTAGTGTGTATGTGAGCATATGTATAAATGTTTTTGCATGTGTTAACTAAGAACATCACCACACGGACAGCATAAGAAAATGTAACCATGATTTATGTCCAGTAAAACGTGATGTGTTGCAGGGCTGAGCATACTGGCGTTGAATCGCTATGACATTCCTAAAGTGTGGGCCTACAGAAGTATTTTCCCTATTGTGTGGGGCATGATGCTGGCATTTCCTCTCTTCCAAGTAAGTTACAGGCTATACAAGTGTTATATGGAGTCGTGGGAGCACTTTTGATTTTTAAGTCTTTGTGTCCCTGAATGGAATTACATCAAATCTTTGAAAACATGTCTAATGGTCAAAAGAATGAAATTGCCCAAATTCTTGCCATTAGCAACACACTTTGGCTTATATATACAGCCTGATTTGACCTTACTTGATATACCCTGTCAAGTATACCAAATATACTACAGTGGGTTTACATGAAGAATGCTGGTGACCAATTTATGAAGGCACACCAACAAAACCAACACAGAAAACCCGTAAAACTGTTCTTGTAGCCAAGTGGCAGTAGAAGGGAGATTAGTTTGCCGCTGTAGAAAAGATATACTTTTTTCAAAGGACAGATAAAACCAATAGGTCCCAAGCTGCTTCAAACCATCCAATCTGTTACTGCTAGAAACCATTCAATCCGTTACATTGATGATTATTTAACAATAGTTTTATTGACAGTAATTATATTGAATGTTGTCATGCTTTGATGATAACGATAGTTGTGTTGATGATTGTTGATGATAACGATAGTTTGGTTGAAGAGTGACAGCTATTTGTTGATGGCAATGATAGTTGCGTTGATGATTGTCGATGATAACGATAGTTTTGTTGAGGATCGTTTCGCCAGTTGTATCATTTTATATTCTAGATCTGGATTCCCGTCGTGAGTAGTTGGTGCGGTGGATACACCATAGGATGTGAAAACAGCCAATATTGATGTTATTGTTAATGATAACTATATTAGTTTTGAGGTATTATGTTTTGAGGCAGGTCGTGTCAACTCAGTCTGCCTGCGCTTGAAGAAAATCTCGCTGGAGATGCGGGTGTTTGGCTACAAGAGCAGTTCACAGCTGGAGCTGGATTCCTTCCTCAACTATGTGCACAACACTAGACTCAAGGTGAATCAGTATACGCATAGAGTCCAGCACTTGTTGCATGCCCAGTAATCTGTCATTACAAATGAAAAGCACAAGTTGCATAAGGGCAAGCTTCTCTGGAACAAGTTTTTAAAAAAAGAAGTAATCTCTTATTCAAACCAATGCTGATATATGGCACAGTTTGGTAGTTCAGTTTGGCTGTGGCTGAAAGGAATTCCGATGTCAAAATCGTACAACGTAATGTCTTGAATGTATAATTGAAGTTAGATTTGGATTTGACCGAGAATTAGTGCAAGCTTTTTAGAGGGGATAGCTATTCTTGTGTGTGTATTTGTGTATGTGTGTGTGTGTTTATGTTTAGACCGTTTTTTTCACAATTTCATGAAAATCTTCAGCGTTTTTTTTTACTGACCGAGAAAGATATCGCACCCTTTTCTGGCAGAGATCCACGACCTTCACACACAACTTGTTTCTGAGGATAAAAAGATCGTTTTTATGTGGGTACCTAGTCACATGGGCATCCGCGGCAATATTGCAGAGGACAAAGCGGCTACAGAAGCTCTGCATCTAGATTTCCCTTCAGAGATTTTCCAGTTTGTTCTATACTCTGACCTGCGTTGTATGACTGGATCTTATTGTAAATGGCTGTGGCAGACCGAATGGTGTAATCAAATCAATAACAAATTATTTCAAATTCTTCCAGATTTGTCATTATTTCAAATTCTTCCAGATTTGTCCGCTTCTTTACCTAACTTTGCATCCACCCGCACTGTTTTGGCTTGTCTTAATATTGGACATACTTATGTCACCCATAGTTTCCTTTCAAAAGAAGTAGAACCACCATAGTGTTTTGCATGTCATAAATCCTTTTCCGTTTGCCATTTTTTGTCTGAATGTGCTGGTCTGGTTTATGAAAGAGAAAGATATTTTGGTTCGATACCTTTTCATGAGATTTTTAAGATATGCAATAGTGAACACCTGTTTCAATTTTTGCATGATGGTTCATTTTATCGCATATAAACCATATCATCTTGTTTTGTATTCTTGCATGGATTTTATTGGTAAGACTGATCTTAGTTACATTTGTTAACATATTTAAATGTTAACAGTTTAGTCTGATTTTACTTAATTTTGTGTGGTCCTGATTCGGCTCTTGGCAGTCGGCTGGACCCTATAAACACTGAATATCTATCTATCGTTATGTTGACGTCAAAAGAGTGTTCCGTGTTAGGGTAAGGGTAAGGGTTAGAAGACTTAAAAATACTTTAAAAAGGGGACAAAATATTACCAGATGTCAACACAACGTCTGTGGCGTTTTACGAATGTAATAACAACGCTGTCTAAACAAGTGTGGGTGTGTGTAACTGTTTGCATGAAGCCAGACATACTTCATTGCTTTGAAAATCAGTACAGTGTAACAATGTGTGGCATGACATTGCTTTTTGTTTATTATAGTTTATTGTACTTGCTTGCCCTTATGCACATTTATTTATAGCATATATATTATTGAGTTGTTACAATTGTGAGAAGAAAAGACCCTTGTATGGACAGCCTGAAAATGTTGTGAAACTTATTTCAACACTAACAGCGTAACATACTATAACGTGCATGTCTGTTTTGTAATGGAGAATTTTGACAGCACGTCTTGTGCTTTGTTTCTTGCAGGCCAAACTCTTCCACATTCCAATTCTGCCTTCCTACATTATCGCTATCATCATTCTCATCGCATTCATCTTCCTCATCCTTATCCAGACCAGCAGCATAGGCACCAAGAATGCCATCATATGACACGTATGAGAGCAGCAGATACCGAGGATAATGTGGCCGTACGCAGTAATGATGATGGTATACGCTGTCAGTGCTTCCAGTAAAAGACTATGCATGACTTCTAATTCACACCCGTCTGATATGAAAGTAAGGATTCCTCTTTGTGCGATGATGATGATGATAAGGATACCATTGTATGCTATCCATATGTACATTCTTTTGGATTGTGACAGAAATCCTGAAATGTCAGATTGTGTGTGGAAAAACAAACAGTGCAATAGTTATCATATGTAATTCAAATAGTGATAAGTGAAACATGTTCTAGAAATGTCTCGTGGGCAAAGTTGCAAAACTTTTGTTGTTATTGAATGTTTGTTGTATTTATGCAGAATGTTACGTAACAATGAACATTTGAAGGCTGTAGTGATACATTCATGCTAGGTTTTATTTTGTGTGTGTGTATGTGCCTTCTTTACTTCCTTAACCCTTTGAACCCTGGATGCCCCACCAATTCTGAGCCCATTCCCAATAACCCTATTCTAAACAGCAAGTACTAGAAAGAACAGTAAGCTTTGTACGGACCGCAAGACTAAGGTAAGGTTACGAGACCGGTTTATCGGTCTATCGGGGCACAGCTGTTTAAGGGCTAGACCGATATATCGGTCTTTCGGGTTCAAAGGGTTAAGTTTGTGTTTAGGTGTGAATAACTCACACAATTTCTAAATTATGGTACTGCATTTATAATTTTTGATGCGAATTATATCAGCATGCATTAATCTATTTAAAATAACATTTAAAAGAAATTGTTTTTATTAAAAATTCTTCTTCCCAGGATTCAGATGTATGTATTTGTTTCAAGACAGTTTTTAATTATAATTGCGTGCTCCAATCTAAAATGTTGTAAGTTGGCACCACACTCACAATTATCACTGTTGATATTATACAGTATTAACCATGTCTTTCATCATGTCAGTTTGAATAACATGTCAGTGTGTGTTTCCATTAGTGTTACAATGTTCCTGTGAGGCGTGTTTTACAATGCAAATATTCAGGTTCTTTGTCTTGGGTTTTCATTTGTTCTTTTTCGTCCAGCTTATTCAAAATTGTGTATTGCATGTGGTTATTGTTATATTTGCTAAATCTACTTCCATCTTCTTTTCATACCATTTCTATATTTGTACAGATGAATGTAATTGTATGTTTTTACTTGTGATTTTATTTCTATATCGGGTAATGGGTTTTATGTTTTACTGGAGGAATGTAAAGGCACGGAGATAACGAACGTTCTTCACATCTTGTATGGTGGAAAGCTATTACTTGTTATCATATTACCGTGTGTAAAAGATTGGCCCTCGGAACATTGCAGTTTTGAGTTCTACACATAACACTCTTTGATGTTTTTTCTTAAAACAAGTGATGTTGAAAAGTCTGTCTTGTTATTGTACAGTATTTACAGGGATTTGTGGACTATAAGTAACTGTCCTTTTCCTCCACTAAAGACCCATGAAGCTCAATGCCCAGTCCTGACTAATTGTCATGGTTTTCCTCAATTCTCAGTGTATTTACAGTTGTGAGTGAATATGTTTAAGTGGAAGTCTTCCCTTTATCACGGTTTGCAAGAGACTGGAGATTTGCGGTGTACTATTTGCGTAAGCAATGCACCTCTAGGTATGTTTGTAATGGCTGTATTTTGAAATGTACATTGTGAGTCACACAACCAGGATCACCGATCTATACAATTGCAAATATGTTTTTGTGGTGCCATATTTAAATTTTAAAAATATATATTTCCAGTCTTATTGTTATTGATGACTGTGCAATGTTTTTCCAGTCTTATTGTTATTTATGACAGTGCACTGTTTGACTTGGACTTTGAGAGAAAACAAACAAACCGAATGCATCGATGAAATCGATGTCCGGGATGGGGAAAAAGTACATAAAAATGGTTCAACTGATTTTATTTTTTCTGAACAAATAATGCCATTTTTCTGAGTACATGAAATTAACCCAAATACTTTATTTTGAAAAATAATGTGTTGAATTAAGTTTAAATTAAAGATTGGAAATTAACAACTTTTTTCCTTCCCATTATTTGTGATGAAGAACAAAAGTAATACTGAAACTTGCAAAATGAATATAAACAAATTGTAAAGTTGAATGAATGTCATGAACTTGCAGAACTTATGTACACGTACAACTCCCAGCTTCATACTGGCAAAACTTATTCTAAAGCTTTAACTAAACTTAAATTACTGAAGTTTTCATGCTAACATTCTAAATAAAAGGACACATTGACAGGTATGGAGCAGTAAAACTTTATCACTAACGCAGTTCACACTTTTGCCAATATGGTGCAGTGCAAGCTCCTTCAGGTCACCAAATGTTCACAGGCAGCCTAACTCTTGGAATTCACTGAATGAGTGAAAATGCTTGCAATTTGCTCTCCGCTCACCAAAGGTGTTCTCACAGCAGTCAAGTTGCTCACTCACTGACTTCACCAAAGCTTTCACGGAAGTGATGAAACTTGGCCAGCTCCGCACTGGACACTGTGCGACGGTGAGTGGTGATGGACTTGGCAAAGTCTGTGAAGTCCACATCGCGAGGGGTCACCTGTGGAACAACAAATTTAACAACTATAATCCACAAGTTTTATTTTCAAGTAATTCGTACTTAAAACTTGGTCAACCATCATTATTATTTGATTTATAAGCTCAGAAATTAGTTGAAATATGAGTTGAGAAAAGTGCCAAGGGCAGTTTTGAATACCTTATCAGGTGGAAAATTAGACAGATGAGCTCTGATGGCACCTTGCTGATCGATAAGGCAAGGGGTGAAACGGCCGTCTGAAATATGAAGGCATGCCACACTGACAATCAAAATCAATGCCATTTTATAAGGTTGTCTTAACATTTCCATAGAAAAGGGCTTGTAATGGTCTGGAGTTAAATAAGAAGAAATTGGTCCAGGGGTCGCCGAGGTGCTGGTAGAGAGTGTAGGTGAATGCCCCCCTTCCCTTGGCTCCCCTTCTTCCCCCGAGAATAAGAATTGTTGCATTTTATTCGTGCATGTTTGATGACCAAAAAACATAACATAGTGAAGGAAAGACTTGCTTGCTTACACACAGATGAACTCTTGAAGTAGCCTGTATTTATCGATGCATATCTTAAAGTTATTATTCACCAAAAAAGTCCAACTACAAAGGTAAGTCACACATGGGTGCCCAGCTGACAGTCCCTATTCACCAATAAAGTCCAAATTTAGTTTTTAAAATTTTCATACATTATGATGCACAACCCAAATCTTGAAACAGTGTTTTCACTGGCAATGGCCGGTTTAGTTGGTATTTTAAAGAACTTCGCAAGATTGGTTTGTTTGCGTTTTCTCTAAACAGGTTTTGGAGGTGTTTAACCAACACTGACTGAAAGCTGAATGCTGCACACTGGCTTCACAGATTGTGCATCAGCAACACTGGCTGAAGGTTGAAAGATGCACACTGACATCACAGATTGTGCATCAGCAACACTGACTGAAGGTTGAAAGATGCACACTGACATCACAGATTGTGCATCAGCAACACTGACTGCAGGTTGAAAGATGCACACTGACATCACAGATTGTGCATCAGCAACACTGACTGAAGGTTGAAAGATACACACTGACGTCATAGATTGTGCATCATCAACACTGACTGAAGGTTGAAAGATGCACACTGACATCACAGATTGTGCATCAGCAACACTGAAGGTTGAAAGATGCACACTGACATCACAGATTGTGCATCAGCAACACTGACTGAAGGTTGAAAGATGCACACTGACATCATAGATTGTGCATCAGCAACACTGACTGAAGGTTGAAAGATGCACACTGACATCATAGATTGTGCATCAGCAACACTGACTGCAGGTTGAAAGATGCACACTGACATCATAGATTGTGCATCAGCAACACTGACTGAAGGTTGAAAGATGCACACTGACATCATAGATTGTGCATCAGCAACACTGACTGAAGGTTGAAAGATGCACACTGACATCATAGATTGTGCATCAGCAACACTGACTGAAGGTTGAAAGATGCACACTGACATCATAGATTGTGCATCAGCAACACTGACTGAAGTTGAAAGATGCACACTGACATCATAGATTGTGCATCAGCAACACTGACTGAAGGTTGAAAGATGCACACTGACATCATAGATTGTGCATCAGCAACACTGACTGAAGGTTGAAAGATGCACACTGACATCATAGATTGTGCATCAGCAACACTGACTGAAGGTTCAAAGATGTACACTGACATCATAGATTGTGCATCAGCAACACTGACTGAAGGTTGAAAGATGGACACTGACATCATAGATTGTGCATCAGCAACACTGACTGAAGGTTGAAAGATGCACACTGACATCATAGATTGTGCATCAGCAACACTGGCTGAAGGTTGAAAGATGCACACTGACATCATAGATTGTGCATCAGCAACACTGACTGAAGGTTGAAAGATGGACACTGACATCACAGATTGTGCATCAGCAACACTGACTGAAGGTTGAAAGATGCACACTGACATCATAGATTGTGCATCAGCAACACTGACTGAAGGTTGAAAGATGCACACTGACATCATAGATTGTGCATCAGCAACACTGACTGAAGGTTGAAAGATGCACACTGACATCACAGATTGTGCATCAGCAACACTGAAGGTTGAAAGATGCACACTGACATCACAGATTGTGCATCAGCAACACTGACTGAAGGTTGAAAGATGCACACTGGCTTCACAGATTGTACATCAGCAACACTGGCTGAAGGTTAAAAGATGCACACTGACTTCACAGATTGTGCATCAGCAACACTGGCTGAAGGTTGAAAGATGCACACTGACATCACAGATTGTACATCAGCAACACTGGCTGAAGGTTAAAAGATGCACACTGACATCACAGATTGTGCATCAGCAACACTGGCTGAAGGTTAAAAGATGCACACTGACATCACAGATTGTGCATCAGCAACACTGGCTGAAGGTTGAAAGATGCACACTGACATCACAGATTGTGCATCAGCAACACTGACTGAAGGTTGAGTGCTGCACACTGGCATCACAGTTACATGAGACTGTTTAGCTTTTTTTAGCCTCAAACAGCAAGTTCTCCATTGCTCGTACTTGATTTCTGACTGGCACACTGTACAAAAGGCTGTTCCATTTCTTGAGCTCTTCCTCAAATGTTATCCTAGCCGTTCATCACCCACTTCTTTTTCCATCCTTCCCACATCCATGGGTTTTCCACGCTTTACAATCAACTGCCTCGCCAGGCTAAACAATGTGTTGCATTCATTTTACTGGTACAATTCGGAGATGCGCATTTCTGTTTTTCCGTTTGACTTACGGACACGCACAAAACACTTGTTTATTAAAGGAAAATCGTTGTCAAACTTTTGTGTTCTATGGAAAAACATACTGTTCTCGGGGTGAAATATTTTTTACAACAGCGGAAATCTGCTGAACCACGGAAAATTACAAGCCCTGATAGAAGCCATGAACATTGATGAATAAACTGAAACCCCTACCACGGAGCTGTCTCCAGTGTCTAGCGGCCTGCATGTCCCTGATAGGTTGGAAGAGGGCGCCCATAGTCAGCGTAGCAAGGTCACTGCCTGAGTACCCTTCAGTTCTGTCTCCCAGCATCTCCCAGTCGCTAGTGCTCAGCTCAGTCTTGGTGGAACGACTGTGCAGCATCATCAGCTGTATTCTTGCAGCCCTGAAACCATACTGAGTGAATTAAATGAGCTAGGTCTATACAAAATAAAAGCCGATTTATGATTCTGGTCTAATAGCAATAAAGCTGACTTATCATGCAGTGCAGTTTTCTTCAGTTTTTTTATACCACTATTTATCAATAATGTTGATGCGTATGACATAGAATCAAGCCACCTAACGAGATTCAGCCTGCACAAAATAGTATGCTGAAGTGAAGTTTGATTAACCTGTGTTGCTCAGCTCAAAGCGCATGCACTGAAATCTAGCATAAATACAACAGTTCACTGAAGCCAGCATTAAAGTCACTTTGCTCAAGAGACATGTACATTGGGTTGACACTACAGACCATCCCTGCAGCCTTTTACGTAAATTGATAAAAAAACAATGTTGGTCCTGTTATACCTATCTGGCAGAGGAATATAAATCCGCTTCTGGAATCTTCGCAAGAAGGCAGAGTCGAGTTCCCATGGACAGTTTGTGGCACACATCAGAAACACATTCTCTGCTCCTGCGTTGTCATGGCAAAACAAAGCAATCATCAGTTGAATGAAAAGTTTCTTATGCTAGAAGGAGAAAAAAGAAGTAGAAAAAAAATGTAATGAGGAAGAAAACCAACTGTTGTCATAAAAAGATGAGTGGCTTGCAAGTGATTGCTTGGATATTTGTGTGTGCGTGTGTGTGTGTGTGCTTTCACAAGTAGAGGAGTCCAAGAAATGGGTCACACAGGCCTCCGCTTGTCTCTTATTCCTAATGAGAGGTATGAGTCTCAGCTACGCTATGTGGAAATGGATCAAGGGCTAGGGTTATGTCCTCCCCCATGGGGGTGCCAAGGGTTTAAGTATATATAGTATCCCCACTTTCTGGAAATTTAGTGCTTTAAATTCCCACTGTCGCTGTCTTTGTTCTTTCTCATTCCTACTCTGTTCTATCAATCTACTATACTATCTTCTTCTTCGCTAGACCAGTCACCTACCTTTTTTCTTTAAAACTCTTCCAGGACAAAACTCCTCATTTGTGTGTGAGGTCTGTTGGATCAGCTTCAGAATATTGGATGCTTTCTGCCAAATGGTCACTGTGGCTTCCTATGATGTTATTATTTGGCAATGTAGTCATTTTATATGTATGTGTTTTGTTGATATTTTATAATGTTTATATTCTATTTTGTTTTTGTAAATGGGGATTCGATAAATTAGAGTATAGCCTCAGCTTCCCCTGCGTGGGATGTCTTTATTGTGAAGTGACCGGCTGATGGAGTGCCTTCAGTGTCACCAGTGTTTCGGCAGATCTTTTATGCGGATCATGGGCGAGTCCTCTTTCAGCAAAGTTGTGGTCTTGATTTTGTGGTCCTGATTCGGCTCTTTGCAGTCCGCTGGACCCTGTAAGCAATAAATAACTAAATCTGTAACGTAGTTACTACTTATCAGTCACTTACCCTCAGAGGACTGCATCTACTAAGGATTCTGCCCAGGGTGCTTACAGTTCTTAACTCGAGTCACCTTAAGCGAAACTATTCCTTTTGTAGTTGAAACATTTTTTGTTGTCTATTTACAAGTGATAAATTTGTGGAAATACCTGATGTATCAGCTCCTTCCATCTGTTTGAGCAGCTCAGTCTTGATGCGACGTGTATGTTCGTCTTCTCTAGAACTGCGCTGTCTGCAGATGCTGTCTATCTCGTCTATGAATATCACCTGAGCAGACATCAATCAGTTTTGTGTTAAAAACTGAGGAAAGTGTACAAATATTGAAAGAGCTTACAAAGCAGGAGATTAAAGAGCTGGGAAGCATTGACAACAAAAACGGAAAAGAGTTTACAAAAACGCTTTAAATGTGGTATGTAAAGGTTTCACACTGGTGTAGAGAACATTTTTTAAACATGCTCCCACTTATTGTTTGGTATTATGATAATTAACCTAGGACTAAAAAAAATTAAATACAAATTTATTTAAAAGCGCCCACCACCATTCTTATTGTAATGATAATTGCAGAAGAACTGTCCAGCTAATGCAAATAGGACTCTTAACACACACGCGCCACCAACACATTACACCCACATTCATAGAGTTTACTCACCGACTTTCCAGGTTGAGCTGTGGCATGACAGAAGAGCTCCTTGATCAATCTAGAATGCCAAACAAGTCGTTTTATTTTGCAGTTTTACATGATCATTAATGAACATTCAATCAGGCATCCGTTGGAGTGCCGGGGGTTTCAGTATAAATAGTATCTCCACTTTCTGGAAATTTAGTGCTTTAAATTCCCACTGTCGCTGTCTTCCTCATTTGCTCTTTCCCATTCCTGATCTGTCCTATCACTCTGCTATACTATCTTCTTCTTCGCTAGATCAATGACCTACCTTTTTTCTTGAAAACTCTTCCTGGACAAGACTCCTTGTTTGTGTATGAGGTCTGTTGGATCAGCTTGGGAGTGTTGGACGCTTTCTGCCGGGTGGTCACTAGGGCTTCCTATGATTGTATTATTTAGCACTATAGGCATTTTATATGTATGTGTTTTGTTGATGATTTATAATGATGTTTGTATTCTATTTTGTTTTTGTAACCGGGGGTTCGAGTAGTTGGGCTAAAGCCTCCGCTGTCCCCTGCGTGGGATGTCTTTATTGTAAAGTGACTGGCCGGTGGAGGGCATTCAATTTTCCCACTAGGGTTGTTTCGGCAGATCTTTTATGCGGATTGGGGGTTGTCCGGTCCTGATTTGGCTCGGAAGAGTCCGCTGGACCTAAAGCAACAATCAATCAATCAATCAATCCGGCCTCTTCAACATCCCAATCATTCTACCTGTTGCTACTGTACAAAAGATCAACACTACAGAGTAAATAGGTTCCAGTTCTTACTTTTCGCTCTCCCCGACCCAGCTGGAAACAATATCAGCGCTGGAGACACTGTAGAAAGTGGACTGCACTTCTGAGGCGATGGCCTGAGCTAAGCGAGACTTTCCAGTTCCTGGAGGGCCAAACAGCAAGATTCGCTTCCAGGGCTTGCGACCACCTAAGAGTGAAACATCACAGCATAAAATTCGGAGAATTAAATGACAGACATATTGAACACTTTAGGGTTACTACCACTTCACTGATGTTTTTTTTTTATTTTTGTGTTTGGCTTTTGACAGCCCAATCATGACATCTTTAATGATGATAATGATGATGATGATTATAATGAAAGAAACTGACCTTGAAACAAATGCGGAAAGATGAGTGGCATAACAACAGCTTCTTGCAGAGCCTGTTTAGCCTCAGACAATCCTATCACATCTTTCATCGTGATGCCACTGCGCTGAACTATTGTTTCCTCTATCGTCAACTGTCGTGACCGCTTCTCTTTTTCCTTCTCTTTTGTCAATTCTTCTCTGTCACCATCATCTGTTGATGTTGAACATAATCGTATTATTACCAATGACTTCATTATCATCATCATCATCATCATCAAAAGCACCATGCTCGATCACCATCGTTGCCATCAGCATAATCATCATCGTCGCTGTCATCACAGCAGCATCAACGGCCTGTTAGTCGTCACTATTTTGGTTAATGAAAAGATAAAAACTCCAAAAAAGAGACAAGTGAAGCAATGCGACATTGACGACTACAGCGAATTCAAACATGTAGAATATCTACCTTGACGATGCCAACTGCAAAGAAAATAATAACACTGACAAAGACGATGATAACGACAACTGTGATAACCGGGTAGAGTTAGGCGGCAACAATAACAATTACTTACTCATTGGTGGTGCAGCAGGCCTGTTAGGTCTAGGTCCGCTGAGCTGCTGAATTTTGCGAGTGAGAACATTTCTGTTCGCTGCCAGACTTTGACTTAAACTGTTCAGTGCACGCTTACAAAACAAAACAATTTTAATATGTAGTGCATATAATTATGATAATTCAAACAACAAGAGAGGTAAGGTCGAATTGAATTCATCTGATCTTGGAATTTTAATAGTAGAAGTAAAGTAGTAGTAAATAAATAGAGGCTTAAATTTATGCCTCGTGGCCTATTCCACGCCTCTTCAATGTTTTACATGTTTGCGAGGGTCACGCTAGTGCATTTTTTGAAAAAATATAATGACAAATAATCGTCATTTTAATTCTTTAAACTTAGCTATAAATTTAGAATTGTTGTCCAGAAGGTTCTTAAAAGCGTTGACATTTTTTGCAAATTTTGTGTTAAATGGGAGACCATTCCAATTTTTCATGACCCTATTTGCATAAGAAAACTTTCGAATATTTGTTCTGTTATAATTTACCAACAATTTATACCTTGCTGATTTCTAGTCTGGTTGTTGTTTATCAGAAACTGCTGTTGAAAACTAACAGTGAAATATTTTGAATAACAATTAAATCACTACTCAACCTTCTTCCCTTTATCATTGGCAAGTTTAAATGCGTCAACCTTTCTGTGTATGTCATGTTTGCGCATCCCGGCAGAATCCTTGTGGCTCTACGCTGAACCTATTCAATCGCGACTGACAGTCGTTTCAAAAATGGCGACCAAGTGACATTGCCGTACTCAAAATGAGAGCGGACCAATGCCTTGTATACAATATTGAAACTATTTTTATCCAGAAGTGAAGGGGGTCTTTTTATAATTCCAATCATCTGATTTGCCTTACTTATTACTTTTTGAATGTGTTGATCGAAGGATAATGTATTATCAAAAACCACCCCCAGATCTTTCTCTTCCATGCACGTTTGAACTTTTTGTTTTCTATTACCTATTTTCATTAGATACTTATGGTTTGGGTTGTTTTTCATAAATGCATCACTTTGTACTTCTGGACATTAAAATGCAGATTCCACAAGTCCAACCAATCTTGCAATTTGTTCAAATTCTCCTTTAACTTAATATAATCATTAGACTTAACATACACTTTGGTATCATCAGCAAAAATTTTGCAAATACTTTCAACGTAGTCAGGTAAATCATTTATACAAATTGTAAATAAAATGGGTCCTAATACCTTGAGGGATTCCACTACAAACAGAGGTACTTGATAAATAGGATGATCCTACTCTTACGGACTGTAACCTTCCAGATAAAAATCCATCTAAGGACATTACCAGTATTACCATATGACTGAAGTTTGATGAGTAATCTTTGTTGTGGGACAGTATCAAATGCTTTCCTAAAATCTAAATAAATTATATCAACTGGTTCTCTAACATCTAAAAACCTTGTAAAATCGTCCATCACCTCAATCAGTTGCGTCATACAAGATTTTGTTTTTACTGAACCCATGCTGACAGTCAGAAAACAAGTTATTTGATGTAAAATAATCAACTACAACATCTCTTACTAACCACTCTAAGACTTTACATAGTATACATGTTAAACTTACTGGTCTATAATTACCTGAGTCCGATTTAAAACCATTTTTAAATAAGGCAACCACTTCAGCAGTTTTCCAATCATCAGGTATAACTCCCGATTCCAGTTACAATAAATATGAATGAATAAAACACATAAGACTTGAGACAATTCTTTACTCAGCTCTTTCAAAACCCTTGCTGGAATTTTATCGGGGCCCTGTGCCTTACTTGTACCTAACCTATTAATCTTATCCATAGCTGCTTTGGGTGTTATTCTTAGGTCAGCTAATCTCACTCCATCTGATCTTGAACTTTCTTCAACATTCAGTAAATTGCCAACTTCTTCACCTGTAAAAACGCTAAAAAAAAAAAAGTGAATTTAAAATATCTACTTTGTCGGCATCAGATGTAGCCAGGCTGTCATCCTGCCTTTTAATGCACCAATTCCCAGATTTATCTTCGTTTTTTTGTTGAATATATTTCACCAAATCTGTTGGCTTAGTCTTACAATTTAATGCTATTTTTCGCTCATATTCCTTCTTTGTCTTTGTAATAATATCTTTACATTTGTTTCTCTTTTTAATATAATAGCATTATCTTTTAGTTACTGAAATTTTTTTTTATATGGGCGAAGAGCAACATGAACCCCGTCACTACCTGCAAATAAAATGATAATTAGCCTACCTGGGTGTAAGTGGACTAAATGATCCAGTCTTGATTGTAAGCTTACATGTAATATACTAATAAAACTAACAGCAGACAATACATGAATCGACGACAATAATAGAAGATATAAGATTGCACAACCTTCTGGAGAGGATCTTGCTGCGAGTTGCAAAGCTCCTGAACAATGGTTTCAGCCCTCGCTATGTTGGTCACCATTAGATGAATGTTGACGTTGCTCTCCTTCTTCCCCTCTTGCAGCGTTTGACGCATGCTGAAAGACCATTATTTGCAACACCACCGTAATTGAGAAAATCCTACAGTAGACTTAAAGCACTTTAATACATTTAAACAATCAGTAATGGCAAGAGTGCAAAGGAGATTTATAGAAAATGATAGCGTTTGTTGTTGTTGTATCAAATTTTATTCATCAGATTAACATAAGTTGTACTGATAAAAATACTGTACTGATAGCGTTTCCGAACACTGAATAATCATGTAGAAAAAGAACTAATAACTTGCTCAGTGCTTCCAATTGAAGTTTTCCCACTGCATACTGGTGATACTGTCAACTTTAAAGGCAAATCTTCATTAGCCACACCCGAGTTATTCCAATATTAGTTCCTTTTCTACAAAGGAGAATTACTTATTTTAAATTGCAAACATCGTATTCTATCTGTACATTTCGTTAGCAGACAATTTATCACATTGATCAGCAACAACCTAGGTAAGTTAATTCAGTGGAGTTTCAAACATTAAACTTCATTACTAATTTACAGACTTGTAATTCAACATTCTATGACTGACAGCATTATTGAAAACTGCAATGAGTATGAATTATGATAAATATATTGAAGATGGGCAGAGATGTCGGATCTAATGCGAGCAGTCTCACCAAGCAATGGCCTCTGGAACAAACCAAAAATAAAGTGTTCAGTCGTACATTACATTTAAGGTGTTATAATAGCATTTACAGAATTTATAACTTATATGGGATAAAGCTGATTTACATAGCCATAGGCCAAGTTTAAAGAAAAAAAAAATCCTCACTTCACTGTTTGAGTTTATGATCTTTATCCCATGTACAAAAGTCTAAACCATAACATCTAAGCTAGTCCTAGGTCTATGCCATGAGGTAAATGTTATGGTTTACCGTTTAGACTATGGGCATGGCTATATCACTCACCAGTCACCAGCACGTAAACCGTCTAAGTTCTACAGCAGGTACCAATCCCGTAACATTTTGACTGGCTAAAATATGTCATGTACATTGTACATGTAAAAGTTTTTTTTGTTTAGAGTATAACTAATCATAGCCATAGAGTAGCCTAGTATTATAAGTATAAAATAGATTTAGACAATGGCTATCCGCTATGTTAGTACAATTCAATAAATAATAATATCGTTTCATAAAATCGCGCGAAAAAACTTCATCGACCAATTCACTTTCTAGAGCTTCAGTTTTTCCGTTACCAATGAGATTCATATACAAACCTGTGTATTTGTCTAATTCTTCCGTCTCCATAACTGTTTAGAAACCTATAAAAACACCACCTCAATAAAGACGCCAGTTGCAAAAACAGTTTGTCTTCTGCTGTGAAAATAAAGGGGAAGCTAGCCTAAGAGCAAAGACGAAAACTGAACTAAAAACCATAAACTGAAAATAAAATAAAAGTGAAATCGAAAGTTCCGTGTGTGTAACTCGATGACAGTTTAACTGTCAAATAAATAAATACATAAATAAATAATGAATTAAGATTAATGTTATTATTCCATTATTTCCTCAAATACATGACGTCATATTATAGAGCTACGTATTCGTTTGGCTGTAGAAAAAAAAATCAAACAAATAGCAGGTAGAGAGGGGGAGATGGGGCAGGGACCTCTGTTTATAGTCAAGGTTATTGGGTCTAGGCAAAGCACTTGAGGTTGAGTGGTGCACATATGCAGCCCGTACGCAACGCCCCTTTCCTCTGTAGTCCAGTCCCCCCCACCATTGATTGTAAATATTATGCATTTATACTCTGGCCACTGGAGAGTACGCTGGACTAAGCACCTTGTGTTTGTTTGCCTGTACACTTTTATTGAATTGTCCAGCTCTTATGGACCTTTAAAAAAATATTATTGTTATTATTATTTTGTTTTGTAAAGCTTGTTCGCCATGGTCATGGATTTCCCGCAGATATGTCCGGTTTCGAGCGTCAGTAGGCAAGATGAGCCAAGACTTTGTAGTGCGTGTAGCAAAGCTGTTTGCAGACTCAGTTGTGTCCTCTATATTATAAAATTCTTTATTTTTCCCTTTTGTTATTATTATTATTTTAATTTTGTTTGGTTGCTCGCTATGGTCATGTGGGAAAGTAGTAATGATTTAATGTATTAATACTATATATGTAGCATATATATGCTGTATTAACTCCATAGTATTAGTAGGAGAGACTTAATAAGTACTTGTATTATCATAATCTTACGTTCTATGTTAATGACAGTATAAATATACATAGTTTACTAGAGTTATCGTAATTAGATACATGTTATTTTAAACATAAACGTTTTTTAAAACAATTGTATGCTTTTAGTTTGTACATGCTTTTTTATTTTTTTTGCTTTTTTTTTTTTGGCGATGCAATGTGTTTAGGCCTATGTGTTTAATAGTTTACGAAATTTTTAAAATTAATTCTGGAAAGGTTATTAATCACTTATGACTTAAAAATTGTTATTATTATGCCCTAATATTTACATCCCATATAAATGGCACAGGTACGCCGAGACAAAAATGTATCCAACAACAACAACAAATCTACGCTTATTGAGGTTTACATTACATTATTATTGCTTTAGGTCCAGCGGACTCTTCCGAGCCAAATCAGGACCGGACAACCCCCGATCCGCATAAAAGATCTGCTGAAACAACCCTAGTGGTAAAACCAAAAGCTCTCCGCCAGCCAGTCACTTTACAATAAAGACATCCCACGCAGGGGACGGCTGAGGCTTCACCCCAACTTATCGAACCCCCGTTTAAACATCATTATACATTATCAACAAAACACATAGGCCTACATATAAAATGCCTACATTGCTAAATAATAACATCATAGGAAGCCCTAGTGACCACCTGGCAGAAAGCGTCCAATATTCCCAAGCTGATCCAACAGACCTCATACACAAAGAAGGAGTCTTGTCCCGGAAGAGTTTTCAAGAAAAAAGGTAGGAGGCTGGTCTAGCGAAGAAGACGATAGTATAGCAGATTGATAGAACAGAGCAGGAATGAGAAAGAGCAAATGAGAAAGACAGCGACAGTGGGAATTTAAAGCACAAAATTTCCAGAAAGTGGGGATACTATTTATACTGAAACCCCCGGCACCCCAACGGGGGTGAACTTATTGAGGTAAGGTAGTCTTGGTACTTGGCACCGAGATGAATCTCCGGAAGGCCTACGTAGACCTAATACCTCTATTTATTACAAACTTCGCCTGGTGCAGTCATGTTCTTTCCAGTCGAATTTCTTTGAAGTCGGCCTTTGACTGATATGAGTCGTGGTGCGATTCACAATAAATTGGGTCCATTTCATTTCAAAGGCGACTAAATATCGAAGTGAATTTGAGGCTTTGTGTGCGTGTGCTGTATAGGGCCTACAAGAGGCTTAAATCTTTGTTTCTATTAACTTGTTCGACATTTCTGATTTGGTTAGGTCCCTTCATAGAAGCAATTTAATACGACAGAATATTTTTAGTAACGAGTTTGAATGCGGGGATTTACGGGGCTTATCGTGGCGTCAAGCGTGCTCTCTCTCTCTCTCTCTCTCTCTCTCTCTCTCTCTCTCTCTCTCTCTCTCTCTCTCTCTCTCTCTCTCTCTCTCTCTCTCTCTCTCTCTCTCTCTCTCTCTCTCTCTTATCTATTTATTCTTGTTGTTGTTGTTATTGTTTTTTTTTTCATTAAGATATTCTTGTTATAATAATAGTGATGATAATGGTGGTGATGGTGGTGTTAGTAGTAATAATAGTACTACTAATTATTATTGTAATTGTTATTATTCATATAATTGCAATTATTATTATTATTTTTATTATTATTAATTAGTCTAAAATCTTTATCCCTAATAAAAAAGTTTCAAAGTTTCAAAGTTTCTCTCTCTCTCTCTCTCTCTCTCTCTCTCTCTCTCTCTCTAAATCTCTCTCTCTCTAAATCTCTCTCTCTCTCTCTCTCTCTCTCTCTCTCTCTCTCTCTTTCTCTCTCTCTCTGTGGAAATGAAAGTGAAGGCGCGGCAACCTTCTTCTTCTTCTTCTTCTTCTTCTTCTTCTTCTCTTGTTAACTCATTGGAGCACAGCAGGAGGCTTCAGCAAGTTCTTTGAATCTTTCCTCTCAAACATGAAATATATTTTGCTTCGGTCGTGGGACCAAAGACGCAGTGAGAAGAGCTCTATCGGAACCCTCAATATGAACCCAAAAACATAAACTGCCCAGCCGTTATAGTGGTGTAGGCTACCCAGTTTACAGCACAAAGATGGCGTCGGATTACGTCAAGTGCGGCATGTATGTATTAAGAGTCTTATGTCTATGCTAATTTTAGGACGTAAAGAGTCGCTATTTCCATATTTAATTATATTAAATTATTTTAAGATATTCCTGCCAGTGGATTAACTCACATTAAACCTCCATAATCAACTTTCCGGTAAATAAATAACCATTTGCTTTCGAGGATATTCTGACAGATCAAAAGAATAATTGTAGCTCTAGGGTACGCCTACACACAGAATGTTGACATGCAAACTTTTAAAGACTGAATATGATATTCGCTTTTTTTGTGCGTCATATTAGAGATAAGATCGTTCTCTAACACTTTGATCCAAATAGGGAAGGAACTAGGCTTATTTTGGGTAGGATATTCTGCTTTATTAATTTCATCAAGTTTGATATTGGATACTCAAAATGAGTAACGAAGCATTGACGCAATCTGCAAATGTCACAGAGGGGAAAATGCCATCAACATCTGGACTCCTTTAACTGTGTATTGCTCCACGTTCAGTTTTAAACTCATTGCCCTTTGTAACATGTGATATTCTCGTCGCCTAGCCCTTATAAATAAGGGCCGGGGCCGTCTGACCTTTCCGGAACTAATAATTTGTGAAAGTTGGCAGCTACATGTAGCTATATATAAAGGCGAATATCTTATACAAAGTTGGTCAGACGAACTTGTCGTAATCGGTCTCGCCAGCAAGCAAATCTTTTACATGTCAACATCGTAAGCTAACCCACTGAAGGTGTTTAGCCCGGAAGGCAGGTTTTCTCTACTTTCTTCGAGCCGTTATACTTCGTCACAACCTTTTTAAGATACAAGATGTATTCCTTTTTTTTTGTAATCAGTGATTATCTGTATTCGGCTCACTTAGTCACGTTTTCGAGAAAGGGGTGAAAAATCTTACTGTTCTTGTAGCAAAGAAGGAAATAATCTTAACTTAACTTTAATAACTTTTCCAATGTAAACCTTTGGACGAATGAATGTTTTATGTCTTAAGTTTGATAATAATTCATTTCAATGTCATTAATTTTGGGAATTCCTATACTGAAGTTCAATTTAAAAATGTTAATGTTCTTGTATCTAAGAAGGAAATAATCATAAATTGACATTTCTGCTAAAATAACATGTTTATGTTATTGATTTTGTTAAATACCATGCCGAAGTTCAATTAAATATTCTTGTAACAATGAAGAAAACAATCTTAAATGAACCTCATATTCTTTTAATATTTTTTTATGTTATTGAGTTTGTAAATTTTTGTACTTAAGTTCAATTGTAAAAATCTGAAAGTTCTTGTAAAAAAACATGGAAACAGCCTTAAATTGACCTTTTTGCTCAAAATAATAATTTTTTTGTTATTGATTTTGTTAATTTCTGTACCTACGTTCAAGTATTAAACAAAAATAATCTGAATCTTCTTGTAACAAACTATCTTAAATTGACCTTTCTGCTAAAATAATTATTTGTATGTTATTGATATTTTGAATTCCTGTACCGAAGTTCCATTTTTAAAAAGAATCTTGATATTCTTGAAACAAAGAAGAAAATAATCTTACATTAACCTTCTTGTAATCTGTAAAATGAATGGCGAATGTTGCAGCCTTGAAGTAAAATGGTCAATAGTTAAGATGGTTTAAAAAAAATCTAATGGAGTCGAGTCTTGAACGGCCAACTGATAGATTCATAAATTAATGTGGAAGAATTGAGTGGCCTTCTTCTTGTTATAATTATTTTTGTGTGATTTTTGTGTTATTGATTTTATGAATTTAGGTACCGAAGTTCCGTCTCTGACACAGAAACAAAGGGAGGAGGCTTGCAAAAGTGTTTTGCCTGCGTTTGTCATCCTTGGTGGCAAAGGAAAAAAACCAAGATGATGCTGCCACAGTTAGTTGTCACTGTTCTCATTTTGGGAATCTGCCACTCAGTCCCACTGAAAAGAGTAAGTTTCCTCTTCTTTCTCTGTGTTGTATTTCTCTCTCTCTCTCTCTCTCTCTCTCTCTCTCTCTCTCTCTCTCTCTCTCTCTCTCTCTCTCTCTCTCTCTCTCTCTCTCTCTCTCTCTCTCTCTCTCGTTGTTGTTGTTGTTGTTGGTTATGTTGTTGTTGTTGTTGTTCTACTACTACTACTACTACTACTACTACTACTACTACTACTACTACTACTACTACTACTACTACTACTACTACTACTACTACTACTACTACTACTACTACTACTACTACTACTACTTCTTCTTCTTCTTCTTCGAATTTTGCCACCATCACCACCCGCTCCCCTCCCTCCTCCCTTCTTTCCCTCACATCACCACCACCACCACCATTACCACCATCATCATCATCATCATCGTCACCACCACCACCTTCATCTTCTCTCTCTCTCTCTCTCTGCCTCCTCTCTCTCCGCCTCTCTCTCTCTCTCTCTCTCTCATTTAATTATAAAATATCGGTTAGTTTGTTGATGTTACGTGTTTTGCATGGTTTACATTTCTGTTAGATGTTGCTTTACTTTTCAAAGATATTGTATTTATTTATTTGATATGTATGCGTGAGCGTTTGTTTATATGGCTATATATTGATTGATGTATTGATGTTGGTGTTGACATGTAAAGTAAGCTCCTCGGGAAGTTTGAGTTGGATCCTGTTCTGGCCAGCTCCTTGAGCAGCTCTTGAGCTGGAAAAACCTCTGTATATATGTAGGCCTACGATGAAATAAATAATGGTGTTAACATGTAGGTCGCAATAGTTCCATGTCACAAAGTCATGCTCTGAGCACGCCATAGTGTCTCAGGCATCAGAAGGTCGCATTATAAAAATATTAATTTAAAATGCATAATTTGTGCAGGTTCTTTGAGCTGGCAATCGAGCTTATTATAATAAAAGACAAGCGAGCTTATTATAAAATAGCAACGACATGTGTTATTTACGCACTCATTTACAGATTTAGGCTATACAACTTTATATCATTGCAATTTGGTAGAAGTCTGTATGATAGTTCCGGGCACTAAAGGATATTTAATTTCCTAGCGAAAACGGATGATATCACACTGGAAACTTGTATGCTGGGGACAAGGAGTTATCAGTTATGTAATAACTTTATTAAGCATAGTTCCAGAGCTGTAAGCTCAGATCGGCTGCTAATGTCTTTGGCTTTGTCCGTCCGTCCAGTGCCCGACGTCCGTCCGGAGACGTTTTTTAAAGGAATTATTTCTTAAATAGCGCTTTTAAAGCTCAGAGGGCTGCTCAAGGCGTTAACCAAAAGCAGAATCTAACTCCAAGAGCCCAAGGCGCCAACTTTCTGCTGTTGCACACCGTTTAACGCCGCACCAGACAAGTGAGCAAACCTGAGGAGAAATAGGAACACTATCACTTATATATAATGCTTACTATTTGTGTCTGGCACTCGCCCGTATAGAACTTTGAGCGTCAAGTCCATGCCATGGAATGCATGCATGAATTCACCAGACTAGGACTCGGCTATACTTTCGTCCGAATGATTAATAGCTTTTTTTTTTGTTATTCGTGGCCACTAACCACTCGTTATTGTATAATTATTTTTATACGAATCGTGTTTTTACTTACTGACAGTTTAAACGCTGGAGCGTGCGCACGACCATGACAGTTCCAGCCCCCGATCTGCCCCCAAAGGATCTTGCTGACGTGCTGGCCACTGCTCCGCACATTCGTTACTCAGACTGGGATATGGTCAGTTAATGTGTTGTTGTTGCTGATTTGTTCAGTCATCGATAATCTGTTGTTTGTTTACCCCCCCCTCCTCCCTCTTCCCCTCCAGAGCTATAATCACGCTTGTGTTGTGGAATTATTTCTGCGCTTAATCAATCAATATTTAATATATTGTCTATTCACACATTCGGGTAATATTAGACATTAATTAATAACAAGAACAATATAAATCAAATCACAATTAAGAAACCTTATAACAAAATGGAATGAAAGAGGAAGAGGGATTTAACACCAAACTATACAAGTCTACCAATAGGAGTCATTGCAATAATTTTCACAACTGCTGTTAACTGTGAATGATGTAATTCTGCGCTTAATAACTTGTCATGAATTCATTCAGTTAGATCGTGTTTCTTGGTATCGTCCTACGAGATATACTATACCACGTCTTGTCGTAGGACGCAAAACACAATTTTACAAAGTTTCTTGATTTTATGTTGTTGTTGCTGTTGTGCTTCTCCTGTTGTCGTTTTTCCTAGTGATAGAGGAGGATGACAATGACGAAAACCATGGGTAACGAAACGACACGACGATGATGCTCCCCACGACAGCGATCATCAAAGACAATGAAAAAGACGACATTGATGATGATGATGATGATGATGATGATGATGATGATGATGATGATGATGATGATGATGATGATGATGATGATGATGATGACTAAGACGACGACTAAGACGACATTGATGATGATGATGATGATGATGATGATGATGATGATGATGATGATGATGATGATGATGATGATGATGATGATGATGATGTTGATGATGATGATGGTGTTGATGATAATGATTTTAATGACGACGACCACGATAATGATGATGATGACGACGACGACGCAGCGATGATGATGATGATGATGATGCAGGGACTGACGGCGGTGAAGAGCAGCCAGCACAACGCCTGTTTTATTTTTGACCTGGATCCAGGATTCTTCCTTTTCGACGAAGACATCCAGACCATCCTTCACCAACAAGTAGGTCAACAGGGCGACGGGAATTACAATAAAAAAATTTTTTTAACAAATTAAATTAATCCATCAATCAATAAAAATAAAATGATTAAACAAAAAGATACGTCAGCTTGGACTTGGTGTTGCTAGAATCGGATTAAAACGTTAAATTTTGTTGGCCCTTGGTTTAAAAAATAAAGTTGCATTTTCCTTCATAGGTCAACTCATGGGCTTACGTTTGACTTGTAGATCAAATTAATGTTGATGTTGTAAGGACACAAAATAATTATTTGAGTAGGACTTTTACTGGAATCTTCGATATTGTAGATTAGAAAAACTTATTACCATTGCGCTTTATTCTTCAGCGCGTACAAATGTTGAACTTGGGAGGGTGTGCGCGTGTGTGCGTGCGTGTGTGTGTGCGTGCGTGGGTGTGTATGTGCGTGCGTGGATGTGGTTTTCATGGTGAAATACTCATAACGAAGAAATGATTAGGATTTGTATTCCCAGGAATGAGAGTATAAACTGAGGTCTGGTCCGTCATTGCACGCATTTCATCGCACGGACTTTAAAGATCCTGAAGCTCCTGTCCTAGGAGGGTGAGCGCCAGCTACACAAATAAGCCCAGCGAGCTCTAGGCCCCTTCTCTACTCCCCATCGCCCATCGCCCAAGATTGAGCTCAGTTGTCTGAGCGTCAGATAATGCGCCTAAGGCATCAGGTGGGCGCCTCGGGCAGCTTGAGTTAGATCCTATATCGGCCTACGCCTTGAGCAGCTCTGGAGCTGGGAGAGCGCTATATAACAACGAATAAATAACTTTTTTATAGTAATACTACTATTACTAGGACTACTACTACTACTACTACTACTACTACTACTACTACTACTACTACCACTAATAATAATAATAATAATAATAATAATAATAATAATAATAATAATAATAATAATAATAATAATAGCAGGTTCACGGACCGGCTATCTGTACCAACGTAGACGGAAGGAAAAGTCTATGTATTGATTAGATTCAAGCATTGTTCACAAAACTTGTATTCAGTCACTGACATGTGTAATGCTAACTGCTCAGCTATCACACATAACGTTGATGTGTCTTTATGGGGACAATAATTCTGATTCTGCAGGCTCCCGAAGTGATTGACTCTCCGCCAGCTTATAACCACTTCCGCCAAAGGGCAGGACCGCTCATCACGCCCATGTGCCAGCACACGAACATCTATTGGCTAAACAACGACGCAAACCCGCCTCTTCCGCTTACACAGGATCCTCCCACAGATCTCCCGGAGCCAATCAGACCCAATGTTGTCAGGACACCCTCACCGATTGGAAATGGCAGTCACAATACCCCGCCACCTCCGAACGCGTACCACCAATCGCAGCAAAGCAAGAAGCCTCAGACCGCGCTTCCCCTGGAACAATATCATCAGCAACAGGAACAGGCCAATCAGAGCTCGCCGCCGGCAGGTCATGTGATTCTGACTCCGCCTCCGCTGAATATTTGGCGCCAACAGCGTGCTGAGAAATGAGAACAGTTACAAAAAGATAAGTGGAACATGGCGCCTGTTGCTTTGGTGCACTACATCCGGTGTATGTATTATCTCCTCTCTTGAGTGTGACTGTTCACCCTAAAAGAAACTTAGATCTTTGATGCTCTTACAAAATTCCCAAAACCTGGATGTATAGCTTCCAAGATGTTTATTTACTCAAAAATACCTGGCCATTAAAATTACAGTTCTAACAAAGGCCTTGCATATTTCTGTTATAGCTCCGACCGTTTGGCCCAAGCTTTATTTAATTTGTTTTGTACCTGTTTGGTAGGTATTGTATGTAGATGGGTGTTTTAAGTCGTGTGTGTCTTTTGCACTCCTTTGTAAAGAGCTATATAATGTTGTGGGTCTAAGCACAGGCGCATTAACCAAGAAGAATTGACCCTCGGCAAGAATTGTGTGGATCCCCGATAGGGACGGGTAAAGCAGTAGTACGTATCATACGTAATAATAATAATAATAATAATAATAATAATAATAATAATAATAATAATAATAATAATAATAATAATAATAATAGTAATAATAATAATAATAATAATAAACATTTGTACAACGTACTGCGCTACCCATCCGCTATAGGGGATCCATAAAAATTTTTGCCGAGGGTCCATTCTTCTAGGTTAATGCGCCTGTGGTCTAAGCCATGATTGTTCCAAGTGAATGCGTGAAAAAAAGCGCTTTGAACATTTTTGTCAGAGTTTGCGCTATGTAAAACAAATAATTATACTACATGAAAATATAGTAAAGGCGTAACACGTCCTGATGATTCTACTGTCTCCTCTCCGCACACACCAACAGCGAGAGAGAGAGAGAGAGAGAGAGAGAGAGAGAGAGAGAGGCGGGGGGGAAAGAGAGAGAGAGAGGGAAAGAGAGAGAGAGGAGAGAGAGAGAGAGAGAGAGAGAGAGAGAGAGAGAGAGAGAGAGAGAGAGAGAGAGAGAGAGAGAGAGAGAGAGAGAGAAAGAGAAGCCAGACAATTTTATTATCTCATAAAGAGGAACAAAGACATGATTAGCTAACAGTACTAAAACAAATTGCGACGAATGTATAAGAAAAGACGATTACAAACATTCACTCATGAAATGGTTGATTAAAAATAAATGCAGAGAGACACAGAGGCAGACAGACAGACGGCCAGAAAACATTTACTCAGATGAACAGTCAGAAAAATAACTTTCAAAATAAAGAACAGTATTTTTTATTATAGAAATGTAGACTCACCCAGGTCACAATCAGTGACTTACCAAAAGTTGGCACAAATACAGAAAAACACACACACTGTTATTGCCCATTACATCTCAATCAAAAATGAAGGATTTTTTTTTTTTTTTTGGGGGGGGGGGGGTATCGATCAGTCGTGAATCTGAGGCAACACACTCTCTGGAAAACATCGTTATCCTATCTGGCATGCAGAAATAAAGAGAACATCGGACTAAAAATGGTTGTTAAAACCCTGGGTGGATAGCATCTAATAATGAGTACATATCCAAGATGCCATCATAAACTCCAGTTCCTTCTCTTTGGGAGATACAAGTACCGCCCTGTGTTTTACCCACAAACATGTTGTCTCCCTTTGTTAACCACCATATTGGCCATTGTGCTAAGATGGTCTCCCTTTGTTAACCATCGTATTGGCCATTGTGTTAAGATGGTCTCCCTTTGTTAACCATCGTATTGGCCATTGTGTTAAGATGGTCTCCCTTTGTTAACCATCGTATTGGCCATTGTGTTAAGATGATCTCAGCACTTACAACTACCAACATGTGTTTTACCCACAAACATTTTGTCTCCCTTTGTTAACCATCGTATTGGTCATTGTTTTAAGATGATCTCAGCACTTACAAATACTTATTGTCTAACTTTGAAAAAAAGGCAAGTTTTGCGCTTCGGTGGCATGTTAAGAATGAGTCTTCTCTAAGATCAGACAAGAGTTCTCTAATATGCGTTATAAGCTTTATATTTTTAGCGAAACAAGATAAAATAGGAAAGAAAATTTCCTTATTGTGTGTTTGTTACACTCGAATCGATGTTGGTGATTTTCTATCAGTATCTGATTCAGCCCCAATGCTGAATTCCTGATAAGGTGTAACTCAGATTCGTTTATCCACGCAACCCGTTCAAACAGCATACAAGTCACAAAGTCGACGTATGAAGTTTTCCACTTTTATTCAGCACACATCAACAACTGCATACAATTCTCAACTCAACTCAACAACTTTCCACTCTCAAATTTCACTATCAACTCACTTTCAACAACAATCTACAACAACTCCACAAAACAGCACGGCACATAATTTTATAACCTCTCTCTCTTCCCGAACAATTTCAAATACAGTAGAAATGACGCACTACCACCAATCATTTAAAAGATCGTCATCACTGACTTACGTCAATACATATTTCTTCTCCTTCCGGGACGTTCCTTCAAACTTCGACAATTATCCCGAAACTTCGATCGATAGTAAACAAGCGGATCCAGAGAATTCTAAAACAATATCGACTAACGAAAATTATCAACGTTATACAAAGCCTCTCCTAACAACAATGCAAACTCAAATCAAAGGTAAATAAACTCCATTATTGAATACTTTGCAAATCGAAACGATTAGATCTATCGTGCGCGTTTCCGACGTACTAACATTCGCGTTTCAACGTAACATAACCCCCCACTCAAGAAGAAATTTACCCAATTTCTTTCAACAACGTTGAAACGTAATGCACAAACAAAGTTTAGAATTAAAACTTATTTCGGACTGTCTGAATACTGTCAGTGTTCACAGTTCATTCACACAGAGTCAATGTTCTTCCATCCGCAAGTCTATCTGGATATTGTCAATGTTCACACTTTATCTACACAGTCAATGTTCATCTTCAAGTCTGTCTAGATATTACCGATGTTCTTAGTTCACCAACATAGTCAATGTTCTTTCATCCGCAAGGAAACGACGCCCTCGTCAGTTGCGGTCGTCATCGGCCCAGGGTCAAAGACAGTGATCTCGTGGGCTTTCCTGGAGTCAGTGCATCCTCCGTTGTCTTCCTCTTCCGTCGGATGTCCGACGCAGTCGACGTTGTCAGCTCCCAGAATGCATTCGCTGGGTCTCACGGTCAGGTTGGCTTCTGCGAGACGGTGGAACAGCTCCCTCAAGGTCTGCAGATGCTCCTTCCAGGTCTGGGTGTGGACTTCATGTTCGACCAAAGTCGTAGAGCCTGGGACATCGCTGAAGTTATGGGGAAATTCGCCCATAAGGTCCTTGAGCTCCAACTCTTGACCTTCCGTCAAGCCTGGTTCTAGCTTAACGTCATCGATGCCTTCTTTGCTGTGGAAGTCTCCAAGTTCCAACAGTTCCTCGCTGTCAAAGCTGTTGTCGATCTCAGCTGCTGTTGCCACATGCACAGTCTCTGATGTCCTTTCCACGTACAGCTTAAGGAGGTTGGTGTGGTATATCTTGGAATGCTGGCCGACCTTCACCTTGTAGTCGTTGATCCCCACCACGGTCTCCACTTCGTACGGGCCTTTCCACTGCACCAGCAACTTATTGTGATCAGTAGGTAGCAGCACCAGCACTTTGTTGCCAGGTTTAAACTTCCTGTTCACAGCCCTACGGTCATAGTAGTGCTTTCCACAGTCCTGGGACTTCTTCAGGTTTTCTCTGGCTATCTCGAGAGTCTGCTCCAGCTTCTCCCGCAGCTCAAACACGTACTGGTAGCTGTTCTTTACCTCTGGGGTGTCTACTTCTTTCGTCCACAGTTCTTTTAGGATGTGCATCGGCCCTCGGATGGTTCTTCCGTACAGCAGCTCGAACGGAGAGAAGCCGGTGGACTCCTGCGGTACTTCTCTGTAGGCGAAAAGTAAGGCGTTGATGTAGCGATGCCATTGTCTGGGCTGCTCGCTGCACAGTTTCTTCAGGGTGGACTTCAGCGTAGCATTGAACTTTTCGACAAGCCCGTTGCACATTGGATGGTAGGGTGTCGTAGTCAAATGCCGGATGCTCAGCAGTCTGTTGACCTCCTTCATGCAGTCAGAGACGAACTGCGTCCCGAGGTCTGTCAGAATTTCTTCAGGCACTCCAAGTCTACTGAACATGTCCACCAGTGCCTCTGCTACAGTTTCAGTGTCAATCTTCTTCAGTGGCACTGCTTCTGGGTACCGAGTCGCATAGTCCACTAAAGTCAGTACCCATCGATGACCTTCTTCACTCGGAGGTCTTATTTCGCCGATTAAGTCTAAGGCCACCCTCTTGAAAGGTCGGTCGATCAGAGGCATCCTCTGCATAGGCACTTTCGGGACCCTTCCTCGAGGTATGGTCTTCTGGCAAATGTCACATGATCGGCAGAAACGGCTGACGTCCGCATGAAATCCTGGCCAGTAGAACACCGCCTGGATTCTATCCGACGTCTTCTTGATACCCAGGTGACCTCCCATGATTGAGTCATGCGCTACTTCCATCACCTGGCGCCTTAGGGGTAACGGTACCAATACTTGACGTAGTGGTTTCCCTCCGTTGACCCTCGGGTGCTGGAAGATTCGATACAGGATCTTGGCCTTCACCTCAAAGTAGACCGTACCACTGCCTTTGGTCACGTGGTCTTGGCGGTTCCTGTACTTGTTTAAAGTACTATCAGCTTCCTGGAGCTGGATCAGCTTATCTCTGTCCACGATGGCAGCTTTAGAGTTGTCGGCGACCTTCAGTGGCGTAGACGTCTTGTCTCTCTTGGCCTGGGCCCTGGTTGTAACGGCACCGACGATCTCTGGTCGGCAGGGCTGAGCCGGAGTAACCACATTGTCCCGTAGCAGCTCTGTAAGGTCTCCATCGGGAAATGGCAATGGATCCTCCTCCACAACTTCGACGTGTTGAGTTGAGGCAGGACTCCACTCTGGATCGGGGTCGTCGGGTCGCCTCGCGCCGTCGATATTCCCGATCATCAAATCGTACAGCGGCTTCTTCAGGCAAACCGCTTCGACTTCGCCTATGTAGAAAGGGGTGTTGACATGAATTTTTGCAACTGGCGCTTTCACACATTTGCTGTCGGCCATGAGTGTCCATTTAGAATCGCCAGTGAATTGTTCTTTAGCGATTAGGTCTTCTCTGACGATGACCCCACTGCAGCCAGAGTCTCTTAAAACAGTCACTTCATGATTTCCGACGCGTCCCTTGGAAACAGGCATGTTCTGTACGGTCACAGCTGCGCTAGCGACGACGGGGATGGATTTCCCGTTGGCAAGGAGGAGCTGGCCATCAGTCATGCACTCTTGCACGTCCGCAGGGGTAGCTGTGCGCTCGGTCTCACTCGGAAGAATGACGCTTCCGCCGCACACCTGATGGTCAGATCTACTAGTTTGCCGTTGATTGGAGAAACGTCTCTGTCGGTTGCCCGCCGCTGCACTGTCCGTACTGCTCCGCTGTCCGCTACTTTTGTTTTGAGGACAGTTAGCCGCTCTGTGGTCTGTAGCGTTGCAAGTGAAACAGCCTCTTGAATGCCCTTCCCTGGGAGGTGGCGTGGAGTCCGTCTGTTTCTGGTTCGTCTGGCTCCCCTGGATCTGGTTCACATGGTTTCCAGTCTTCTGAAAATGTTTCGTCGCGCTGGGTGGCCCCAGGGTCTTCCCATGAGCGATGAGATATCTTTCAGCAGCCTCAGTCACATCTTTAAGCATCTGCAGCTTTTGTTCTTCTAAGTGGGTCGCTAGGTCCTTGTGACAGGCATTGAGAAATTGTTCCTTCACGATCAGGTCATGGAGACTGTCGTAAAACTTCCTTTCGCCTGATAACTCCACCCACTTGTGTAGATATGACGACAGGCGCTCCACAAACTGCTTTGGCGTCTCGTCTGACTTAGGCCGGCATTCACGGAAGCGTTTACGGTAGCCCTTCTCTGTAAAGTTGTAGCACTGCAATAGGGCCTCTTTCAAGACGTCGTAGTCTTTAGCGTCATCGTCCGACAATCTGGTGTAGACGTCGAGTGCTTGCCCCGTCAGAAGTGCACTTAGTCGAATCGCCCAGTCTTGAGGTTGCCAGTTAGAGCTTTTGGCAAACCTTTCAAATCTCGCCAAATAACTGTCGATCTGGTCCTTCCCGTCGACAAACGCTGGCAATTTTGGAGCTTTGTTGTCACTGATAACTTGTGGCGCATGCTGATTGTTTTGGATACGCGCCAACTCTAGCTGGTACTGACGATCAGCTTCTAGTCGTCTCTCTTCCATCTCTCTTTCTTGACGCCGCTCTTCTCTTTCTTCTCGGCGACGCTGCTCTTCTTTTTCTTGACGCCGCTCTTCTAATTCTCTTTCTTCTCGGCGACGTTGTTCTTCTAATTCTCGTTCTTGTATTCTCTCTTGGGA
This sequence comes from Oncomelania hupensis, assembly GCA_036898135.1. Taxonomy (NCBI): domain Eukaryota; kingdom Metazoa; phylum Mollusca; class Gastropoda; order Littorinimorpha; family Pomatiopsidae; genus Oncomelania; species Oncomelania hupensis. The sequence goes on along the minus strand of CM072523.1, from coordinate 20,282,963 downwards.
TTTGACGTACTCCGTCAGCTGTTTGCCTTTCAGATTCAGTGCAATCCCTTTCTGCCAGAAGTCAGCCATCTTGATGCTTTTCTGGAAAGTTCTTTTCTGGAAAGTTCTTTTTTGGAAAGTTCTTTTCTGGAAAGTTCTTTTCTGGAAAGTTCTTGACTGTGCTGTACCTTTCTAGACTGTTCTAGAACATCACGCTTTCTGCAGTAGCGCTGATGCTTGCCACTAGTCGTTTTCGCTGACGCAGGCCCCGCTGTCCTCGTCGTATGCGACGCTGCACCACGCTGGTGTTGATGTATACGCTCCTGTGCTGAAGTAGACGCGACGTCCGCTCGCCGCTCTCTGTAACACTGGCGATGTAGCTCCGAGACTGTCCCTCGACGTAGTCTTGCGGCAGCCACGTAGTCCCGATCTGTTGTTCGCTCACGAAGCAACTCTTCAGCGACTACACGCCCTTGCAGTCAACCCGAACCTATCGGTGATGTAGTCCCAGTATATTGGCCCCTCTCGACGCAACTTGATGGCGGCTACCCTCGATGACTGCCTCTCGTAACGTTGACTCGCTTGTTGTAGCAGTTGAACCCTTGGCTATGGCGTGAATCGCGGCTTGACCCCCAAAATGTTACACTCGAATCGATGTTGGTGATTTTCTATCAGTATCTGATTCAGCCCCAATGCTGAATTCCTGATAAGGTGTAACTCAGATTCGTTTATCCACGCAACCCGTTCAAACAGCATACAAGTCACAAAGTCGACGTATGAAGTTTTCCACTTTTATTCAGCACACATCAACAACTGCATACAATTCTCAACTCAACTCAACAACTTTCCACTCTCAAATTTCACTATCAACTCACTTTCAACAACAATCTACAACAACTCCACAAAACAGCGCGGCACATAATTTTATAACCTCTCTCTCTTCCCGAACAATTTCGAATACAGTAGAAATGACGCACTACCACCAATCAAATAAAAGATCGTCATCACTGACTTACGTCAATACATATTTCTTCTCCTTCCGGGACGTTCCTTCAAACTTCGACAATTATCCCGAAACTTCGATCGATAGTAAACAAGTGGATCCAGAGAATTCTACAACAATATCGACTAACGAAAATTATCAACGTTATACAAAGCCTCTCCTAACAACAATGCAAACTCAAATCAAAGGTAAATAAACTCCATTATTGAATACTTTGCAAATCGAAACGATTAGATCTATCGTGCGCGTTTCCGACGTACTATCATTCGCGTTTCAACGTAACAGTGTTCCATATAAAATAGAGACCTATCTCTGTGGCCATTTTTAAATGTTGGTCCTGATTTGGCTCGGAAGAGTCCGCTGGACCTAAAGCAATAATCTTGTCTTGTCTTATTTTTAAATGTTCAGCCATAAAAGCCAGCAAAAATACTCTAGACTAAGATAATCGTGTAGGAAACGAACATCTTTTTGTAAAATGTATACAATTTAACACCCCGCGATCGTATAACGCCATATATTGTCCGTTTGAAGAAACATTTCACGAATAAATATGTATGGAACGTAAAACGAATATATATTATATTGCCACAAACAAGATTCTTGCACAGTTCCAGTTATGTAACACACCTTACGACATGTACCTCTGAAACACCCACGTCATAACAACGATATATATCATATGGTGTATTTCTGTGCAAGAGTCTTGTTCTATATATTTGTTTTATATTCCATACATATTTATAGGCCTATACAGTCAACACATGGAAATTCGATGACAACGCTCCAAAAGGCATACTATAAAAATTACTTTGTGAAAAAACAATTAGATAGTTACGCCACAAACAAATTCAAGATTCAGTTCCAGTGTTGCTTTTTTTTTCTTTTTTGGGGGGTAGGGGGGTGGTACAACGCAAAAAAAAGAACTAACAACCACCTATGGGAGACATATACCTACAAGCAAACAATTAAAGTTTAGCTTCACAAGCAACCAAAAACATAAAAAACTTTATGGATTTTTTCCTATTTGGTTTTGCTGTTGGTTTTTATGATGATGATGATGGTGATGATGATGATGATGATGATGGTTGTCGTGGTTGAGGTGGTGAAGGTAGCGTACGTGGATTAAGCGTCAGCATCATCTATGCCTCATCGATGCCAGTCCGGAGAATGAGGTACCTACTAACAGAGCATCATCATCATCATCATCATCATCATCATCATCATCATCATCATCATCATCATCATCATCATCATCATCATCATTATCATCATCATCATCATCATCAATCATCCATCATGATCATCATGCTCGAGTTGCGCTGTGCCTTTAATCCCTTGGAGGAGAATACAAAACGAGGTGGTCTACTGTACTAGTCTATGAAAACATGCATTCCATCGCACGGACTTTAAAGATCCTGAAACCCATGTCCTAAACGGGAGAGTGGCAGACAGATATAACCACATCCATCTCTTCAATAAGGGTATTGAATGCAGTCAATCTAAAATTTGAACAATAACAATTCGAATTCCTTTCCGTGTGCGTATGTGTGTGTGTGTGTGAGTTATATGATTACCAAGTTCTTAAAGGTTCTTTAGCATGTTGACTTGTTACGGGACAGACTGATTGGAAGATTACACTTTATAATTACTCTAATATCTGTATCCCTAATTTTTTAAAAAAAAGTTATAAAGTTCGTTCATCACTTTCTCCACTGCTTTAACTGTGTAAGACATCATAGCATGTACTTAAATAACACGCACTAAAGTTAAAAAAAAAAAAAAGAAATAATAATAAAAACTTCCAGTGGCTCACTTTGTGGTTGCTGCAACTCACCAACAACGGTGCATGAGTACTGATATCCCTTCCCCCCACCCCAATCACCCCATTCCTTCTCCACCTTTAACCCTCACCCTATATAGATAACGGCCAGTCGCAAAACAACACCAGTGCATTTCCCAAGTCCAATGGCAGATAGGGGGTTTCCAGTATGACAGGGCGGTTTGTCATAATTCAGGGACAAAGGAGCTTTGTGAGTAGGACTCGGTGTCTGTCTGTCCCGGTCTGTCGGTCCGCTCTCTACACCACGCCTCCCCACCCTATCTCCCTCTCTCTCTCAATCTTTCTACTTCTCTCTCTCTCTCTCTCTCTCTCTCGCTCTCTCTCAAGGCAGCAAACCTAATGTCCTTATACCACCAGTTTTCATTAAACATTTTGACCATCTTGTTTAAAGAGCAACATGACCTGCGCCGCCTTATTTAAAGCAATCTATTCACTGCTGCAGCAGAATGCTACCGGTCCAACAAATACAACATGCCTCGAACACGAATTGACCTGTTTAAGAATAGCTTTGCATTCTCTGGACCTCTAATCTGGAACTCCCTTTAAACATCAGATCGTGAACCACTCTTCCTTCATTCAAACGTACATTAAGGCAACATTACCTTAATTTGACTTAACCACTGATTTTGTGAACCGTTTCACAATGCGCTTCTTGATTATTTGATCAGCATTTGATGCGTCTTAGAATGTATGTGTAATTGTACCACCTGATTGTTTGATATACATTGGGTTGTTTGTTATGTGTTGTGTAATTATAGCACCATAATAACATAATAATTTATATTTGTTCTCGGGTTTCAAAGTACCAATGGCTCAAATAATAGATTTTTACTAGTCAGCCAGCTAGATTAATTGGTCTCAGGAGAAGAAGAGCTGGTGATAAACACTGGTTGACTGGACTTGGGCAGCAATCAAGATGGACAGAACGCATCCACCACACGTAGCCACAAAAGCAATCCACCCTGCTTCTGCCTCTTTTATGCCATGTGGCTGAAGGATGATGTTCAGTACGCTGGACCAGCAGTTAAGAACACCTTGTGATATTCCATATGGCAAACTGATCCTCTTGTTCCTCTCCAGCCAATCCATCAATGTCATCCACAAAACGGAGGTTGGAGATTGCTCTATCCCCTATGCTGGTTGTGCCAGCAAGGGCATCTGGCATGATGCGCTCTAGGAAGATGTTGAATAGATAGATGGATAGAGTAGGCATCCTTGACGCACACCGATTGTTGATCTGAACCAGTACCCGAGGGCGCTGTTATGGAGGAATGCACTGGTACCCTTGTCATGCAGTCTTTTGATGACTTCAATAATTTTAGTGCTGATGTTGTACACTCTCATGGTTGCCCACAGGGCTGCATTCCAGATTCGGTCAAACGCTTTCTTGAAGTCTACAAACACATGATATAGATGTTGTTGGGGCTGTAGGTATTTCTCGCAGATTATTCTCAGGTTAAAAATCTGTTCAGTGGTATTTTGTCCTGCCCTGAACCCTGCTTGTTCTTCAGCTATGATTTGTTCATCATGGGGTTTCAACCTGTTGAGGATTATTGTCAGGACTTTGCAGGGATGGCTGATGAGGTTGATGGTGCGATAATTTTCACACTCCTGAAGGTTACCCTTTTTGGGAAGAGTGATGACAAGCGACTGGGTTTATGGTGTAGGCCACTCCCTACTCTGCCAGATCTTGTTACAGATAATGGTGAGGGCGTCAATCATCGCTTCTGCTCCTGCTTGAGGCAATTCCGCGGGTATGTTGTCCACTCCCGCTGACTTCCCCTTTTTCAGTGATTGGACTACTGCTTCAACTTCTTCTCGGAGAATTGGAAGGATTTTTTCCTCTACTCTGTTCTGGGGACATCTGCTGTTGACTTCTATTTCATCAGCTCCCAAAATGGGCAGAGATGCGAATTTCCCTCCTATTGTAGCTTGGAATATTTCTGCCACTTCCGGGTCTTGCAGTTTGTCCCGGTCGAACTTCAGGCTTGTGCACTTTGATCAAGAGATCGTGGTCACTTCCGATGTCTGCTCCTGGAAAAGTGAGTGTCCTGCCAATGTTGAACCCTGATCTTATTGTTGTTATTATTACATAAACATATAGTAAAGGTGTAACATGTTCTGATGGTTCTACTACCTTCTCTCGCGCACACGCCAACTTAGAGAGAGAGAGAAAGAGAGAGAGAGAGAGAGAGAGAGAGAGAGAGAGAGAGAAATCAGATTACTTTATTATCTGAAACAGAAACTAAGACATGCTTTGCAGTAATAAAACAAATTTCGATGAAAGTATAAGAAAAGACAATTACAAACATGCATTCATGAAATGGTTGATTACAAATAAATGCAGAGAGAGAGAGAGAGAGAGAGAGAGAGAGAGAGAGAGAGAGGGAGAGAGAAGAGACAGAGAGAGAGAGAAGAGAGAGACAGAGACACAGAGACAGAGAAAGACAGCCAAAAAACATTTACTCAGACGGACGGTTAGAAAAATAACTTTCAAAACCAAAAAGTACTTTTTATTATGGAAATGTAGAATCACCCAGGTCACAATCAGTGAGCGAGTCATCAAACACTTGGCAGACATATAGAAATACACACCCACCACTTTTGCCACGATTACATTGCAATAAAAAAAATTAATGAACTTTTTTTTTAATATATTGATCAGTCTTAATCTGAGTCAACACACTCTCTGGAAAACATCACGTTATCCTATCTGGCAAGCAGAAATAAAGAAAACATCCAACTGTGAATGGTTGTTAAAACCCTGGGTGGACAGCATCTAATAATGATTATATCTAAGATGCCATCATAAACCTCCAGTACCTTCTGAAAAAAAATCGTTTTGGCAATTGTGTTAGGATGGTCTCAGCACTTACAAATACTTTTTGTTTAACTTAGAAAGAAAAGGCAAGTTTTGCGCTTCTGCGGCATGTTTAGAATGAGTCTTAATAATAAAAATTTGAATAATTTAAAAACAAAACACGCTTCTCCCTAGTAAAATATCAAAGGCGCTGTATACTACATTGCCAAGCTAATTTAGAATAAAATTAAAATTTTAAAAAGACATTTAAATTTAACAACACTTAAAACTATATACACACACTCCCTAAGATCAGACAAGTGTTCTCCAACCTGTATAATAAGCTATAGACTATATATATTTTTCTCTTTTTTTTGGAGCAAAAAGCAATAAAATTCGAAAGAGAGCTCCTTATGCAAGTATTCTTTATAAAATACAGGCCTAGCTCTGTGGCAATTTTTTAATGTTCAGCAATAAAACCCAGCAAAATTAATCTAGGCTCTACGGTAATCAGGTAGGAAACCAATATTTAAGCCTATTTATTTAATATAGGCAACTGAATATTGCGCAGGGCATAACACCATATATTGTACGTTTTAAGAAATATTTTATTAATAAGTATGTATGGAATGTAAAAAATATTTATTGACATAAAGAAGACTCTTGCACAGTTCCAGTTATGTAACACGCCAAATCATATGTACCTCTGACACACCCAGGTAATAACAGCGAAAAACAGATAAACTAGATGAGAACGCTCTAAAAGGCATACAATACAATAAAAATTACATTGGAAAAAAAAAACAAACTAAAAAAAGTCATTAAATTCAAGATTCATTCCCAGTGGTGCCTTTCTTGGGTGTGTGTAATAAAACGCAAAAATATCCTTTCCTATCCTATCCTATCCCGTAACTCGAAAGTCGTTGGGGCACCATAGATGATCGTTTAACCAGCGTACTCCATCTTTCTCTGTCCTCAGCAACCCTCGTGGCTTCACTCAGTGTCAGATCGGTCCATTCTCGAATGTTGTTCTCCCATCTCTTTTTCTGTCTCCCTCTTCTTCTGCCTCCTTGCACCGTTGCCTTACAGAATTACGTGGCCATACCATCCGAGTTTCCGTTTCTTTACCACTGTGAGCAGGTCATCGTGTTGTCCAATGGCTTTTGTGATGGTCTGTCGGACTTCGTCGTTGGCGATGTGCTGGGTATAGGAAATGTCCAGAAGTCTTCTGTAGCACCTCATCTCCATGCTTTGTATTCTTCGTTGTAGATCTGCTGTGAGGGTCTATGTTTCGCAAGCGCACCGGAAGATGGACAAGGGAGCGCAGCAACCTTACCTTGGACTGATGGTCCTTGTCTGATACAATGGCCCCTAAATATTTGAAGCTATGCACCGTGTTGAGTGATTGGCCTTAGAATTTGATGTCCATGTTGATGCCATTGGTTTTGTTGGTCATCATTTTGGTCTTCTCTGCACTTATTTCCATTCCAAAGGCTCTGGGGGTGGTGTCAAGCCTTTGTATCAGCTGTTCAAGTTCTTGTTCCTCTCCAGCCATTGATAGGTTAGATTTTGTTTATGCAAAAATAAAAGCAAACTAAACAGAATTCAGTTAAGAAAATAATACTAAACATTAGTATCTACTCAAATGTTAAAATTCAATACGTCGAACCACAACATTTTAATCAACACTGTTAACATTATTAGCGCACGTCCTTGCCTCATTTGAAACAATGATGTGTATAATGTATAACAAACAAAGCTAGTTTTTCCCCTTCTGGAAATATAATATTTAATTACAAAAATAAATCACTGACTTCCTAAATATTTTAGCTGTCTCTGTAACCTAGCCTTTGGTTTGTAAACACGTATTGTTTTAAAAGGAAATGGCTACAGAGGGATATAATCGTTATATCCTTCTCCTCACCGGTATAGTATGTGTCCTCACTAAAGCCACAAACACACAACACATGTATCTCTTATTGCAAATTGAGTCCACCATGCTGACCATGTGTATGAACGCACACTGACTGTAGACACACATATAGTAAATATATAGTAAATCAATCCAAATTATATTATATAGTCGTTTCCTTTAAACAAATGAGCTAGGCACACACACAGAAACATACAAGCGAGTAAAATAACAAAAAAATAAAGGCAACAATAATTACAAAGCAAGTTTCTTCTTTATAGTCAATGTAATGTAAGGCCAGTCATTAACAGAATTGAAAACTCCATTCTATACAGCATTTTCATACAATCTGCATTTATGACAATTACTATAAATAATATTAGAGAATATGGGGAAGGTGAGGGGGGGGGGAGAATGTGGAGAAGCGAAGGGGAGTGGAGGGTGAATGCAGGTGGGGGGATTGTTTGGGGGTAAGTGGGACCAGTGGAAGAGGTGTGGAAGGATGTGGAAATAGTTCGACCTTGATTTAGACAAACTTACGTTTGTGAACTGCTTGACGGTTTCAATAAATAAAACCACAAACGTAGATCTGATGGGCTGTTGACTCACAGTATTGCAGAACAGTGTAAACATAAAACTCATCATATAAAGCACTAAGCATACATCATACTAACAGCTGTTTGATAATAGTAAAGATGGTCAACGCACAACATAAATAATCATAAAAGGCCACTTTTCATTTTAACAAGATAAACACACACAAAAAACTTAATCATCTCCACAATAAATTTTTTCAAGCTTTTTTTTTATAAACACATCAACAAACAGAAACCAAAATTCACCAAAATAATAATCATTGTGCCAAATTTACACATTATGCGGAAGTAAGAAACATTGACCCAAAAAAAATTATTTATCGAAAATTAAACCAACGAGATGATTTGTTGTGGTCTCTCGAGTCGATTGCAAAACAAAACGTTATGAAAACAAACACACATGATGGTCTGAACACACAACCGAATGCACAGTTCATCACAAACAAACGAACCAATGTATACGTTCTGACAAACAAGCAAAGCAAAGTTCTCCACCAACACAAGAAGGCATACTGAAAAACGAACAAATGAAAACAAGGTTGTGAATTGTTACTTGACCTAGGCGCGATGTTTTCATTCATTGACACACACCAAACGCGATGTTTTAAAGCAAGGTCTTGTCACTTGTTTCCTTACAAAGCACTGCCTTGTCAAACGCACCACCACCCACCACCACCAACAGCAACCTCAACATTACATTACATTATATGATTATTGCTTTAGGTCCAGCGGAGCAACCTCAACAACAAAATCAATAATAATAATAATAATAATAATAATAATAATAATAATAATAATAATAATAATAATAATAATACAACCATAGGTTTAAATAGCGCAAATATCTCACAAATAGCGAGCGTTGTGGCCAAGTGGGTTAAGGCGGGACTAACTTCTTGTCCACAGGCCAGAAATCAATGGCGCCCGACAGGTGTGGGATCGATCCAGCATCTGGGCGTTATGTTTCTCCGAATATTATTTACTTTCGACTCGGGCAACGTCTCTGGGGTTTTTTCCCGGGTACTCTGGTTTGCTCCCCCAGCAAAATTTTAAAAAATACGACTAATTGTTAGGTAGGTTGGGTTTGGGCGCGCCACAGGCTGCGACTATGCCTTCCCCAGGGGAGGCGGCCCGGAATTTCCCGATAAAAAGGGACAATAAGCGTTACCAAAAATAAAAAATAAAAAAAATAAAAATAAAGAGTGGTTCAAGGCACATAAAAAAAGAAGTGGAATTCCTTATTGCCCAAGAAATGTGACAAAATGATTGGAATCCCCACGCCATCCTTTACTCATATTATTTTAGTTTTGCATGGCCGGGTACTACTTTTCCAATGTGAACTGGTGGACGAATAAATTTCTTACTTCATATCTCTTCAGTGTCTTCTGTCTCCTATGTAAGAAAAATAAGACTTCTGTACAGAGCTTGTTAACAAAGCAGGGTCTCAGAATACCCCCAGTTGATAAGACCTGTGAACTCGGGTTTCAGAAGTGTGCGCGTTTGCCCTGGTGGACCCGATGGCTGTCAATGCTGTCGTCTTACTGCGCTTATTAGTCTGGTGGCTGTTTCACTAAAGAGTTGACGGCAATAGGTCATTATTAGGATTATATGAGGTTGTGGAGTTATCTTCCTCTCGTCCTTGGCGGCGCTGTTCTGCAAATGCCGTGCTTTCGCTGAGAGACAACCCCCGAAGTGCACCGTTCCCTCCCCTCTTCCCCCGCCCTCCTTTGCTGACAAATAGTATCCAAATCCAAATGGAAAAAAAAACTTAACATTATAACAAACAGGAGTGAAGGGACGAGACATAGTTAGCATAAGCCTATGAAACAAACGTCCCTTAATATGTAGAAACTAATAACTTAACGTCTACCCACCGCCGTAGCTCAATTGGTAGAGCGTTCGCCTGGCACACCGATGACCCAGGTTCGAATCCCGTGGTGGGCGATATAAAATGTAGATATTTTCGCTGTCCATTTTAGCAGTATGATTGCTCTGATGGTTCAGTGTTGATTCAGGTCCCTACCCCTCTTTCCATGGGATGGTTATCCCCGTCTGCCATATCGCCAATGGTGGGTGTAGACGTTAAACCTCAATGTTGTTAACGTCTCTTTCTGCATCTCTAAATTAACGCCATGTTAAGTTCGGAAATAAAAATGAAACTCGTAGTGCCACTTGAAATGTGTAAAAATATGACTGGAGTACACGTACTGACACGACTAAACAACCAAAATAATACAATACACGAAATAAAAACACATTACATAATGAACTGTCTTTGTACCGTACAGCAATGTGAGAACGTCTTTTGGGTGCAGAAGGTTTCTACGCGCTTTATCAAGCATTCATTCATTAAACATTGCATGCTATTTCCTCTATATCACTCTACCACGCTACAAATGAACATTACTGGAATCGCGATATCTTTAGCTTAGATCTCCACTCGTTGAATTCCTCGCGCCTGGATAGCATCTTAAGGTTCTGTCGCCTGTCTTACTTTATTGATCAGAGTAAAAGGCCTCTTGTAATCTATTGTCGGTCAAAGACTTGATCCTAAAATTGAGATATTAAAAACGACGATGTTACAAACTAGTTGAAATAACCTACATAATTCGCCTAATCGTGCTACTGCGGCACTATCATTCTCATTAACAAGCAAAACGAACAGACGAGAAATAAAGCAAATACAAAAAAACAACTCATGCAGACAAATCTTACAAAATAAACAAATCGACATATGGGAGACATGTGCATATAAGCAAACAATGAAAGTTTAGTTTCATAAGCAACCAAGCATACACAAATCTTTATGGATTTTCTCCTAGTTGGATTTGCTGTTAGTTGTTATGATGATGATGATGATGATGATGATGATGATGATGATGACGATGATGATGGTGATGGCGAGGGCGGTGGTAGTGGTGGCTGAAGTGGTGGTTTAAGCGTCAGCATCATCTCTGTACTCGCGATCGATCCTTTCCGAATCATCGATGCCAGTCCTGGGAATTCTCTGAGGTACCTACCAACACACAGAACATCATCATCATCATCATCATCATCATCATCATCATCATCATCATCATCGTCATAATAGTCATCATGCTCGAGTTTGCGCTGAGCCTCTAGTCCCTTGGATGAGAATACAATACGAGGTGGTCTACTGTAGTCTATGAAAACATGCATTCCATCGCACGGACATTAAAGATCCTGACACCCATGTCCTAAACGGGAGAGTGGCAGGAATATAAAACCCGCCCACCATGCCTTAGGCTTACATTGTCCAAAGTTCTTTCTGGGTGGCACTGCTCTTCAACAGCCGCGCTTTCGCTGGGAAGGTTACCCCAATTTCGCACGAATTGGTGATTACAAGATTCGAGTCCGACCTTAATTTCAGCGCCTTGACAGCTTTTTGAATTGATAAGGAGGGCAGTAGAGATTGTATTCCAACAATATTATTAGTGGCTCTTTACCCTCATGGCGCAGTGGGTTGCCGCGAATTCGTTTCCCGCAAGGGGCGAACTTGTGTGAGTTAGGTACCATACGAGACTATTGAGGTCACCGAAAATTCCCTCTGGATACAGTACTCTTGTTTCCCCCATCCCTTCAATAATGGTATTGGATACAGTCAATCTAAAATTGAAACATTAACAATTCCATTTCATTTCCCTCTTCTAACAGCGATCTCCCTGCCTTTACACCACATGTTTGTGTGATGGATGTGTGTTTGTTGTTGTGGTGTATGTGTGTGTTTGTGTGTGAAATATGTGAGCGTGTATGTTGGTACCTATCGCCGTTCATGGAGCCTGATCTGCGATTTGAGGAAATGCGCGAATATAGCATCCAGTATTTTTCTTCTTATTATTATTATTATTATTACAATCATTAGTGTACTAACGGCAACTCCACGACGCTTGGCGTAGAAGATTTCTCCCAGCAGCAAACAGGCAGAGGCGAAGATGCCGATGAAGAGGACGAGGAAGCCTGTTCCGAAACGTCTCAGGGTCATGGTCCTTTCTGCGTAGTACTGTGGCTGTCCACCAAAGGTGTCGAAAAAGGCAGCGTTGTCGTAAATGTACTCGGTACTCGCGTGTTCGCCGCAGTCCCTCGCCATCCAATACTGTTTTAGCCTGGACAAAGAAAAATACAGTCAGCGAATCAGTCAGGTGAAGGGGTGGGAGGGATGGGAGAGCGAGGGAAGCAGTTGGGGCAGTGATGCAAACAACAGCGAGGCAGGTGAAGCATGGAAAGTGGACAGCGTCAAACCATACTGATAGACTACAGGCAGTGGTTCAAAGGTGTTTGACAGCCTGGAGTGAGGTACACAAACATAATAACCAAAATAACATGACCGCCACACCAAAAACAATGACGACAAAATCGACGACGATGCACAAACAAATTAAAGTTTTAAAAAAAAAATTATCCAAATGTGGCGGAATGGTAGGCGACTGTTCACGCTTTGGGACAGATTGCCTACCTTCCATTGGTAGGTTAGCCTAGCCTTGGGACAGATTTCCTACCTTCCATTGGTAGGTTAGCCTAGCTTTGGGACAGATTGCCTACCTTCCATTGGTAGGTTAGCCTAGCTTTGGGACAGATTGCCTACCTTTCATTGGTAGGTTAGCCTAGCTTTGGGACAGATTGCCTACCTTCCATTGGTAGGTTAGCCTAGCTTTGGGACAGATTGCCTACCTTCCATTGGTAGGTTAGCCTAGCTTTGGGACAGATTGCCTACCTTCCATTGGTAGGTTAGCCTAGCTTTGGGACAGATTGCCTACCTTTCATTGGTAGGTTAGCCTAGCTTTGGGACAGATTGCCTACCTTCCATTGGTAGGTTAGCCTAGCTTTGGGACAGATTGCCTACCTTTCATTGGTAGGTTAGCCTAGCTTTGGGACAGATTGCCTACCTTCCATTGGTAGGTTAGCCTAGCTTTGGGACAGATTGCCTACCTTCCATTGGTAGGTTAGCCTAGCCTTGGGTGGCTCTTGCTATAAAGAAGCCTTTAGTGTGGCCGTTGGGCGAGGACGACACGACATATGTTCTCCCCGCCTGACCATTCGTCGTCTGCTTTTGGTGGTGAGCAGGTTAATGGCAGTGACCTGCAGAGAGTGTCATGGCACTATTAGCCGGCAATCCGGTTTACGATCAACGCGCTTCCACGCCTTGCGGGGCAAATATTTTAATGTATCTCTTACAATGAAACTACAGTTCCAGTTGGGCCGTGTTCTCAAGGTGGTGGCTGAGAGGCAGGAGTCAAACACTTCGCTCGGCTATAAAAACAAAAACGTCGTCAACTTACTCGTTGATGTAGTCTTCTTCCAGCATCCGAATCACGGCAGCGTTGAGCTTACCGCACACGTCGGTGCCTTTCTTGCAGGCGAAGGCGTAGGCATGGTGACCCAGCTCCTCTCCAAGGACCATCAGATCACACGGCCGGTGTCCTGCCTCGTACTCCGCTAATGGCCCTGCACAGTCATTAAAACACATTTTTCATCGTGGCAACTCGGGGTCTAATTTATTTTCTGTTTTTTCTCAACCTTGGTTTGTACAAGGAATTTTCAGAGTAAGAGACAGAGAGATAAGATAAGATAAGATAAGATAACAATTTTATTTTGCAACGGTGAAAGAGTAAGCGCTGGATGCGTTTTTCACATCTTGCCCTTGGGGCTTGCACCAATAGCTATTAAATATAACTTAATGTTATAACATTCACATAATGGAACAATAAAAAACTCAAAACAAAGTCATCATTAAATAAAATCATTTTCAAACAAGTGACATCACATTAATGTGTGTTAATATCAATCAACAGCATTAACAATTAATGTGTATTTAATTTTTTTATGTGTTTTAAGAGACGTATTCTAAATGGACCCACGCAGCAGATCTACAATGAATAATACAAAGCATGGAGATGAGGTGCTGCAAAAGACTTCTGGGCATTTCCTATACCCAGCACACCACAAACAACAAAGTCCGACAGACCATCACACAAGCCATTGGACAACAAGATGAAATGCTCACTGTGGTAAAGAAACGGAAACTCCGATGGTATGGCCACATCACCAGAGCATCAGGCCTTGCAAAGACCATCCTGCAATGCACGGTGCAAGGAGCAGTAAAAGGGGGAGACAGAAAAAGAGGTGGGAGGACAACATTCGAGAATGGGCTGATTTGACACTGAGCGGAGCCATGAGGGTTACTGTGGACAGAAAAAGATGGAGTACGCTGGTTAAACGATCATCTGTAGTGCCCCACCACCAGCGAGTTACAGGATAGGATAGGTTCTAAATGATGTAAATTTAGATTTTGGAGTGCGGAGGTCTTCCGGAAAGTTATTCCAATATGAATAACCGGAATAAGCTAGACTAGTTTTGAAATTATCAATTCTTGGAATTGGAACATTTAATTTCGTGGACGATTAGGCAGTTGTTGCTTTTTTTTTTTAAAAGAGAGAGAGATATAGTTTGTGTGTGAGAAAGAGAGAGATGAGAAAAAAGAGAGAGAGGAAGGGCGACAGAGAGAGAGAGAGAGAGAGAGAGAGAGAGAGAGAGAGAGAGAGAGAGAGAGAGAGAGGGACAGAGACTGAGAAAGAGTAACAGCTGTGTGGTTTTGTCCTTGTAGTAAAATAAAGTCTCTATAAAACACTGTTTTTGTTCTGTGACTGAATTAAAATAGGATTACTACATTTTGGTGAAGAAAAAAAAAGAGACGAGAGGCGAGTTTTCACAAGGGAGACAAACAAGTGTGTGCTTAAAAACTGTCTTGTGTGACGACACGAGTTTAATACACGCTAAATATACGCAGTGTCAGGATGTATGTAGTTGACAGTTTTGTAACTATGAGAGTGTTGTGCAAAAGATATTGGTCAGTGCGATATATTGAGTAGTGTATAAAATATGAATTGAAAGAATCCAGTGTTTTACGTAAGCTCGGTAGCTGCTAGAAGCTTGAAGAGAGTTCTGTGCCTTGAATTGTGGGCTGGGAGAAGCGGCGTGAGGTAGAGTCAAGTTGGTGCTGGCTATGATCTGACGGCAAGTGGATAATTGTGACTGCCACTATTATAGAATAGGTGTAGAGTCCTTTTATAAGGGATGTGTTTCCGTGTTGAACCACCCGATGTCTTGTAACTCGTAAAGGACAAAAATGACCAGTATGCTGTTGTGTAACTGTTTGAAGTAGTGAATTTGTAACAGTGTAGGAGAGTCCTCACCGCAACAAAGTTTGGGTGATATTGTATAGAGTGGTTCTCTAAGGGTCGTGTGCTCTTCTTCTATTAGAGAGACCGCCCAAGGCCTAAGTATCTTTGAGATATTAGGATGTCCTAGGATCATAGATAGGGTAGCAGTAACAAACCATCGATTCCCGTACAGACTGGGTGTTATTTTGTGTTGTGTTGTGTGTATCATCACAGGCCGAGGACTGAAGGTGAGTGGTGCCCAGTATTCCAATTCTTTCAGTGGTTTTACACTCTGAGCATACATATGAGGATGAATGATGATGGATGAGGGGGAAAAGGGGCAATTTGATAACTATTATTTTTATATGATTTTCTTGTGTGGAAATGTATAATGGAATAAGGTTGTTGAGGTTGTTGCAAGAAGCGGTGTCAAGGGTGATGATGTATGATAGTATGGTAGAAGGGTGATGATGTATGATATGGTATGGTAGAGGGGTGATGAATACCAGAGAGAGGATGAATCAAGATTGTTGATCAGGAATGAAATTATAAGCATTTGTATAATAATTATGTTCATGAGAAGTTATTATAAATTATAAAAGAAATATGAATTGTTGTAATGCATAAATAAACAGGTCAAGATGGCGGACAGCGGAAGGAGTTATTTCCCATGTTATGTTTGCATCGTATCTTGATAGTCTAGTAAGATGAGTATTATGTTAACCAGATTGGGCTTGCTTGTTTGCTGTTGCTTCCATGCTGTTGTTGACGTGGCGCCGTGCTATGGTTCTATGATGTTCTGAACCGCTCCGTGAAGCTGAGACTGCTTGGTGCTGCATGGCCTTGGCTACCTTGGTGCTGCATGGCCCTTACTACCTTGATGCTGCATGACTGCTTGCTCAAATGATTGCTGCTTCTTGAGGTTGCGGTATATATGTTCACACCAGCTCAATCCCTATGTGAGCAGCACTGTTTGGTGCCTCCACATTTTGCTTGCTGCGGGCTATATATAGCTTGCCTGCACCCTCCCTTCCAGTAAAAGGAAGCATAGGCGAAGCTATTTATAGCTAGCCTGGCTGGCTGACCTAACCTCAAAATCTAAAAAGCTTTGGTTGAGTCGCTGTGGTTATTCAGGGCCTCGCATACTTGCAAATATACAACGTTTCACGCACATAAAACACATTCTACACATTTAATAAATATTTAATACAGTAGTTTCCACAGAATTCGTTGAAGGACGTGATCAAAGACTTATTCTATTACGGACTGTGCTAGTTCTTCGAAGACAGTGTGGTGATTCTCTTGGAATTTAGTAGGGAAGAAGCAAAAGACTTGTGTTGCTGATTCCATATGACATTAGTTAAGCATAGTAATGAATAATGAACAATTGTGCTGGTTTATTTAAAGGGTTTGATATTAAATAAATACATTTCTTCCTTATCATGGTGATTGTATGCATAAGCCATTTGTATAATACTTCATCTTTATTATCATATTTGTTATATCATTGGTTGTGTTGGCACCTTGGGTCCAGTGTATAAAGGGTTACGAATTAATCAAGGGAGGTAATTGATTGTTTAATTATTGGGGTTTGGGGGACTGGTTAAGGTTGGGGTAGGGTTAGATTTCCCATATTCCTGTGTATGTGTGTTGAATAAAAGAGTGTAAATGTTTCATCTGGTTTTGTGTTAGTGCTTTAGTTGAGTTTAAATCCCTTCACTCGCTGCTTGAGCTAAAGTCACTGATCCCAACCGGGGTGACGTGACATCTTGCCTAAAGAGATTGAACATTTGACCTCCTCAGTGGATAGGGCCTCATAAGGCTAAATGTCCAAGATGCTATCAGTAACTCCAGTTACGTCTCTTCAGGCCAGACAACTCACTTCCTGTTTTTGTACTCAAACTGTTTGTCTCCCTTGTTTCTATAGTTTTGTATGGCCAGTATCATGCGTGAAATGGCCATACTGGACTACCACTACATTCAATACCCCCTCTACAATCACAATCTATTGTGTCCAAACAAACAGCAAGGCAACATTATTTGGCAATACCATTACTGAAGGGAGGGAAGAAACCGGAGTACCCTGTCAAAACCCTCGGTGTCGTGAAAAGCCTGGTACCTAAGTCACGTCAGTTCGTCCCACGAGGGGGTTGGAACCCGCGACCTTGGGCCTAGGAAACCAGCACTCTATCCACTGAGCTAAGGGCCACCCCGTCCCACTAGTTTTGTTTGTATCGTTGTCTTTGTGTAGGGAATGGTCACACCGCACACACCCAATTGTCCTTGCTAAATTATGGGGACAATAACGTGAATCTTGAATAGAGAGGCCCATAGCAATAGGCACTGCGGTACCTACCCCGTGTACAACTACAGCATCCACAGTGAGCTATACTGAACAGCTTACCATCCATGATCAGGGCAAAGTCCCCGTTGCTGCTCCTCAGCCTCCTCAGCCCGTCAGCGATGCTGCTCACCTTGACGTTGTTGGCGTTGAGCTGTATTTTGCTGTACAGTTCTTTCTCCACGGTGCGGTTGGAGTTCTTGAGGTAAAACTCCGTGGACCCGCCCTTTACAATACCAAACGCCACCTGAAAAACAAGAAATTAAAATATTAAAAAAACACAAAACAAGCCATATTTGACGGTGCTGATAATGATGATGATGATGACGACGACGATGATAACGATGATGACGTAGTAGACGATGATGTTGATGACAACGGCTTGACTACGACAACTGCGATGTCGATAGCAATTATGACAACGACAACAATGATGATCAACGACGACGACGATAATGATCATGACGACGATGACCTTGTTGATGTCGTTCTTGTTGTTAATGATGATGATGATGATGATGATGATGATGATGATGATGATGATGATGATGATGATGATGATGAAGATGAAGATGACAACGACAACAATAACGATTAGCCGAAAGGATGACAAAAAGGTAAACACATACGTGGTTCTGCCTGGACAGCTCACTGAAGGTGTCAAAGGGAATCTGCTTGATGGAGGGTTTGAAAGCCAGGATGATGGCGCACAAGCTGGCAGTGTAGGCCGCGATAACAAGAAGCACAAACATCCACCAGAAAGCCGCTAGCACACGACCTGACAGCGACCTGGGGGCGGCAGTGTAACCTGCAAACCACACAAGACACAAGCTAACTTATTGTTCTGAAACCTGCAGCATACACGCTAAATTACTGTTCATTATTGTTCCAGCAAGATACATGCTAATTTATTGTTCCGAAAGCTGCAAGATACAGGCTAATTGATTGTTCTGAAATCTGCAATGTAGACGTTAACTACAAAGTACTGTTCTGAAACTTGCAATGTAGTCGCTAAATCACTGTTCTGAAACTTGCAATGCAGACGCTAAATCACTGTTCTGAAACTTGCAACGTAGACGCTAAATCACTGTTCTGAAACTTACAATGTAGACGTTAAATCACTGTTCTGAAACTTGCAATGTAGACGCTAAATTATTGTTCTGAAACCTGCAATGTAGAAGTTAAATCACTGTTCTGAAACTTCCAATGTAGACGCTAAATTGTTGTTTTTATTTCATTGTAATATTATGCCATATGTGTTGTAATGACAGGATGTACAATGGATGATTGCGAGTGGGTGCGCAATGAGTCACAATATGAGATTTGCGCGATATAAGCACCATTCATTATTATTATTATTATTAAATTACTGTTATGAAATCTGCAATGTAGATGCTAAATCACTGTTCCTAAACTTCCAATGTAGACGCTAAATTACTGTTCTGAAACTTGCAATGTAGACGCTAAATCACTGTTCTGAAACATGCAATGTAGACGTTAAATTACTGTTCTGAAACTTGCAATGTAGACGCTAAATCACTGTTCTGAAACATGCAATGTAGACGTTAAATTACTGTTCTGAAACATGCAATGTAGACGTTAAATTACTGCTCTGAAACATGCAATGTAGACGCTAAATTACTGTTCTGAAACCTGCGATGTAGACGCTAAATTACTGTTCTGAAACCTGCAATGTAGACGCTAAATTACTGTTCTGAAACCTGCGATGTAGTACTGTTCTAAAACCTGCAATGTAGACGCTAAATTACTGTTCTGAAACTTGCAATGTAGACGCTAAATCACTGTTCTGAAACATGCAATGTAGACGCTAAATCACTGTTCTGAAACATGCAATGTAGATGTTAAATCACTGTTCTGAAACATGCAATGTAGACGTTAAATTACTGTTTTGAAACATGCAATGTAGACGCTAAATTACTGTTCTGAAACCTGCGATGTAGACGCTAAATTACTGTTCTGAAACATGCAATGTAGACGCTAAATTACTGTTCTGAAACCTGCGATGTAGACGCTAAATTACTGTTCTAAAACCTGCAATGCAAAACTGCAAGATACAAGCTAAATTATTGTTCTGAAACTTGCAAGATAAATGCTAATTTATTGTTCTGAAAAATGCTTTGTGGTTTCCGGCACTGAATAGAATACGCAACGTTTCCCGGCGTGACGTAAGAGGCGACTAACAGGGGTGATGTCAGCACAGCATCACTGGGTGAAAGTCCTCTACACATAAGTCAAAGGCCAGCACGGAGGAACCTCAAGTTACTATAGGTTCAACCAAGGAGGTTAGATAGACCTCCTTGAGTTCAACGACCACATGCTCGGGGCCAAGGCGAGCTACACTGTACTCGTGGATTTCGGCTGTGGCCAACAGCCTGGAGAGGATTGGGTCCTGCCAGTCTTTCTTGCCCAAGGCACACCGTATGATGAAAAGAACCACTCACTCCGTACCGGATCCGTCGTCGCCCGGGTCACCGAGGACCGCGCCTTCCGTTGGCCACCAAGACGGAGGTGATAAGTGTGCAACTGATGGACAACTTAGCAGTATCCGCACGAGAGACAACATCTTCATAGGAACTTGAAATGTCAGGACCCTAACTGCGAAGGGAAATTAAAAGAACTGGCCCACGAGCTGGACCACTATCGATGCAACAGTTTAGGTATCAGCGAACAGCGCTGGAATTGCCTAGGTGAAACTTCTTCATTGCTATTGTTCTTGTTCATTCAAACTGCTCTCTATTTCCTGGCATTGATCTTCTATCCAGTTCTACTTTGCTGTGCGCATGCCTTTTCGGATGTCATTGTTGATTTTTCGGTAGGCATCAGCTCCCTGTGAGGTGTTTGTTTTTGTCATCTCTCTTCGTTTATCACACAGGTCCAAATGTTCAGGTGTGATCCACGGCTTCTTCTTTGGCCGGTGCTTGCCAAGGATCTCGGTGGCGGCATCTGTCACAGCTGAGTTGAAGGTGGTGGTCATGGTGTTGACATCTACTTCACCAGCTCCCAAAATGAACAGTGGTGCAAATTTCCCTCCAATTGTGGCCTGAAATATTTCTGCCACCTCCGGGTCTTGCAGTTTGTCCAGGTCGAACTTCAATAACACCCAATCAAAATAAAACTCGTTACCAGAACTATGCACTGTCTTACGTCACATACGTGTTTACGAATCTAGATGACTCCACACATTTTTCCTCCTAAGATCGGGAAGCTTCAATTAATAATAAACAAGTTATTGCAGAAAATAAATTCTCAACAATATTAACCGACGAAAATTATAAACATGATACCAAGCTTCTTCTAACAACAACGCAAAATCAAATCAAAGGTAAATATGCTCTATTTATTGCATGCTTTGCACAACAACATGATGGGATCTGTTGTGCGCGTCTCAAACATGACAGCCCTCTTTACCCATAATAGCGGCAGTCTTGACTAGTTTAGGGTGATGAAGCAAAACTAACAAAACAATGCATGTGTTGAAATCACATTATTTGCAAACTTAGCAATACACTTTTTTTTCTCTCCCTCACCTTCCAACCTCTAAAATAGGCTTAGAAACCATATTCCTATCCTATCCTATCCCGTAACTCAAAGGTCGTTGCAAAGGCATCAAAGGCAGATGATCGTTTAACCAGCGTACTCCATCTTTCTCTGTTCTCAGGAACCCTCATGGCTTCGTTCAGTGTCAAACAAGTCCATTCTCAAATGTTGTCCTCCTAACTCTTTTTCTGTTCCCCTCTTCTTCTGCCTCCTTGCGCCGTGCCTTGGCTTGCAGGATGGTTTTTGCAAGGCCTGATGCTCTGCTAGCGTGGCCATACCATCGGGGTTTCCGTTTCTTTACCACTGTGAGCATGCCATCATGTTGTCCAATGGCTTGTGTGATAGTCTGTCGGACTTCGTTGTTGGTGATGTGCTGGGCATAGAAAATGCCCAGAAGTCTTCTGTAGCACCTCATCTCCAGGCTTTGTATTTTTCTTTGTAGATATGCTGTGGGTGTCCATGTTTCGCAAGAGTATAAGAGGATGGAGATGACAAGGGAGCGCAGCGGCCTTACCTTGGAATGTAGACTGATGTTCCTGTCTTTCCAAATGGGCTTCAACCTTGTCAGGGCAGCAGTTGTTTGTGCGATCTTGGAGAGGACTTCCTATCGGGACCCATTGTCTGATACAATGGCTCCTAAATATTTGAATCTATGCACTGTGTTGAGGGATATTGGCCTTGGACTTTGATGTCGATTTTGATGCCTTTGGTGTTGTTGGTAATCATTTTGGTCTTCTCTGCACTTATTTCCATTCCAAAGGCTCTGGAGGTGGTGTCAAGCCTCTGTACCAACTGTTCAAGTTCTTGTTTCTCTTCAGCCAATCCATCAATGTCATCCGCAAAACGGAGGTTGGAGATTGCTCTACCCCTTATGCTGACTGTGCCTTCGTGATCTGCAAGGGCATCTGACATGATGCGCTCTATGAAGATGTTAAAGAGTGTTGGAGAGAGTAGGGATCCTTGACGCACACCGGTTGCTGTCCTGAACCAGTTCCAGATTGCGCTGTTGTGGAGGACTGCACTGGTAGCTTTATCATACAGGTTTTTGATGACTTCAATAATGTTAGGGCTGATGTTGTACACTCTCATGGTTGCAAAGAAGAAGAAGAATGAATGAATGAATGAATGAATGAAAGAATGAATGAATAAATGAACACTGACGGTTATAACGTCTACATCCACCATTGGCGATATGGCAGACAGGGATAACCATCCCAGAAAAGAGGGTTTAGTGACCTACATCAACACTGAACCACTGGAGCAAACATACTACTAAAATGTTTAGTGACAAACTGACACTTGTATTTGCCCACTGCGGGATTGGAACCTGGTTTATCGGTGTGCCAGGCGAACGCTCTACCACTGAGCTACGGCGGGTAAAGAAGAAGCAAAAGGCGAGACGACGACGATGAATGATGATGACAATGAATGTCAAAGGCACAAGCGAATTAAATATGAACATCGAATGATTGTTATGACGTCACATATAAGAGAGGCCTAAACAACTAGGATACGACAATGATGACGACGATGACGACGACGACGACGATGATGATGATGATGATGATGATGATGATGATGATGATGATGATGATGATGATGATGATGATGATGATGATGATGATGATGATATTTACCACGACGATGTTTACAACGACCACTACGCCTATGACGACTACGATGTCGATAGCAAGGAACAAACCTTGGAAAGTGAGGGAGCTGAAGACGTAGAGAAAGCTGTTTAGGAGAGTCAGGCCTTCGTAGGTCGCTGCCTTGCCGACGAAGGCGTGGTCCTCGTAAGGGCTGAACCGCCCCACTATGTAGAAGAGGACGCTGGTGACGATGAACATCAGCAGCACCACCACCCACAGCCCGGGGGAGAAGGGCGACAGCAGAATGGCGAACGACTCGCTGTCAGTCCAAGGATCCGGTGCCTGAAACATTAACACACACAGCTGTTATGACTCCAATGAAATGGCACATACGTTGTTTTGACATGTTTAAAAAAATGTTGCCCCTTTTTTAAAGTACTTTTAAGTGTTCTAGAGCTAAGGCTAATCCTAACTATAACGGAACACTCTATTGACGTCAACGAGGTCCGTCAAAGAAATGTGGTAGATTTTAAAGCATTTGTGAAAACAACGCCGCCTTTACATAAACACTAACACACACACACACACACACACACACACACACACACACACACACACACACACACACGCACACTGCCTTGTAATGATTTGTACTGTTTTTATCTTTTGTTGTTGTTGTGGTTGTCGTCCAAGATAGCAGTGCTTTAGATTATACATCCATTTGTTTCTCATTATTATTCTGAATATTATAGTTAACTTTGTGTCATAATGTTGATTTGCAAAACATTTTTTTAAAATTTATTTTGGGTGTGTATGTGTGTGTGTTTACTGTTTTGTCCTTGTTTGTTTTTGGTGTGTGTAAATTATCTTTTCAATCCTAATTTGTTTGTTATTAATGTAAAGTTTGAATGCTAGCATGTTGCCCTCTTTTCATTCCATTTATTCAGACACGCTTGCACACACTTGGAAGTTAGTTAGTTAGTTAGTCATTGTTTATAGGGTCCAGCTGACTGCAAAGAGCCGAATCTGGGCCACAATTTGGTTGAAAGAAGACTCACCCCTTACCAAGGGTAGCATGGAAGGAGTGTTTATCGAGAAGAGCAGGGAGGGAGGAGTGTCTTTCAAGAGTAGCAGGGAGGGGGTGTTAATCAAGGGGAGTAGGGAGGAAGTGGATGTTTACCAAGAGTTGCAGGGAAGAATGGGGTGTTTACCACGGGCAGTATGGATGGAATGGTTGTTTACCTCCGGCAATATTGATGGAAGGGGCGTTTACTAAGGGCAGTATTGATAAAATGGGCGTTTACTAAGGGCAGTATTGATAAAAGGGATGTTTACCTCCCGCAGTATTGATGGAAGGGGCGTTTACTAAGGGCAGTATTGATAAAATGGGCGTTTACTAAGGGCAGTATTGATAAAAGGGATGTTTACCTCCCGCAGTAATGATGGAAGGGGCGTTTACTAAGGGCAGTATTGATAAAATGGGCGTTTACTAAGGGCAGTATTGATAAAAGGGATGTTTACCTCCCGCAGTATTGATGGAAAGGGCGTTTACTAAGGGCAGTATTGATAAAGTGAATGTTTACCTCCGTCAGTGTAGAGGGAAGGGGCGTTTACCTCAAGTAGTACGAAGAATCCCAAAAGAGCGCATCGCCAATATGAGCGAGTTTTATAGCCTATTTGGGTGCGTTTCCGATGGCTTATATGCGCGCGAATTTGATAGTTTATCACCGGATTTGCTTATCCCATAAGCACGTGTCCAGCGTTTACTCAGATTCAAAATGAATTCCATCCAGACTGGATTGAGACTTACTGCAGTCAGACCTCATCGTCTTCAGAAATTGCAGAAGATGAGAAGTATGTGAGCACAGTAAAATGCAGGGATGATCAACAGGAAAGAGTATGTGCAAGCCATGGCATTCAGGAACCTTCCTTTTGCAACGTATATGTTGGGACACTTTCAAATGTGACGTAACAGAAAAGACTTGAGTGCATGAGTATACCAAATGAAATGTTGAAAATGTCTGCGTTTTCTTTTAGATTTCGAGATTAAAGATTTGACAACATCACAACGTTTCATTAAACTTATTTGTGGGTGATGACTAAAGGGCCAACTTCAGCAGGTTTTCAGATGCGCGCTTATGGGATATACGCATATCTGGCGAGTAGGCTAAGATACGCGCACCTATAGAATACCACTATCCGCGCTCACAGGAACTATGCGCCCAAAATCGTCATTCGCCAAAATGCGCCCTAATACTCGCAAGTAGTATTGATTGAAGGAGTGTTTACCTCGAGATGTACTGATTAAAAAGGTGCGTTCCACGGGTAGTCAACTAGCAGATATACAAAATCCATGCCATGTCAATCCATACCTTATACAGGATCCTTAATCCAGAAGACATGATGGGGTAGGTGAAGTCTACAACCGCTGCTCTGGCGGACGATATCGTCAAAGGAGCGAGAGCCAAATGGATACCCTGGAAACAAGGAATATATATTTTTTTGTAAAATGTGCATAAATAACAACTGGTGTTTAAATAATAATGACGTTATTCTTTTCTTCCCAACGTTTATTTTATTTATTTATTATTTAATTTTATATTTTGTTTTGTTTTGTTTAGCTTACTCGCTTGTGTTTATGTGGGATACGGTGTAGTTCAGTTGGTAGAGCGGCGAGCTCGTGTTACAAAGGTTGCGTGTTGGATTTCCAGTGGGCCGGACATAAACATTGACTGTGAGCACTGGCCATCTTACTGTTGCTATTAGTCTGAGGGTTCAGTGTATAGTTTTCCTTTCTCCCCCATTCCCCGTCGACTAGAATTGTGCTCAGTCGTCTGAGCGTCAGACTGTGCGCCCAAGAAAGCAAGTTAGCGCCTCGGGCGGCTGGTGTCAGATTTTGTATTGGCCAGCGCCTTGAGCAGCTCTTGAGATGGAAAGCGCTATATAAGAATAATAAAATAAATTAATAATTATGTTTTTGTGTGTATATAAATGTGTGCTTGTGCGAGGGCGCGCGCGCGTGTGTGTATGTGTGCGTACGTGTGAAGTAGCACGAATGGGGAAGGAAATTTACCTTTTCTCGCACCAAATGGGGTTATTTCGTCTTTACCCATTTTTGTCTCCCGTTCCCCATTTGTCGCTAAGTGCGACGGAGTGCTCTTTTAGTGCATAGGAGTGCAGTTGTAGTGCATGAGAGTGTTTTAAGTACAGAGGAGTGCACTATCCGGGACGGAGAAAATACAGTGAATTTTCGGAAAAGTTTGAAGCAAAACTCGACCTATTTCGTCGCCCATAGGAGACAAACTAGGTCAACTTTTTAGACGGAAAGAGCCCAATTTGACTTAGATTCTTACATTTCTAGAAGAAATTTGCGTTCTTTCCGTCAAAAAAGTGCTTTCCGACTCCTACATTCTAACATTACCCCATTTGTGACCTATACAAGAATGTGTGTGTGCGTGTGTGTGTGTGTGTGTATTCGTGTGTGGAATGCCCAAATCTTGCAGTTCTCGATTTAAATAAACAAAACAAAAAATAATAAAACAACAATAACTTACCATTAGGAATGAATCAATAGTTTGTAAAGCGCATACATATCAATAAGAAACATTATCTGGATAATAATGAACAGAAGAGGGATTGAGAAGGTGGAGAAGAGGGAGGAGGAACAACAAGAAGTGTAGGACTAAACTGTTATTGCCTAGGACTATAGTTTTTGCAAACTCCAAGCAAGTAGACCTCTGAAAACACATGTCCAGTGTTTCCCAAAGCTTTCTTTTCAGAGTCCTTGGGACTCTGGTGCAAAATTTCAAGAGTCTCCTTACAAAATTTGAGAGTCCCCTTACAAAATTTGAGAGTCCCCTTACAAAATTTGAGAGTCCCCTTAAATTTGAGAGTCCCCTTACAATTCCTACATTTACCTTGATTTTGATTACCAACATCACAGACACACAAATACGCCTCAAAGTCAAACAAAGCTTAGTGTTCAATGCAAGTTTTCAGGCCTGAAAATGGCGACTAATTTAGTCGCCATGGCTAGTGAAAAAAAATTGGCGACTAAAAAAAAAACGTTAGTCGCCAAATGCGAGTGCGCTAACATTAACTTTTTTTTAGTTTGGCTAGTAAAATTTTTAGTTTTGCTAGTAAAATTTTTAAGTTACTAGCCAAAGGCTAGTGGGACCTTTTTTTCATTTTCAGGGCTGGTTTTTTAAAAATTATGAATAGCCATAAAACAAGCAACACAACAAAAGGAATACTGTTCAGATAAATGTTACAAAGGAATCCATCATTGACTAGAGGAACCTTAAAATCACATAAAATGACCATAGAACAAACATGAAATGGTCATACGACAATTTACACACATCAATCTGCATGTACTGACAAATTGTCTCTGTAAAAGCAGTTAGTGTTAGAGGGGACTAAGTCGATGACCAGAAGAAAAAAAAATGAGACAAAAAAATCTGTTCAACTGCGTATTACAGACAAGATCATTATTGTCTAGTCTAGGGAGAACTGAAAACGATGATTCAACATTCAACGATTGCATCGTCTTCCGCATTTCTGCGGGTTATCGTTTTCCGTAGCCATGTGTCGAGCGACATGTTTCAGCTTTTCGGAAGCAAACAAAAAGGCTGCGCATGCGTGTCAGCGCGGTCAGTGGGTAGGGGAGATCACCGCGCTTACTCGGCTCGGGCGCACGACAGCTCAGAGGTGCCAGGATACATAACGGCAGTTAAAAAAAACAAAAAAAACAAAAAAAAAAAACGTTGCGTCCCTTGTGACGCACCTTTTTTTTTCATGCGTCCTTTTTCAGTTTTTGTGCGTCAGAGACGCACACATGTGCGTTTTGGGAAACACTGCATGTCATAATGTTTTATATACTAATAGTCTCTATTTCGCTGTAAATAATTGTTCATTACTTAAATGGTGCAGGTTACTGGTTGTGGAATGCACCGTGGGTCAGTATAGGAAAACAAAACCACAGCATGGAAAATTTGAGTGTGTGACAGCTGGTTCGGAATGTTTGTAATCCTAATGATTACGTGTACCGAATCAAAATAGTATCCCACACGTGTTTGTGTGGATCCGAAAAATTAATGAATCTCTGAATTACTTTTGTTTCTGGTATAAGTACTTTGGATGCGACACAGATGGCTGTGCATATTTCCTTTGCTGGTAATAAAGATTTTATGAATTGCTGAATGGAATTATCATTGAGCTGACCTGAACTGAAATGCCTCTAATCCATCATCATCACCACCATCACCACACCAAAACAATAGCAAACAAACCACAGCACGATCAACAATAACAACAGCATCAACAAGATCATCAGTATTCACCCCTGCCAACAATAAGTAACTTCCCCATCAGCTGACACAAACAAACACAAAGCTCCTGTTCCGTTCTCTACATGATTACCCGGTGTTCGGTAGCGCAAGACTTTAGCTACAACAGTTCCACAGTTTAAAGGGGTGGAAGACAGCAAGTCTTTTGCCTGCACTTTATACTCTGAAATTGGTTTCGACGACGATCGACGTTAGAACAATTGTAGTTTTTTTAATTTTTTTCTTCTTATCTAGCGATTTCCCAGCTCAAGAGCTGCTCAGGGCCCTGAGTGATACAGGATCTAACTCAAGCCGCCCGAGGCGCCCATTTGCGGCATAGACTGACGCCCAGACGACTGAGCACCATCCTGTGCCACCGGGGATATGGAGAAGGGACTTAATGAGTGCTGGGTGTATTTGTGTATTTGTCACGGACATAAAGGTCATTATCTTTACAGTCCATGCGAAGGAATGCGTGCGTGCACTAGACCTCGATGTATACTCTCGTCCGAAGAAGTTGACGCGCAGTGTCTTAAGATTGTTGTTGTTTTTTCTTCGCCAGGGGTGATATTCAGGAAACATTTACCTAGTGGATACATCCGCTAAGCCGTACAGTCCGCTTCCCTTATTTATCCACTGAGTAAGTGCTTCATGAATATCACCCCATATCGCCAAAGGGCTCTGAACCCCATGCCTGTACAGGTTGCAATGTTATCCCCCGACATTGAAGTACACTGCCTATACACTGACCCAACTGCGCTCCACATTACATTTGTCGGCGTCTTTAATAACAGCGGATTGAGCTCGACAATGATGCAACCTTTTCTCCAACTCTCTCACGGCTTGTACTGTTGGTGTATCAATTCTATGAGACAAATATAGACTGTACCGATAGAATAAGTCATTGTAATATGGACTGCTGACACAACCCCAAAGAACCGAGAGGCAAGAAAATGAAAATAACAAGCAGGGAAATGCCACGAACTGACAAGAAAACAAAAAAACAGACCGAGAGACAGGCAAAGAACAAACAACGAACAAACCAACGCAACTTAAAAAAAAAAAAAAAAAAAAAAAAACTAACCATGTCGTCGTCCTGTAAATTGCCGATAAGGCCAGTCCAGTTTCCAGGCGAGAATTCCCTGCCATAGGCGTACTCCACAATGGCGTGGATTTCAAAGGTCAAGTTGGCCTTCTGTGTGATGTATTTCAGCACGTCCACAAAGAGCCCTTCAAATTTGTATGGCGACGCACCATTAGGCTGGATGAACGGCGGCTCGGGCAAAACCTGCACAATGACGAAATTAATATACGGATTGGAATTTTGGATTTGGGGGTAATATTCGCCACGCATAGGGGCGAATTCGGGCTGCCGCATCGATAACTGTTACAGGCTGTGGTTCGACGTAGGCTGACAGGCTGGAGTGCGGAAAACGAAATAACACGTCACTGATGCCGAGACGAGCGGCCCTCTATTCCTTCAATTGAGAGTGTAAACCGAGGTCTAGTTTGTGCACGAACGCATTCATTCCCATGGACTTTAATGATCCTGACGCCTATGTCCTAAAGGGGTGAGTACTAGCTACACAAGCACTAGGTCGTTTCCTAACCCATTCCCGGATAACCAACGCTTTATTTGCTCAGTTCTCTGGGCGTCAGACGATGCGGGCGGCTGGAGTTAGATCTTGCTTCATTCAGCCCCTTGAGCAGCTCTTCAGTTGGAAACGCGCTATAAAAATATTCTATCTATCTATCTATCTATCTATCTATCTATCTATCTATCTATCTATCTATCTATCTATCTATCTATCTATCTATCTATCTATCTATCTATCTATCTATCTATCTATCTATCTATCTATCTATCTATCTATCTATCTATCTATCTATCTATCTATCTATCTATATATCTATATGGAGAGTAGGCAGGAGAGTTGTCTGTGCGCTACTTATTTACGATTAAAAAGTGGTAACATTTTATTGGCCCACCCTGTATATATATACATAAATAAGTTGTTGTTGTTTTTTAAATGAGAACGTTTTCGAAAATTTTGTTCAAAAAAATGTCCAAATTAATTATCATTTGATACCAAACATAATCAATTTTTTCACTGGATTTCCGCAAACAATTTTTTCCCGGATTATCTCATGGCGCACAGACAACTCATGACCTGCCTACTCTCCTGATCTTTCTCCCGCAGACTACTTCCTACGGGGGAACATGAAGGAGAGAATGTACTACAACAACCCACAGACCATTGGGCCCTGAAGACCAACATCCGTCAGGAAATTCGGAGAATCTCACTTGAGATGTGTGGCAATGTCATCACAAATTTCAATGTGCGTGTTGCAACTGTAATCCAGAGAAGAGGAGCGTAGATTGAGCATATCATCAATTTGTAAATTGTGTACAGAACGAGTGAAAAAGTGGGAAACCTTTGGTATCAAATGATAATTTGGTGCTTCCGTGACATTTCTGTGAAGAAAATTTTCGAAAACTTTTTCATTGTAAAAACTTATGTACAATTAAAAAGTGATAACATTTTATTGGCCCACCCTGTATGTAAGAACGAGGAGCAGCAGCAAAATCGAGTCAACTGGGAAGCAGCATCACCCAGCACAAGAGGGGATATGACGTAGTGCTCGCTGTACGTGCTGTCGTGTGTGGCACTC
The DNA here is from genome assembly GCA_036898135.1 of Oncomelania hupensis. Taxonomy (NCBI): domain Eukaryota; kingdom Metazoa; phylum Mollusca; class Gastropoda; order Littorinimorpha; family Pomatiopsidae; genus Oncomelania; species Oncomelania hupensis. The sequence goes on along the minus strand of CM072523.1, from coordinate 20,252,164 downwards.
ACTGTTTTAGAACATGAGCGTCAGCCTCTATAAACTATCCGTGCATGCGAACACAGAATAGACCTCGATCTTTACTCTCATCCGAAAGTGTAAAGAAGGAAAAGGGAGGAAGAGAAACGAAGGAAAATAAAAGAAGAAGAAAACATAAGCGGACAGATAAACTTAATGCTGAAATGGAAGAAGACAGACACAATAAAAAGTAGGTGGGAAAAGAATGCAACCAAAATTTAAGCTCATGAATCAAGAAAACAAAGAAAAGTTAAAACAAGATAGCAAGCCATTCAAGGGTATTTGCATCCAAGTTAGGGCCTCTGAAATACTTTTAACAGACACAGTTCGGAATCTTGGGCTCATTGTTGGCAGTTCACTTTCAATGACTTCTCACATCAATTCCGTGGTTGATTGATTGATTGATTGATTGATTGATTGTTGCTTTAGGTCCAGCGGACTCTTCCGAGCCAAATCAGGACCGGATTCCGTGGTTAGGACACGCTACTGCTATTTGAGGTCTGCTTAGACCACAGCTCAATAGGGAGACAGTTAATGCAGTTGCTGTAACGTCGATTCAATCCAGACTGGACATCTGCAATAGCTGCCTTTGGGGCATTCTTCAGTTTCAGCTTCAAAGACAGCAGAAGGTCCAGAACACTGCAGTCCGTATTGTCCCCAAGACCAAGAAGCGTGACCACATCACATTCGTTCTAAGGGATCTCCATTGGCTGCCTGTGTACAAGCACTCCGAGCATAAACCCTTGCACTTGTCTACTGTTGCATGAAAGAGAGTGCACCAGTGCCTAGTGTCGAGAGGCATATGAATACAACTCTTGGAGCTAGATCATTTGAATGTGCTGCACACCTTTTGTGGAATAGATTACCTCTGCACTTGAGGAGACGCAGCTCTAAGAACACTTTCAAAAATCAGCGGAAGACATTTTTGTTTATGCAATAATTCAGTTTGTCTGTGGCGCCTTATTAGTTTGGTTGTTATTTTTTTAAACTTTAATTTGGAGCGCACTGAGCATGCTGAGACATCATGGACATCATCATCATCATCATCATCATCATCATCATCATCATCATCATCATCATCATCATCATCATTTACACACACACACACACACACCCACACACACACCTACACACACACGCACACCCACCCACCCACACACCCACCCACACACACACACACACACACACACACACACACGCATACACACACACACACACACACAAACACACACAGCCCCACAAAAAATAATTTTTAGGGGGTAATTTTCTTGGTGATGTTGTGACTCGGCTTTTTACTAATGAAGCAAAAAAGAAACACGGAATAATAAGCCACGATCTGAACTAAGCCTTACATGCAATTCGCAAGCCAAATATTATCAAAATCGACTGAGCCCATTTTGGGATACAGCGCAAAACGTGTTTAGAAAATGGTGACGCACAATGACCTTGACCTTTGAGAAAGTCCAAGTACGAATGATCCAACATGCTTAGCAGTAGTCAAGTATCCGCAAAGTAAACATGGTGAGTTTCGGGTCAGTTGTTGTTGAGGTGAGGCAAAAAGTGGGTTTTGAACAAACAGGAAAAAGTGAAATTAAGACAGACGGATCGACAACCTGACTGCTAATGAAGCGAATGATTTGAAGTAGGCCTACCGGTATACCAAAAGTCGACAAAATCGCTTTAGTTGTTTCTGAAATAATAAGCAACCCGTATTTAGCAGCAAACTGAATCTACTGACATTGACGTTTGCTGTATGCATGAAAATAATTATAATGGCACGGAAATCAGGCCATTAACCTAGGTAATCTTCTATGAAGTGTAGACAAAATCCGTTCAGTGGTTATTGAGATATGACGCCCAACAGACCGACCGATAGACCGACATTTGGCGCGTTCTGATTCCTTCTCCAACCTCATCCAACAATTTGACAGTTTGTCCTCATAAGTCTAAAAATACAACAAAGGGGGTAACTTCATACGTGAATAGTAGAATAGTTTGTTTTTTTTAAAATACAACTTTTAAATGCGGAAGGAAAAAAAGGAAGAAATAAAGACAGAAAAAAGGAAGGTAAGAAGTTTATACCTGGACGACAAGATGATTGTGGACGTCTATCGCTTTCTGTTTATCCTTATCAATGACTTCGTGCGTTTTATTGGTGACCGTCGCAGGAGCTTGCGTTGTCTTTGATCCGTCTCCACCGGCACCCTGATTAAAATAAAATAACAATATTATTATTATTATTATTATTATTATTATTATTATTATTATTATTATTATTATTATTATTATTATTATCTTCCTCTAGAACGTAATGCAGTGTAAACATACACATTATTCTTATTTGTGTATTCGCATGGGGGTGGGGTTGAGGGGTCCAATAGGTTGTCACCCTTTTTGTGAGAAAACACGTTACATAAATGACTGCACTGAATGGTGCACAAACACACACACACGCTCGCGCCCGCGTATTCATGGCAAACTGGGGTTTCGGACGAAATGTGGTCATAGTCATCGGAAAATGTTTGTTTTAACGGAATGAGCGCAAAATTCATCTAAAAGTGTAAGAATTTGAATTTTTTTTAAATACATAAAAGACTCTTTTGGTCAAAACACCTATTTGGGCTCATAACCTAAACCTTGAACTTAAAATTTGACCAGAAAACAACCCGTCCCTCGATACAGCACTCCCATACACTACGAGATGCACTCAAATAGCACTCTCATGTACTTATAAAAAAGTGGGGTCCTGGGAAAAAAAGTGGGTCACTAGCTAAAAGCTCCATGGTGTGTATAAAAAGGCAAGTTTAGCCCCCATTTCTCCATGAATACACGCTCCTGCCACCCCCACCCTCTCTCTCTCTCTCTCTCTCTCTCACACACACACACCCACTCGCACATACACATTGTTGTTAATTCAACAAGGGAGTTAAAGGATCCTGAATTTCCCAGGCAATAAAGCCAATGCCAAAGTGGACTAAGAGTAGTTTACAATACACTACAGGCTAGAAGATGTTCACATGAAGATGTGTCATATTTTATGAACCTGACATAAGGCTCTGCATAAACCCGATAAACCCAGTAGATTAACAAGATAGGCTAATTATTATGCTACATTATACTGTGTATGCGAGCGAGTGATTTCCACTATTGTTAACCACTTAGGCATTTTAAAAAAAAAAAGTATTTCCCGACTTGCCCGGAAATACTTTGACATAGTCGGGAATCAGAAAAGGTCAAATGTCGCTCCGTTCGTCTGTCTTCCCGTCCTCCGGCGGTTCGTTTGCACGTCATATTTATCTTAATATCCACCGAACACTAAATTAGTTTGTTCAAACTTGCATTTATTTCCCTTATTTCAAAGGTCAAGTTCATATCCTATTCCTATCTTATCCCGTAACTCGTAGGTGGTTGGGGCACTACAGATGATCGTTTAACCAGTGTACTCCATTTTCTCTGAAATCAGAAAACCTCATGGCTTCGCTCAGTATCAAGCCAGCCCATTCTTGAATGTTGTCCTCCCACCTCTTTTTCTGCCTAACTCGTCTTCTGCCCCTTGCAACGTGCCTTGCATGTCTTTGCAATACCTGATGCTCTGATGACGCGGCCATACCATCGGAGTTTTCGTTTCTTCACCACTGTGAGCATGTCATCGTGTGGTCCAATGGCTTGTGTGATGTTCTTTCGGACATCGTTGTTGGTGATGTGCTGGGTATAGGAAATGCCTAGAAGTCTTCAGTAGCATCTCATCTCCATGCTTTTGTATTCTTCATTGTAGATCTGCTGTGGGAGTCCATGTTTCGCATGCGTATAAGAAAATGGAGATGACAAGGAGGCGCAGCAGCCTTACCTTGGACTGTAGACTGATGTTCCTGTCTTTCCAAATGGGAAACAGTTGTTTGTGCGATCCTGGAGAGGACTTCCTGTCGGGACCCATTATCTGAAACAATGGCTCCTAAATATTTGAAGATATGCACCGTGTTGAGGGATTGGCCTTGGATTTTGATGTCTATGTTTATGCCATTAGTGTTTATTGGTCATCATTTTGGTCTCTGTACTTATTTCCATTCCATAAGATCTGGATGTGATGTCAAGCCTCTATACCAGCTGTTCAAGTTCTTGCTGCTCCCCATGCAGCCAATCCATCAAAATGGAGATCAAGTTCGCTGAGGTCAATTCTTTGCTAAAACGTTTTGCTTTATCCAAAGAACAAATAAATGTCCAAACCGACATTGATTAATTTGGATAAACAGCCCCTTCAACTCGTGGCCAATCATTCTGTAGCGATCCGCTGGCTGGTCAGTCAGTTGGCCGTTGGAATCGTCTCTCAATTTTTAATTCTTCTGTACAAAACACCTTTTTTGCATTATCCCCAAAATTACTGGAGCGATTTTGATTGTATTTTTATGGAAATACTTCAACTACTATAAAGCGGTTTTAATTAATTTATTTCATTAATTAATTTATTCATTTAATTTTTGTGTCACTCATTCGCATTTGCACATTTTTAAAGATCGATGTCGCTGAGGTCCATGATTGTATAAACACATTTTGCACTGAATCTTAAAACTGACTAAAGTGACTTTAATAATGTTTAGTTTCCAGATAGTTGAAATAGTGGCCAAACATTCCTTATTTTTATTTTGCGTATTCAGGATTACACCAAGACGGATCATTAATTAACAGCGCAACGAAATTGAAAGCACTTGTGAAAATGCTAGATTTGTCCTCTTTGTGCCATTGTCTGAAAATACATTAGAACGGCTGGCCATGTTGTTCTTATTTATATATTTTCTTATTTTGTTTTGCTCTTTGTTGTATTTGTTGGTTTGTTGTTTGTCAAATAAAATACAATAAAATAAAATAAAATAAAATAAAATAAAATAAAATTACAACTTATGTTGTATGCGACCGCGTTTTTTCGCCGCGTGGAGGTAATGTAAACTCGTTACAAGGCATCATGCATTTATTCATTATTCCATTATTGGGAAACAAACCTTCAATACAGCCCACAGGGCCCTACATGTCGGTATCAAAAATTTATGACCAATATGACAAAGGACTATCGCCTGCCAGCTGTTATAAATTCATTGGTGCCTGTCTGCAACGAAATTATTGCAAGCTCTCTCAACACTGCAATAGCGGAGGGAACAGAACCATTTAAAGTCAGAGACTAAACATCAGCCTAAGCGAGAGGACGTTTTTGTGGGTGCTCTGGAAAGACCTGTTTTCTTTAGGAGTCTTTAGCTGTATAAGAATACAGGTATTTGTTTATTATTATTATTATTAGTGGTATTTATAATGAACTGCTAAGCTATCCTTACGAAGAAGGAAGAATATTGCTTTTTGTAAAGTAGTACGTTTAGGGTACAGACGAACCCATGTTTGAAAACAAAGTTCGATAACTCATGTCAATATTTATTTGATCATGTGTATACATGTATGTGTGACTCAGTTTGTAATTATGATGCCATTTTTATATTCATTCATATGTGGATATGGGGCTGAAATAGGAACGTATTTCAGTTGTGTAATTTGTATATCTATTGATGAATGAATGGGTATAAATATGTTATAAAATGAAGTTGAGCTGTGTTTGTAATATTTGGCTCATAGTCCATTGTGTGTAGCCTATGCAATGTGTGTAAAGTGGCTATACTAGGTATTGTCACAGGAATGGTGACAGTAGTGATTGTAGTGTTGTGGTGGCGTGTAGAGACATTCTACAAAGGGAAATGATCCTTGCTCAATGTGAGCTATAAAGACATACAGTCTCTTTAAGGATAAGAGCAAAAATTTACGATTGTGTACATGTTGTATACAGCGGGGCGGTTACGGAGCAAAGAACCCCTGATGTGCGGCGGATGGATCTGGTCCCCATGACATCACTGGCTTGACCGGATGTGGACACCATCTTTGCCTTGCTCTCCTTCGGATACCATCACTGGTGCAGAATTGCAACAACGGTGCCGAAGTAAATCTCCGGATCGACGCCACGAAGACATCTGCAGCGTCTTCAGTGTGGGTGGCTGTGACTCCAGCGACGGTAATAATTCCGCGCCTGGAGTGCTTGATCCGTGAAATAGGTCAGTAAATAAAAACTGTGACTTCTGTGTCTCCAAGTCATCAAAGTGAAATATTTAAAGTGAGATATTTGTGTCGGTACTAATGAACAGAGTAGAGTCGAGTGACGTCCTCAGAAAGGGACAACGACTTCTACTAGTGTTGAGCTCTGGAAGTAACTGAGTGCATTTAACAGAAAGAACTGCGCGAACTGACTGAGTAAACAGTGTGCACTCATCAACCTAACTGGGTGAAATTAATACAATAACTGTATGCACTTAATTATCGTATGTGTGAATTCATTTATATGCTGGAAAGAATTGTATGATTTAATGTATCTGTGGAATTTAGTGTATGTGAAGATGGTTTAATGTGTATGCTTATAATTGAATGAGGAATAGTATAACAGGAGGGCAAAGAGAAACAATTGTGTAGACTTTGTCCTTGTCTGAAAGCATGTGTGTGGTGAAGGATGAGATGTTAGTAAAGTAAACAGAGATAGAACACACTCCTTTATACTGAGCGTCAGACAGCCACACCCACACACTCATTCAATATACCATAAGCAGTTAAACATATATTTATTTAGATTATAACACAAAAAAACCTCCGTTACAGTCTGACTCCTAGTTAAATTAAAGTAAGTCTGACTCCTAGATAAATTAAAATCAGCCTGACCCCTACATAAATTATGGTCAGTCTGACTCCTAGTTAAATTAAAGTCAATATGACCCCCTAGTTAAATTAAAGTCAGTCTGACCCTTAGAAAAAAAATAGCAAAAATACAAATAATACAAAATCTGTAAGCTTCAACATAAATTATAATTATGTAGACCTATAATTCACGCTAAAAGATGTATTTTCGCTTATAATTTTAAAGTTATACAATTTCTGTCGTTTGAAATTTGCAAAATTTACATTTAAACGTTGTGTTTGAGCATTCTAAATAAGTTTGAGCATTCTAAATACGTTTGCTATAATCAGTAGATTATATATATATATATATATATATATATATATATATATATATATATATATATATATATATATATATATATATATATAAATAAAATTTAATATAAATTCTCTCCAAATGGCTAGCACCGTACAGCAACCATTAAGGAACAAGGAATAAAAACACATGGAATTGAAATTCGCTATGTCTCACTTTTGTCCACCTTTGAGAGCAGGATAATTATGTTTCTTGTATATATATATATATATATATATATATATATATATATATATATATATATATATATATATATATATATATATATATATATATATATATATATATATATATATATATATATATATTGTCACGTGTTTCCTTAAGACATAAGGCGATGACATGTCGAGCCGCCCCTGTAAATATTAGTGCAAAGGTTAAGCGCTCTAATAACGTGTTATCGAAAACAAAGTTTTCACAGCACGACATTGTACTTGAAATACTTTACAGGCAAACTACCAAACAGGGCATGTGTATATTGGAGAGAGAGAGAGAGAGAGAGAGAGAGAGAGAGAGAGAGGGAGAGAGAGAGACAGAGACAGAGACAGAGAGAGAGAGAGAGAGAGAGATGTTCAATGACTGAATTATATATATATATATATATATATATATATATATATATATATATATATATATATATATATATATATATATATATGCACAAAATTATGTATGAGGGTCCATTCCTCTTGGTTAATGCTCCTGCGATGCGCCCTAAGCCTGAAAAGCCCATGACGTTATCAGGGACACCCCCACCCCTGACTTTGTAAGCTGCTTACACGCCAATCGGAAAACTTTCAGCTCAATAATTCGGAGTAATAAACTCTTCTATGGTTAGACAATGTAGTGTACAAGTCTGACAGCAACAACAACAACAACAACAACTCAGACTTAATCGTACTCTTATAAACTCTTCTATTTTCAGACTATACAGTATGATGATGATGACGATGACGTCCATGTGCAACGCGCGTGTCTCCATCCATTCTTGGATGCTCAGTACGCGATAAGGAAAAATAACAAATGACAAAAACGGCATGAAAGATAAAGTTCGGTGGGGGGAGAGGGGTAGGGATAGGGAGGTTGATAGCAAAAGTGAGAGAGGCGCTTCTTCGTTCAAAGTGAGAGAGGCGCTTCGTTCAAAGTGAGAGAGGCGCTTCGTTCAAATTCGTTTATTCGTTTATTGTAATCTAGTGCAAACGTTTGTCGAAGGGACCCCAGACTAATGTTAAGGCAGAGCACATATTTCGCGGCACACTCTGTTACTATTAGCTTCAGCATTACGAGTATAGAACATAAGTGGCAATCGAAAGCAAGGTGGGGTGGGGGAGGGGGGGGGGAAGCCTCACACGTTAAGGCCTTCGGTTACTCATCAATCAATAATGACGAAGACTAGCGAAGCCCTCCAGATGCATTGGGCTGTACCTGTATGTGCATATAAACTGACGAGCTTAGAACACAGCGAAAGGGCCATCTGTATCTATGACACAAATCCATAACTGCAAACACTTGACAGCAGAGAAAGGGAGATAAATCTTTCCTATCATTCCCTCATTCCAAAAGGACAGCAACTACTAAGGATTTTATCCAACATGCTATCAAAATACTCCAGTCCATTTCTGTAGGCGAGCCACCTTTATCACTGGTGTTCTACACAAACTTTTTGTCTTCCCCTGTAACCTGCATAGCCACAGGATTTCTGTATCCAATGGACAGCTTTAAACTGATCTGGATAGATCAAGCTTCGGGCGATTGTTGAAGTACGATCAGTAACCAGTTTCAGAGAGAGGTTGTCCTGTCCTAGAACTATTGACCTTCGTTTATGGCCCTGCCAAATTAGTATGGATGTTCGCGAAATATACAAATTCAGATGCTCTGTATTTAGTTTGTTAAACTTGGTGGGAGGGGGAGGATAGGAGTGGGTGGGAGAAGGGACTGTTGTTTTATTTAAAGACTCTGTGTGTGTGTGTGTGTGTGTGAGTGTGTGTGTGTGTGTGCGTTTGTGATCGTCTCAAATCCATGCATTAGGTCTAAATGAAAAGACTTGAAATAGAATACTTGTAACTGTCGATGTATCTCAAGTCTGATAAAAACGAGATACTGTTTTAATGTGTGTGTGTGTGTGTGTGTGTGAGAGAGAGAGAGAGAGAGAGAGAGAGAGAGAGAGAGAGAGAGAGAGAGAGAGAGAGAGAGAGAGAGAAATCGTATTTAATCCTAGTATTAAATGACCAGACATGAAATAGACCGTCTGCCATATCGCCAATAGTGGGTGTAGACGTTAAACCTCAATGTTCATTCTTTCATGATATCGCAGGTCTAATAATTTAAAAACCAGATAATATATTATGTAGCTGTGTACAGGAAAGATTAGGGTGAGCCGCGTTGCAATGTTGAGGCATTGGGTACTATCGTTAAAGCCCCCTCTTTGCTGCTGCACACTTCAATGCCTTTCGGCGGCACAAAGGTTGAAGAGGAAGACGCAAATGATAAATGTACACTATTATTCAGAGCATGATGAGCTCTTCAACACATCCATCCTTTCCTTAGAACAGAACAGAAAATGTATTGCCATTGGAACCTGTAGGTAATGTAGCACAATCCTATAGATTAACCCTAGTCACTGTGGCTTGTTGGACCCTATCTTGCACATTATATAACGAATGTCATCATGTGTTGTGAAGTTTGATGACGGTTTGTTCTGCACATGTATAAGATCGTATTATAACACTCTTGCTTCACGCAAAGATTAATTATTATAATTGATTTGTAACGTAAGCTGGTTTACATTACATTATTATTGCTTTAGGTCCAGCGCACTCCTCCGAGCCAAATCAGGACCGGACAACCCCCGATCCGCATAAAAGATCTGCTGAAACAACCCTAGTGGTAAAACCGAAAGCTCTTCACCAGCCAGTCACTTTACAATAAAGACATCCTACGCAGGGGACGGCTGAGGCTTCACCCCAACTTATCGAACCCCCGTTTACAAAAACAAAATAGAATACAAACATCATTATAAATTATCAACAAAACACTGGCGAAGAAGACGATAGTATAGCAGATTGATAGAGCAGAGCAGGAATGAGAAAGAGCAAATGAGAAAGACAGCGACAGTGGGAATTTAAAGCACTAAATTTCCAGAAAGTGGGGATACTATTTATACTGAAACCCCCGGCACCCCAACGGGGGATGTAAGCTGGTTTGTGGCTAACTCATAGCGAAGCTTTTTAAAGTTTAGATTCAACATTTAACCCGTTTCTGATCCTTTATTTTATTTCATTTCGTTGTTGTTGTTGCAATGTTACAACGTTGAATTGAAAAGATGTGGTGTGGACGCACGCGCACTCCTGTGTGGGTGTGTGGGTGCGTGTGTGTGTGTGTGTGTGTGTGTGTGTGCGTGTGTGTGTGTGTGTGTGTGTGTGTGTAACTGTTAACCAACTTCGGGGCAATTTCCTTTTGTAATATATGTAATGTTGTCATTTGGCTGAATACATTCTGTACTCTGTATTGTGGCGAAATACAATGCCATTGTTCGGATTTGGGGCTTGATTTTATTCGTCATGACATCGCCCTTGCGAGTAAAATATCACACACAAAAAATAAATGCTTTGAGACTTTATATTTTATTTCGTTTGTCCAATTGACTGTTTTACATCCTCTTCTACGAATAAACTGAAACCGAGTGACTGGCGGTTGTGAATTTCCATACATCAAGCTGGTCATCTGTATGAACCCGGTAGCAAAGGATCGAGTGTAGTTCAAGTGATATCTATCGCCACCATGATTTTAAAATATAAATTCAGCACTTTTTGTGGCTTACATGTTTTGATAGTGCCCTTAAATGTTACCAGGATACACACACACACACACCAACCCACGGTTCTTTTCCTTTATCTTACCCCCAAAAAGAAATGTTTATGACGTCTTAATGTTTATGACGTCTTACCCCCAAAAAGAACCCCCACTATAATTCCCATGTAATTTCATCACTTGTAGACGGACCGCTAACCCTAACCCCAACCCGTTTCGAGCGGAATATGTGTAGCACTGCCTTACCCTACCCGTCGAGGCACTGCCTTACCCTACCCGTCGTTCCCAGATCGTTTTGGGGGTAAGATAAAGGAAAAGTACCCCAACCCACACACACACACACGCACCAACTCACACACACACACACTTATTATACAATCAAACAATATTTATTTATTAAAAATTATATTTAAAACTGTAAAGGCTGAAAAGGGAAGGGGATGTAGGAGACTTTCTCTAGTTCAAAATAATAAATTTTTAATGTTATCAGACTAGAGGAACGCGAAGAGGCGACGAGGGAAATTGTGCCTATTTTACGTGCTTTAGCCAGCCGAAGGTGTTAATGTCCCGCCATGTGATTGTAAAATTACAACGTCAGTACCAGGGTAGCTCTAAAGGTCAATTACAATTCCAAGTTGAAGCCGATAATGTAGCTTCAGAGTTGTGTTTGGAGATGGACAGTGTAAGTTAAATGAGAGAGAGAGAGAGAGAGAGAGAGAGAGAGAGAGAGAGAGAGAGAGAGAGAGAGAGAGGATAGTGGCTACAACAATTGTTCTAGAGATTAAATAATTATGTCTTATGGGAGATACATATGCACAAATATACACATACAGTGAACTCCGGATATAATAAAGGCCGGATAAAGTAAATATTCGGTTTTAGTAAAGTCCAGTCTTGGTCCCGACCAAAACTCTTCTTTGTCTCTGTTTTTAAAAATCGGATATAATAAAAAAATATAGTAAAGTCCGCTTATAATAAAGTGTTTTCTAAGGCCCCAGGCGAGTTTTGATGCCGCTTATAATAAAGTTTCAAGGGAGATTACTGTATTAAAGTTTCATGAGAGTTACTGACGTTCATAATGACGCAACATCGTCATGTCAGGCTTACCCTGAAGCCTAAAATAGATCTAATTCACACACTTGAAGATGAAAAGATGGGAAAAAAAATTGCTGAACACTTTGGAATTTCCGCATCAACAGTAACAGTGATTATGAAGGAGAGTGAAAAACTGAAGGAGAGATTTAACTGTTTGGCAGAAAAAGAGTACCTAGCTTAGAAACTTACAAAGCAAATTAGACTTCACTTTCGCTATACATGATGAAATGCGTTTATGACTAAATAAGGGTGTTATAAGTTGAACACATTATAATTATACCTTTTGTACTGAGATGAATCCGAATCAATGGAGAACTGGGAAACCAACGTTTTGACTGGACTGCACTTTCAAATGAGAAGTAAAGAAGAGATTTATTCCTAAGCTGTTGCATGGCTTTGCAAGACAAACCATCTTTTTTTTTAAATCCACCATGTTGTTTAGGTTTTGTTCATGTCTTTGTTTGCTTTAATTTTGTGAGCTTTTTGTTTTTCCACAATGACGATAGTACAACATGTACAATTCATGATCTACTTTTATGATTTATCCTTCCGATTAAAGGGTTGGTTTGAAATAATTAGGACACGAAGGCTCACATGTTATCTCTTATCGGTAATGGACTCTCTCTCGCTCTCTCTTACCCTCTCTCTCTCTATCTCTCTCTCACACACACACTCACACACACGTGAACTTACACACACGGACATAAACAAATAATACTGTAACATTTCAATCAATATACACAAACTGGGTTGTAAGAGAGGTATTCTGGAAGAGTTTATAATACCCGAGTTAATAAACAAAAATAACCAATCAACATATGTGAGCGTAATGGAATCCAATAAGGGACAATGGATCTACTGCAAGTGTTCATTAAAAAAAAGTATCTTTTTCAGCTATTTCCCGTGGATTTCTGGTGGCTTCATACGAAAGGCTAAAAGGACCTTTCACTTTCGTGAAATATCACTTGTTATCATGTGGCTGTGTCCAGAAACAATAGATCTTGACGATGAGTGCATATTCATAATGTTCACTCAAGTAACGTAATTGCTATTTACCTGTAATTACGATAGCAATAGGTAATACCCATTAGGGGGTGGGGAGGGGAAGGGAAACACAAAGAAGAAGAAAATCAAAATGTTGAAAAGAGAGAGAGAGAGAGAGAGAGAGAGAGAGAGAGAGAGAGAGAGAGAGAGAGAGAGAGAGAGAGAGAGAGAGAGAGAGAGAGAGAGAGAGAGAGAGAGAGAGAGAGCTTGCTTGTCCAACCACTCAAATAAATACTTTGAATTTTGTTCTTGGCAACTCTGGTAAGACAAACGTCTCCATGACGACTTATTGACGGCTGTCCGGGGGTGTGGGGCTGGAGCTGGGGAGGGTGGGGGTGTTTTTTAAAATGGGAAAACATAGTTTTCGTGTGGAATTCAGCAAGGGACAACAAACCAACACAGAAATATTAATCTAAATTAAAATATGTAATAACGAAAGCGATTCGTTCGATTTGCACTGTCTTATTTTAACTGTTCAATTATGTGAATCTAATCAATTAATGGGATCCAATTCCAATGTACATGTATATAACGCGCCAAATGTCAGCTCAATTTAGAACGATGTTGAGTTACGTGAACACACAGACAAATAGACACACAGACGATTACAGCCTGCCAAAATCCTGGTAAAAGATGGAAATTCGAGAAGTCATTATTTTGTTCACCGATTTGTTTTGCTTTTCTTCTTCTTTACTTGCACCAGGGCCGGATCCAGGGGGTAGGTGGAGGGGGTGCTAGGAGTGCTGCAGCATCCCCCACCCCCACCCCCACCCCTTGGCAACAACAAAAAATAAATAAATAAATAAAATAAAAAAAATGAAAGTAGAAGATGGAAGTTTTTGTTCAACTGGAAATACGTTATGTAAGGCAGTTAGTTACAGGACAGGACAGGATGCTATGCTATGTACGCGCCTTTCCCCAAGGCTCAAAGCGCGGCGATCTATACCAACAATACACGCTCACCTGTCTCATTTTACCCTCACACACACCAAATACACATACATCACTCAAACAGGTGGTGTACAGGCAGGGAGATCGCTATTAGAAGACGGAAGAAAATCGAATTTTTATTTTTGAAATTTTTATATTGACTGCATCCTGTACCATTATTGAAGGAAGGGAGGAAACCGGAGTGCCCGGAGAAAACCCTCGGTGACCTCAATAGTCCCGTACCTAAGTCACATACGTTCGCCCCTTGCGGCAATCGAACCCGCGACCTTCGGCATAGGAAACCGGCAACTTATCCACTGCGCCACGAGTTTTACTTGTGGTGTTTCACCACTCTGTACCATACATTTTAAAAAGAACTAGACTAGCACCCCACCCCACCCCCTCCCTCGAACATGGATTGATCCAGCCCTGTGCACCCACATACACTTTAGACCAGCGTTTTCTATCTCTTTATACTGAGAGTGTCGGATTAGTAAACGTTAAATTAAAACAAAAGTTTCGGTTATGCTAAATTAACCCTCTAAAATCGTTATTATAAACGAAGTCGGTTATAGTCAAGTAAACCTCTAAAACTGTATTATAAACGAAGTTTCGGTTATAGTAAAGTAAACTTTAAAAACTTTACTGTAAACGGATTTTCGGTTATATTAAATATTCGGTTATACTAAAGATTTATTTGGTCCCAGGGCACTTTACTATATCCGAAGTTCACTGTATAACATTGCCTTTCAAGAGATAAACAAAACGCCGGTTTTTTTTTTCTTTCTCCTAAGGATCGCACATAAATAAGCCTTGCCAGAGGTCGCATTCCAGAAGTTTACCTTGGGAGAGATCACATCCAGCAGTTTGCCTTTCGAGAGATCACATACTATCTATCAGGACTTTGCCTTTTGAGAGATCACATAGAATCTAGCCTTTTGAGAGATTTAAAAGAGGGGAATAATCTCCCATTCTCTATCTCTCTATAGAAAATGGTAGGGATGCCAGGATACAGTTATTGGCGTGTTGGGAAAACAATAGATGGTGTAGCATAAATTAATAATTGTTTGTTTTTTTTGGTGGATTGCCTGTCCTGCCATTCATGGGACCGCGGGAAAGGGGTACAGAAATTAATAACGATGTATCGATTATCCTGCAACTGACACGGCGTTGTTCAGTTTACTAAGCAGCAGGGTGCCATGTCAAATATTTTTTCTGTGCTTCTGCATGATGAAGATATGACGGTCCTTCTGCATGACGGCTATGCTGATGCTGATGATGAGGAGAAGGAGGACGAGGACGAAGAGTAGGAGGGAGAGATTTTTTAAAACCCCAGTCGAATAGTCGTGACACTTAAAAAATCTTCTCTGAATGCAGACTTTAGTTGGTTTTTTAATGGTAAATTGGAATATAGGCATATTAGCTACCGGGTATTTCATGTTTATTTTTTTAAATTCCTTTTCGCATGATCCCAAATTCCAAATTCCTTCCTTTTGATGTATTTAAAGTTAGTGTGAGGTACTTTCCTCACTCCTGTTTACACTATATGGCATGATCATATAATACCCCCTGAACAAGGAATATGCTGGAATGTTGGAGAACATATTCTTTTTATCAAGGATCTTTACCACCACAAAAAGGTTTCTAAAACTATTTACTTGTCATTCGCTTTACGATCCTGCAGTCAAAGTGTACTCTTCTGATAATAGAAGATCCTTCAGTCAACTTTTATTCTTCTGATCATACAAGATCCTGCAGTCAACATTTACTTTTCTGATCATATTTACTCTTCTGATCATATCAGATCCTACAACTTTTACTCTTCTGATCATAGAAGATCCTGCAGTCAACCTTTACTCTTCTGGTCATACAAGATCCTGCAGTCAACTTTTACTTCTGATCATATATACAAGGCCATGCAGTTAACTTTTACTCTTCTGATCATAGAATATTAATCCACGTTACTCAGGTGAAAAGCTCTCCCTTAGAAGTGTAAACGGCTTGACAAGTCAATGGGTGTCCCTGATAACGCCACAGGGCTTCGCTAGGAGAGGAAGTCGTGTCTGTGTTTCCCGAATTCGCGAAGCTTCCATTTCTACTTGTCCATGCTGTTCCAAATCTACTCCTATCCAATATCGTTCTTTGGTTGTCGTCTCATCCCTTCCGTTCATCTACCCTTCTTCTAACCCACACCCACGTGGTTCCCCATCTGTGTCGGCCATCTTCTACTTCCACGGCGCGTGCTGCGAACATCGATTTTGTAGGAAAAATAACCTTTCAGTGCGTTCCGATTGGATCTAAACACTACACCGAGAAGGGATTGGCGGAAGAAATTCTGGTAAAGGAGACGATAATGCTTTCTGCCTGTGCAGTTGAAATCACGCACGCAGACGCGTAATTATCATGCTGCTCTGTGGCTGTTTTGTGATAAGAGGTAGGAGGAGGCGAAAAAGAAGTTGGAGAAGAAAGGAAGGAAGGGAAAGGTGATAAGAAGGAACAGTAGAGAGGAGGACCAGAAGAAGGAAGAGGAGGTAGAGGTTGGCGGAGGAGGAGAAGGAAGAGAGAAGAAGGATTGAAGAAGCGATATCTTTATATGGTCGACTTTCGTATTGAAAGCGAGGTCTTGGTCTGAAGAGCGGGCTTGTTACACGCGATGAGGCACAGTAATTAATCACACGGTCCAGTTGATCATCACATCAGAGCTGTCAGCTTTCTGGCTTGCGCAAACCAATCGTCAAACGATAATTAGTAATCAACCTCTTCTAGCAAAACCCCAAAGACTACCGTGTAGCCGAGACCTGAGGACGCGTAACTCGTGTGCTTGCGCACCACTTCCAGCTCCTGCCTTCTGGAAGGCGCTACCGAACACCAAGGGTCAGAACTCTCAGAACAAAAAACAGTTTTATCCCAAAGGCTGTCTCGTTACTTAATAAATGACGTGTGTGTGTGTGTGTGGGAGCGGGGTGTGAGTGAGAGTGTGTGTGTTTGCATTTGTCCAAAATAATTTCATTTAACATTTGCTGTCGTTTAATGTTAGCATGCATAAGTGTAATTATATTAATGTGTGACAATTTAATCCTCATTGTCATTATCATTGTTGTTGATATTAGTATTGTGATGTTTATTCCTTGTTGATTGTAATTGTACACCACACTGTAATTTCTTGTAAACGATAATAAAGTTGTCTTATCTTATCTTATCTTAATCCCTTCACATTCAATGTCCGCCTCATCTAAGCCGTAGGATCCAACACTTGAACAAACATGTAGACCTATCTACACCTAACAGTTAGTACTGATGAACACTAGATCTACTAAAGGTATACGGTATGCTCAAAACTACTAAGCATTAATTAACAGGACGCTCCGAGATCGATTTTTCAACCCGAACGGAGCCTTACATTTGTTCGACACTGTAAGAGAACCTTGTTTGGCCTCATGGGGGAAAATTGAACATTCAGCAAATGTGTTTTTCCGGAAACAAATTAGCTTAGCTTTGCATCAATAAACAAAAAATTATTCAGTAGAAACTAAATGCAAAATAACACTGCAATTGAACAGTATATAGCAGGAGTTGTAGTAGTTAGTACATGTATACCAAACTCGAACCAAATCTCTCCAGTATTTTGGAGGAACATAGGATTAGAAAAAAAAAATGACGTCACCATATTGACATCACCCGAAATGATTTAAAAAAAATATATTATTTATTTATTTATTTATTTTGGTTATGGTAGCGTAGCGATCACTATTTTCTAACTAAGATACAAAAATTTCAAAGAAATCAGTTCATTAGTTTTAGAAGAAATGTCACCTCCAGACGGGCGCTGGACACCGGACGGACAAAGCCATAAACAATAGATCGGGAACTAACAACAACAACAACAACAACAACAACAACAACAACAACAATAATAATAATAATAATAATAATAATAATAATAATAATAATAATAATAATAATAATAAACAACTTGTGCTTTAAGTTTATAACTATAATCAAAATTACTGCATAAGCGTGAGCCTAGAACAGTAAACGTTTTCTTTGTAAAGTAAAAAGTAAAGTGCACCAGAGAATCGACAACAGTATTAATCTTAAGGACACAACTAACTGCATTCAAAACTAAGTATAGCTTTGTTTGTTTGTTTGTTTGTCTGATTCATGTAGCGTCTTGTCATCAACGGGATTTTAGACATAAAACATAGCTTTACTAATGAATATTATCATGGACATGAAAAAGAGTCTAGGTTACCCAGCTTAGCCCGGGTATAGCCCAATACCAACTTCATGCATGCGTTGTTGCTTGTGTTTGATTGCAGACATCAGGGATGCTCAGGCAGGTACAAGGTGTTAGGGGATCAATCAACAAATACAGCAAAAATCCACGAAATAGATAAAACACACTCAAACATTGCTTTGGTTGTTAACATTATTTCTTTTTAAATCTAGGATCTTAAAGTATCCTATTAATTATATACTTAAAATCCAATTATATCACCTTTCTTTTCTATAGTCGTTCTATAGTTCTACGGTCGAAATATATCCACTCTCTGCTGAGCTAACGTTTTACCTAGGTTAATAGTAAATACATATGCGGTAACAAAGAAATGTTAGACATAAACAAATTAGATATATATAATTGAGTTCTGTCCTAGCCTACGTCAATTCTTTGTACGTGGACCTCCATTGCATAATTATTAGCGGTTTATAAGACATCACCATCTTCGCAGTCGTCGATGTCGTCGTCGTTACCATCACCATTTAAATCACTGGGTAGTGACACTACCAACTAGCTCTATGCCTATAATATTACGGTCTGTGCTGTTGTGTTGCTGCATGATTATGAATGAATGAACGTTGAAGTGTAACGTCCACGCTCACCACTGGCAATATGGCAGACGGGGATTACCGCCCCAAGAACCTAAGAGGGGTTAGTGATTTAAAGCAACATGATTATGGCTGAGTTAAATAATTATAACCTGCAGCCTATGCCTATGTGCGGCGAAGCTGTTGCATAGTGTATGTGCCTGTGACGACAGCCAGTATTGGCAGGTAGGTGTGAAACACATGTACATAATTATGGTACGTATAATATAGGAATAGGATGTGCATAAGTATGTACTGCGTACTGCTATACAGCACGGTCAAAATGAATCATTTTAAAATGTGTGTATGTATGTATGTATGTATGTATGTATGTATGTATGTATGTATGTATGTATGTATGTATGTATGTATGTATGGAGAGAGAGAGAGAGAGAGAGAGAGAGAGAGAGAGAGAGAGGTGGGGGGACAACATTCGAGAATGGACTGGCTTGACACTGAGCGAAACCATGAGGGTTGCGGAGGACAGAGAAAGATGGAGTACGCTTGTTTAACGATCATCTGTGGTGCCCCAACGCCTCCTGAGTTACGGGATAAAATATAAAAAAGTGTAAAGGTAAAAGTGGTTTAGGCTTTCAGTAGCTAAGGGTTATGGGAGAGGATGGATAGAGGACGGGTGGGAATGTAAGGAGGGGGAAAGATAGGAACATCCCTTGTTCTCAAGGCCAGTTTTGTAAGTGGAGTATTCGTGCTTGTGCCAAACTACTTCAGCTCTATGACCTTGAACTTCGATGAAGAGCAATACTACACGATGTCACGAAATGCCGAGACATGGCTATTTAAAGTATCAAAGCAAAGATTGGTCCACTCATTTCTGAGAAAGAGTAAAAAAAAAAACAACAGACTGTGTGGAACAGGAAACTGACTGTAATATCAGAAATGTTGACGACAAAGATGTTGTAACTTAGCTTAGAGATAAACAGATAGAATTGAACAAAACCTGATGTTAATTTACCAGCTCTCTAAGGAACGGTTCGCAGTTATTAAATTAACATCCTTGAGACGTTCACTCCCGATAGTATCAGGTAGAACTCGCTATAAGGAATGTAACTTAGCCCACTTAGACATCTAACCGGTGTCACTGGACTACTAAGTAGCCACGCGAATCATATGACTCTTAAATCTACCCTGCATCTCTCCCTTGACACTCGAAGTTGAGACGTAGAAGCGCGTACCACGTGAAAGATAGGGTCCCAGAGGCGGGACAAGAAAACAAAGACGTCCGAGAAAAGATTCACGTATTCGCGAGAACGAGATGATTGGCCGAAGATGACGTAAATCTCGATATATCCTCCGTACACCCCGGAATAAACGCGTAGTCACACACGAAGCGTAGGACCACGAGGGTCAAGGAGCAGACTGAAGTGAAAAAACCCTCAGCCCTCACCAACAGAGTGGTAGACTATAGACCAGTTTCACGGTTCCCAGAGACTAGAAGTTACTTACATGTTTATATATTGTATTGATTGCCACGTATTATTATATGTTATATGTAATTTACAGAAACCGATTATTGTTTCTGACATGTTGTGGATATTGCTCGACATAGCTTAGCCTTAAGATTCAGATAGCGTAGTGTGCTTATGAGAAATTCGGCAGATGTCTGATGCTGTAGACTCCTTGCAGAGGGCACAACATACCAATATACCTTAATAGAATATTGTAGCCGGAGTTCTGAATTTTCCAGCTCAGCTCTGGGAGGGTTTGTGGAGTCAACGCCCGAACGCTTGCTCCCGTGAAAAGAATGAGATCATCCCGTGAAAAGGAGATCAACTAGAACCTACCTCACCACGTCATGCCCCGTAGCTACCAGACTCGTCCGATCATCCTGAGAGTGGCAAGACTCCCTCAGAGTGACCACCAGACTCAAGCACTCACAGAAACCGAGAGCTAAGTCTCCTCCCAACTGCAGCTGATGTTAAAATTACTCGGAACACTATATATATAGACCATCAAACACATAGAACTTTGTAGCACATGATGAAGAAGTCTTGCTAAAGAACTTTCCCAGCACATTGGACAGTTTATAATTATTCATTACATTTAATTAAAGTCATGTTAGAAGTTGTGTTGTAGATATAAAAGTTGAAATCACATACCTACGACTTGTATTGTTGTGTGTCCACTAGCTCTTCTTCTCTCGAGACCAATTAAACTAGTCGTTTGACTAGCAAAAATCATTTCTTAAAGTGAGCCATTGATACTTTGAAATTTGAGAACAATTACATGTATAACTTTGTATGTGACCCAAGCACCGTTATTTATTCTCTCACATCGCTTAAGAATCTTGGTAAAGAACGACTGATAGAGAAAGCTAAATGCCTCATCTATCTACAGATCTTAATCTCCTTGTAAGATTATCGTATCTTCTCCAGGATATCAACACACTGACAGACCTTTAAAAAAAAACGATTATCGGTTCAGCCGTTTCCGAGATATTGGACAATACATATTTTTACAAATATTGGCCCCCAGCGACCTTTAAACGTTGAGAATGGGCGCAACCTATTTTGATGTAGTGGTTCGTCACTAACCGTGATAATATTCCTATGAAGTTATGACAAAATCCATTCAATTGTTCTTGAGATACGGCTTCCGACCAGCAACCATGCAGACCGCTATTTGGCTAGACTCGTTCTCAATAAGTCTGAGACTACAAAGGTTTAAAACCTTCCATCCATTCTGACCAAAACTTCTGAATGCTTTGAAGACGTTTCTAACTAGATGACAGTCAACAAGCTTCAACTCAATGCAAACAAAACTGAAGTTATGCTCACAGGTACCAAACACAACCTGTCTTCTTCCTCTGTAGACACTGTCACTCTTGGCCAAACCAATCTTCCTATGTCATCTTCTGTCAAAAAACCTTGGTGTCGTTCTTGACAACACCCTCTTCATGTCAGAATTCATCCGCAAAACCTGTCAAACATGCGACTTTCATCTCCGTAGAATAGGCCTTGTCCGCAAATATCTTACCACAGACGCTACTGTCAAACTCATTTCCTCTCTTGTTTTGTCACGCTTAGACTACTGTAACTCTCACCTGGCTGGACTTCTTTCTTCTTCTATTTATCTGCTCCAACGTGTGCAGAACTCAGCTGCACGTATGGTTCTCAAAAAGAAAAAAATCTGATCATAACACTCCCCTTCTACATTCACTCCACTGGCTTCCAGTGTCTCATAGAATTATCCACAAAATCGCTATTTTCAATACAAGTGCGTCCATGGCTTAGCCCCTTCCTACCTCACCCAGAACATTCAATTCTATAAGCCTTCTAGAAATCTTCGTTCTTCCTCTGACACCCTCATGCTTCACATAGCCCGCTACAAACTCTCCTCTGCTGGCTGTCGATCTTTCTCAGTGCTTGGCCCTTCAGCTTGGAACTCTCTTCCCCTCTCTCTTCGCAGCTCTCCAAACATAGCTACTTTCAAATCCAACTTGAAAACTTATCTCTTCCTTAAATCTTATACGTTAGCAAGTATCTGATTTTATTTTGTATGAAGCCGGATGTTTAGAATGAATGCGAGAGTACTGCGCTTTGAACTGATATTGTTCCTTGGGAAAAAGCGCTATATAAATATATCCTTATTATTATTATTTTTATTATTATATGAGAACAGTTGGTAATTTTTGCCCCCCCCCCCCCCCCCTCCCAACGGATCCCATATCAAGCTATTTGGTGGAGCGGATCCGGAAGAGAAAATCAACTTTTTGAACACACAAATTAGACCCCAAAAGAGTTCCCGTTCGCTTCGCAGGCCAATACTGAGAGAGGTTCAAAATAGAACAAGATAATATTTAGTTAATAAGAAATGGATGGAAACGGTGTGTGAAACCGCAGCAACAACACAACGATGAAATACTTTTTTTTTCTTCCTCTTAACAATCTTTTTATTAGACCTACCTCAAATAAGAATTGACAGGAGCATGACGGGGTGGGAGTGACGACTATAAGATAAGCTAGCGAGAAAGGGGGGGTGAGGGGGGTGATGGGTGCCTTAATACAACAAAGCGGAAAGGATTAGTGTAGGAAGCTTTGCGACAACGGTGCAGGGGGAACGAGTTGGTGATGTCTGGGCGCATATATTGGGGGGAATAAGATTGGGGGCCCGCACTAATCCGGTAGGAAGTGTGAAGAGGGCTGTGGTTGCGGGCATTGAAGCCGTGATTGAGTCGGTGGGAGTACGAGAGTTTGAGATAAGAGGTGGGCGGGAAATAATGGGAAAAACAAGCTGGCAAGCCATTCAAACGTACTTCTACACATACACATACACACACACACACCCACACATACACACAGCTGAAAATCTAAGGGGGTTTATTTTTCAGTCTAAAGTGTTGCTTTTGTTAGTGGTGCTGTGATTCGGCTTTATCCTACAGAAGCAAAATGAAAACATGGAACGATGAAGCAACTATGATGGCACTGAATGTTGGGCACTAATCCAAGTAATGTTCCTGTGAACTTTCGTCAAAACCCGTTCAGTGGTTCTGGAGATATGACGTGCAAAGGATAGACCGACCGATTGGCAGTTATCTATATATATAAATTGCTTAGCCGGAAGTCCTTCTTCGCCTCTACTATAAAGTTTGTCCCCTATGGACGCTGATCTGGGCAGGTGCTGGAGGCCGCGAATCGGCCTGCTGTGTGCTTAAAACCCACGAAATCGTTATAGCCGACATTTCCTTACCGAACATGTAACCGTTTCTGAGATAAATAAATAAACAAAATGTCCACAAACTGCAATAGTCTCATTCCGCGCGCTTCCATTAAAAATCAAATTGAAGTTTCAGCATGTTTTCCCACATAGACCAAAAAATTGATTGAGTTTGTACGAAGCATTGATAGCTTAGTTGGTAACACTTTCGCCTCCCGTTTAGGACGACCCAAGATCGAATCCGACGCGGGCCTTATTTTGTTTTCTGGGTTTTTTTCCCCCACTACAATATGGATATTTCTCTTTTTAATTTAGGCTTTTTACCTTTATTACCTTTATTATTATTATTATTATTATTATTATTATTATTATTATTATTATTATTATTATTATTATTATTATTATTATTATTATTATTTATAATATTATATCTTATATCAAATTTTCTTTTAAAACCTTGGTGTTTGATTTCTATTTGTATTATTCTATATTCAATATTTTTTATTATTATTATTATTATTATTATTATTATTATTATTATTATTATTATTATTATTATTATTATTACCAAGGATCGGGATGGGGTGGAACGTTATTATTATTATTGTTATTGTTGTTATTATTATTATTATTATTATTATTATTATTATTATTATTATTATTATTATTATTTATAAACTAATAATACTTATTATTATAATTATAATATCTTATATCAAATTTTATTTTAAAACCTTGGTGTTTTTTATGATTTCTATTTGTATTATTCAATATTATTATTATTATTATTATTATTATTATTATTATTATTATTATTATTATTATTATTATTATTATCAAGGATCGGAATGGGGTGGTACGTGTAGGTAAAAGGGGGCTACGGGTAGGTTTAAATGGGCATGGGTAGGCATAACGGGGATACGGGTATATATAAGGGGGTATGGTGATGGTCGATTCCTTTCATCCATACCTGCGAAACGATCAACGGGGAAGTATCAAGGAGGGTACAGGTAGGTTACAAGGGGGGTACGAAAGGTATCAAGTGGTTATGGGGAGGTATCAAGTGGGTTCGGGGAGGTATCAAGGGGGTATGATGAGGCATCATGGGGGGAGGGCGGGGAGATATCAGAGGGGGGGGAGGTATCAAGGGGGATATGGGGAGGTATCATCGTCCAAATGAAACTCGCAGACAACAGTTGTCTCTCTGTCTACATTTTAAACAGCAACCTGTGTACCCTGGCTTGCCAGGGTACAAAAACCACTAGTATATAATATACGACAACCCGACATTTGGCTCCTTCTGAATCCCGGCTATTTCAATTTGGAAGTATTTTCCAGATAGGTTTATATATAGAAGTACAACAATCAGGCCAGGGTATCCTCACACCACTGAAGGAGTTTTCTCCGTAGGCCATGTTTTATCCACTGCCATCACAGCACAGCCTTTTCAAGGTATTGTTTTACTTGCACTTCCATTAACTGAAAACCTAGCAGATCTCTGATACTTTTCTGCGCAGGTTGTCCTTTTATTTCAAAGGCCTCTAGCTCTTCACACGAAACAACGTGCTAGCAGTGTAGCCATGGTTAACTACATAATAGGCAATTTCGTAAATTTGTACTAGGCACCAAAGCTTAAAAGGCCTTTTCCCTTTTGGTGGTCGACATTAATGCAAAACGTTTTGCTCAACAGGGTTTGGAGGATGGGGCGGCAGCAAGAAGAAAAAAAAAAAAAAAGAAAGTACCATGTAAAAATATATATTTTTTAAAATTAAAAAATTGCAGAGCTGCGATAATCTAAGAAAAAACTTATTTTATTTAGTCAAGTCAAGTCAAAACTTTTGTATCATAAATAAAAATATTTTAATTTGATTTTTTTAAAATTTGTCTCATCAGCGTTAGGACTAAGGCGTGTATAAAAACCGTAATAATAATAATAATAATAATAATAATAATAATAATAATAATAATAATAATAACAATAATGAACACTTGTATAGCGCGATTCCATCCAGGCCAAATGAGCATGCTCGGTGTGCTGCAAAAATAAAAAATAAAATAAATAAAAAAAAGTTTCTATCTTTTTTGGTCACTGGTTAAAAAGATGGGTCTTCAGCTGACGCTTGAAGGCTGCAAATAATAATTAATAATAACAGTAGTAATAACAGTAGTAATAATAATAATAATAATAATAATAATAATAATAATAATAATAATAATAATAATAATGTAATTGCTCACATTGGGATAAATAAAGTTGTTTTGTGTTGTATTGCATTGTATTATTATTATTATTATTATTATTATTATTATTATTATTATTATTATTATTATTATTATTAATTAGTCACTTCTGATAAGTAGGTGGCAGAAGTAATTCCACTGATGAAGGGTCATACAGCGTAACTGAGACTACACAAGGCCTCCTGAGAGATAGGAGATAGAATGCCATATCTAGTCTTAGTTACGCTGTGTGACCAAGGACAGCTTGTAGCTTGTTTTAGCATAGTATAGTATAGTATAGTATAGTATAGTATAGTATAGTATAGTATAGTATAGTATAGTATAGTATAGTATAGTATAGTATAGTATAGTATAGTATAGTACAAGGCCTCCTGAGAGATAGGAGATAGAATGCCATATCTAGTCTTAGTTACGCTGTGTGACCAAGGACAGCTTGTAGCTTGTTTTAGTATAGTATAGTATAGTATAGTATAGTATAGTATAGTATAGTATAGTATAGTATAGTATAGTATAGTATAGTATAGTATAGTATAGTAGAGTAGAGTAGAGTAGATTATAGTCTAGTATAGTTTACACATTTAGCCTTGTTTTACCTTAAGAAAGAGTTTTACTTTTAAAATAAACTCGAAAGTTTGGTGATTTATTGACGACTCGTGTCGTTTTTATCTTCTCTTTGATGACAAGGAAGTGCAGCAACCTTACTTTGGAATGTAGACTGATGGTCCAGTCTTTCCAAATGGGCTTCAACCTTGTCAGGGCCGCAGTTGTTTGTTCGATCCTGAAGAGGACTTCATGTCGGGACCCATTGTCTGATACAATGACTCCTAAATATTTGAAGCTATGCATTGTGTTAGGGATAGGCCTTGGACTTCGATGTCCATGTTGATGCCATTGGTGTTGTTAGTAATCATTTTGATCTTCTTTGAATTTATTTCCAATCCAAAGGCTCTGGAGGTGGTGCCAAGCCTCTGTACCAGCTGTTCAAGTTCTTATTCCTTTCCAGCCAATCCATCAATGTCATCAGCAAAACGGAGGTTGGATATTGCCCTACCCCCTATGCTGACTGTGCCTTCGGTGATCTGCAAAGGCATCTGACATGATGCGCTCTATGAAGATGTTGAAGAGTGTTGGAGAGATTAGTCATCCTTGACGCACACCGATTGTTGTTCTGAACCAGTTCCCGATGGCGCTGTTGTGGAGGACTGCACTGGTAGCCTTGTCATACAGGCTTTTGATGACTTCAATAATTTTAGGGCTGATGTTGGACACTCTCATGGTTGCTTACAGAGCTGCATGCCAGAGTCGGTCAAACGCTTTCTTGAAGTCTACAAACACATGATATAGATGTTGTTGTTGCTGTAGGTATTTATCGCAGATTATTCTGAGGTTGAAAAACTGTTCAGTGGTACTTCGCTCTGCACTGAATCATGCTTGTTATTCAGCTATGATTTGTTCAGCTTGGGGTTTCAACCTGTTGAGTTTTATTTTCAGGAGGATCTTACTGGGATGGCTGATTAGGCTGATGGTGCGATAATTTTCACACTGCCTGTACATGTACCCTGTACATGGACCCTCACAGCAGATCTCCAACGAAGAATACAAAGCATGGAGATGAGGTGCTACAGAAGACTTCTGTGCATTTCCTATACCCAACACATCACCAACGTTGAAGTCCGACAGACCATCACACAAGCCATTGGACAACACGATGACCTGCTCACAGTGGTGAAGAAACGGAAACTCCGATGGTATGGCCACGTCACCAGATCATCAGGCCTTGCAAAGACCATTCTGCAAGGCACAGTGCAAGGAGGTAGAAGAAGGGGGAGACCGAAAAAGAGGTGGGAGGACAACATTCGAGAATGGACTGGTTTGACACTGAGCGAGGCCATGAGGGCTGCTGAGGACAGAGAAAGATGGAGTATGCTGGTTAAGCGATCATCTGTGGTGCCCCTACGACCTTCGGGTTATGGGACAGGATAGGATAGGATAGGCCTGTACATGTATAGTCTAGTATAGTAGTGATGGCATCGTAGGCTATCAGCCTTTTGCCCTCTAGATAGACGTGCATACTTTCCGGCATCAGTGGGCAGATGAATTTGCCTACCAGAGAAGGTGGCGTAAGGGAATCTCCACTCGTCAGTGGAGTATGAATCTATGTTAGACAAAAACCGATCCAGGCCGTTTTAAAATGCATTTGTGGTACCAACTGTGACAACATCCTTTGGCAGACTGTATCTAGTATTAGTAATTCTGTTAGTGAAAAGGTGCTAGTATAAACTATATAGTATGAACAGTCGCTTTGGTTAATTTATATTCATGACCTCGGGTTGTAGAGCTGTCAACCCTGCTAAGTAGGGACCTTGTGGTTGTGGGGTGATAATTGTTGTGTAGGATTTTAAACACCTCAACTATGTCTCTCTTAGACGTCTATAATAAAGGTTCGGAAGCCGAAGCCACTTTAACCTATCCTTATAACTGAGGTCCTTTAGCCCTAAGATGCACCTAGTAAAATGTCTCTGTACAACACCTACATATATTATTATATTATTGTACTAAATATTATTATATAATTATAGGCTTACGCTATTTTTAATATTGATTATATTACCTTCTAATGCCTTATGACACTCATGAGTAGACTACAAATCTTCACTACGCGTTCGTAACAGAATAACCTGCATAGAGACATTTACGATCAGTAAGCCTATATTGTAAAACCAGCTCTCCTCAGTATGTCAATACTTGCGGTGTTACTAACAATGGAAATGATATCCTGTTACCTGGCGTCACTGACAGGTGTATGTGTCCACGAACTCTTACATCTATTGACTCGTTCCTTCCATTGGTGTAACTGTTAGGAGTTATAACAAAATTAAATGAGAGACTGACTAACCAAGTCTTCATCTAGGCCTTTTTGCAGTCGGCCATCAAACTGCGACAGCTATCCACCGTCTCGCCAGCGATTCATCAACACTACAGTAAAATACCCCAAGCAGAAAACACTGCATTAGCACGAAGCACAAGCCTATGTTAGTACCCTTGACCTTAGAAAAAAAAGCTAGGCTTACCTGAGCAGAGACAATAGACGGGAAACCCAGGGCCAGGACGCAACACGCGGTCACAAACACACGAAACTTCCATGAAGCCATTGTAAGAAAGATCCTTCCAATTACACACGCACACACAACTATTCACTGAAATACGTATATCGTTGCTCAAAATGTGAATCGCAAAGAGCTGACCAAGTGGGGGAAACTGGAAAGGGTTCGTCGTTCTATGCTTGAGAGTTGCTTCTTACACTCAACCCTCGGCGGGAAGTCTCGTTTTACGAAACTTCGCCGCAAGCTGTCACCGCGCGAGGCGACACTCCACCGGTACACAACACGAAGCGCGACGCGCTTAAAACGCTGTCACGTCAGGAGTAGTTTTAAGTAAGCTACTCAACAAAAGTTAGGGATCACCTTGGAAAATGTAAATCATTTTATTTGTCATTGTTCTCTTATTTATTATTCATGCAGGCAATTTAGTGTTGCTAGTTATAATCAACAATAGGTTAAAGATTCGGCTTCACGTGAAAGCATGAACTTTGTTCATTACCTCTTTGTACTGTAGAAAATCAAACATTGGCTATTGTTTTCAAAATTAGGCTTTTGTGTAAACGTCTATTTTTAGAACACCTAATGAGCTACACACTAAAATTATAGTGCACGTGCAAGATGTGCCATTTACCTGTGAGCTCAGGTATTTTTTCACGCTATAAATGCATTGTCTTGTTTGCTGTATGGCAAAATGTAACCAGGCCCCCAAGAAGAAAACTCAACGAATTTGACAAAGGCAGAGCAATAGCATGGGTCCAAAGCGGCGTTTCAAAGCGAGAAGTAGCCAGACGACTAGAAGTTTCCATCTCAGTCATCGTACGGTTGACGGAACGCTTCAATGCCACTGGAAGTGTGATTGATTGATTGATTGATTTATTGTTGCTTTAGGTCCAGCGGACTCTTCCGAGCCAAATCAGGACCGGACAACCCCCGATCTGCATAAAAGATCTGTTGAAACAACCCCAGTGGGAAAATTGAATGCCCTCCACCGGCCAGTCACTTTACAATAAAGACATCCCACGCGAGGGACGGCTGAGGGTTGACCTCAACTACGCGAACCCCCGGTTACAAAAACAAAATAGAATACAAACATCATTATAAATCATCAACAAAACGCATACATATAAAATGCCTATAGTGCTAAATAGTACAATCATAGGAAGCCCTAGTGACCACCCGGCAGAAAGCGTCCAACACTCCCAAGCTGATCCAACAGACCCCATACACAAACAAGGAGTCTTGTCCAGGAAGAGTTTTCAAGAAAAAAGGTAGGTCATTGATCTAGCGAAGAAGAAGATAGTATAGCAGAGTGAAGGACAGAGCAGGAATAGGAAAGAGTAAATGAGGAAGACAGTGACAGTGGGAATTTAAAGCACTAAATTTCCATAAAGTGGGGATACTATTTATACTGAAAACCCCCGGCACTCCAACGGGGGTACTGTTGCCGCAGTGAATCTGTCTTGCCTATAAAGGAAAGACAGGTTTTCAACTGTGGCTTTCACTTTTCCCTTTATAGGTTTGAACAATCTACAGTGGCAAGATTGCTCATGACCCCAAGGGGTCTGGAAGTGTGAAGGAAAGGCCAAGGTCAGGTAGGCCGAAAAGCACAACACTACGAGAAGATCGGCTAGTGCATCGAGAAGCGCTGCAGACGAGAAGTGTTGCCGCTATCAACATCAGAAGACGGCTACGGGCGGCTACTCACACCAACGTCAGTGAGCAGACCATTAGACGTCGCCTTCACGGGTTTCAGCTACGATCTCGCCATCCAGCTGTACGACCCCGCCTTACACCAGCACACAGACAACAGCGTCTGGCCTTCTGCAGACGATACATGCGGTGGACACGGCAACAATGGGCACAAATACTCTTCAGCGACGAATCCCGCTTCACTTTAAACCATTATGACGGGCGTCTGAAAGTTTGGAGGCGACCAAGAGAAAGATTTATTGACGCTACAGTGCAGGAGAGGGTAGCTTTTGGCGGAGGTTCGGTTATGGTCTGGGGAGCTTTTAGTCTTCATTACAGAACTCCCTTGCATCGTGTAGAAGGCAACCTAACTGGCCTTCGCTACCGGGATGAAATTCTGAGAACACATGCCTTACCTACACTGCAGCAGATGGGACCTCAGGCCACTTTTCAAGACGACAACGCTCGCCCACACAGAGCCAGGGTAGTAACCGACTTTCTCCAACAGGCAGGAGTCAACACAATGGACTGGCCAGCTTGCAGCCCAGACCTCAACCCCATCGAAAATCTGTGGGATGAATTGGACCGACGTTTGAGGACCAAACACCCCCCACCCAGAGATGCCAACCACCTGTTCCAGCTTTTGGAGGCCGAGTGGCAGGCCTTGCCCCAGGAGGTATTCACCAACCTCATTAACTCCATGAGAAGGCGCTCAGTGTCATGATAACCAAGGTGGCCACACACACTACTGAAATGTTTTAAGCCAAGACAATGGTCAATTTGCTTATTTTTGTTATTATCAAGACTCGAGATAAGTTTAAAAATCTGTTTTGTGAAATCAAATTTTAACCCCTTCTTGGTTTAAGGAAATGTTCCACTAAAATGATTTAATCGATTGAATTGATACATTGCTATGTTGTTGCTAAGTGTTTGAAATAAATATTGTCAAAATTTGATTTATAGTGTCCTTTAATATTAAACAGCAAGGGAGACAAGATGCTACCCTGAGGCACTCCCATCTCCTGTTCTCTCGTAGCTGACAAAGATCCCCCAACCTTAACCTGAAAAATTCTGTCTGTTAGAAAATTGGATATAAACAGAGGTAAATGTCCCTTCAAACCCATTTCTTGTAAATCTGAAAGAATGCCATATTTCCATGTGGTATCATAAGCTTTTTCCAAATCAAACATGATGGCAACGACATGTTCACCCTGGACGAACGCGTTACGGATAAAAGTTTCCAGTCGCACCAGGTGGTCAACAGTACTTCGACCACTTCGAAAGCCACACTGAGTGTTGGATAAGATATTATTGGTTTCGAGATACCACAGTAAACGAGAATAAACCATTCTTTCCAGTGTCTTGCATAAGCAAGACGTTAAGGCTATTGGTCTATAGTTTGTCGGGTTAGTATGGTCTTTGCCAGGTTTAGGGATGGGTACAATAATGGCCTTTCTCCAGGAGGGAGGAAAGGTGCCAGTGATCCAGAGCTGATTGAAGATGTCCAGCAGTTGAGACCGTGAGTACCTTGTTAAATGTCTGAGAAATTGATAATGTACATCATCCGGTCCAACTGCTGAATCTGCACTTTTGTTAATTGCATCATCAAGTTCGACTAATGAAAACGGAATGTTGTAATTTTCAGAATTATCGGAGGTAAAATGTAACTGTTGTTTTTCTTTACGGGTTTTAACTGTTTGAAAAGGGACAGAATAATTTTCAGAGGAAGAATTTGCAGCAAAAGAAGAAGCCAAAAGATCAGCTACTAATTTTTTATCTCCGATTACGTCACCCTGCACAGTAAGGCATGGGCTCACCTGTTTGTTACTTCTATTTTTGAGTTTGCGGACTACTTTCCACACCTTCGACAGTTTCGCTTTTGAATTAAGCGTGGAGCAGAAACCTCTCCACGATTCCTTTCTCTTTCGTTTGAAGAGCTGTCGGCATTGCACTCGCAAACGTTGGTGGTTTTGTTTATTTTCAGTGCTTGGGTGTAAAAACATAGTTCTTAAAGCTTTTTTCCGAGCTTGCTGAAGTTTTCTACATTCATCGTCAAACCAGGGTTTTTTAAGTGTGTGAGGGTCTGACGAAGTTTGCGGAATGGACTCCTTGGCACTGTTAATAACTATGTCAGTATAAAGCTGTATTGGATCTAAGGCATTTGAAAATTCCTGGTTCTTAGCACGTAGCTGGGCCTCAGACAGGTTAGAAAACAGACTCCAGTTAGCTTGTTTCAGTTTCCACCTGCCATGAGTTTGCTCAAGGTTATCTGAATCATGTTTTAATAAAACCGGGAAATGGTCGCTGCCATGGAGATCTTCTAAAACTGTCCATTTAAAATCCAAAAGTAAGGAGGGATCACAGATCGATATATCAATGTGGGACAAAGAAGCAGTTCTAGAACAGGAAAAAGTTGGAGCACCCTCGTTCAAAGTTACTAGGTTTAACGAGTCTAAAATGTCTTCAATTATTTTACCCTGAGAATCGGTACGATCACTACCCCACAGGGGAGAGCGTCCATTAAAATCTCCCAACAACAAAAAAGGGGGAGGTAACTGTTGGACCAAATTCTCAAGTTCACTTTTAGTTACATTTATTGATGGTGTCAAATATAGAGAACAAACTGTGAGGGATTTAAAAAGAGATACTCTAGCTGCAACTGCTGGTAAACTTGTATTAAGTAAAATTGGATTAAATGGGACATTTCTATGAATAAAGAGTGAAACACCTCTAGAGGATAAACAATCTAGAGAGGAATAACCAGTAATATCTATAGGATGTTTTTCTGACAGGAGAGTTTCCTGAAGGGCCAATACTTCAGGTCGATGCTCTGTCAGCAGACAGCATAGCTCCTCATAATTTGCCCTTATCCCTCGGATGTTCCATTGTAAAATGGACATAAAAATTAAGTAAAAGAATGCTAAAATTTTCATCTCCGAGAGCACAATTATGTCTCTGTATCTTTTGGACCCTCGTCCATCTCTTCATGTTTCATCAACCCCCCGAAACGGTTCTCCGTTTCGAGAGGCTGCTGGGGCTTGGAAGAAAGGGGTCCGGGCCTTTGATTCTTTGTCAAAGACCCGGAACCCGAGCTGCCAGCGGACTTCCTCCCCCTCTCCCCAGCTCCAGATTTTATATCTTCCCTCTCCCCTTCACCCCTGCCAATCTTTCCCTCTCCTCCTCTGACGCTCTTCTGCTGGGTAACTAGGATTTTAGTCGCCCCAGCAACTACCCGGTCGCTAAAACCGGTCGTTGCTGGTGCGGTGGCATGAGGCCTAGCCTCCTTCGTGGCAGGAGTGACGGCTTTTGGCGCGGCCGTCTGCGCGCTTGGAGTGACGGTTTTTGACGTGCCCGTCGGCACGTTCTCCAGTGGAATCGGTGGGGCTGGAGAAACCCCCTTCTGGGCAAACAACGCGAGCATCTTTTCTAAAGCATCCATCCGTTTGCACAACGTGTCCAAGATCTGTGTTATTTTACTCATGGCAGTGTCCAATTGCGGGTGTGTGCTAGCTTCCACATGAGATGTGGAACCCACCACAGACGCAAAGGACCTCTCTTTCAGAACTGGCCTACTTTGGAGAACTTTTTTCCTTGCGTCGCCAAAGGAGCAACTCTCAGTGGCCCGCACCTTTTGGATTTCCAGCTCCAACTGCCACTGAGGACAGTCTTTGGAGCTGGACGAATGATTCCCGGCGCAATTCACACAGCAAATCGGATTTTTGCATTCGTTTTCGTGTTTCTCTTTACCACAATCACGACATATTTCCTTGCTTTTACAGTTCTTGCTACCGTGACCAAATCTTTGGCACCGGTAGCATCGCAACGGTGATGGTACAAACGGCGTCACCTTCACCCTAAGGTACCCCACCTTGAGTGACTCCGGCAATTTGGCCATAGCGAAGGTCACAAAAAGTGTGTTGGTGGGGATACGTTGGGATCCCTTGGTGACGAAGACCCGCTGGACTGCTGTGACCCCCTGGCTGGAGAGCTCACCACGGATTTCCAATTCTGACATGTCGATCAAATCCTGACATCGGATGACTCCCTTGGAGGAATTCAACCGTCCATGCACAGAAACTTTGATTTGTCTATCAACGAAGACAGTCGAATCCCTCTTCAGCAGACTATCCGATGCCCTTTTGGTTGAGCACTCCACCAGGTAGGCCCCAGATCTAAGTTTTTTCACATCTTTGAACCCGATTGTGCAAACGGATTGAAAACCCTTCTGTATTGCGAACGGAGACAGCTTGCCTATTGGCATAGCCGGATCCGTCCCCTCTACAACCAAAAAACGAGGCCAGGCCCCTTCCACCCCCGACGCACAAGCTTTCTGTCTCATATCCATTTCACTGTCCGTGTCCGAATCCGGTCCGTCATCACGCAGTCTTCTTTTATTTGTGGAAGCCATGTTATTAATTTATGAATTCATCCCCCCTGCTCCCCACCCACCACGGAGTCCAACAAGGGGATGCGTCCAAGCGGAAAATCCAGCAAGGGAGCGCACCAGGGCTACAGGGGGGATATACACCCAGACAATCCCGCACTGCCACTACGGTTTTGTTCAAGTTTGACCCATGAGCCGCAGCCTTCTAGCAGAGCTAGGGCAATACACGACCAGCCGCTTGACTGACGCGGGCCACGCCAGCCTCCCGTCTAGGAGAAGTCCGGGCCAAAGAGGTGTGTTAGTGTGAGGGACCGCAGTCCCTCAGTGACCTCAACCTCCAGGATCCCATTCTCCCCCGACACGGGTTGCCCTGCACGGCAAACGCAGGGGGCCAAGAGAAGGCCACAGAGAAAAAGAAGGGTGAAAAAAGAAGGAATGATGGGGAAAAAGAAGACAGGGAAAGTCCGGTAAGGCAGAAGAAAGGGAGTCAAAACTGCATAGTATACTGGGAGAATTTAAGGGTGAAGAGAATATAGGTGAAAGGACCAATAAGACAGAAACAAGACAAAAGAGAAGAAAAAGGGGTAGGCAACTTGGTCACCCAGCCAGAGAGAGGCATGGGGTCCACCCCCGGCGCGCGGAGCCGAGCCCGTGTTCGTTCCGTTAAACGGGGAATTGACAATTCTTTATTTGTCGACGATTTTGCATTGGTAGCCAAAGGTAAAACTTTGGCATCTGCAGAACGTCAGCTACAGTTATGTGTCAAGGCCGTTGAAGACTGGGTTTTACAAAATGGTTTTAAATTTTCTGAAGCAAAAACTGAATGTATTCACTTTTCCCAGCACCGGGGAATTATTCAAGACCCTACTATTCTCCTCAATAAAACTCAAATAAAGGCGGTCAAACAAGTCAAATTTTTGGGTGTTATTTTTGATCAAAAGCTATCTTTCATTCCTCATCTGAAAATTTTGAAAACTAAATGTCAACAGGCCTGCAATTTGCTCAAGGTTATCAGTGGTACAGACTGGGGTGCTGACAAGAAAACTTTATTGCTGTTATATCGTTCTTTAATTAGATCCAAGTTAGACTATGGTTGCATTGTCTATGGTTCTGCTAGAAAATCTTATCTTAAGATGCTAGATCCAGTTGCCCATCAGGCACTACGCATTGCTTTGGGTGCGTTTCGCACTTCCCCTTGTGAAAGCCTTTACGTGGAAGCTAACGAACCTCCGCTGGAGCTGAGACGTACAAAATTGTCAATGAATTACTATTTAAAATTAAAAACTGATCCTATGAACCCTGCTTATGACTGTGTTTTCAACCCAGTTTTTGTTCAGAAATTTGAAGCCAAACCTAACACAATTCCTCCGTTTGGCATCAGAATGCAAGCTCATCTGGAAAAAGCAGGCATTGATGTTGCTTCCATCAACGACGATGAACTTCGGACTGAAGCTCCCCCATGGAAATTATGTACCCCAAACATTAATTGGCAGTTGTCCGCTTTCCTTAAAAACAATACATCCGAAACCGTATATAACCAACTTTATTTAGAACAGTGTGCTTTATACCCAGGATATGAACAACTTTTTACAGACGGGTCAAAGAAAGGAGATTCAGTTGCTGCTGCGTCTGTCTCCGAGAGACACTTAGACCAGCCTTTGCAACAGCGTTTACCTGATTTTTGTTCTGTTTATACAGCTGAGCTCAAGGCAATTCATTTAGCTCTGAAACAAGTTTATCAATCCAAAAGAACCTCATTTTTAATCATGTCCGATTCATTGTCAGCACTTCAGGCTCTTTCCACGAGAAAGATATCACACCCTTTTCTGGCAGAGATCCATGACCTCCATACACAACTTGTTTCTGAGGGTAAAAAGATAGTTTTTATGTGGGTCCCTGGTCACATGGGCATCCGCGGCAATATTGCAGTAGACAGGGCGGCTAAAGATGCTCTACATCTCGATTTCCCTCCAGAGATTTTCCAGTTTGTGCCCTACTCTGACCTACGTTGTATGACTGGATCTTATTGTAAACGACTGTGGCAGATTGACTGGTCTAACCATGTCAACAACAAATTATTTCAAATTCTTCCCGATTTGTCCACTTCTTTGCCTAACTTTGCGTCCACTCGCAGAGAGGAAACAGTGTTATCTCGCCTTCATATTGGGCATACTTATGTCACCCACAGTTTCCTTTTAAAAGGAGAAGAACCACCATGGTGCTTTGCATGTGATCAATCTTTTTCTGTTCGCCATTTTATGTCTGAATGTGCTGATTTGATTGAGGAAAGGGAAACATATTTTGGTTCCATACCTTTCAAAGAGATTTTTAAAGTATGTAATGGTCAACATCTGTTTCAATTTTTACATGATGTTGGTTTGTTCTATCGCATATAAATTGTATCGACATGTTTTGTTTAGTTTGGATTTTATTAGGACTGAATTTAGTGATTTGATTGAAGAAAGAGAATATATTTTTAATACATCAGTTTTAAAGAAGTCTCTTAAAGAGGTGTCATGTGAAAGTTTGTTTGTGTATTTAAGAGTAACAGGCTTGTTTTTTAAGACTTAAATCATTTTATAATATTTTAAGATAACGTCTCTCTGGTCCTGATTTGGCTCGGAAGAGTCCGCTGGACCTAAAGCAATAACCTTGTATTGTATTGTATAGTGTCCTTGTCGTTTGGAAAATTTGAATGAATGAGTAAATGATCCCTAACTTTTGTTGAGTAGTATATATCCAGAGCGGATGCGCTCAGCTTATAATTACTTCGATGTTTTGACAAATTAGTATGGATCGCCTATCTGGGCCTCCGTTCGTGAGCCTCAAGTTTAGTTTGTTTGTATGTAGATTATAGTCACACGACACTTTCGCTTATAGGTGACTACTGGACCGATTTATACTGATACCAGCGGGCCAGTTGTTGGTAAAGGGGAAAATAATATGATCACACGTTGACCAATCCGGGATTCGAACCAGCGACCTTTCGGTTACTAGCAAGACGCTCTTACCAACTGAGCTACCCGGCCCCGTTTCAAGTTTAGTTTCAACCTCGGGTCTTTTAAGCACTTTGCTTCAAATCAGTGTTTGAATAACTGAAACAGGCTTACGTTGAACTATGATGGAAACTCTGAGTCTCATCATGTAAACAAGCAAAACGTAGGACTGCATACAACCTTGACCTAAAGTCAAATATTTGCACAATAGATATTTAGGTCCCACGAAGGCTTTTGTTTAAACCTGTACTAATATGACCAGAGCTAGGTCTAAAATAAATATATGCATTATGTGAATAGCCTACTCCAACGTGACGGTCCCTGTACTTATATGACCAGAGCTAGGTCTAAAATAAATATATGCATTATGTAAATAGCCTACTCCAACGTGAGATAAAATAAAACCTATATAGGCCCACTGGAACAAGTTATATAATATTTTCAGGTCAAATACAGGCACGCGGGGACTATGTGTTCAACTTAAAGT
Source organism: Oncomelania hupensis (assembly GCA_036898135.1). NCBI lineage: Eukaryota > Metazoa > Mollusca > Gastropoda > Littorinimorpha > Pomatiopsidae > Oncomelania > Oncomelania hupensis. The sequence continues at coordinate 20,213,766 of CM072523.1, read as the reverse complement.
GAGTCTGATGTCTTTTTTTTCTATAAACCTGTCACTAGATAGTATGCATAATCATTGAAGAGTTTGTTAATCCACATTATTGAGGTTAAAGCCCTCACATTATCTCTGTAAGCAGCCTAAGAAGACATTCGGTTCCTTGATAATGTCGCCTTGCCAGTCTAGCTCGAGCTCCTTGATTATAATTATAGTTATGAGGCGTCACTCCATACAAAAGGCGCACAATATTCTTTCTTGGTTAATGCGCAACAATGTCTTGAGCATGTTCATCACGTACGGCGGCGTTCATCTTTGGGGCGCCTGTGCCTCTGTTTTAAGGGAGATAATCCATTCATTGCTTTGAAATAGACGATCTTTTGAAAGCTCCAACACGAAGTTTAGATTCATTTTTTCTCGCAAATATTAGACACAAGAAATTTATTACTAATATATATGCAAAAAAAATTATTCATCTCTTAAGGGTGAATTAGATATGATTTTAAAAAAGAAAAAGAAAAGAAGTTTGTGCTAAAATGTGGTCTTGATCTCAGACCCACTTTAAGACGAAGGGAAGTCTCAGTGTCGGGGCAAAGTAAGCTTATATTTACAACAGTTTATGAACCTGTGGGTCTACTTGATAAATACAAAGTACAAGTAGTCTTGAACAAGAAAATGGGCTCTGCCCAACGAACTTTTTATTTTCATAAAATTACAACACTGCATGCAGTGGAGTCGCAACTAACCGAGAACATGATTTAAATAGAAGTCTATAATCCTCATATATATTTGTTCACAGTCGCAAACGACAAAGTCAAACCTTTGCAATAGTCTTCACTGACCTCAGCTAGCTCAGCGTTAGAGCGCTTGCCTGGCTCAAAGATGACCCAGGTTCGAATCCCGCAGTGACCAAGATAAACGTGCATGCCATTTTTCACTGCCCATCTTTAGCAGCGTGATTGTTCTGGTAGTTCAGTGTTGATTCAGGTTTCTACCCCCCATACTCCCAGCGATGGTGATCCCCAGCCGTCTACTATGAATGTTTATTCAATGTTCATTGAGTCTTAGTTTACACATACCCTGTTCTTTCCACATGTGTTTCGTCGTTGTTCCTCCCTTGTGGATTGTGATCCCTTCTGGAATTTGCAGAAGTTTATGATGCGACATCCAAGTTTTTATAAATGTATTAACTGCTCTTTACTCCATCTTTTTTTTCTCCCCTAACCAAAGGTAATTATATACCCTAAAGTCTTTGCCCTAACACACACGAATGACCTCAACGTTACATTTCCTCCACAAATCATTATTCACCACGCATCTCCGCCTCTTTTTATCCCCCCAATAAAACTGATAAAGAACAAATAAAGAAAAACAAAACAAAATAAATATATAAATAAAATTATATTAACACCAACACCACCGGACCACCACTGACACCACCACCACCACTATCATCATCATCAATCACAGAACTGTTCCTTTTTCAATAAAAATGTGTTTCTTAAATTCTTCCCATCCCACCCTCCACAATATCCACTCTTGCCCCTGATAGCAGGGGATAGGTGTGTGTAGGTGTTAATACCAAGGCGATGGAAGAACGTGTTTTTAACTAAGTGTTCAAAACGTGCGCTCATTGCTACCCTGAAAGCTACAGTTACAGCTGCATGCTCCACTCAGACGTGGACTTGTCCAGGTTTTGCACATTATGCGAAAGAAGAGGAAGAAGAAGACGATGTTAGATACTCTGCTAATAAACCTATTCTTTTGTACGGTTCAGAAGTGTACAGTAATTACTTCCTTAGTTTAGAGATCTCTTTAGAGGTCGAACCACACTATCTCGTAGCATGAACGATCAAGGGAAGCAAACTCTGTTGTTTTTTTAGAACTAGCACTGTACTTGTGATCCTTGCGTTGCCTATAGTGTTGTGAGGCCCACCGCCGTAGCTCAGTTGGTAGAGCGTTCGCCTGGCACACCGATGACCCAGGTTCGAATCCCGTGGTGGGCGATATCAAATGTGGCAATTTTTACTGTCCATTTTAGCAGTATGATTGCTTTGGTGGTTCAGTGTTGATTCAGGTCCCTACCCCTCTTTCCCTGGGATGGTTATCCCCGTCTGCCATATCGCCAATGGTGGGTGTAGACGTGGGTGTTAAACCTCAATGTTCATTCATTCACCGTTGTGATGATCTCGCGTTATAATAATAATAGGGCCTAATAATAATAATAATAATAATAATAATAATAATAATAATAATAAGAATAAGAAGAAGAAGAAGAAGAAGAAGAAGAAGAAACGACGATGATGATGATAATAATAATAATAATGTATAACAATACTCGATCTGCAGCATTTTAATTCTTTTTTTTTAAATGTGCTTACCACCTCAAGATTTTAACAAGGTCTAATTAGTAGTAGTAGTAGTAGTAGTAGTAGTAGTAGTAGTAGTAGTAGTAGTAGTAGTAGTAGTAGCAATTTAATATAGCGCACATATGCAACAGCTCCCTCGGATGAGAGTATAATCCAAAATGTAGGTTGTGCATACATGCATGTCACATCTGACACAACAAGCGCTAGGTATGACGGCCTACTTGCGCCAAAACCGAGAGTTACCATTATCACGAAATAATTGAAATTATCACGTGTTCTGTGTAATTTACAAAGACACCGGTAATCCGCAGTGTTAATTAATAATTATCAGTATTTGCCATGCTTTCCTAGTGCCAAAACCTGATAATTACTAATATCATGAGATAATTACAACTATCAAGAGATAATTACAATTATTACTAAAAATTATAAATATCAAGATGAGCATGCGCGGCCCGATGCGCGATGCGCATGCGCGGCAGCGGCACTGTTCCCAGCACGCCTGGGAATTTGGCCCTAGTAAAGCGTGGCCAAAACTGAAAATTAGTAATTAACACTGTGAATTACCGGTATCTCTGTGAATTACACAAAACACGTGTTAACTACAATTATCACTGATACATGTAATTTTGCAAATTTTGAAGCTAGTAAGCCGCCTTACCAGCATGATCACGTGAAAATTATAATTATCAAGTGAAAATTTTAATGATTATGTGATAATTACAATTTTCAGTTTTGGCGCATTTCCAGGCGGATTGATAGAGCCAAAACTGAAAATTAAGCATGATCACACGAACATATTTGTAATTTTTCAATGATAATTGTAATTATCTCTTGATAATTGTAATTATCCCATGATATTTGTAAATTATGACATGATAATTGTAATTATCAGGTTTTGGCGCTAGTAGGCCGCCATACCTAGGCCAATCCTGGCCTCCCGCGTCAGACGCATGCGCCTAACGCAGCAAGCTGGAGAATGGGGCGGTTTTAAGTTAGAACCGCGATAGGACTGCGCCTTGAACAGCTAAGGCGCTATAATAAAATAAACAATAACTAACATTTTTGATAAATACATGTTAAATATTATTATTATTATTATTATTATTATTATTATTATTATTATTATTATTATTATTATTATTATTATTAGATTGAAAGATTCTTGATTCATATACATCGAGAGGGAGGGAGGGAGGGAGGGAGAGAGAGAGAGAGAGAGAGAGAGAGAGAGAGAGAGAGAGAGAGAGAAAGAGAGAGAGAGATCTGAAGAGATTCTGACTATATCACACATATACAGTAGATGTACACAGAATTTAAAAAAAAAAAAAAAAAAAAAAAAAACATCACAAAACCCTCAAAAAAAATTTACACATCATGGAAACTTTAATGAAAACAAAATTCCGGGCCACATTCATTTATCACAATTTAAATAAAAAGTGGGAGACAACACATAACCTTGTCTAACAACAATCATGCACTCAACAAACCCAAATTAACAAAACAATATTGACAGCGTATATAGGAAGCAATAGACTTGTGTATAATTTTTTGTAATGTTCAAAACGTTCGTCGTGCACCAGCTTTCAAAATAAGTTTCGCAAAGATGCCCCATGCACATGCAGTCAAATGCTTTCTCAAAATCTACAAAACAATTTGTAGATCTCAGCATGTCTTCTAAGCCAAAGTAATTCTGTATCTTTGTAGGCTATAAGAGTATGTTATACCCTTAATCTGTAATAATCAATTAATAACGAAAAAGTAGTAAAACTGTAGCAATACATCACTACTTAAAATAACTGTGTATTGTGTGCTGTGGAAGACAATTCCTCTCTATTAGAATTAGCAGGTTCATTGTTTACTGCTGACTTTTCCACACAGAAGTGAAACTAGCCTCTTTGTACTTCTTCCTTCCGCATAAAGCATGCAGCGTTTCCCGGTACTTGGACCCCATGCTGTAGTAGATGAAGAAATTGCACACGCAGTTGATGTAGACAGTCAGCATGATAACGTTGCTCATTACATTGAAAGTGTTGTGATATTTCTTCCCTAAATTCAAATCCGGAACGAACAGAAAGCACACCCTGAGTGCCAAACTTGGAATGTTGATGACGACGAACAGCACTGAGCAGCCAACCAGCATACGAGTGAGGTTGACGTCACGGATCGTGAAGGTGGTGATGGAAGTCTGTCCTCGACGCCATGTGGCAAAATGACGTAATTTATGTACCGTGACGACAGTGGCGGTGATGACGGTAGAGATAAAGATGAAAGGGATGACGATGCCCAGAAACACACCATCCAGTGTGTCGATTATGGTCCTAAAATCAAGCAGTTACACTTTTGTAATAGCGGCAGCAGTATAAGCGATATCTTTACATTGTGTCAGGTTTAGGCTTTGCCCCCTAATTGTCGGCAGTTGAAAAGAGTAAGCACACCAAACAGTTAATTGCACAGAAACAGTTAATACAGTACACTTTCGACAGCATAACCTTTTCAAATAAACCAGTGTGATGACAATGATTACCTAACCAACTATAAACAATCCGTCGCCATGTAACACTAATTTTCACTGTATTCAACAAAAGTTATAAATGTAAAATCAATTCTTCCACGATTTGCATTTGGTCAAATCGTACGTACCCTCACGTTCAATGTTACCTGTATTTTAAGTAGAACTCGTCGGGGTATATCTCATGTACTGCCATACCAGTAACAGGATTGTAGACACAGGCCACGCTCCAGCGAGTGACAGCGAAACCCATACATAGGAAAAACACAACCCAGGCAAGCAGAGTGATGACCAGCATGGTCCTGGTCTGCAGAATGCGCTGTGAGCGAAGTGGACTCACCACACAGAAACATCTCTCACAAGCGATCACCTGCAATCGTAGTGAAAACTCATCGTTTGGCATCCATGCAGTAGTGAAACACGGGCATTTTCGCCAATTGCATAAAGGGGAAGACGAGACAGACAGCTAAAAGCCAAAGGCGACACACCAGATTAAAAGGTTTTCTTTATCCACGTATTTCGCTAAAAGGTTTCGGGAGTCGTGTCTATATGAAATGCCAAAACTATTGTAAGTTATAAACCCAAAAAGACACAGAAATGTTTTTAAAGTTTTCCCATGGGAGCAACGTTACAAAATGGCATGTAAAGTCTGTGAAATCTACGGGAAGATTTAAAAGCACGAAGAGTTTAAAGCACCGTTTTGAGCTGTACATTTAAAGGTTGTGGAGGGCAATAGTCATTAGTATTGTACAATAAAATCAACGAGGAGACGCAGCAACACTGGTTTAGAGCAATTGTACCATGGTTGTAAAGCCAGAGCACCACTGGCAGGCATGAAAGATGTTGAGCTTGTGCTGAAGCATGAAAGTCATCGCTGGACCTCGCCTGGAAAGGTGTTTCAGCTCCAAGTACACCCTGCATTCAGACAGACAGTGACATGAGAGAAAAATGGCGAATCATTTAAAGGTGCGAACGATATGAACATATCAACGATTGTATTTCCGATTGTTTTTATTGAGTTATTTATTTACTTGGTGGGTTGACTTGATTGCTTGTTTGTTTGTTTACACAATTCAGTGAAATCGCGAGATCTTAATTTCATCCAGTTGTTATTTGTGTTTGTTGTAGGATTTTTTTCGGCAAGCAGACTATGATGCTATTAAGGCACGGTGGCTTAATGGTAGAGCTTTGGCCTGCGGATCTGAAGGTCCCGGGTTCGAGCCCAGGCCGGGGCATTGTGTTGTGTTCTTGGGAAAAACACTTTACTCCCGTTTCCTACTCCTTCGGATGAGAGTATAAACCGAGGTCTAGTCACTGTCTGTGTCGCATACATTCCATCATAACGGACTTTAAAGATCCATGACGCTCATGTCCTAGACGGGTGAGTGCCGGTGACAAGAACACACCCAGCATGCACCTAGGTCCTTCTCCCCCATCCCTGGCTGCCCAGGATTGTGCTCAGTTGTACGGGCGTCAGACCATGCGCCCAAAGGCTGCGGGTGGGCGTCTCGGGCGGCTTGAGTTAGATCCTGTATCGACCAGTGCCTTGAGCAGCTCTTGAGCTGGTAAAGCGCTATATAAGAACGATTAAATAAATAAATAAATAAATAAAGTTACATTTTCCTGTTAAAATTGACAAGAAGGAGGAATAGGGGTGAGAATGAGGCCAGAAACATGGGTTGGTGGTGTAAAGGAGGTGGAGAAGGGGACTGGCGATTACTACTACTACGATTATGTCCATTATTATGATAATGATACTTTTCAGTTGCAATAGGCTACCTGTCACAGTAGACAAGTAGACTGTAACACATGAAACCAAGATCAGCCATTGACTGAAAGAAGAGACAAAGGTTGATCCTTTCCTTCAGCCCTTGCTGGTAAAACACCATCATGTTCAGGATGTTGGTAGGTAAGCTGCACAGGCAGAGAAAAAAACAGCGCAATATTCCATAAAGGTTTCAATATCAGGTTGTTCATGAACCTTTTAAAATAGTATTGGAAGCGATCAACTTAAAACTAACAGCAATTATTATTATTATTATTATTATTATTATTATTATTATTATTATTATTATTATTATTATTATTGAGCAGGAACACAAGTATATCAACTAACAAGTTAGTATCTCGTATTGCCCCCAGTCGACGTGCGGTGGTCCCGTTGCCCTTGGTTTTAGCCACAAGCTGAGACGGGGGTATCCCAAACCTAAAAATAGAATAGAGAATTCTGGGAAATCTGTTCAAGGGAAGTAACTGATAACTAGCTACGGTTGCAGTCATGGTCGCCATTTCTCGCGAAGATGTGCTGGCTGAAATTAAACGAAAGTTGGGAGAGGAACTGCATATTTCTGGTAGTGAATAAAGGCTTTGCTCAATTATCGAAGGAGAACACGATGGATTTATAGAAACATGCACACATGTATGTGAGCTCAGTGCAGCCGATCGTGAGTCTCAATGAACGATTGTTCGCCATTGTCATTGATTCAGCTGCTCAGATCGCTTCGATGTGATGGTTCATTTATCGCTTGAATCACACTGTATAATGCACATGCAAGTTCTGTCAAAGATATGATGATTTAAGCATATGTTCGATTCAGTACCGATTGGAAGGTGGGGTGGAAAAATTCAATCATGGTGATGATCAATCCTATTTTGCAATGGTGGTTAGGCCTACTTTATTGTGTATGGTCACGGGTATTTACCTTTTGTAGTTTGTGTGCTTTTTGTTCTTTCGGCCTTGAGTGTTTGCGTCTCCTTGGCTCGTTGTACTTTGTTGTGGTCTCGCTCTCTTTTGATTTTTGAAAGCAAATCCAAATTGCATTGTTTTCCAGCAGCATGCGAGGTCAAATTAGAGGAATTCAGATCTAACCAATCTTCTTCTGACGCCATTTTGCGTGTGTCTCGTGTGCTATGCACCAATCGCGAAGAGTCCTGCTGAAGTCATTTCAGAAAAGGATTTCCCTACCCATAATTCCCCTGGGTTTTGAAGTTTCTAAAAAATTATTTTAGGGCGACGACGCTCTATGGAGCGCAAAGCATGTAAAGGGAAGCAACCGGTTGTACGCGCACGTCGACAGAGACATAGAAGGGAGATACTAACTTGTTAGTTGATATACTTGTGACAGGAAATTGGGTAAGAGTTGTTGTATTTGCTGACACTGTCGAATATGATGTCAAGTTCCAAAACGTTTACATACCGACAATTATGGTCATTACCCTAACCACCACCTCCTGCATCACAGTCCACGATCTACTCTAATAAAATCACCTGATGAAGGAAAAGACGTAAAGAAAGCAGACGACAGTCAAATCAAAAGTTTCCTCTACTTCCAAGCTTACTAGAGGGTCACTGTCCCACGGGTTGGACGTACTCACGGGAAGCTGCACGCACCCATCTGGCACTGATCGTGTTTCGTTATGGCTGGCGAAACCTGGTCAAAAGTGACAGAAATGGCCTGTGTACTTCAAAGTTATGGCTGCAGATTCAGCATTAGATTTCCTTGAACAGAGCACGTTTCTAATTTTAGTGAGTTTAGCAGAAAAGAAAGCAAAAAGATCTAGATAATCATTATCATGCATCGTCACTTACGAACGAAAAACGATGCTTAACGTCCTATTGCATGAGCGTTAAGGACGATCACCACGTCGCCACCATGACAACAATGACCATCATCATCATATCAAATATGAGATCCAACGGATCTTCTTTCGTCACTTACACTCAGTAAAGAGAGCTCTTGAGCTGAAAAGCGTTATAATTATAAGAACAGTAAATTAATTAATTAAATAATAATAATAATAATAATAATAATAATAATAATAATAATAATAATAATAATAATAATAATAATACCATTCCAGACAGAACATTATTGTAAAAATAAGAAAAATTTATTGGTGAAGTCAGGCAAGAGAACAATAATAATAAAACAGTGAAGTACTATTACTTTCATTATTAATGTTGACTGGTGGGATTGTTTGAAGCTCCGTGATGGAAGTAGACATCATTGATTTGTTTGTAGGCTACAACAGCTCATAACTGTGCGAATATGCTCGGGAAATGTTTGATAATAGAAGCGCTTTGTATGACACCTAACTGTAAAGATTTATACTGCCAAACTCTAACTTCCACCCCATCTCCCCTTCCCTCTCTACCCCTCCCCTTTTCACATCTCTTTTATTTTTCTGATTTGGAGAAGCCAATTATGGAAAAAGCGCGCGTGCACGAAGCTGTTCGTCTGTTTGCGCATGTGCACGCTGGCGCGGCGCCTATGTGTGCAATAATGAAGGGCACGAGTGCTTCTCTGTGATAGCACATAACTGTGTATATGTGCGTGCATTTGTATGTGTGTGAGCGCCGTGTTTCTGTGAGTGAGCATTATGTGTATTTGTAAGGGCGCTGAGTGTATGTTTGCATGTATATGTGTTTGTGTGTGTGTGTGTGTGGGTGGGTGGGTGGGTGAGAAGGTGGGTGCGCGCGCGCGTTCTCTAACACATTATTCTGACATCTTAATCAAGTTACGTTACATACAATTCAATGCAGACTCCGCCCAGCCAGAAAGGGCTTTTGGAAAAAGCTATAGAATTGAGACACAAATTCATAGAACTGTTCAGTCACTGCAAAAAAGGTAAAGGTTTATAGATTTAGGAATTCCCAATATTTTTTACGATGTATTTTGTTGCGTATTTAGTCAATGGTTTACGAGAAAATATATCTAAACCAGGGACATCTGTCCTCATTTGTTTTGTTTTGTTTTCCGATGATGACGATGATGACAATGATGATGAGGACGATGATTTATTATTATTATTATTATTATTATTATTATTATTATTATTATTATTATTATTATTATTATTATTATTATTATTATTATTATTATTATTAGTTTGTGATTCAACGATTTTATGAACCTTTTTAAGAGGTTACGTTGTCAGAATCAGCCCTAATTATTTATTTTTAATTAAGGTACGCGCGCGTTCAGCACACGTAGACTGATTTCACGTCGCTCCTGTCTAATTTTGCATTGATCCCTTCACGGGCGCGCGTCAGTATGTGCTTTGTATGTATGCGAATATATGTGTGTGTGTGTGTGAAAGAATTGGAATTTAAGGTCGGGCACAGAGAGAGAGGCAGATACAGAGAGAGACAGACCAAAAGAGAGACAAAGACAGACAGAGACAGAGGGAGAGAATATGAAGTTCAGGGCATCGCCCCTTTGAAAGGGGTGTGTACAGGAATAATAAAACAACAAACATTGAATATATCATAGCATACATATAAATACAAAACAAGTTACGATACTGCTAGTTCCCGAAGTTTCACGGCTTTATATAAATAAATGCATAATTTTGTAACAGTCTCTTCGTTGTCTGAGGCTAACAGTAGAATGAGACGAGTTGTACAAGGCATTCTATAATATTTGGGGGGCTATAAACTGCTTCCTTAAGATAATAAGGATTGGACAACACAGTACAAAATGTAATTCCTTTTCTTCTGCTGATTTACACATAGGACAAATAGTATCATTAACAGCATGCACTCTGTATCTATAAAAGTCAACAAATAATTCTGAAACACCAAACCTACATTTTGCCATCACATAGAGCGAGAGAGAGAGCGAGAGAGAGCGAGAGAGAGAGAGAGAGAGAGAGAGAGAGATAGAGAGAGAGAGAGAGAGAGAGAGAGAGAGAGAGAGAGAGAGAGAAGGTGGGCTACCTAAAATGTGTTGTTCATTGTTCATTAGCACTACCTTCAGGAAGTGGGGGAGGGGGGGATTGGGGGAATATATCCAAATTACAACCAAAAACAAAAAGAGGTTCTAACATGATTAGTGAATCACTAGTCCCTCCCAACGAATATTCGATTGTGCTAAAATTTACATATTGATTTCAAAACCATCACCGACAATAAGTTGTTTTTGTAAAAAGAAAATACACATTCCTTCAAAAGTCAATACGTTATGATCCAATTATTTCAGATTACGATGCTAAACACACAGCAATTATTTTGTTTCATTTTAGTACTAGAACCATTCCTAGAAGCAAGCTGAAGTCAAAATAATAGTTTGGAGAGTCATGGTCCTTAGAAATAATGTCTTTTGTGTACCTTTGTTTTGAAGGAAATACACTTTTTTTTCTTTTTTTTGTACGCATGATAACCCTGACTGATCTGTATAGGTGCATGTATGGTTTTGTTACATTTGGTTTGATAGAGAGATCCAGCGCGTGCGTGCATGCGTGCGTATACGTGAGCGCGCGCGTGTGTGTTTATGTGTGTGAGATTGATTTTGTTGGTCACTACGTCGTATGATGTTTGTATGGATGCCGGTACCACCACTAACAAAGCCTGATGGTGGGATACACCTGTGAAATCTTCAACATCGGCATTGTTATTGGTGCTACTGGTCAATCCAGCTGCCGTGAATGCAGTACTGTGTGTCTGCGATAGTGAGTGACGCGTAATGACTCTGTCCGGAAGCCCCTTTTTAGACTCGCGAGGTAACGTTATCGAGGAACCGGATGACGTTCTTTTAAAAGCTGCTTACACTCTTATTCGAGAGCTTTCTCTTCCTTAATTTGGCTTAGTAAACTCTTCTATGACCATACGTTATAGTGTACAAGTATAATAATAATAATAATAATAATAATAATAATAATAATAATAATAATAATAATAATAATAATAATAATAATAATAATAATAAGAGTAATAAGAGTAATAATAAGAGTAATAATAATGCAAGTTCAAGTTCAAGTTCAAGTTCAAGAATACTTTATTATCTCAACAGAGAAATTATGACATACAATTGCTGATCGGTATGAAACATTAAAACAATACATACATAGATAAAACAAGTACACAGTAGACTACATCTATAGTAAATTTCCAGTATGAAATAACATCTCAAACATCATCACAAACATCAAAATCTTATATACAAAAATATTACTTAGCGCTTATTTAAAAACTCAATAGATTTGATAACGCGCTTTGTCTTCAAACTCAAAAGCGCGGCGATCTGAAGAGATCGCTATTACAGAAGTCGGAATAGAATCAATTTGTATTTTGTGAAATTTTTGGGTTGACTGCATCCTATACCATTATTGAAAGAAGTGAGGAAACAGAGTACCCGGAGAAACCCCCTTTTTTAAATTGACCCCAGACTCATTTTAAGAGATGGCAGTTCCTGTCTGAGGTTAGCTTCTGCGCAACATTCCCATGGTGCAGAAGAGAAAGGGGTAACTATTGGTGTGCTCGTATGTGTTATTGCTGCTGCTGATGTTTAGCCGTGTATGGGTTCAAGGTGCTCGACCTTCCAACCAGCCACAAAGTGTTGCGTTCAGAGTGCTTGACATTCCTACGAGCTAGTTTGCATAATTAAGGAATGTTGGAGGTTGGGTTGGGGCTGGGCGGTAATTGGAGATTGGAGTGAACAAAGCACTGAATTTCTTGTTACCACCCCTCTAATACTTCTCCTAACAACACGCTCACAGATAGTGCGCTTCGGTGTTAAAAAGGACTAAGCCACCACGTAACCGCGGTGCGCCGCCACGTGATCGGCCACATCCATAATCAAGCGCCCGGCGGGTCATCAAATATTGACGGCGTGTTCTTTCTACGAAGAGGTAAAAGTTATCCTCATAAAGCTTTTAGCCAAACAATTTAACTAGGCCATTCGGGCTAGCCCATTTTACCACCCTGGTAATCGCCCGATTCCACTTGATTAATTGACCGGGTTGGCCCGATCGGGTTTATCGCGAAGGTAAAACAGTTGCACTGTTATATTACATTACATTATTATTGCTTTAGGTCCAGCGGACTCTTCCGAGCCAAATCAGGACCGGACAACCCCTGATCCGCATAAAAGATCTGCTGAAACAACCCTACTGGTGAAACTGAAAGCTCTCCACCAGCAAGTCACTTTACAATAAAGACGTCCCACGCAGGGGACGCTAAGGCTGTACTCTAATTTATCGAACCCCCGTTTACAAAAACACATAGAATACAAACATCATTATAAATTACAAAACATATACATATAAAATGCCTACATTGCTAAATAATAACATCATAGGAAGCCCTAGTGACCACCTGGCAGAAAGCGTCCAATATTCCCAAGCTGATCCAACAGACCTCATACACAAATAAGGAGTCTTGTCCCGGAAGAGTTCTCAAGAAAAAAGGTAGGTGACTGGTCTAGCGAAGAAGAAGATAGTATAGCAGATTGATAGAACAGAGCAGGACTGAGAAAGAGCAATGAGAAAGACAGTGATAGTGGGAATTTAAAGCACTAAATTTCCAGAAAGTGGGGATACTATTTATACTGAAACCCCCGGCACCCCAACGGGGGTTGAACTGTTATATGAGCCGCCTTATGATTAAAAGTGCTATAAATAATGTTCTATGTTTATAATGCTTTTTATGTACATACAATGTATTCTATGTGTAATATAATTCATTCTTTCGACATTCAATACTTTCTATGCGCATATAATCTATTATATAATATAGAATTTAATCCAGGAACATACGTATAATTGTCTGTACATGGTATAAATTTCTGTATTATAGAATAGACTTCTGTATTACGGAATAGGTTATAGATTATAGAATGTATTTCTATTATATAGAATTTATTTTATATATTATAGAATGCATTCCCGTATTATGGAATTAATTTGTATATTATTATTATAGAATATATTTCTATATTATAGAGTGCATTTCTATATAAAAGAGTGAATTTCTATAATTATATACAATACACAATCCTTTATTGTCTCCATAAACATTTACAAGGAGATTTTTTGTGCAGTGTCCATCTGCATATAAAAATTCAAAACAAAAAAAAAATAAATTGTAATAGCAACATAAAATTTAAACAAAAATAATGATGATGATATTTACAGCACCAACAACATCTATATCATGTGTTTGTAGACTTCAACAAAACCTTTGACCGAGACTGGCATGCAGCTCTGTGGGCAACCATGAGAGTGTACACCATCAGCCCTAGCAATATTGAAGTCATCAAAAACTGTATGACAATGCTACCAGCGCAGTCCTACATATCAGCGCCATCGGGAACTGGTTTAGAACAACAATCGGTGTGCGTCAAGGTTGCCTACTCTCTCCAACACTCTTCAACATCTTCCTAGAGCTAGAGCGCATCATGTCAGATGCCCTTGCAGATCATGAAGGCACAGTCAGCATAGGGGGTATAGCAATAAATTGGCTGGAGAGGAACAAGAACTTGAACAGCTGGTACAGATGCTTGACACCACCTCCAGAGCATATAAATGGAAATTAAGTGCAGAGAAAACCAACATGATGAGCAACAACATCAATGGTATTAACATGTTCATCAAAGCCTAAGGCCAATCTTTCAACACAGTGCATAGCTTCAAATATTGAGGAAAATTTGTATCAGACAATGGGTCCCGACTGGAAGTTCTCTCCAGGATCGCACAAACAACTGCTGCCCTGGCCCTTTTGGAAAGACAGGACTATCAGTCTACATTCCGAGGTAAGGTTGCTGCGCTCCCTTGTCATCTCCAAATATGCTTGAGAAACATGGATCCTCACATCATATCTACAACGAAGAATACTAAGCATGAAGATGAGGTGCTACAGAAGACTTCTGGGCATTTCCTATACCCAGTACATCACCAACGACGAAGTCCGACATACCATCACATAAATCATTGGACAACACGATGGCATGCTCACAGTAGTGAAGAAACGGAAACTCCGATGATATTGCCACGGCACCAGAACATCAGGTCTTGCAAAGACCATCGTGCAAGGCACTGTGCAAGGAGGCAGAAGAAGAGGGAGACAGAAAAAGAGGTGGGAGGACAACATTCGAGAATGGACTTGCTTCACACTGAGCGAAGCCATGAGGGTTGCTGAGGACAGAGAAAGATAGAGTACGCTGGTTAAACGTTCATCTGTGGTGCCCATGCGACCTTTGAGTTACGGGATAGGATAGGTAACTGGATTAGTCAATCTCATTTGCGTACATTTGCTGTTCTTTTGATTTCATGAGAGTGTACATTAGATCTACACGACTTTTGCCACTCATTGCTGTTGATGATGATGACGAGATGATGATGATGATGATGATGAGAAGGAGGAGGAGGAGGAGGATGGTGGTTTTCTTGGGGAATGCAGCCGAAAGTAGTCTATTATTCTATTCCTAGTACTAGTATTTGTTGTCAGCCAAACATTGTCATTTTGTTGCTAGTTAGGTCTGCGATTAAATATTTTGATTGTTGTCAGCTGGTTATTTATTTATTGAACTCTTAATTTTAACTTGTAAGAGGTACTATATTTGAAGTGCCTGCCACTTGTCAGTGCTTTATTAAATTGTATTGTGTGGATTTGTAAGTGCCATGAACCTCTGTCTGTAGTATCTAGGCATACTCATTTATACTGATGCTTGTTTAATCTATTGCTAGTACTACTAAGTATTTGTTGTCAGCAAGACATTGTCATTGTATCATTGTCATTGTGTTATTAGTAAGCACTGTGTTTGATATGTTAGTTAGTTTTGATTGTTGTCACCTGGTTCTTTATTAATTTCTATATTTAACTCAACATTATTTTGTAAGTAGGACTATTTTTCAAGAGCATGTCCTTTTCATTTAATTGAAAACTGATACCATCTTCTTCACTCATTTGTGGGTTTTGTTATATGTATGGCAGACAATCAAAACCTGGGTATTTAAACAAATTGATGACTCGATAAATTTAAAATCATCTACAGTGAACGGTAAAAGAAAATACTTTAAACAAATATAAAATCTAAAATATATATATATTTTTTTTAATGTAACCTTGGCTACACGTTGTGGCTATAGAAAACCTCACAGTGCATCACATTTTTATCTGTAAATTCCTTGTTTGTTGGAATATTTCGCTCAAACTTATATCGATGTCCTAGGAATAACACAAGAAACACCACACGTGCATTTTAAATAATCACAGTTTACCTTAATAAAAAGTTATTAAGGTGTAGATTTCTGTACCCTTGTTTACACGGCGTGGTTAGAAGACTACCCATGTCACGCAAAGAAGAGAATTTATTATTCACATTAGTACGTCGTGCGTAGAAAACTTCACATATATATTTTGATGCAAATATTCCGCAATTCATAATTATGACCAAGACGGAAGGCATCAAGACAGCGTTTGCAAAGGGAGGGTAAGCATGTGTGCGTGTGTGCGTGTGTGTGTGTCTGTCTGTAATGTATGTTTGTTAATGAAACTGTCCCTTGTCAGAGAGGTTCAAGTGACATACTATTTTGTTTTCAACCTGGTCACATTTGTGTAAACAATCTAAAATAATAATTGGATAACTTTGTGACGGAGTATGTTTAAAAATACTGCCTCGATTTACTTCGAACTTTGACTTTGCACAATGACAGATTCCATACCAACGATGTTTTAATCAATGATCTATTTACCCCAAAGTGAGCACAACAAAAACGAGCAATTACAATATTGTCTAACACAGTTTTTCACGCATTCCCCGCGTACTTTTATTGCAAACTGCAAGACCAATATCTTTAAAACTGATCAATGGATTAATAGAACATTTGCATACATACACTGCCTAGTCTCCAGTATATTTTTAAAAAAAAAATGGGGGGGGGGCGAGATGTAGGGGGGGGGGGGGGGGAAGGTCAGACTCGAGCGCAAGACATTAAAATATCGTCACAATGCCAAAAAGTTTGATTTTCTGAAACATTCAAGTAACGTTTTCTGCGTTCTTACAAAAAGAAGAATTCATTGCACAATTCTTTATAAATAATGTACCCCATACTTTAATAATAATAATAATAATAATAATAATAATAATAATAATAATAATAATAATAATAATAATAATAAAATTAATAATAATAATAATAATAATAATAATAATAATAATAATAATAATAATAACAATATGAATAATAATAATAATAATATAATAATAATAATAATAAGGCTATTTATATAGCGCTTTTTCTAATGACATCAGTTCAAAGCGCAGTTCTCTCGCATTCATACTTAACGTTAACATCGAAATATATACAAAAAGAATTTTTTTTAGTTATTCATTGCTTACAGGGTCCAGCGGACTTCAAAAGTTAACAAAAACAAAACACTAACAAATTATACAAAGACATAATACAAACATTTGTAAAAAAAAAAAATACTTAAAAGTCTACTATAAAAGACGAGGGAAAGAGGAAGAGGAGGAGAGCAGCTAAGGAGTGAGAGGGCTGGGGGCGTGCGGTGTGACGTCGGTGGTCTGAATCAGAAAACAAGGAATGATGATGATGATGATGGGAGACGATATCAGAATTTTTTAAGGTGAGTTTACAAGTTGGACTTGATAGTGGCTATGTTCGGAGAGATGCGAAGAGAGTGGAAGAGAGTTCCAAGTTGTAGGACCAAGCACTGAGAAGGGTCGAAAGCCTGCAGATGAGATTTTGTAGCGGGGTATTTGTAGCATGAATGTGTCAGAAGAAGAACGAAGATTTCTAGATGGCTTGTAGAAGTGAATGTTCTGGGTGAGGTAGGAAGGGGCTAATCAATGGGCACACTTGTAACAGAAAGTACATATTTTGTAGGTAATCCTCTGAAATACAGGAAACCAGTGGAGAGAATGCGGAAGGGGTGCGATATGATCAGATTTTTTTTTTTTTTGAGAGCAAGACGAGCAGCTGAGTTCTGTTGCAGCAGCTGATTACATGATGAAACTTATCAATGGATTTACTCGGAAATTGGCTTAATTACACTGCGCAGTCTCCAGGATATTCAACAAGTTTATTTTGGCCCATAAAAATGTAAATAGCGTCACAACGACGGAAATATGCCCATTACATACATTGCTTGACGACTTTAGGAAATGAAAGTAATTTGGCGTTATGTCAATTACTTCCCGCCTGTTGCACGACGCCAGCGAGAGAGAGAGAGAGAGAGAGAGAGAGAGAGAGAGAGAGAGAGAGAGAGAGAGAGAGACAGACAGAGACAGACAGAGACAGAGACAGAGACTTTCTCTTTGTTTTTTCCTTTTTTTTCTTCTAGTTACGTGTTGTTGTTAGAGGTATACGTAACAGTGGATTTTGCATATACATTTATTTCATTGCACATTCTCTTTGAAGAGGACTCTTAGTTGCCAAATATTTTATCTGTATAATTGAGTAGCATTGTGAGGTATAGAGATATAGATCTGCGAGAAACATATTTTTACATGTTTGTCTGCACACACAAGTTTAGATCCTGTTCGTGTGCTATTGTTTGCTTGTGACTGAGGCAACGTGAAAACATACTTATGTTTTGAGTGACTGTCTTTAGAGGGGATGGGGATGAGGGTATTGATTGAGTTTAGAGTTCCCTATACAAAATATTTGAATCTGTACTGAATTGACTACAACTGGCTATAACGTCACTTTCATAATTATATTTGTGATTCACATGCTTTGCGAGGTTTTATTGAGATGTTCTTTCATTTATTTCTTCAGTATTTTGTTACCAGCCTCAGAGTAAGGTGATAGTAGCAAAATAATGAGAACCTCTAGAAGTCCTGCAAATGATGTCCTTGAAATCTTATGAAGTTAATAAAATGACACCGAGTTGAATTGTATGCCTAAATGTGTATAGTCTACCAGGCAATCTCTCTCTCTCTCTCTCTCTCTCTCTCTCTTTCTCAGTCTCTCTCTCTCTCTCTCTCTCTCTCACACACACACACACATAAATGACAGACAGAGAGGGACTGCTGCACATTTTTGGACTCCTCCTTTACGTTTCCGGTATGGGTAGTTTTCTTCACATGACATGCTAATGTGAATATTCTCTTCTTTGTGTAATATGGGTAGTTTTCTTCACATGACATACTAATGTGAATATTCCCTCCTTTGTGTAATATGGGTAGTTTTCTTCACATGACATGCTAATGTGAATATTCCCTTCTTTGTGTAATATGGGTAGTTTTTCTTCACATGACGTACTAATGTGAATATTCTCTTCTTTGGGTAATATGGGTAGTTTTCTTCACATGACGTACTAATGTGAATATTCTCTTCTTTGTGTAATATGGGTAGTTTTTCTTCACATGACGTACTAATGTGAATATTCCATTCTTTGTGTAATATGGGTAGTTTTTCTTCACATGACGTACTAATGTGAATATTCCCTTCTTTGTGTAATATGGGTAGTTTTTCTTCACATGACGTACTAATGTGAATATTCTCTTCTTTGTGTAATATGGGTAGTTTTTCTTCACATGACGTACTAATGTGAATATTCCCTTTTTTGTGTAATATGGGTAGTTTTTATTCACACGACGTACTAATGTGAATATTCCCTTCTTTGTGTAATATGGGTAGTTTTTCTTCACATGACGTACTAATGTGAATATTCCTTTCTTTGTGTAATATGGGTAGTTTTTCTTCACATGACGTACTAATGTGAATATTCTCTTCTTTGTGTAATATGGGTAGTTTTTCTTCACATGACGTACTAATGTGAATATTCCCTTTTTGTGTAATATGCGTAGTTTTTATTCACATGACGTACTAATGTGAATATTCCCTTCTTTGTGTAATATGGGTAGTTTTTATTCACATGACGTACTAATGTGAATATTCTCTTCTTTGGGTAATATGGGTAGTTTTTCTTCACATGACGTACTAATGTGAATATTCCCTTTTTTGTGTAATATGGGTAGTTTTCTTCACATGATGTACTAATGTGAATATTCCCTTCTTTGTGTAATATGGGTAGTTTTTCTTCACACGACGGGTAAATAAGATGCAAAACAGCAACGTGTAGCGAAGGTTAAACAAGCATTCAAATAGATACAATACAACTTTATTCATATCAAAATTAGCAATTGCAGTGGCAGCATTAGCAAATTCACGTTACATACACACAAGGAATAATCACATCCAACTATAGAAGTGTAACGCATGGGTTTTCTTAAATTATACTTATATATGTGGAATTATTAAACAATTAAAGAAATGTAATAACTATTGTGTTTGCGAAGTGAGTGTGTGTCTGACTTACTCTGTATGGTGCATGCTCTCTCTGTTTACTTTGCTCTCAGACACTCATCAATCACTCACAAAACAAAACCACTCCTTTATATATGATTTCCACGCTCTCCCTATTCTATTAAATATTAACTAACTTTAAGCACATGAATTATTATCCAGGAGTCAGAATGTATCACTTCCAATCACTTGACTTACAAAATTATTCACACCAACCGCACCTCACCACAACTCATTCCAAGTCACAATTACACAAATAAATTAATTATAAACATTGTTTAACCTTCTCACCTCCAACTATCACCACTATTACACACTTCGGTTGTCTGTCTTACAACCCCACATCAGTTTAACACATATAATCTCCCCTTCTCCAACATCACCTCCAACGTCAATATAATTCCAATGTTCGTTTCGCACTGTCACTCAATTATACTTTAGAAATCTCCCCTTCCATGACACAATGCACAATACTCATATCACTCCAGTCCGCATAGTCAATCACATAAGTCCACTCTGTCAATCGTCTTTCACTTGATCAATATTGGTGACACATGTCACCATCACACTTCTTCAATCCAGAGTACCGACTATCTGTGATACCAGCTTTCAAGACTGTCATCCAAGTTATACACACATGTGTCGATGTGTATATCACACTTTCTCTAAATATATATAGGTACTCACACCACGATGATTTGGCTGAAAATTAACAAGTTGTAGTCGCTGTCTTCCAGTCGACCTCATGCATCAGCATCCATTATCAGCATACAAGATGTCACCATACCATACGTCGGTATACAGTGCATCAGCAACAGCCATCACTCCATCATCGTCATTAGCATCAACATCAACATCTGGGTTGTCTTCCTTGACAGCCCCAGCTCAGCGGCTGCTTCATGCAGCAATACGAGAGAACCACATGCAGTTCGGACGATCAAACCATGCTTCTAATCCGCCATGATAGAAAACCTTGTTGAACAAGTCCACTACAATGTGTCTGCTACGTAATACAATTACACCACTGCCCTCCTCAAAACACAGAATAGGAGTGCCTAAACTAACAACATTCCCGCTCAAACACCACGTCATTTCACTGCTAGTCATTGATTGGATCAATCATACTATTTCATCCAATCATAATAAAGTTTATTTCATACTCCTTCCATACCACTAGGCCTATGCCTCTCTCTACCCAACTGCCGTTCTCTACATTACCCCCTCCTTCAAAAAAAAAGATACCGACCGAGGTTTCTTTTTACCTCACTATTACAAAATAGAACTCAGGGTAGGTATTGATCAACATCAGAACGTGACAACAAATCAGCAAGAACGTTCTGAGATCCTGGCAGAGGTTCAACGACAAATTTGTATTCTTGCAAAGACAATGCCCATCGCATGATTCTGCTATTCTTGAAGCGGCATGTCTGCAAATATGTGAGTGGCCTATGATCTGTTTGTAGTGTGAACGGAACTCCCCATAGAAAACGAGCAAACTTTGCAACAGCCCAAACAATGGCTAAACACTCTCTTTCTATGGTGCTATATCGAACCTCTCTTGGTAGCAGCTTCCTACTAGTGAAAGAAACTGGGTGCAAGACACCATTCGATTCCTGCAACAAAACAGCCCCAATCCCAGAAGCGCTAGCATCTGTCCGAAGAACAAACGGATCATTCAGTCGAGGCAACTGCAGAACAGGCGCAGTCGAAAACAAAAGCTTTATGTCCGACAATGCCCTATCGCAAGCTGATGACCATGTCACAGACCTGGACTTCGAATCTTTTGTGAGGTCTGAAATTGGGGCCAGAATAGCCGAAAAGTTAGGGATATAACAGCGATAGAAACTCAAAAGGCCCAGCAACGAACGCACTTGCTTCTTAGTGGTTGGCGTTGGGATGGCTGATCTTTTGAATCTTTTTTTCCTCTGGCCGTAACAAACCCTGCCCCACAACATGGCCAAGAAATTCAAGGCTTTGGAAACCAGCAGAGATTTTGGAAGGCCTAGCTGTGAGACCGAACTGTCTCAATCTCTCAAAAACACCTTTAACATCCAAAAGATGCTGCTGAAATGTCAGACTGTGTGTGAGAATGTCATCAAAAAAATTCATTGCGGAGACTTCATGCAATGCCAACATTCTCATCATTCGTGCAAAGACTGCTGGTGCGGAAACCAAGCCGAATGGCATTCTGATCCATTGGTATAGCCCTAAATGAGTGGCAAAAGCAGTTATATGGCGATGCAGAGGGTTCACCACAATTTGCCAATAGCCTTTGGCTAGATCAATTCGGGTGAAGTACACGCTCGCAGCGAGTCTGGTGTACATCTCTGTAACATCAGGGATTGGTTCTGCATCAAAAACTGTAATTTTGTTTAATGCCCTGTAGTCAATGCAAAAGCGGCATGACTGATCCTTTTTCTGAACAAGTACAACAGGGGAGGAATATGCTGATTTTGATGTTTCTATGACTCCGAGGTCCAACATTGTACGAATCTCACGAGCCACTACCTGTTGAGAAGCAAAAGGTAACTCGTATGCCTTACGACGCACCGGAATATCTGATGTCAAATGAATATCAAGCAAGACATCACCAGAAAAGGAACCAGGTTTTGCAGTGAGAATATTCGGAAACTCACTCAAAACCGAAAAGATGCTTTCATGATCAGATTTGGACAACAGTGGGTCAAAAGAGACAAAAGTGATATTTTCATCTGTCATTGATGATGCCAAAGGTAAGGTTGGTACAGGAACTACATCATCATCATCTTGTACAATGCCTACCGAACCTAAAACGGTATGTTCAATCTTAGATAACAAAGTAGTATCAGCATGTTTCTGAGTATAATCCCTATCCTGAAACTGACCTCTGTCACTCTGAGCCGTTTCAAAAAAATGGTGTGGATCAACTCACTCCAACTAACAGCTGAACCTTGACAAACAACAGTAGGTAATTCCTGATCATCATCCTGCACTACAGCGATGTTAGCACGCCGAAAGTATCGTTTCAACATGTTCGCATGAAAGATTTTGTGTTTACCCTTGACCAAGATTTTGTAATCTGGATGCATGCACTGTTGTACAGTGTAGGGGCCTAACCATTGCATCAAAAGTTTGTTGGACTCTGATGGCAGAAGTACCAACACCTCGTCATGGACGGAAAATGTTCTTTGTTTAGCTGAGCGATCAAAGTACACTTTGTTCTTAGCAGATGACTGTGCTGAATTCTGTTTAGCTAATTCACATGTTTCTGCAAGTATGTTCTTGAGTTCAAAAACGTATGCATACAAATGTCGAGCATCATCATCAGTTTGCGCTTGATCATGTACCCAAGAATCTGCAAGTAATGCTATCGGCCCTCTGGGTTGTCGACCGAACACAAGTTCAAAAGGACTAAAACCTGTAACTTTCAGAGGGTAACTCACGGCATGCAAACAATAGTGCTGGGAGGTATCGATGCCAAGCTCTTGGATGTGTTTGAGTGACCTTTCCGAGCATTGCCTTCAAAGTTCTATGGAAACGCTCTACAATGCCATTTGCCTGAGGATGAAAAGGAGATGTTCTAATAGCCTTAGTACCGCACAGAACATGGAATTGATGTATCAAGTCTGAGTTGAATTGAGTACCTTGATCGGACAAAACTTCTTTGGGAAAGCCCAATCTAGCAAAAATGGACAGCAAAGCTTCAGCCACATCAACAGAAGTAATGGTTCTCATAGGAACAGCCTCTGGAAAGCGCGTGGCTAAATCAACCATTGTCAGAATGTATCTATGACCCTCATCAGATGGAGGCGACAGTGGGCCAACAATGTCTATGTGCACTCTTTCAAAAGGAATTCCAGACTGAGGTACCACGGACAATGGAACTGGAGGTGCAGATCCCTTGGAAACGGATTTCTGACATAAGTCACAAGTCTTAACGTATCTGGCAACATCAGCCGATACTCCTGGCCAAAAGAATTTTGATAAGACACGTGACAAGGTTCGACGTGTACCGCAATGACCTGCAAGCAACTGATCATGAGCTGTAACTAGAACAGCAGAGCGAAGCTTGAGTGGGACAACAATTTGTTGCAGTATTTGTGTTGAATTTTCATATGAGCGAAACAGAACACCAGAATCCATATAGAACGAATACGTATTGGCACCAACAGATTTCTTTTCTCCTGATGAAGCTAAGCCAAAACAAGGATGTATAGTAGAATCTGTTTTCTGAGAATCAATCAGTTCCTGGCGAGTTAGCCCAAAATCTGACAACACGCGAATCAGTGGCTTGTGCGGTATGTCTTGTTTCGCTGTTTGCGCGCGAGTACTGACTGCAGCGCCAATGTGTTGTCCACTATGATCAACAATCTCAGGGGGAGGAAAATTTATTTCTGAAATGTTTCCTACAATCAGATCCGCAACAGGGTCTGGGAGTACAGCACACAGCAAAGAATCTGAAAAATATGGAGTAGAAACCTGAACCTGCGCTAACCTATAGAAGGTAATCTCTCCACCAAAAGTTTTGCAACGAACCTGACCTTCTACATAATCTTGTGGACTAAGTAGTCTTTGACGAACGCCACAAACAGTAGCACCTGTATCCCGAAGAACAGAACATTTTTCACCCTTCACCGATCCTAATTCTAACTTCAAGTGACCACTGGCCAAATCCAAAACAGAGCAGACAATTTCTGCAACTCCAACAGAAGCACTTTGAGTTTTCTGTGAGTCGCTCTTTAAAAAAGGACAATCTTTTCTAGCATGACCCCCTAACCCACAGGTGAAACAAGGATTGACTGGATTATTTCTGAGGGGACATCTGAAAGATCCATGACCAGTGCCTTTGCATAAATCGCATGTCATACTGTTTGTCGAAGTAGAACCACGACCGACCGCGCCACGACCTCCAGCAGTTCTATTAAAACTGTGTGACTGGTCATTGGCAGTTGACTGCCTGTTGAAATTCCACCTCCCCCGAAAATTTCCTCTTCGTTTGTCAACACGTCCACCCCTATAACCTGAATGAGTAGCAGCATTAGCTTCAAAAGTATCATAAGTATCATCTGATTCTGACTGTGCAACAGAAGCAAAAGCAGTGGAAGGTGTCTTTCGAGCTAAGTTTTTTCCCGGTCTAGCAAGGCGATAACATTCTGCTGTTTTAATCATCTCATCAAGGGAGACCAAACCTCGTTCCCTAATGAATGTAGCCAAATCGGCAGAAACTGAATTCAAAAACTGTTCTCCAAGAATGAGATCGATTATTCCTTTCTTTGTTCTTTCGACTCCCGAAAGTGTCAACCATCTTTCAAAAAGCCTATTGAGTTCAATCCCAAAAGTTTGAAATGGTTCATTTCCATCTGGTTTAATAGTTCTAAACTTTTCTCTGAAGCCATCAGCTGTGCATTGAAACTTTTTCAATAAGTTTTCTTTCAATGTATCATAATCACAAAATCCCAAGGCAGACAGGCTATGATACAAATTCAAAGCACCACCATCTAGCAAAGCTGACAAATATGTCACCCACTTGTCCTCATCCCAGTTAAGAGACCTAGCATGAGTCTCAAACCGAAACAAATACGAGTCTATGTCATCAGACTTTTCTTTGAACATTGGTAGTTTTGGATAGATTGGCTTAGGACCTATGTATTGTCTTCTTCCACCATGTCCCTGTTCAATATTAGCTGGTTGTTGATCTTGTGTTGGTATTTGCATCTGTTTAGTTTTCTCTCTTTCTAGTTCAACTTGTGCATCTAATTCCTCTTTCTTTTGTTGAGCAGCTAATTCTTCCTTCTTTTGTTGAGCAGCTCTTTCCTGTTTTCTTTCAAGTCTTTCGAAACATTCTTTAACATATTTTTCTTTGTCAGAAACTCCTAAAGTAGATGCTTGTTTGAGAAAAGTTTGAAATAATTCATCATAATTATCCATGTTTGTTTTGTTTACTGAAGACTAGGATCAAAATTTTTTCAACAACAAAAAAAAATTCCAAAAAAAAAAAAAAAAATTCTATGAAAACCTAATACCTAACAATATATACAATATACAACAAACCACTAGTATTAATGCACTAAGTCCCCAAAACCCCAGAAACAATGATAAAAATAAAATTTATTTTAACAAACAGCCCAAACGTTCAATCTAGAACACTCTATTTACATTATATTCAATATAACTAAACAAAATACACAAATCAACAACTAATACAACAATACTTAATAATTTCAAAACAAGTGTCAAGTGTTTTTATCCCTCAGTATTCAACTTAAATTACTAACAAACTCAGTTTACAACACTAAAGATGACAAAAGGTTTTTAAAAAAATAATTATTATAACAACTTTACAACTAATAGCTATTTCCAATAATCATCAATACCAAATATTAATAAATATTTTCAACACACAAAATCCACAAATCCAAGACAAATTCAATAATAAGTGGCGAATCAGCAAAAAAAAAATAAAGTCAAAATCATTATTATTTTTCTTTCAATATTCCAACCTCAAAATAAAAACAACTTTAACTTACTATACTAATAATACCAATTAATTATAATAATTCTATAAAATTTTCAAATTTCCTCACAATAAATACTAAATTCCCAAAACACTGCAACAAAGGGAGATAAGAACTTTTTGGTAAACTAAGTCAACAAACAGAAACCTCACAGCAAAAACATAGACAAACTTCAAAACATTCACAAATAATTTTCAACAAAGATGCACAAATGGAACTAAAACAAACAAGAAAATTTTTTTTTAACCATTATGCACAAATAAAACAACTAATTTCTATACGGGTAAGGTGATTACAACACAATATAATCAGGTCTAAATATAAACAAAAGTAACCAACTACAACAAAACAACAATTCTACTAAAAAAATTAATTCTAATGAAGGCTTTTGCTAACTATTCTATTTTAAAATAAGAGCGTGGAAAACTAACTCACTCCATATCCACACACACACCCACACAAAAGAATAGCCCTACCGAGTATAACAAGAGTAACTGATAATATAAGAACTGAATTAATCAAAATTTAGATAAGCGAGCATAGAGAAGATTTAGAACCCCAAAGGAAGAAAAATGAGTCTAGGCCCTTGAGCAACTCAGAATTTCTGTACAAGAGAGCCCCACCGTGACCCTGGAGACGGTGTAATTATTTAACAACTATCCTATGATAAATAACAACACAAAATATATAAATTTATTTACAATGCAAGGGAGACAATCAAATTCAGACCACTTATAAATACCCAATACAAAAGACACAGGCAAGGGAAGCAATCACCATTCAACACAATAGATACAACCTTACGTTAATTTAAACTAACACAGAGTTTTTCAGGGTCACCAGATGTAACGCATGGGTTTTCTTAAATTATACTTATATATGTGGAATTATTAAACAATTAAAGAAATGTAATAACTATTGTGTTTGCGAAGTGAGTGTGTGTCTGACTTACTCTGTATGGTGCATGCTCTCTCTGTTTACTTTGCTCTCAGACACTCATCAATCACTCACAAAACAAAACCACTCCTTTATATATGATTTCCACGCTCTCCCTATTCTATTAAATATTAACTAACTTTAAGCACATGAATTATTATCCAGGAGTCAGAATGTATCACTTCCAATCACTTGACTTACAAAATTATTCACACCAACCGCACCTCACCACAACTCATTCCAAGTCACAATTACACAAATAAATTAATTATAAACATTGTTTAACCTTCTCACCTCCAACTATCACCACTATTACACACTTCGGTTGTCTGTCTTACAACCCCACATCAGTTTAACACATATAATCTCCCCTTCTCCAACATCACCTCCAACGTCAATATAATTCCAATGTTCGTTTCGCACTGTCACTCAATTATACTTTAGAAATCTCCCCTTCCATGACACAATGCACAATACTCATATCACTCCAGTCCGCATAGTCAATCACATAAGTCCACTCTGTCAATCGTCTTTCACTTGATCAATATTGGTGACACATGTCACCATCACACTTCTTCAATCCAGAGTACCGACTATCTGTGATACCAGCTTTCAAGACTGTCATCCAAGTTATACACACATGTGTCGATGTGTATATCACACTTTCTCTAAATATATATAGGTACTCACACCACGATGATTTGGCTGAAAATTAACAAGTTGTAGTCGCTGTCTTCCAGTCGACCTCATGCATCAGCATCCATTATCAGCATACAAGATGTCACCATACCATACGTCGGTATACAGTGCATCAGCAACAGCCATCACTCCATCATCGTCATTAGCATCAACATCAACATCTGGGTTGTCTTCCTTGACAGCCCCAGCTCAGCGGCTGCTTCATGCAGCAATACGAGAGAACCACATGCAGTTCGGACGATCAAACCATGCTTCTAATCCGCCATGATAGAAAACCTTGTTGAACAAGTCCACTACAATGTGTCTGCTACGTAATACAATTACACCACTGCCCTCCTCAAAACACAGAATTGGAGTGCCTAAACTAACAACATTCCCGCTCAAACACCACGTCATTTCACTGCTAGTCATTGATTGGATCAATCATACTATTTCATCCAATCATAATAAAGTTTATTTCATACTCCTTCCATTCCACTAGGCCTATGCCTCTCTCTACCCAACTGCCGTTCTCTACAAGAAGCACGATTAAAATGGATCCATTAAAGTAACACACACTCGCCTGACTCTTGCAATGGCACATAAGATTCACATAAGATATGTTGGCTCACATACAAATAATGATACGCATACACCCATTAGTAAGCTTAATATAGATAATTATATAGATATACACAATATTTGCATACATACAATGATACAAACACATTTAACAGAAAAACTATTATCTAAGCTTGTTTTAGCAAACTTTGGCGTATGAAGACACTGAGGAGCACGAAAGGGAGGATTATGCTACAGTCACAATAAACGCACGACGATCGTGCGACGTGTAAATCGGGCGATTTGTGCGACGATCGGGCGGCGGCAGCGCGGTGAATCGGGCAAATCGCAGCGATTTTCGACGTCGGCCGAGCGTCGGTGACGTTTTAACGCGAGTTAAAATTTAGCGATCATCGCCGCGATTGTCTGTGTCGTCCGGGCGTCGGGCAAGCGCCGGCCGAGCGTCTCCCGATGTTTGGGCGATGATCGGAAGATTTTTTGTTTTATATATATATATATATATATATATATATATATATATATATATATAGATATAGATATAGATATAGATATAGATATAGATATAGATATAGATATATAGATATAGATATAGATATAAGGCCCCGGGTCTTCATCCCGGCATTTGCAACTGCTGCTGCTGATGCGAGATTCCAGTCAAGACAGGATGTCGATCCCCCATCAACGAATGCGGCAGCTTCAGTTGCAACTAGAGCTGGAACGAGCACGTCTGCAGTACGCCCGACTGGTGCTTGCTGTGAGGCGTTCCTTGGCCACTCTTTGTCTTGGGGTTCCGCAGCTTCACATAATCTGTACGGAAACTACGGATGCGCGTCAGCACTTTCTCTTCTGCAGACACAAAACAGAGATGGAAAATGAATATTGCTGCATGAAACAATTCGTTATAATACAAAAAACATTAATGCAATAGAAATATTAGTGCACGTAAAAAAAAAAAATTAAAAAATCTATGATTGCACAATTAAATGTAATAGTTCTGTACAATTAAACAACAACCCAAAGACACAACTTTTATAGGAGATAATGCTCACGAGTCCAACCTGAGCCGAGGCTCAAGGCAAAGTCTTCACCAACGCTTCCTTCCGGGCCTTGTCCTTGTAGCGGGCGTGCCCGCGATCATAGAATTCGGGGTGCCCCTCAAGGAATTCAGCAATCTTCTCGTCCATCTGCTCATCTGTTAACTGCGACAGGGGGGCCGACTCAAAATCCGAAGAGCTGGGGAGAGGGATCCAGCTTCGCTACCAGCCTAATTTCTCCTCTCGACCGTGGCAGCGTGCTTGCGGGGTGAGGTCCTCCTGGGCTGGTCCTCTGGCATGACCTTCTGCCTCTTGCGTGGTTTCTTGTTTTCTCCCCCATCTTTGTCCGACATGTCCTTGACTTTTCCCATGACTGCTGATTTCTGATTGATTTGTTAAGTTTACAGTCTCCAGCCCTAGTAATAGGATAAAAGGGGACTCTAAAATGGATTTGATATAAAATTTAAAATGTTACTTCATAAAATGTTAATGTGGTATTTAACCTCGGGGGAGAAAAAGAAAGGGGGGAAGGGGAAATAAAAAAGTGATGATATAAGAATATGTAAAAAATCTAACTGTGCCGCCAAGGCCGCCCCCAAGGACACCCGCAACCCCTCTCAGGACCACGATTAAAACCTTGGGGAATAAGAAAAAGAGTATGTACCGACAGTATACATGTACATTCTCACGCCGAACACACACTTTCATTCTTATTAGAATAATTACAAGGCTGCTGATTTCTCTTGTTTGTTTCCAGTTTATAGTCTCCAGCCCTATACACTGATTTCTCATGACACGAATGGAGGCTATGTACCCTCCAGAAAATTAAGCTGGCGTCGCCCGACGTCCCAGAGGGCGACGGGCGATGCTCGACCGACGTCGGGCGATGCACGTCCGGGCGTCGCAACATTGGCGATGTCGAGCGGGCCTCCTGCGGTGCCCGCTCGACGTCGCCCGACAGCACTCCGACCTTTTCGCCCGACGTCTTTGAGACGTCTAACGGGCGCCGTGAGGGCGCCGGGCGACCTATTTACACCACCGAGAACATCGTCCAAATCGCCTGCGACGACCCCGACGTCTGAAAATCGTAAAAATCTCCCTAATCGGCCGACGTCGGGCATGTTGATGTTCAATTGTGACTGAGGCATAACAACTCTGTATGGTTTAGGTCTGAAGTCTGCTTTTGACGTCAGTTGGGCAAAGTGACGTAGTTTCTGTTACAAGGACGACGGTATCGGCGATGACGGTCGAGATGAATACGGGTAAAGTACGAAGGGTAAAACAAGACCCAGAACCACGCCAACCAATTTGCCTATTAATTCCCTGAAATCAACAATGGCATGTACAGTAACAGCGCTTTCGTATTCGACCCCTCATCCTCACCTCCCAACCCCTCCTTCAGCTTCTTTCTATCTCTACAAATCTAATAACAATGATCTAATAATGTGACACACAGTTGTTCCACAAAAGGGATAAGTATGCTGGCCTGTTGCATTAGACAGGAATTTAGTAGTCAAGGTAAAATGACGATCATGTCCTAGACTGGTAAGTGTCAAATATAACAAGGTTGCAAGCCATTCAGAATGTATTTCCATACACTCCCATACAAGCCCAGCAAAGAAGAGCAAGTGTTCAAAAGTAAATATATAGACTGCACGCCTGTGAGTTAAAACAAAAGCACGAAACATTTAAAACTCTGGAGCTCTGACGTGTTTTTGTTATAGGGGTACACTTAGGAGACACAATGTAATGTTTGCTGATAAAAAAAAAAAAAAAAACGGCGACGACGAAGATGGTGATGATAGGTGATGAGGGAGGATGTAGAGAGTTAGATGATAACGACCATCATGACGAACACAATGATAATTATTATTTCCTCACGATGGTGATGATGATGATGATGATGATGATGATGATGATGATGATGATGATGATGATGATGATGTTGTTGTTGATGATGATGATGATGATGTTGTTGTTGTTGATGATGATGATGATAATAATAATAATAGTGTCAGTTAACATACCTTTCGCAGAGGGTAAAGAAACTGTAACCAATAAAACTAAGATCAGTTACTGATTGAAAGAAGAGACACAGGTTGATCGTTTCCTTCAGCCCTTGATTGTAGAATATCATCATGTTGATAATATTGGTTGGAAAACTGTACAAGAGGCATAAATCGTTACAAAATGGATAACATTTTAATCTTCTTGATCACCCACTTTGTCATACGTATATATCACGATCATCGCCATCATTAAAATGCAAGTCAGTTCTAGGCTTCACTTTTCCGTACAAGTTAATTAAAGCTTCAGATATAATGTTATTTTTGTTGTTGTTTTTTCCAAGACAACAACAAAATTATAAACATGGTGGGAATTTTTGCATAATATGGACATCAAAGAATAAAGTTAATATTCTGATCTGGATATGTGTTGCTATGTCATGATTTGGTCTAATGTTTTTGTGCAACTAAAAGAAGTCGAATGTGTTGCGCACATATGCATTTAATGAAGTACATTCACGAACAAATTCTTCAGATAGAATTTATAAATGGAGCAAAATGTGTTGCAACACATTTCGTCCTTCTACAAACGTTGCCACACGATGTAGTCTACGATCTCGAATAAATCAATGATATAAGCTTATTATTTGTCACAATCATCATCATTAGGGTTTAATCTTGTTCTCGGCCAGCGCTTTGAGCAGTTCTTGATCTGGAAAATCGCTATATAAGAACAAATTATATATTTATTATCCAGAACAATGTAAGTCGTAATCCGCGTTTGACTAGGAATAGCTTTTACTCCAGAAACAACATGGCGGCTTTTTTGTCCTCATTCTACTTTTCTCCTCCCACTACTGTTGCTGCTTTCTCTGCTACTATAATTGTTGTTATATAGTGTTTTACTAGCTCAAGAGCTGCTCAAGGCCCACGAAAAGCAGGATCTAACCAAAGCCTAAGGTTGCAAGTCGGGAACATCGTCTAGTGATATAACAATCCCAACATATTGACATCCGTCATCAAAACAACACAAAATATCCAACTCCATACGCTATATCACAACCATCACTTCCACCATGACATTCGTCACCCTCTCTTCTTTCCATGTCACCTGTGAGGCGGAATGGCAGGCGACTGGTTTACGCTTGGGAGAGATTGTCTACTTTCCATTTGTTGGTTATACTAGCCTTGGGCCTGGGTGGCTACTGTTGTGCAGAATTCTTTGGCGTAGTCATTCGGTTACGTAGGACATGGCGACACGACACGTGTCCTCCCCACCTGACCATTCGTCTTCAGCTTTTGGTGGTGAGCAAGACTACATTGCCTGCAGGCATGTTATGCAGGTTAGTGGCAGTGTGTGGCACTAGTAGCTGGCAACCCGGTTTACTATCAACACACTTCACTGCCTTGCAGAGCAAATAATTATTTTTATGTCCCTCATCAAGATTAGCAGTTCGGGTCGGGCCGTGTTCTCAAGGTGGTGGCCGCGCCGAGATGCGAGAGTCAAATATTCCGCTCGGCTACAGTTCAAAAAAAAAAAGACGTAAGAAAAGCAGATGAAGGTTAAATCAAATGTCTTCTCTGCTTGCAGGCTCATGCCTGCGGAATGAAATTGACAGTTGATTGAATAAGGTCTTATGCCATGCTGAAATAGCAAAAATGTTGGTAATTATGTAGATTGTGATGTTTTCTCGTTTTGGGGGTTTGCCGCACAACTGGAGATGACTTAGAGGAAATGGATTACCCTCAAAACTGTCCATATCGAAGGTCGATACATTGACTATGTGTTTATTGTATGATTGTTATTGCTTAGTGGTGTCACTTGCAAAGAGGTAGTAATCCAACTATTCTTTTTTGTTAACGGACGAAGGCGTGATATTCGAGAAGAAACAAACCAACTTGCCTCGATTCTGCTGCTGAAAATGACATAATGACTGCTTCGCCAAGTTGAAGTCACCAAGCAAAGAAAGCACAATACTAACTGAAAAGAACTCCAACAGCACAGCTAGGACTGTAAACTTTCGTTTGCTTGGCATCAACATTCAAACTGCACACACGCACGAGAGAGAGAGAGAGAGAGAGAGAGAGAGAGAGAGAGAGAGAGAGAGAGAGAGAGAGAGAGAGAGAGAGAGATATCAACTTTAGAATTTTTTCCAGTTTCAATTTGTATGCATTTAAGAAGCCCGGGCGTACATGTACAGTACGCATCAGATAATAACCTCGAACCTGACTGGGTTATCTGCGCTTTTGTAGTAATCACATGTCTTCCACTTTTTTCTGTTGCTAAGGAATCTAGTGTGTTTTCTATTCTTATTTTGAATTAATATCTTCATAGCCATCTACTTACTCAGGTAAGCTCTTTTTTTCTTCTCTATTATTGGCCTTAGACCTCTGCGAAAACTATGCAAAATTACTGTTTGGTCAGCAATATCCAAGATGGCGGCGCCCATGCAACTCAACCAAAACAAAGCCGAACAGTCCCATATTACCGTTACTTCTAAATTAAAACTGTTATGCTGGGAGCCCCTTCACCTTTTTCCCTTGCTTTCTACCCTCACCTACAACTTTCTGTGCCTGCCTGTGACTTCGCCGCGGCACCTTAGTTTCTCCACTACAAAATTATCCAACCAAATTACTTGTAAAGGGATTATACTCCATTAGTCAATTCCATGGAGATTGTCAACAATAACGAGAGTGACGTCCCTTGTTTTCTTGTACTATTACGTAACGTCTGCTGTGACCGACATGCCTGTCTTTGAGTCTCATAAATGTCGGTCATAGCAACAGTTCAAACGCCTCCGCCTATTCTGATTGTGCTTGCCGCTCAGACTCGTCCAGCTCTTCCTGTAGCATTTGCCACTTGCCGGTAATCTGGTCCTTCAAGGGTATTGCGACTTCTGCGAAACCTGGTTCCATGCAAAATGACAACAGCTTCACTCCACCACCTACTCCCAACTTGGTCTCTTTGATGCTTCATGGTTAGTTAGTTATTCATTGCTTACAGGGTCCAGCGGACTGCAAAGAGCCGAATTAGGACCACAAAATCAAGACCACAACTTCGCTGAAAGAGGACTCACCCCTGATCCGCATAAAAAATCTGCCGAAATAACTCTAGTGGTAATACTGAAGGCACTCCACTAGCCGGTCACTTTACAATAAAGACATCCCACGCTGGGGACGCTGAGCTATACTCTAATTTATCGAACCCCCGTTTACAAAAACAAAATAGAATACAAACATCATTATAAAATATCAACAAAACACATACATATAAAATGCCTACATTGCCAAATAATAACATCATAGGAAGCCCCAGTGACCATTTGGCAGAAAGCATCCAATATTCCCAAGCTGATCCAACAGACCTCACACACAAATGAGGAGTTTTGTCCCGGAAGAGTTTTCAACACAAAAAAAAGGTAAGTGACTGGTCTAGCGAAGAAGAAGATAGTATAGTAGATTAATATAACAGTGTATGAATGAGAAATAACAGAGTAGGAATGAGAAAGAACAAAGGAGAAAGACAGCGACAATGGGAATTTAAAGCACTATATTTCCAGAAAATGGGGATACTATTTATACTGAAACCTCCGGTACCCCCAGGGGGTGGTGGGGATCCATCATGGAATTGCACCGTGTTCCATAATGCTAACTATAGCTGAGCAGCAGCCCTTTCAACCTTCACGGTGTTAGACATGAGGTGCACAACCAAAGAACAATGTCTTGCCTGACTCAAGCTCCAGCAATTTCCTGCCTCAACATAGCTCAACCCCAACGGCAAAGGCCAAGAGCTTAACCTCCTCTTGAGAGTTCTTAACGTTAATTTTCAATATGCATATTCCTGCCTTGTATGCCTCCAGTGAAGAAACCCAACACTACATAATACAATTCATTAGTTGTCGAGTAGGACAGATGGACTTTACAGGGAGAAGAAGCAAACAACTGACAAAGGCAAAACTCATTGTTCAAACAAGGCGGTCACAATCTTGAGTACTGGTCCCGTAAAAGTCATCTGCACTCCTAATGAGCGTCAAGCTGTAAATCCAGCTTCATTCTCAATTTTGTATAGCGTGACAATCAATTAATTATATCAGTGTCGCAAGCTACGACCTCGTGTAATTGTAACACCCCTCATCATTGGGGAAAAAAAAAAAAAACAGTTACAAGTAACTCTCCACCTTCGCCAAGACACGTCATTCTACGTACAAGCTTGACGCCATTGCAAGCACATATTTGACATCCGATCATTGCATGTGCGCATTTGGCGGCATTGCACAGCGTGTTTGACGTCAAAGCTCGCCCAATGCCAAATGCCTTCGGAATTTGGTATTTAAAGAGATGGATTTCGCTGAATTAGACTTTGGATGAGGAAAGGGTACCAGTTCGTAGAATAGCATATTGGCGGTGTGTTATTTTTTTTTAATGATCAACGTTTAGCCTTTGGGAGTTACTAAGCCACTAATATGTTAGAGTTTATTTGACACGGCTGTGGAATACACATTTCTAATTGTCACGTCACCCTAGTGGGTGCGGTGAGCGTTCAGCTCAAACAGCGAGTGAGGGGATACAAACTCAAACAAAAGAAACTAACACAAACGCCAGATGAACAATCACACCCTTTTATTCAACAACAAACACACACACACACACACACACACACACACACACACACACACACACACACAGGAAAATGGGATATCTAAACCACCCTCAACCCCTATCTGGACCCACAACCCAACTGTAAAAGAACGATTACCTCCCTTGTCTAATCTGAAAACCCCAGAACTGTACATAAGAAATGACCCACAACAATATGTAACAATTATAATATACAACAATAAACAATAGGCAACAGTGAATGAATCAAGCAACAAAATAGATTTAATTACAAGCTAAGTCACTAGCCAGCAAAGAGCTTGATGAATAATTAGTTTAGGTTGGCTGGCTTACTAAATCACTGTTGTAGCACTTGGTCTCTAGCTAACCTCAAAAGAAGATGAAGAAACTACGCTCAGATAATAAAGTATACTGCACAGAATCCAGGCGATGAGGTGTTTATGTGAGTGTATGCAAGTATGACTGAGAATAACTAGGGTGTGGTATGCAAACGCCCAGGCGGTGATCTCTCTGTCGTCCGAAGCACACGAATCCCACAGTCCCTCAGACAGCACTCTCGACCAGCATGGAGGAGTAGAACCAGTAGCCCCATAGATACTTCAAGTGGAGTCAACAGAAGTAAACAAGTAGTATGGCAAAGGTAGGTGTAGTAGTAGAAGTAAGCAAGCAAGCAGTAGTAGAAGTAGGCCCAATCTGGTCAACAAATAAATTGTCTTACTAATCTATTTCATACAGAAGGTCAACACTCCACAAACAAATATCTCCTTCCGCCGTCCGCCATCTTGACCTGTTTATATGTGCATGTAAACAATTCAATGAGATTCTCAATTCTAATAATTTATATTTCTTTCCTCATAAACATAATTGTTTATACAAATACACATTACAAATATAATCACACTTCCAGTCAAACAATCCTGGTTCATCTTCATTCTCACATTCATCACCCCTCTCTACGTTATAGTATATTATCTCCCTTCATTCGCAATTCTCTCTCTCTGGCATGCTATAATACAACGTCATCCTTCCCTCATATTCATCACCCCCCCTCTCTCTCATTTTAACATACATATTTCATCATCACCCCTTAACCCAACTTTGGCAACAACATCAACAACATTATTCATTTACATCTTTAAAAAAGAAAATCATATAGAATTATATAAAAAGTACTACTTAGCAAAATCTCTCCCTTTCCCCCTCATTCACCATCATTCATTCACGTACGCAAGCTCGGAGTGCATAGCCACTAAGTAATAGAATTACTGGGTTCACACTCACCTTGAAATACTCAGCCTGTGAATATGGATACACAACACCAACACCACAATACAACACGACACAATACACCACAATCGTTATCCGTTTGAGAGTATAAAGTTCGTTAACGTGCTATGCTATGCTTTGCACCCGGAGCATCTCAGTACTGACGAGGTCACTGAGCCTTGGGAGGTTCCTAATCGAAGGACACACACCCTTAAGAAGATACTCTACACTTATTATCCTGAATAAATGGCAGTAATAATCTTTCCGTTACAGTTTTCTGGTCATTCTTATCCTGACGAGGGCACAAGACCTTGGGTGGCTCGAATCACAGGATACGCTACCCTTACGAAACCGACTCTCCTTTATCCTAAGATAACACAGTCTCAAAGTCACTTTTCGTCCAAAAAACATCTGCTTCCAATAGCTACCAAATTGACTCTGCTGGGCTAAAATCTACCCGGCTCACAGTACAAGGTCTCGAGTCTCGCTCAGCACCCCAATTTCCCCGACTATGCATTATACACTATGTGTTAACCACGTGAAAATCATACATACTTGGCTTACATAGGCAGTAAAGAATGCTGATACAAAACTTTATACACTGCAGCGCTAGAGATGTGCAACTCTGCACAATATGCAACTACGGCACAACTACTATTATCATGCTTTGAAAACTCGTGTCGTCACACTAATGTTTTAAAACAATAATCTATCGATGACTTTTAACACCATGTTGCTTTTTTTTAAATTGAAATTTACAATATTAATATTGAGACAGAATGACTCACCAGTCTCAATCGTAAGGAAATCCTTTCAGGATTACCAATATTTTGTCTGCGATGAGCGCTCATTTATAACGGTTTACTCAGTTACAAAATCGAAATATCATGGCTTAACAGAACAAAAACTACACAAGGGGGCGCACTTTTTGCTAATCTACAGTGTCACATGGTATGACGGCCTACTGGCTCCAAATCCTGATAATTGCAAATATCATGAGATAATTACAAATATCATGAGATAATTACAATTATCAAGGGATAGTTACAATTATCATTAAAAAAATATAAATATCTTCGCGTGATCATGTTTAATTTTTAGTTTTAACTAAAGCATTCTGCCTGGACATGCGCCAAAACCGAAAATTGTAATTATCACATAATAATTACAATTTTTACTTCATAATTACAATTTTTACCTGATCATGATTAATTTTGACTAAGGCGGCTTAATAGGGCCAAAACGTGCATTTACAAGAATAATTGATAATAGTAATTAACACGTGTTCTATGTAATTCACATTATGACAGCCTACTAGTGCCAAAAACCTGATAATTACAAATATCATGTGATAATAACAAAATATGAACGACATATTTACGATTAACACGTAAAAATTGTAATTATCAAGTGAAAATTATAATTTTCGATTATGGCCCATTTCCAGACGGATTGCTAGAACCAAAACTAAAACGTTAACATGATCACGTGAAGATATTTGTAATGTTTCAATGATAATTATAATTATCCCTTGATAATTGTAATTTTCCTATAATATTTGTAATTATCTCATGACATTTGTAATTATGTCATGATATTTATAATTATCAGGGTTTGGCGCTAGGAAGGTGTAGCAAATACTGATCATAATCAATTAACACTGTGGATTACCGGTAAATTACTCAGAACACTAGTAGTGGATGTTTCAGAAGTTCTTCGAAGACAATCAGTAGATTTAAAATATAACTAGAAGGTCAAGCCCATATGACTCACATGCTCTTTATCATGGAATTTGCCATATTTAACATGAAAATTAGTGCATTTAGTATTTTTGTGCAGCCGAAAGGCAAATTTCCATGTAAATTTCATAGATGAATAAAGTCTCAATCGATCTGTCCTAGAAAAAAACTAATGAAATAGTGGCATTAAGAAACAAACTTAATAAAGACTTTGATCATTCGATGCTCTTGACCTTGACATGACCTTGACCTCCAGCTCCAAATACACTCATGTACGATCAAAACTATAGCAAAAGTTGAATTAGGCACACACAAAACTGACACTGGGATGACCTTGACCTTCAGTAACCTTAACTTTGGGATGACTTTGTCCTGACGTGACCTCTCATGTACATGTATGGTCAAATTACCCAATGTTGTTGCATACTAAAGGTTAACTATAGATTCACTCAACATCGCAGTGAGAAATTTTTAAAATGTTTTTGCAAGGCCTAACATGACCTTGACTTTCAAGTTCAATGCTAAAAAAACGAAACATACGAAAGGTCAATCTATCATCTTGTTGGAACCTTATATCTCTAATAGTTTGTGGTCAAGTTCACTTCAAAGTACCCATACAAACTGACTTTGGACAGCTCCAGTGACTTTGACCTTGGAGAGAGGTTGACACTTTCTTAGTATGTGTGTATCATTGATATTTATCAATTCTCAAAGAATCAATATTCATAACTTAGGAAAAACATGAAATTTTGTGAAAGATTTGTAATTTTTTTTACAAACATCTGTTGACCATATGACCTTGTCCTTTAAGTAAAGTCATTCAGTTATTAATCACTTAACAGGGGCGTCGCACACGGGGGGGCAGGGGGGGCACCTGCCCCCCCAATAATTTGGCCAAAAAAAAAAAAGAAAGAGAGAAAGAGAGAAAGAAGAAAAGAAGAAGAAGAAGAAGAAGATTTCAAACGATAGAGGAAGGCAGGAAGAATCAATAATTTAAAAAAATCACCATATTTTTAAACCGTAGTGTAAAGGGCTAACGTACGAAATAATATTACAATAATCTATTAGCATGTGCCTGTGTTTCACAACAAAATATTTCGTGGTGCTAATGCAATCACCGGGCAGCAGAGCTGGCTTTCGCTGTTTGAAAGAAGTGTCATTTCATCACGCAAAATTAACAAAACAATGGAATCGTCTGTTTTCCAGGTTTGTTGATATCAATTATTTACTTTAGTCTGTAAAATGAGTAAGGCAAGGGTGAATGTGCAAGTGTCAATAAATAGTTAAGGTGCGCGATATTTTTTAATTTAGATTTAGTTTGTTGATAGGCCTACACGTGCACGTGCTTTGATCGCAAAAGGGGAAAAAAAAGGACCCGTTCGCTTTTCTGGGGACAGATAACGTGGGCTTGACTGCTTTGATTATTACACCACCACCCCCACCCCCCCCCCATTATAGGTTTCACTTTGTTTGTTTGTTTGTTTGTTTGTTTTGTTTGTTTATGTGTCCGCGAATACATCTCCGATGTTTGTGGACTGAACTAGCTGAGATTTTGTTCATGGACTACTAGTAAGATCATCTGTGATCACCAAGACAAAAGACACTCAGACAGACAGTATTTTGCTTTAGAGAAACTGCGAGTAATATACGCCCTAGTAAAACAAATTGATCAATTGACTGATTTTCTGAAACTGGTAGTGGAAGTGTTTGGTCATTATATGTATGCAATATGCAAAACGACTTGTGATTTATAGAGAAGACACAATTTCAACCTAGATGATCTTGCGGCAGGTAATTAATGTTCGTGTTTCCTGGTTTTAATCATTATCACATATCGCTAATCATGTATTTGTAGTTTCTGGAAATGAATCTTGTATTTTCAGTAAAGAAGAACATAAATAATTAAATGTTTTTACTCTCAGTCTTTCAGTTGGATGAAGGTACGAGGATATATTACAGGGTGCGTCCCGCTTGTCAGCCCCCCCTCCCCCACCTCCCCGTCGACAGGGTTGCCCCCCCAATATTTTGGACCGTGCGACGCCCCTGCTTAAGAGGTCTCATGCCATGATGGATAAACACCATCTTACCAAGTTTGGTTGTGATATTTGAAATAGGTTCTTTAAAGTTTTGCACAGACGGACATCGGACGGCGGACAGACGAAAATTTTTTTTAATGTAATTTTGGGACTATTTAGGTTTAGATTTGCAAAACTCAAGAGAAAAAAATATTTTTTTTTGGTGAGTACGTAGACTCACATTGCTATGCATGTGAGTCAAAAACTCGTTTTTCGGTTCCGAGCAATTGCT
Source organism: Oncomelania hupensis (assembly GCA_036898135.1). Taxonomy (NCBI): domain Eukaryota; kingdom Metazoa; phylum Mollusca; class Gastropoda; order Littorinimorpha; family Pomatiopsidae; genus Oncomelania; species Oncomelania hupensis. Next base: position 20,172,199 of record CM072523.1, on the reverse strand, counting down.
GGGGAACTTGTTTTTGGTTCTGTTCGTTAGTCTGTGCGCACTTTTCTCTGAAAATAATGAACAGATTTCTTTGAAACTTGGTATGCAGTTGGAACATGAAGATGCTTATTAGCTGAAACAAATGTATGCGTACCGGGTGATGTTATCATGATCACGTCGCCATCAATTGTTCCATTTTCTCCCAAACTTGGTAAGTACTTACTTAGACTTTACAGTAGTAGTAGTAGTGGTTTTCAACAAAACATTATTACGAATACGAATATAATCAATTTACTGTCATATCATGATACACAATGATATTTTCTTGCAATGAACATCAGAGATAATTATGAAATAACATGAAATAAAGTTATAAATTCAAAGTTTTCCCCATGCCACACACCCGTGAGTAGAAAGTTCCTTAGCCCCTAGGTTAAGAATTTCTTCAGGCTCTTAGCCTATGATTTATTATTTATTTATTTAAGAGCTCGTAAACTAAAGAACGATTAAGTAAATAAAAAATAAATAATAGGCTAAGTGCCTTGAGAAAATGTTAACATTGCTTGTGTAGTTGGAAAAGGCCAAGTTAGAAAGAGAAGCACTGAGGCATTTAATCAATAAGTAATTCATTAGTCGCAAACAGTGACTTGCTGGAGGAGGCTTCCGCATCAATTATGAAATAGAACAACTGATCGACTTTTACCAGAACTTGCAACCACTGTTCAATCGGAGTCTGTCGGTAGAAAGTATAGATCGTCTTCCTCCTGAGACGCTTCGCTCGTCGGATCCTGCAGCACGCCACGAACGTCTATGCAAGCAGCCACGGGTTGACGACACACGGTGTCGCAAGGCAAATTCAAAGCTTGTCTTCGGCAATCAAGAATCTCTGACATTATGATATTGTTGTTTGTTTCACCAACCCGCGACCACTAAGACGCTCTCAGAGTGGAAAAGTCTGCTCAGTATAGCTAAAAAGCGCAATTGAGACATAATATAATACTGTCTGTTGCATCATTCGTGCCTTCAACAGTTTGCAGTTTCAACATCTTTGGACGCATAGTTGCTAAGCAAAATAATCCGCGCAAGACAAGTGAAAAACATTAGGAGCAATTTCGTAAATCGATTCACCTTTGAACCCGCATAACATTTTTGGTTATTAAGATTATGTTGATAACACTTATATCACATAAAATAGAATTAAAGGAACTTTTACAAATATATAGGCCTAGATATCGCAATATACACTGAATTTGTCAGTAAATCCTTGTTTTGTTATGACAGGTCACATATTTTCAAAACCGTATGTCACCTGTCATAACCAAACCAGGGTTAACTGAAAATATTTCACTAAACTTGAGATTTGTGGAATGTTATAAACTTGGAAGAATAACAAAGACATAAATACACAAATAAACATGTCAACATACCTGCACTTCCAGATCTCGATCACAGGCTGTGAATTCTCGTCTTACGTAGGCCCACAAGTATATCAACTAAGTTGATATAGGCCTACTTGTGGTTGCATATATTCAGTGCAATTACTAGCTATGTGCTTCACCAAATGATTGTGATGTTATTACACTAAATGCACCGATAACAATGCCGATGTTGAAGACTGTCCTGCATCAGGCACAGTTAAGGGTGAAGCTAGCATCAGTATACGGTTCAAGCACGACGATAATGGTGATGATGATTGGGATGATGATGATGATGATGATGATGATGATGATGATGATGATGATGATGATGATGATGATGATGTTGATGGTATTGATGATGATGATAATAATAATAATAATAATAATAATAATAATAATAATAATAATAATAATAATAATAATAATAATAATAATAATACAGAAGTTTATTATGAGCACGCATATCACAAGATTATAGTGTCTGGACGCAAGGTGATTGAAGGCATCCATCCAAGTTCTACGCAGACTTCACTAGTTACCAGTCGAAATGCGCACCAATCAAAAATACATCTTGCGTCGGGTTTCAAATACTTCTACTGCACAGCCATTTTAGTATACAGAGGACTTCGTCCCTGAAAAGCGTTATGCGAGACCTCTGTGACGCTCTGTCTCTCTCTGTCTCTGTCTCTGTCTCTGTCTCTGTCTCTCTCTCTCTCTCTCTCTCTCTCTCTCTCTCTCTCTCTCTCTCTTGGGCTGGTGGCCCGAAGAAGTTTGTGTTTGTAATGTGTAATTATGCTTTTTGGAAATGTAAACGGACGATGTCCAAACGTCAAACGTCTCTCTCTCTCTCACTCTCTCTCTCTCTCTCTCTCACTCTCTCTCTCTCTCTCTCTCTCTCTCTCTCTCTCTCTCTCTCTCTCTCATATGATGAGACCGCAAAAGAGGAAAAGAAGAATGCTGGGTAATCATCGCTGTCCGACATTTTATTTGTAAAATTAGGAAAGGGCGTACAATAATGGTATTACCAATAGTGGTCGAATGGTATTGATTTGAATGTTAAAGTTGGAATAGTTGGTGTTTTTTTAACATCAAAATTATGATTATTATGCTTCTGTTTTTTTATCCTCTACACTCCAAATTGGGCCAGTAATGGGATAAAATCTTGAATCTTGAACAAATGAAGTCAGTTAACTAAAATGGTAGAATTCCCAGAACACCGTAGATACGCGGATGTATACTGTTTTGTTTTGTATTGTTGTTATTGTCAACTTAGAAAACAATTGAAAAACAAAATAACGTGGTATTTCGTTAAAGTTGATTCACATGAAAAATTGTCAAGGGATAATCCATGGTGCTGTAATGGCAATATTTAAACTCAGTGTAATAAAAAAAAAAAGGTAAATAAACATTCCCAAAAATTCTTATGTATCTTTTTGCAAATATGTATTGGTGTGTATCTCCAATACGAAACAATCTCATTAGGAAAGAACTTTCCCGGTAAATGTTTAAAATAAAAAGAGGATTATCAAGTTAGAAAACAATTTGAATTGAAAGATGGTTTCATTTATAGTAAAATCGTAATTAATAAGAGATATATCTACTTATAATTTTGGACTCATTTGTTATTGGCGGTGTGTACGCATTCATAATTATAATGAACATTCCATGCAGGTACTGAAACCTTTTTTGCAACACATCAATACAGAATGTTTGTTTCAAATCACGATGGTCTTATTTACGGTGAAAACTATATCTGTTTTAGGTGGCTAACTACATGTTATTTCAACGGAAAACAGTAATTATTGAATGGGGGGAAAAAAAGAAGACGAGAAGAGCGCATGTCGGACTTATGCAAGAACGAATGCACACACATCAAAATACTATTGAATACTTTGAGACGGGTACGCAGGACTGCATGACAGCTTTTCCAGTAATCGACAGCATGTAAGTGTGTATGAGAGAGAGTCAATAATTATAATGTTATTATAGTATAATTATCATGTTGTTGAAGTCTATCATTATGTACCTAAATTTAAAAAAAATAGTTGATTGCTATTCTAAACCTCAACACTATCAATCCTGTCAAGCAGTTTTCAGAAACATATTGTCATTTGACTCCTTTTCTCCACGCAAGTAATATTGATGGTTTTCTTGTTGTTGATTTTTACGTCAATTAATGTATGACGAGTTATTTAGTAAAGATGCGGGGAAAATATTACAAACTTAAAAAAAGATCGGAAGAGTAACAAGAAAAAAATGTAAATAGAAAAATAGGTTGAAAATTAATGCGCGCAATCCCGCGCGTGTTCCTACATGCACAAACATTGGCACTCTCCTTCTCACACACACACGCACGCGCGCGCACACACACACACACACACACACATACATACACACCAATTTAAACACACACACACGAACGCACACACACAAGCGTACACACTCAACACACACACACACACAAATGCGCTCGCGGATGCGCTCACAAAGCACTGCAAATTAGGGAGATGGATTGCGGATAAAGTTGAGACTACAAAGAGGAATAAGTTTTGTGTAGAGGTTTGGCTGTCAAAGATTCGGAGCTGCGCGTGATACGGAACAATTTTTAGTGCAAACGTTTCCCGAGAATATGCACAAATACCGTTTTAAAAATGGCTACTTTCAATTCTGAGTTCCAAACAACGTCATCCATCAACACTAATGAAAGTAATACATCATTAAGCAAATATATTAAATATTTATTACTTTCACTGGTCGATTCACAATTTATGTTCATTTACCTTTTGAGACATAAGAGACATAAGAAATGCAATTGCCCAAGAGTTCACTTTGGGAAAGTTCTTTCGGCCATGCAAAACAAAATAATAAGAATAAAAATAATCACCAGATCATCAGGTCTTGCAAAGACCATCCTGCAAGGCACAGTGCAAGGAGGTAGAAGAAGAGGGAGACCAAAAAAGAAGGGGGAGGACAACATTCGAGAATGGACTGGTTTGACACTAAGCGAAACAATCAGGGTTGCTGAGGACAGGGAGAGATGGAGTATGCTGGTTAATTAAACGATAATCTGTGGTGCCTCTACGACCTCCGAGTTACGGGATAGGATAGGATAGGATAGGATAGGATAGGATAGTTGTTTTTTTATTGACTGGCGTTACTTACTACAATATCTTTCTCGTTCCTTTGCTTGTCATTCTACCCAAAGTTTCACTATGCAAACATATAGGCCTATGTATTGAGATCGTATTCCATTGCTTAGAGGCCTTCTGGATCTGGTACTAAGAAGTATTATTGCAAATTACGGTTACTGTTGATTTCCTGTCAATTGTAATTTTAACAAGTATGGCTCCGCTAACGATATGCATTTAATCATTAAACCATACAAGTCCGATTAAAAGAATCGAAGGCTTCATTAAAATCGATGCACCTGGTTAATATAGTTTAATTATTTATAATGTGATTTTCAAGTATTTTATGATAGTCGTTTTGTTTACATTATTTTTGCTATTTTTTTAAATGCCTTTTAAACTTGTTTTCTTAAAGTGATAGTGGCTCGGTTAGTCGGTTATATCGCTAGAATCAGTTCCCAAAGAATTTGACTGTGTACTCACATGTACATTTCTGCCATCTTCAAGCAGGGTTTGACAACAATAACGAAACAAAATCGATGCCAGATGGCTGCATTGCGATGATTACCACGAGCTCGTCCAACAGCACATTCATCCCGTGGGATAACGAATACGATCCTATCAGCCTCGAAGTGGAGCGGTTGTTTGACACGATCGTTGTTGTCTTTTTGTACATTCTTGGCTTAATCAGGTGATTAAATTAGTTGAAGTTGTTGACATTTGTTAGTAGCGAATTGATTCAGAAAGCAAATATGTTGACAGTTTGCGAGGGTAATAGTGAAAGGATAATTGTAAGATCTGGTAAATGTTTGGAGTAAACTGTTATTTGTGTGTTTTTATCCACCATGTTCATGTCTAGTTTAAGATTTAAGGGTTGAGGTTTGCTTTAAAGACATCAGGGGCGGATTATGGGGGGTTTCCCAGTTGCACGGAAACCCCCCCCCCCCTCCCTCGGCTGTAAAAAAAAAAAAAGAAAAAAAAAACTCTCTCTAAATCTTGAACAAGAATGTGCCAGTGGTAAAACGAGCCATGCAAAATCTCTCTAAATTAGTCCTGGATGAAGAAAATCGCAGCAACTTCAACGCCCTCATCCGCTTGCGCATCAAAACTGGTGATACAGTTCTTCAGCAACATTTAGAATCCTCTCAATCTGGCACAGGTCATACATTACATCACATGGTTATTGCTTTAGGTCCAGCGGACTCTTCCGAGCCAAATCAGGACCAGAAGGCACAGGTCATGCTACATACATCAGCAAGATCACTCAAAACAACATCATAGAGTTGATTGGTGACTACATCATGGACAAGTTGCTGGCAGAAGTCAAAAAGGCAAAACATTTCTCTCTCCTTGCTGATGAAGTATATGACACAGCCAACTGGGAGCAGCTTGCGATTGAATTGCGCTTTGTGGACTCGTCCCAGGTCATACGGGAAGAGTTTCTAGATTGTGTTCCTTGTGAACGAATCGCAGGTGAAGCACTCACAGAAAATATCCTTGGTTGCCTTGAAGAATGGGGTCTGCACGTTGAATACATCCGGGGGCATGGGTATGATGGCGGTTCAAACATGGCTGCCAAATTCAAAGGGGTACAGGCTAGGATCACTCAGCTGAATGAAAAGGCTATTTACTTTTATTGTGCCGCACATTGCCTCAATTTGTGCATCGTAACAGCATGTGGTGTGCAGAGCATCCACAACATGTTCGGGGCAATGAAGGAACTCTCACTCTTCTTTTGATTGTCTCCCAAAAGGCAGCGCTACTTGGAGCAAATCTTGGAAGCTTGTGACATCACCAACAAGCGAAAACTTGTAGACCTATGTGGGACCCGATGGATTGAAACGCACAATGCGTTTGAAACCCTGACTAACCTGTTCACATACGTGTACCATTGCTTGGGTGACATGAAGAACAAAAGCAAGGACTGGGACAGTGACACTCTGAATAAGTGCCGAGGACTAAGAGCAGCAACCACAAGCAGTGCCTTCATGGTGTCTTTTGTGGTCACAAGAAACTGTCTCAGATACCTTAAACCTCTCTCAGTGAACCTGCAGAAGAAAACACGGGACATCGTCGAAGCATATGCTGCTACTGATGGGACAACCAGAGCTCTTGCTGATCTTCGAGGCAACCTGGATGACGTCTTTACAACTTGGTTCACTCAGGCAGTGGAGCTTGCAGAAAGGGTCCATGAAAATGTGACAATGCCGAGGACAGCATGTGGACAGACACAAAATCAGCCAGCAGACACACCAGAACAGTACTTCAGAGGCAGCATAGCAGCGCCTTTCTTGGACCACCTACTGTCCGAATTCAGCAGTCGCTTCAAAAATACTGAGTTAGTCCAAAATGGACTACTGCTGGTCGCAGACCAAGCTGCTGGTGTTGAGAATGCATGCAAGGATCCTGAAGGCATTACATGTCTGGCAGATATGTGGACATCTGACCTGCCTGATCCTCTAGAAGTTCCAGCAGAGTTCCACCGCTGGTGCGTCAAGTGGAAAGGACAGACATCACAACCACGCTCTTCAACAGTTGCTGCCTCTCTACTGCACTGCAACATAAACTTCTTCCCTAACCTCAATGTCATACTTCGACTGCTTGCAACGCTTCCCGTCACCACTGCTGAGTGTGAGAGGTCGATCAGTGGGCTCAAACTCCTAAAAACCAGCCTGAGGTCAACCATGACAAAAGAGCGCTTGAATGGTCTGGCACTGATGAGACTCCACAGGAAACTTGAAGTGGACGCAATGGCCATAGTAGATGCATTTGCAAGGAAATGGAAGACCCGAATGGTGATAGAGATACATCGTCACCTCTTGCAGCTTGAATGCTGATTAACTCCAAACCGGTAGGATAATCATTTTCATGTACTACTAGTCAACGGGTCAACGGTTTTTCTTTTACTCCTGTCAATACGGTGCATTACTGATCTCCTTTAGTCATTTAAAGTGACCTGGAAACCCCCCCCCTTATCAGCGCCATAATCCGCCCCTGGACATTAATAGTTGTAGGGAAAAGAAGTTATAGTTCCTTGTTCTCTAGGAATAGATATTCTTGGAGTAGGATGGACACTAGCTAAGGATAGGTTTTGCCGACTCTTGCTTTTTCTATTCACGAACATCAAACTATTAATAATAATAAATGAGATTGTTTTCTCCAATGTCTTGATTTATTTGTTGACTCTTGCTCTTTCTATTCACGAACAGCAAACTATTAATAATAATAATAAAAAGGATTCTTTTTTCCAATGGCTTGATTTGTTTTTAACACAAAAAATTACGTTAGTTTTGTGTTTGTGTTTTTAAAAATAAAAATAACGTTCCCCTCTTTGTGCAGTTTACCTACAAACATTCTCAACATGATGGTGTTCTACCAGCACGGACTTAAGGAAAGGATCAACTTGTGTCTCTTCGTTCAGTCATTATCTGATTGTAGCTACATGATCTTAAACCTTCTTTTCTATGGAGACAGGTCTGTTAAACCAAAGCGCGGCCTTTATTGTCCATATCATTACTGCCAGAAAGGATTGCAGGGAATGAAACGGTTTCCTTGCTCCGGTAATAATGGTACTGAATGCAGTTAAATGTTACTTTAAGAAAATAAATAAATACATAAACGAATTCTTTTCAGTCTATTACAAAAGCGGTCTCCTCTTCGATTGAAGGGGAAACAACTCGCGTGTATATCATCCTGCCATATGATATTTTTGTATTTTGTGTGGGAACTTTACAATGTAGGAGTTCGAATTTCTACAGCTTTTTTTTTTGACGCAGAAGCGACGATTTTTACTCGTACTAAAAAATATTCTGCTCTTTATTTTTATCCCGGTCTTTAAGAATTACGCTGGATGCCTGTTTACCTTCGTAGTGTCTACAAAATAATGTCTTGAAGCCTATAGTTGCTTTATTTATTATTTCTAAATCTTTCCATCTCAAAAGCTGCTCAAAGCGCTGGCCGACACAGGATCTAATTCAAACCGCCCGAGTTTTCATTGAGCAGCATTGCATTACATTGGTGGTGCGGCTGCTGCAGGTTTCTCATGGTGTTCTGTTCTGATATTACTAGTAGGGTATAATTCTAACTGTGTTTGATCAAGAGCCTTGTTTATCATATGGGACTATACAAATGTGTGTGGGATGTCTCTACCGTGAGGTGTTAACTCTTTCCAGATATGGTCCAGTAATGATTTTCTTGTTTATCATATATGTCAATAAAAATGTTTGTGTGCAGTCTCTACCGGGAGGTGTCAAATCTTTCCAGATATGGTCCAGTAATGATTTTCTTCTTGAACTACAAGATCATTATTTTCTACGGTTTCCAGTTTGCTTCTGGATTTATGACGATGGTTAGTAACTTTATCAATTTCCAATACTCATTGTTCTTTCATGGTTTCGAACAATAGCAGTAGTGATTATGCGCAAAGCTGCAAATGATGTACTACAATATTTGGAACATTGAATAAGGAACTAGCTACGATCGAACATGTCTTCTCTAGTGTTCAATAGGATACTGGCCCAATTCCCCAACAATCGTATAGGTTGTAGTGGATTTAAACTCTCATTTTATAAAATCGGACTTGTGGTTTCCTTATGAGATTCCACAGTTTTTTTAGCATCAAACCCCACAACAATAGAGCAAGATTGGGACTTATCTTTCTTGGTAAGGCAAACATTGTTTTCATCGCACGGTTGTACTCATTCATTTTCCCTACATTAAGGTTACCAGTGAATATTATTCCAAAGTATTGAAATTCCAAAACAACTTCCAGTTTGTGTCCCTCATACAAATATTCAGGGCCGCTCCGAGAAAATATCATAACTTTTGTTTTTGAGCCATTCGTTTACAGTTACCATGTATTGACTACAACCAACAGCCCGAGATTCAATAGCAATTTATACATCGATCGGTGTTTCAGCAAAAGCAACCGTATCATCAGTATATAAACAAGTTAAATTATATAGAATATCTCTATTCTGACAGTGTCTTATCTAACTTTTGTGCTTCATATTTCAAAGCTTAGAGGCTCTGGGAACTTATATTGTATACTTCTTCACACGTGTGCCGTCATGATTTTAACCAATGAGAGAAGGAGATTTTCTTCTTTCCCAAATCAATAATTCAAAATATGCTGTCTCTCTCACCCCTCTCTCCCCTCCTCCCTTCCCCCTCCACTCTCCGTCCTTCCCCATTCCCACATCTCCTTCTGGTGTTATTGCTAAGGGTTGTGGTTTGTCTGTTCTTGCAGGTGATCGCGTGTGAGAGATGCTTCTGTGTGGTGAGTCCACTTCGTTCACAGCGCATTCTGAAGACCAGCACCATGCTGGTCATCATTCTGCTGGCCTTTGCTGGCCTTTTCTTATGTCAAGGCATCACTACTGTCCGCTGGAACATGATGTGCGTCTACAATCCAACTACAGGAGTTGCCGGGCTCATGTTGTTGCCTGGGACGTTTTACCAACAAAACAGGTAACGCCGGTGGTAACAGATATTGGAGCTAGGGGGGGGGGGGAATACGCACAATATCTGTATCATGGATACATTGTTCAAGGCTTGTAAAGCACTTACATTCATGTATCTCTACACCGAAGGGCGCGAATGCAGCGCTGGTGAGTAGGATGACCATGCAGTGGTCACAGCCAATTGTAATGGGTTCGTCACCATGACCTCTATAACATTATTAGCTGGGTGCTGCACCTTTGCAAATTTTAGACTTTCCTGAGGATCAGAGACGAAATTTTCGTCTTATCATCCCAATGAAGAAGACGTTAAAAAAAATCAACCACCCAAACACCAGTGACGAAATAAGTGATGCCGCTGCTGACGATGAAGGTGGTTATGATGATGATGACGATGGAGGTGATGACGATGACTTCTACTACAGCGCCACCGTCTGTGCGAGCCCTTTCTTCGGCACATTTCTAGTATAGAAGCAGTTGTTTGTTTGTTTGTTTGTTTATAAAGCAAATGACCCAAACAAACAAAAACATTAAAAAACCAGGATGTGACATCTTTGAAAAAAGAAAATAAAATCAGTCTATCTATATCGTACTTACTCAAGCGAGATCTAGTTCTATATTGAGTTTAACTGATGAGTCAATAAAATTCGATCTAGCCGAATGACGTTCTTCTGGTGGTTCTCGTTAGCTATGGGAATGCACCGTCTATTTATTTATTTTATTTATTTATTTATTTATCTTATTGTCCCTTTTCATAGGGAAATTCTGGGCCGCCTCCCCTGGGGAAAGCGTAGTCGCAGCCTGTGGCGCGCCCAAACCCAACCTACCTAACATTCGTTGTGATTTTTGAAATTTTTGCTGGGGGAGCAAACCGGAGTACCCGGAGAAAACCCCCGAGACGTTGCCCGAGTCGAAAGTAAATAATATTCGGAGAAACATAACGCCCAGATGCTGGATCGAACCCACACCTGTCAGGCGCCATTGGTTTCTGGCCTGTGGACAAGGCAAGTTAGTCCCGCCTTAGCCCACTTAGCCACAAAGGTCTACTATGCAAGAGAGCTATGTCTCGTAGATTTTATTGGAACGTGCGAACACACGTCATTGATTTTGACTGGGGTATTTAAGGGTAACGACGACGACGATGGTGATGGTGATGGTGATGATGATGATGACTGTACCTATGTTGGTGAATATTGTGAAAGAGATGACAGAAGTATCCTGGATACGCGTCGACTAACCCTAGCCGAAAGGAAGCTCTATTTTGATGATGAAGGTGATGATGACGATTAAGGGGATTGTGAAGATGATGATGTTGATGACGATGATGATGATGATGATGATGATGATGATGATGATGATGATGATGATGATGATGATGATGATGATGATGATGATGATGATGATGATGATGATGATGTTTGGGTCATTTACATTTATGTGAATTCAGGAAACTTGTGGATGCAGTGGACAGCCTTATTTTGGGCTTGGCCGTTCCTTTCACCTTTCTCTCCACCGTCATCACGGCCACCGTCATCACGGTCCAAAAATTACGTCACTTTGCCGCATGGCGTCAAGAGCAGGCTTCCGTCACTTCCGCGTCCGGGGCCTCTTTGACAGTCCGCGACGTCAACCTAACACGCACTCTCGTTGCTTGCTCGGTGCTCTTCGTCGTCACTAACATTCCCGTGTTCGCACGCAAGGTCGGCGTTTTATTTCTTCCCGATTTCAATTTAGGGAAGAAATATCACAACTCGTTCAATTTTATTGGCAGCGTCATCGAACTGTGCAATTACGTCAACTTCACGTTCAACTTCTTCATCTACTACAGCATGGGGACCAAATACCGGGAGACGCTGCACGCCATTTGTGGACGGAAGAAAGACAAAGAAGGAGCTGGTCACCATTAGGCTACGTGTCTAAAATTAGTAACAGCCTCGCGCTGAAAGACCTGTAAAGCTTAAACGCCAATGGATTTAAATAGTTTACAATGTGACAGTATCATACGTTTAAAAAAAATAATAATAATAAAATGCGTCCTCGTCTGCGCCACTCTCATACTCCACATTCATTGTTTAGACATGTTGGAGCTGCGGGAAATGCTGCATGAAACGATTGTTATTAGTTTAATTCTTATTCCTTATGTTTTGCATAGCTGGCATTTTGTGTGATCTTTGGACGATTACATTTTTTATAACTTGTGTCTGACGCTGACCGAGGTGCGTGCAGCAACCCGTTGCTAAACGAAAGCTGGCAGCTTGTAACTAAAGGGCAGTCTGCCAGGGGCACGTTTTGTTCGGCCTGCTGCAAACGTCAACTGAAACCTGTTACACTCGTTTGGTGTTTTTTTTATCAGTTGATTCAACCCCGATGCTTGAATCCTGATAAGTTTAACTCAGATTCGTTTATCCACGCAACCCGTTCAATCATCAACAATGCTGGAGTCGTCGTATTAAATTTTCCAACTTTATTCAGCATACATCAACAACTGCATACAATCGCTAAATCGCTTTTTTTCCACTCTACAATTCTCAACTATCAACCACCTTTTGAAACAGTGCGGCACTGTATATATAGCCTCTCTACACTCCAGAAAGGGTGAGAATACCCCAGCGTGACACACCTCAACCAATCAGAACAAACTTCGTCATCGCTGTCTCACGTCATACAACCTTATTTGGGATGGAAGCTTCTTTAGTTACCACTAGAATTATCCACACGCTTCGATCGATAGTAAACAACCAACTCGAGAAAATTCTCAAACAATATCAACCAACTAAAATCACCAACGTCACACAAAGCTTCTTCTAATAACAACGCAAAATCAAATCTATATATATAAATTGCTTAGCCGGAAGTCCTTCTTCGCCACTACTATAAAGTTTGTCTCCTATGGACGCTGATCTGGGCAGGTGCTGGGTGCTGTGGATTGGCTTGTTGTGTGCTCAAAACCCACGAAATCGTTATAGCCGACATTTCCTTACCGAACGTTTAACCGTTTCTGAGATAAATAAATAAACAAAATGTCCACAAACTGCAATAGCCTCATTCCGCGCGCGGTTTCCATTCAACCCGTGTCTAGAACGTGCCGTTTCGTAATAACGCTAATTTTGTTTTATTTCCATTCAAAACACTTTTGCACTCTGGTCACCAATCTTACAAAATTTTTGTGTTTAACTAATTAAATTTGATTAATTAAAAATCGAATCGAGGTTTCAGCATGTTTTCCCATATAGACCAAAAAATTGACGATTTTAATACGAATCCTTGATAGCTGAGTTGGTAAGACATTCGCCTATCGTGCCAGTGGGCCCAAGATCAAACCTCCCGCGGGCCATATTTTTTTTTTTTTTTACACTACAATATGGATACATTTTTCTTTTTAATTTAGGCTCTTTAATTTTAACTTATTTATTATTATTATTATTATTATTATTATTATTATTATTATTATTTTATTATTATTTTTTTTAATAAACTAATACTAATACTACTACTACTACTACTACTACTAATAATAATAATAATAATTATTATTATTATTATTATTATTATTATTATTATTATTATTATTATTATTATTATATCTTATATCGAATTTTATTTAAAAAACCTGGGTGTTTTTTTATGATTTCTATTTGTATTATTCTATATTCGATATTCTTCTTCTTCTTCTTCTTCTTCTTCTTCTTCTTCTTCTTATTATTATTATTATTATTATTATTATTTTTATTATTATTATTATTATTATTAGTAGTAGTAGTAGTAGTAGTAGTAGTAGTAGTAGTAGTAGTAGTAGTAGTAGTAGTAAGACATTCGCCTACCGTGCAGGCGACCCAAGTTCAAATCTCTCGCGGGCCATATTTTTTTATGTTGTTTTTTTTACACTACAATATGGATATTTTTCTTTTTAATTGAGGCTTTTTACTTTTAACTTATTTATTATTATTATTATTATTATTATTATTATTATTATTATTATTATTATTATTATTATTATTATTATTATTAATATTATTATTATTATTATTATTTATAAACTAATAATAATAATAATAATAATAATAATTAATATTATTATTATTATTATTATTATTATTATTATTATTATTATTATTATTATTATTATTATTATTATATCTTATATCAAATTTCATTTTAAAACCTTGGTGTTTTTTATGATTTCTATTTGTATTATTCTATATTCTATATTCAATATTATTATTATTATTATTATTATTATTATTATTATTATTATTATTATTATTATTATTATTATTATTATTATTATTATTATTATTGTTGTTATTATTATTATTATTATTATTATTATTATTATTATTATTACCAAGGAGTGGGATGGGGTGGTACGTGTAGGTAAAAAGGGGGCTACGCGTAGGTTTAAAGGGGCATGGGTAGGCAGAACGGGGATACGGGTATGTATAAAGGGGTATGGTGATGGTCGATTCCTTTCATCCATACCTGCGAAACGATCAACGGGAAAGTATCAAAGAGGGAACAGGTAGGTTACAAGGGGGGGTACGGAAGGTATCAAGGGGGTATAGGGAGGTATCAAGTGGGTTCGGGGAAGTATCAAGGGGGTTTGGTGAGGCATCATGGGGGGGGGGAGGTGGGCGGGGAGATATCAGGGAAGGGGGCGTTATGGTGTATCAAGGGGGATATGGGGAGGTATCATCGTCCAAATGAAACTCGCAGACAACAGTTGTCTCTCTGTCTACATTTTAAACAGCAACCTGTGTACCCTGGCTTGCCAGGGTACAAAAACCACTAGTCAAAGATAAATACACTCTGTTGTTGCATGCTTAGCAAAACAAAACAATCGCATCTATCGTGCGCGTCACACACGAACTATGGTGCGCGTTTCAACGTTACAAAACCCTATTGCGTAATAATGTTGCAGTCAGCTCAAAACCTATTGCGCTCTAATTTTGCACTCATCTCTGATTCTTTTGCCGTGATAGACAATCCGAGGGCAGTTGGCTCAGTGGTGTAAGAAAAAGGTGTAGTTATTGGAATGTGGTGCTAACAGGCCGGGGTCAGTTACGTTTTAACTGGGACACGCACAGCACTAATGTTCATGTCAGAACGTTTATCAGGCGTCACTCTTTAATTTTAACGGTAGGAGAACTGTGTATCTAACAGCAAAAACATTTCTTATGAAATTTTTGTTTTTAAAACTTTCCATTTTTTGTCATTATTAGAACAGTAGGATGTTGATTGGAACTCTATAATTCTTAGTCTACCAATGTGGAACAGAGACGTGTTTATTGAAACTATCAGTTCTTGCCTACTAACTGCAGCCGAGCTCAGCACTTCTCTGTGACCCACATTCATCAGCACTTTTTGTGACCCACATTCAAAGGTTACACTATTCTTGGCGAAACGGAAGTAATGAAATAGTTATGAGTAAGCAAATGTGAACCATATATCTTAGTGATATATTCACAACTTTCCGGCACCTCTCATAAAAACTCGTGGGTATCGCCATTATAAATTAAAACGAGGTTAGCATGAAACCAAGTTCCGGTCTAGCTTGTTTTGCTTTTATCAAAGCTTGATGCGTGACTTTTAAATATGGCAAATTGCCGAAAACGACGATTGTTAGAGCCAGAAAACGAGTGGGATAAGTATAAAAACGGTGGAGGAAGTACATGCTCAGTGAAAGGATGCAAAAAACAATCGTAGAGGCCTGTATTTGTGGCGACTTCGGAGGTGCGTCGATCATCGACAGAAAGTGAAACAGGACCTGAAGACTTTTGTAGTTTTCCATAGCTTCGCCGTCGCAACCTTCACAAAACACGAAGTAACTGACTATATGTTAGGCGAGCGTTGTGGCCAAGTGGGCTAAGGCGGGACTAACTTGCCTTGTCCACAAGCCAGAAACCAATGGTGCCTGACAGGTGTGGGTTCGAGCCAGCATCTGGGCGTTATGTTTTTCCGAATATTTTTCAAAAATTCACAAATAATGTTAGGTAGGTAGGGTTTAGGCGCGCCACTGGCGATAGAAAGGGATAATAAACTGCAGAAAAAAAAATGTGAGGGTACGATACAGGTGGCCAGTGACACATGTTATTATTCTTGAATATTTGGAAATAACTCACTAAAACACGCGGAGAAAAAAACCGGAAGTATGTTTCATAGAGGGGATTCCCGTTGGTGCATAGGATAGCAGAAAAGTGTGAATAGGCCTACAAGGAATATCCTCATAATTAATATATTTATGGGGCGTATTGAACAAACGTGACCAAGGATAGGAACGTGTGCAAAAAATATTTACTTGAAATACGTTATTGTACTTTGTGCACAGTTTTATTGTAACATTAATTGAGGTGGTCTGTGTAGTGCAGTGAGTTAGGGCGCTAGTTCCTATTTTCGAAAGGTTGTGGGTTCGAACCCCGCAGGGGACAATCTTTTGTTTTTCCTTCGGAATGAGACTTCCAGCCACCGACGGTTTTCTCCGGGTACTCCGGTTTCCTCTCTCCATTCGTAATGAAAAACACGCATTTTTAAAAGTGTTACTTTTCTTGGCGGGGTTGTGACTCGGCCTTATGGTATTTTCCCACCCTACTGTCCCCCTTTGTTCCTAAGGCCCAAAAGAAGTGCGGGCACAGTTTTACCCTACTGTCCCTGTTTGTTCCTAAGGCCCAAAAGAACTTCGGGCACAATTCCACCCTACTGTCCCCCTTTGTTCCTAGGGACCAAAAGAAGTTCTGGCACAATTTCACCCTACTGTCCCCGTTTGTTCCTAAGGTTTAAAAGAAGTGCGGGCACAATTTCACCCTACTGTCCCCGTTTGTTCCTAGGGCCCAAAAGAAGTTCGGGCACAATTCCACCCTACTGTCCCCCTTTGTTCCTAAGGCCCAACAGAAGTTCGGGCACAATTCCACCCTACTGTCCCCGTTTGTGTCTAAGGCCCAAAAGAAGTGCGGGCACAGTTTTACCCTACTGTCCCCGTTTGTTCCTAGGGCCCAAAAGAAGTTCGGGCACAATTTCACCCTACTGTCCCCGTTTGTTCCTAGGGCCCAAAAGAAGTTCGGGCACAATTTCACCCTACTGTCCCCGTTTGTTCCTAGGGCCCAAAAGAAGTTCGGGCACAATTTCACCCTACTGTCCCCGTTTGTTTCTAGGGCCCAAAAGAAGTTCGGGCACGAGCTGAAACAAAAGGAAAATGGGGATAATAATATGCCACGATATGAAGTATGTGCAAAACAAAAAATGCCCAAATCGGATCAGCCAATTTCGAGATACAGCGCAAAGCGGGTTTTTTGTTGTTGTTGTTGTTGTTGTTGTTGTTGTTGTTTTGTTTGTTGTTGTTTTTTAAAGGGGGTGGGGGGTGGGTGAGGGGGGGAAATGATAAATCACAGTGACCTTGATTTTTTTTAAAAGTACAAATTGGAATGGTGGAATATTCTTAGCAGTAGTAAAGTATCCGCGAAATAAAAGTTATCATTTTCGGCCCAAATAGTTTTTTTTTTTTTTTATAGAAAAGGCAAAAAGTGTGCTTCGTTAAAAATAAAAAATAAAAAAGGTGACATTTTGCTTCATCATTTGTTAAAATATTGAGCTAAACGTGTTTAGCAGCAAAATGACTCCAGAGACCTTGACCTTAGCTTTAGAGCAAATATGACTGGACGGGAGGCAGGCTCAACTTAGGTAGTCTAATGTTCCTATGAAGTTTGGCGAAAATCCGTTGAGTGGTTTTTAAGATATTCTTCCAACGGACCGACGGACTGACATTTTTCTCGTTTTGATGCACCCACCCTTTCCCTATTTCTTCTTCTTCTCCCTCCCTCCTCTCTCCTTCCGACGTTTTGAAAGTAAATCTGGAATACAAACAAGATTATGTAAATCAATGAAACAACAACCTGTGATACGCTAGTTGTATCAGGGTATAATATCTTCGGAAAAGAAAACAAAACAAATGCAAACTCAAAGGTATGACTCAGGGGGAAAACAAGTGTACGTAAAACACTTAGAAGATGGCAAGTCATTCAGATGTATTTTCAGACGCTTGCACACATAGCCGAATAAAAGGCATTTTCAGAATCTTAAAATCCTTATCGGGAAGAGAGGGGACTATAAACTGATACATACATACATATGTTAATAGTCTTGGCGAGATTGTGGCCCAGCTTTATCCTGAAGAAGCAAAAGGGAAAACGTGGAATAATAGGTCGCTATCTGAACTAGTTGCAGCCAAACAAGTTATCAAAATCGGTTCCGCCGTTTCTGAGATACAGCGCAAAACGTGTTAAGAACAGTGTAAAGCACAGTGACCTTGACCTTGGAGAATGTACAAATACGAAGGCTCTAACCTGCTTAGCAGTAGCTGAAGTATCGGTAAATAAAACAAGATGGCAAACCATTCATACTCACACACGTAGCTGAAAAGCAAGCATATTCAAAATGTTAATTTTGGGGGGCGGTGTTTGTCCTGACAAAGGAAATAGAAAGTACAACTACGCATGATCTAACATGCTCAGCAGTAGCTAAAGTTTCCGCAACGGAAAGGTGACGAATTTCGGCTCAGTTATTGTTGAAATAATGTGTAACAAGTGTGTTTTGACTGACAGACAACCAGACTGCTTTTTGTAAATGTTAGATAGGCAGCATCCGGTACCATTATTGAAGGGAGGGAGGAGACCGGAGTACCCGGAGAGACTCTCTAACTAGAGGATTGTTTTTGTACTGCATTTGACGTGGTTGAACTAAAATGAAGTGGAGTATTAAGTGTATGTACATGTGAGTGCAACAGCGTAAACTCTCTCTCTCTCTCTTTCTCTCCCCATCTCTCTCTCTCTCTCTCTCTCTCTCTCTTTCTCTCTCTCTCTCTTTCTCTCTCTCTCTGATATTTATCTTACTGTTAATGCTAGTTGTATCAATACAAGCTTAATGACCATGCTAAGTCAAAACTCAGTGCACTCCTTTTCACCCTGACTGTACTTGATTGCAGTGACATAGGAAGGAATTCCTAGTGTACACGATGGATGTCATTGACTTTTGAAAGCTTTTTGGGGGGTGGGGGAGGTTGGGGGACCTCATATCCTCCCCTTTTTCCCCGCGCCTAACTTTACCCAGTAACTGTAATTGGAGAGAAAACAAGGAATTACAGGTAGGTGTACAAGCATTTTGGCGTTAACAATGAATGCAACGGAAGTGAGTGCATGTTATCTTTGTAGACGTGTCTCAGAGATTGTGTTTCACAGACGGAATTGAAAGCTCCAAAGCTCCATGGACATAGCACTCTCTCTCTCTGTCTCTCTCTCTGTCTCTCTAGTAGTAGTAGTAGTAGTAGTAGTAGTAGTAGTAGTAGTAGTAGTAGTAGTAGTAGTAGTAGTAGTAGTATGTTAACTCGTTAAAGGACAGATTGGAAGATTAGCCTTTGTAATTATTCTAAAATGTCTATTCTCTATAAAAACTAAAAATAAAAGTTTTAAAAAGTTCAAAACAAAAACAATGTTTTAAAGTTTCTCTTGATTTTGGGAAGGTTTGTGGAGGTTCACGAACCCTTTTTTTCGAGGTTCTCAGATCCCGAACCTATGTTCCTGAACCTTTTGGACAAAATTACGAGAAGCCACATGCAGAGACGTTTACCATGCGTTTAAGTGATACATACGCTCTAAATTTGGCGAGCTTTTGTAATCCCTTTTCGTTTGAGTGTAAACGGGAAAAAAAATGTAATGTAGAAACTCAGTCCTTGTTCTGATCTGTGAATTTCTGCGCATTAGATCTATATTGCGTGGAATGTTGTAGTCTAGGTTCTGATTGTTCTGTCTGATTAATTAATTATTTTCCATGAAGTGACTGATGTTATTAAGCCAGTGATGTGGGAGGTGAGAGGGTTTGGTGGGTAGGGGGACACATGATATAAATTAAATTCACACTATTAGTGAAACATTTTGTTATTGTGCTTTATTGTGATTAATTGATTGAATGACAGAGCTCTCTTCTCTCTCTCTCTCTCTCTCTCTCTCTCTCTCTCTCTCTCTCTCTCTCTCTCTCTCTCTCTCTCACGATTACGGATTTACACAGTTTCGGATAAATGAAACAGTCTGTCATGCATATTTTAATTTTAAAATGTCTGTCGTTGATTAAAAAATAATAAATTCCAGGGCATAAAACGAACCTATGACATGCACACATAAGCAGCATAAAAGCACCTAATAAATGTCAATAAGTAAACATTTAAAAAAAAAAAAGACAGCAGTAGCGGAATGTTAATAATAATGATGGTTAAAAGTTTGGTTTCTGCAAACGTTGCCATAAAAATGTTCTTTTGCAATGGCATAGGCTCAGTAAGTTACCACGTATAGATCATTCATATAGCAGATGATGAAATATAGCCAGCCCGAGCAAAGGGAAATAATCCGTGAGAGCGTCTCGTATTTTTGTATATGACATAATGGAAGTTCCCCCTCTTTCCGTAATAAGCTCTTTGATCTAACTCAATTCACTGAGGGGCCGGGTAGCTCAGTTGGTAAGAGCGTCTTGCTAGTAACCGAAAGGTCGCTGGTTCGAATCCCGGATTGGTCAACGTGTGATCATATTATTTTCCCCTTTACCAACAACTGGCCCGCTGGTGTCAGTATAAATCGGTCCAGTAGTCACCTATATGCGAAAGTGTCGTGTGACTATAATCTACAAACAACAACAACTCAATTCACCTTTGTTCTTTCTCATTCCTATTCTGTTCTATCAATCTACTGTACTATCTTCTTCTTCGCTAGACCAGTCACTTACCTTTTTTCTTGAAAACCCTTCCAGGACAAGACTCCTCATTTGTGTGTGAGGTCTGTTGGATCAGCTTGGGAATATTGGGCGCTTTCTGCCAAATGGTCACTGGGGCTTCCTATGATGTTATTATTTGGCAATGTAGGCATTTTATATGTATGTGTTTTGTTGATATTTTATAATGATGTTTGTATTCTATTTTATTTTTGTAAACGGGGGTTCGAATTAGAGTATAGCCTCAGCGCCCCATGCGTGGGATGTCTTTATTGTAAAGTGACCGGCTGGTGGAGTGCCTTCAGTGTTATCATTAGGTGGTTTCGGCAGATCTTTTATGAGGATCTGATGTGAGTCCTCTTTCAGCGAAGTTGTGGTCTTGATTTTGTGGTCTTAATTCGGCTCTTTGCAGTCCGCAAGCAATGAATAACTAACTATCTAACCCATGATTGTGCTCAGTCGGGTTAGTTAGTTATTATTGTACTGTCCGATAACGCGTAATTCATAACCGTATTTATTTATTAACTAGTGGTTTTTGTACCCTGGCAAGCCAGGGTACACATGATGCTGTTTAAAATGTAGACAGAGAGAACTTTTGTCTGCGAGTTTCATTTGGACGATGATACCTCCCCATATCCCCCTTGATACCTCACCATACCCCCCCCCCTGATATCTCCCCGCCCCCCCCCCATGATGCCTCATCATACCCCCTTGATACCTCCCCGAACCCACTTGATACCTCCCCATACCCCCTTGATACCTTCCATACCCCCTTGGTTCCTACCTGTACCCTCCTTGATACTTCCCCGTTGATCGTTTCGCAAGTATGGATGAAAGGAATCGAACGGAACGGAAAACGATGCTTAACGTCCTATTGCATGAGCGTTAAAAAGGAATCGACCATACCCCCTTATATATACCCGTATCCCCGTTATGCCTACCCATGCCTTTTTAAACCTACCCGTAGCCTACTTTTACCTACACGTACCACCCCATCCCGATCCTTGGTAGTAATAATAATAATAATAATAATAATAATAATAATAATAATAATAATAATAATAATAATAATAATAATATTGAATATAGAATAATACAAATAGAAATCAGAAAAAACACCAAGGTTTTAAAATAAAATTTGATATAAGATATTATAATTGTTGTTATTATAATAATAATAATAATTATTATTATTAGTTTATAAATAATTATAAAAATAATAATAATAATAATAATAATAATAATAATAATAATAAGAAGAAGAAGAAGAAGAAGAAGAAGAAGAAGAAGAAGAAGAAGAAGAAGAAGAAGAAGAAGAAGAAGAAGAAAAAAAAGA
This sequence comes from Oncomelania hupensis, assembly GCA_036898135.1. NCBI lineage: Eukaryota > Metazoa > Mollusca > Gastropoda > Littorinimorpha > Pomatiopsidae > Oncomelania > Oncomelania hupensis. Next base: position 20,150,136 of record CM072523.1, on the reverse strand, counting down.
AGAATAAGAATAATAAGAATGAATATAGAATAATACAAATAGAAATCATAAAAAACACCAAGGTTTTAAAAGAAAATTTGATATAAGATAATATAATAATGATAATAATAATAATAATAATAATAATATTAATAATAATAATAATAATAATAATTTATTATTAGTTTATAAATAATAATAATAATAATAATAATAATAATAATAATAATAATAATAATAATAATAATAATAATAATTATAATAATAATAATAATAATAATAATAATAATAATAATAATAATAATGATAATAATAAAATTAAAGGTAAAAAGCCTAAATTTAAAAGAAAAATATCCATATTTTAGTGTACCCCCCCCCCCCCCCCAAAAAAAAAATGGACCGGGTGAGATTTGAACTTGGGTCGCCCTGCACGATTGGCGAATGGTTTTACTAAGTAAGCTACCAACGCTTCCTAGAAAGAACATCAATTTTTTGGTCTATATGGGAAAACATGCTGAAACTTCAATTTGATTTTTAATGGAAGCGCGCGCGTGGAATGAGGCTATTACAGTTTGTGGACATTTTGTTTATTTATCTCAGAAACGTTTAAACGTTCGGTAAGGAAATGTCGGCTATAACGATTTCGCTGGTTTTGAGCACACAGCAGGCCGATCAGCAGCGCCCCGCACCTGCCCAGATCAGCGTCCACACCGGACAAACTTTACAGTAGAGGCGAAGAAGGACTTCCGGCTAAGCAATTTATATATATATATATATATATATATAGATTCCAAACAGCCATGACACCAGAACATAACACTAGCGTGCAAAATTAAACCTTAGGCGTTTTGATTATCGAAAAATGTTACTGTCAGGATAAAGAAGCAAATGTGCTCTCCAGACTTTTTGTTTAAACTTTTTTGAATTCTATATTTTTTACCCAAGTGGTGGAATTCGGTTTGTCACGACCATCTGGTTTGGTTGCTGTATTCTAAAGCCAATGCAAGGGAAGCAACCACAGTTTGTGCAAGGCATACGATGGAAGCACTTAAGGCCCATATTATGATATCCAGAATTTTTTTTTCTTGGTATCGCATTGTATAGGGCGACAGCAATCTTACAAAACACCGCTTTGCAGTAAGTAGCTTATATAAAACATAACATAACATAACATAGCATAACATAACATAACACAACACAACACAAAGCCGTTACTAAAAGAAAACGTATAAATAAACTTCTTGAAAATGCAGCTTTGAAATTCCCATTCACACCAAAAACCTGTTGACTTCTGTAACAAGCCGAGTCAGAACTCCGTCTGAATAAAATGATACAAACGGATGCGGATAACGAAAAACACACATCAACTCTCTCTCTCTCTCTTTCTCTCTCTCTCTCTCTCTCTCTCTCTCTCTCTCTCTCTCTCTTTCTCTCTCTCTCTCTCTCTCTCTCTCTCTCTCTCTCTCTCTCTCTCTCTCTCTCTTCTCTCGGTTCGTTTCATCTTCCCAAACTGCACTTGCGAATTTAAATTAGGCAGCAGATGGGATATTTATTTCTTTATAAACAAAGAAATCAATTAAAATAACATAAACAAGTGATCGACCCTAACAGTTGCTGATTTCCTCACATGCACTTCAGTTGTTAATTTGCATAACTTGACGAGATAACTCAGTAAATGTGTTGACTATGATGATGATGATGATGATGATGATGATGATGATGATGATGATGATGATGATGATGATGATGATGATGATGATGATGATGATAAGACATAAGAATATTTATTCACCAAGTAAATATCTTACAAGGATTTTGGTGTGGCATGGCGACAATAAAATACATCCTTTCTTGCACAGCCTCATATGCATTCATCGTGTCATACACTTCATTGGCATTCAACATGTATACAGCACTAAAGGATAGGTAAACACAGTGTTAGACATACATCAGTCATATATCACAAGTTATGGAGTCACACACACTGCAAGTAAGACAAAACACAGCAGTAAAACAATACAAGAGCATTAAATAAAATGATGAGAATGATAAAGAATGTTAAGCTTCACATCCAAGTCTACACCACCACAAAACAACACACCACACATACACACACACACACACACATAAACACACACAACAATATGTATTGAATAGCATATTACTATTGCACAATGGTACAAATCAAGCAATGGTTGTGAGTATCTAGTTTACACCGATAATTTCATGGTTGGTGATGTACTGAGGACAGCATCTGGGAAGAAACTGCTTCTGAATCGGGAAGTTCTGGCTCTCAAAACACGGAACCGACGGCCAGAGGGCAGAAGCTCGAAGAGACCGTTCGCTGGGTGTGATGGATCGCAGATGATGATGATGATGACGATGATGATGATGATGATGATGATGATGATGATGATGATGATGATGATGATGATGATGATGATGATGATGATGATGATGATGATGCTGATAATGATTTTTTTAAAATTATGTCTCCACGATGACATCACTCGATATCCTAAAGTTTTGTTTTTAGGCTCACGTTCATCTGTACACTAATTTCATACAAACTTTACAAGAAATTTTAAAAAATAAATAAATAAAACCGGAAATGATGATGTCACCATGATTATGTCTCTCGATTTGCATAAGTTTGGTTTTACGTTGGAGGTATAGGTAATGTCTTAGCACATACAAACTTTGAACAAAACCCATCCATTAGTTTGGCAAAACATGCAGTTAGAAAAGAAAAAGATGGCGTCAACCGCTAGACATAAATTTGTGTCATCTAATAGGGTTCTAACTATATAGCAAGTCAAAAGAAATCTGTCCATTAATGTCAGAGAAAAGTGCTTAAAAGTGACAGACGGACGGACGCCCACCGGGCGGATGAACAGAGTCAGAAACAATATTTCCTCAGCTGACGCTTGGGGAAGTAATAAATAAGCAGATGCGATACACTAAACCTTTACCTCCCAGAGCTTGTAGCCTGCAGCGTGGGGAAATATTTCGTCGGATGTTTTTTTCTCACGATGTTGTCAAGTTATCAAGCAAGGAAAGCATTATACTAACTGAATATTTATTAATGCAGATAGTATACGAAGCATTCGTTTGCTTAATATCAACACATAACCTATTGCAACGACGAGAGAGAGAGAGAGAGAGAGAGAGAGAGAGAGAGAGAGAGAGAGAGAGAGAGAGAGAGAGAGAGAGAGAGAGAGAGAGAGAGAGAGAGAGAGAAAGAGTTGACATGGTTACGAGTGGAACCGCCATCAGCAGACAATCTCTACAAATTAACATCTCCATCAACTGCTTGCATGGGCCCATAGCGCGCGCTCACGCACACACCCACACCATACACAAATATACACCCAAACGCACACACCCACACCATACACAAATATACACCCAAACGCGCACACACCCACACCATACACAAATATACACCCAAACACAAACACAGAGGCGCGCGCGACTTGGGTTAGTTACTGAAGGAACATTTGTCTTAAGATTCGTTTTGAAAGTCTGCAAAGATTTAGAGTATTTGATGGAGACGAAGCAGAAGGTTGCAACCTTGTAGTTAATTCTTTGTTGAACAGGAAGCCAATACAAGGATCGAAGGAGAGGAGTGATATGATCACACTTAGAAGATAAGTTGGAACTAATAAAGCAGTGACGGATGCATGCGTCATGTTACCTAATGGTGTTGTCTCTTTGCTTGGCTTTTCCTCTCTACCTGTTAATCAATGAAGTATAATCTAACAGAAGTGATGGAGCCTGCTTCTAACCTTGGCTACACGTTGTGGGTAGAAAACTTCACAGTGCATCATATTTTTATCTGTAAATTCTTCGTTTATTGGAATATTTCGCTTAAACTTATATCAATTCACTAGGAATAACACAACGAACACACATGAGCATTTTAAATAATCACAGTTTACTTTAATAAATAGTTATTAAGGTATAGATCTCTGTACCCTTGATTGCACGTCGTAGCAGAAAACTACCCATATCACGCAAAGAAGAGAATAATCACATTAGTACGTCGTGTGCAGAAAACTTCACATATATATTTTGATGCAAAGATTCCGCAATTCATAATTATAACCAAGATGGTTAGCACTCGTTTAAGCCTTGTGCTTTTGTGCGCCCTGATGTTTTGCCTTGTATTAATATCTGGTTTGTTTGTTGAATAAAATTTATGTTAAAGCAAGATGGAAGACATCAAGACAGCGTTTGCAAAGGGAGGATAAGCGTGTGCATGTATGTGTGTGTGAGTGTGTTTGTGTGAGTGGCTGTTTGTGTGTGTGTGTCTGTCTGTCTTTCTGTATGTATGTAGGCTAATGTATGTATGTATGTATGTAAGCCTAACAATAATAGAAACAGGTGCGTCTTCAGACGCTTTTTGTAGCTGTCAACTGTGGCCACATTTTTCAGGTCGCATTTCATAAAGAGGGCCCAGAATGGGAGAAAGCGCGAAGTCCAATAGTACAATAGTATAGTGATTTCTTCTTTGTGACTGCCAACACTGTTGTTTTCACTTTGATTTGAGAGGAAGATCTAAGCTGGCTCTGTGAGTTAGATGGTGGTGGTGGTGGTGGTTCCAGTTACATAGTTACGCTCCAGATAAAACGCTTGTAAGAAAACAACGGGTTGCGACGAGGTAAAAAGGCTTGATATGAGCAGGCCTTGGCAGAACAATTCTTCAAGGTGTAGACAGGCAAACGGTTTGACTTGCTGTGACCTCTACAACATCAAAATGTATCAACAGAAGCAGCAGCGTGATTGTTACCGCCCCGTTTCCACGTTGATTTTTTGTTGGGGGCAGAGGGTTTGAGGGTGTGGGTGAGGTGTGTGAGTTTGTGCGTGTGTATGTGTGTGCGTGTGTGTGTGTGTGGGGGGGGGGGGGTGGGTGGGTGGGTTATAATATGCACAGGTTTTTTTTTCTTTCTGGAATAAAATAATTGTTGAACATAATGAAGCTACAACCAAACCTTTCAAGAACTCTATGCACTAAATAGGTTTTAGATGATGGAGATAACGACGACGACGACGATGATAAAAGCGACGATAACGACGACGTTGATGATTAAGGCGACAACGATGGTACGACGACGACGACGATGATGATGTTCTGGCAGATTCAACTCCTTAATGGTTTTAGCTTTAGAAAGGTGTATTCTCTTCTTCAGAAATGACAAACAACGAGAAACATAAAGCAAACAGTTGATATACGTGGTAAGGGTTCATCTCAACTTAAATACTCTTTTTCTCTCAAGAATAAGTAATAAATTATTGTAAATCGTTCAGCTTCTGCCTGAAGATAACGATCATCATCAACCTTTGCTGATAATATCAGCAGATATTATTTATACATGAGCTTGACGTGTCAGTTAGCATAAACTGTTACCGCTAACAGGTAATTGTTTAACATTGCTAATTTTAGACACAGCAGTGAGACCACCATCTTTGTCCGTCTTCTTCCCACTAATGGCGTTCAGCGTCTCCAGGTAGTTGGTCCCCATGCTGTAGTAGGCCTAGATGAATAAACTGAACGTGCTGTTGATGTAGGCACAGGGCTCGATGAGTCTGCTGATAATGCTGAAGGTGTTGTCAGGCTTTCCGTCACTGATGTACTAGACGGGTGAGTGCGGGTAACCCAATAACACCAAGCAACCACTACGTCCCTCCTCCCCCATACACGGTCGCCCGGGAAAGTGCTCAGTTTTGTGGGCGTCGGACTATACGCTCAATGGCTGCAAGTGTGCGCCTCGGGCAGATTGAGTTAGATCCTGTATCGGCCAGCGCCTTGAGCAGCTCTTGAGCTACAAAAGCGCTATATAGGAACCATCATCATCATCATCATCGTCATCATTAACAGCATCATCATCGTCCCCGTCACCATCATCGCAGTCACCTTCATTGTCATCGTTGTCGTCGTCATACCATCGTCATATAATATCGTCATCGTTGGCATCTTCATCATCCTTGTCGTCATCTGTACCATTATCATCAACATGGACGTCATCGCATAGTCAGCATTTCCGCTATGGTCATGTACTGTTATTGCAATTGTAACGTGTTACTGTTCGAACAACTGGCAAACGGTTGTTATTGTTTTGATTCTTATTCTAACTTTTCCAATGAGTTCCTTGGACCAATACATTTTCTTTCTCTTATGTGTTACATCATCATCATCATCATCATCATCATCATCGTCGTCGTCGTCGTCGTCATCATCATCATCATCGTCATCATCATCATCATCATCATCATCATCATCGTCATCATCATCATCATCATCATCATCATCATCATCATCATCAATGTTTTTGGACGAATACATTTCTTATAACTTATGACTTAAATTATCACCGTCGTCGTCATCATCATCATCATCATTTTGACTTATGTTTTAAATTATTATCATCATAATCATCATCTTGTCGTCGTCGTCGTCATCATCATCATTATCCTCATCATCTTTTTGACTTATGTTTTAAATTATCATCATCATCATCATCATCATCTCGTCGTCGTCGTCATCATCATCATCATTTTGTTAAAACAAGGGCGAATTGTAAAGAAGTAGTACATGTACAGCAAAAGAAACTACAGTGAGTCAATCACATTAAAAAAAAAACTAACTTCTTGTGGGTGAACAACAAAACAGTGCAGTCACTCATTTATCAAAGCACAACACAGATACAATGAATATATTTTAATTGACGTTTGCCTTAACATGTCTTCTCTTTTGTAACTGTACAGGGCAGCCAATTTTTACAGCACGTGAACTTGTTGTGATTTCCAGTTCATTCACTCATGTATTAAAACTCCGACAGCACAAAACAGATGTAATGACTACATGTTAACTCCAATTTGTGTGTTCTTTTTCATTACTGTATAGGCCAACAAATCCGGCCACAGCACGTAACTAATGTTCTGATTTACTAATGGCAATGAAGTGACGATGACGACGACGACGATGATGACGACGACGACGATGATGATGAGGATTAGGACGATGCATTATGCGTCACCGTCGCAATGAGCATGGTATAATTATTGCATTGTTATTTTATCGTAACTTGATATTTATCAAAGAACTGTTATTCTACCAAGGTATGAGTGCTATTCTTTTAATTGTTATTCTCTTTGTTTAGCGTGCCTGGAAATAACTTTTCCAATGATTTTTTCATTTTTGTGGAATAAAAAATGCTTTGACTTTGACTTAATCTTTCGGACGAATAAGAATTTTATTTTAAGTCTTATATCGGATAAGAGTATAAACCCAAATCTAATCTGTGCACTCACGCATTCCATCGCATGGACTTGAAAGATCCTGACGCTCATGTCCTAGATGGGTGAGTGCCGCTTACACAAATACACCCAGCACGCACTAGGTCCCTTCTCCCCATCCCCAGGATTGTGCTCAGTCGTCTGGGCGTCAGACTATGCGTGCAAAGGTTGCATGTGGGCGCCTCAGGCGGCTTGAGTTAGATCCTGTATCGGCCAGCGCCTTGAGCAGCTCTTGAGCAGGAAAGGTGATATAGAAAAACAATTTTTAAAACAATAAAGAAATAAGAGCATAATTATTGGATAGAAAGAAAAATCGGTGTGTCGGATAGCGCAGAGGTTGCCCTCATTACGCTGGCCCAAGATAAGTGTGATCTCCAACATCGCGCTCCCCTACGGCCACAAGGCTATGGGACTACCTTTACCTTTACCTAGAAAGAAAAATAATAGTCCTCTTGATGGTCTAGATTAGTAATTTTGCAGCGCGATGCTGTTACTAATTTTGGACAAATAAGTGTGTCCACCAGTGTCTTCCGCGTCTTTCTTCCTTCCACAAATCGCTCGCAGCGTTTCTCGGTACTTGGTCCCCATGCTGTAGTAGATGAAAAATGTGAACGTGCAGTTAATGTAAGCACAGAGCGAGTTGATGTCTGTCATTAACATGTATGTGTTGTGAAATTTCTTCCCTACACTCAAATCACTAACGATCAGCACGCTGATCTGGAAAACAAAATTGGGAGTGTTGGTGACGACGAACAGCACCGAACAGCCAATCAGCATGCGTGTTAGATTGACGTCTCGGGTTGTCATCGCTGCGCCGGAAGCGGAAGCCCCGGAAGCCTGCCCTTGACGCCATGAAGCAAAGTGACGTAATCTCCGGACCGTAACCATGGTGGTGACGAATACAGCAGAAATGTAGAGGAATGTAAGGAAACTTCCAAAGAACACACCTTCCAACATGTCGACCAATTGCCTGGAAAGATACATAGAAAAAAACAAAGAAGGTATTCTGTCAAAATCAAATTTACTGAAAAACGTGTTGTTGTTTTTTTGGACAGCTGTCATCACTGATTTACAAAACATCGACGTTGTCCCCTGGAAACACGCTAGCTGCCCACTAAATGTCGACCACACTTCGGAACGCTAGGTTAATCGCTAATATTTTGTACTACGTATAGACTCAAAATGACGATTTCTTGCTTTCTGTCAGGACCGGTTTTATAATATTTGGGTCAGATGACTTTATATTATTGTTTGTCCGTTTCTTGAGAGAAGATATTGGTAATTTTTTTTTAATGAGAGCTAAATTTTGATTGGTTGAGTTGGGGACATGACAAGTTCACTAATGTACATTAAAAAAATCTACTCATTCTTTTATTGGCGGCAGAAATGTCTCAGTGGTCAGAGCGCACGACTTGCGTACGTGAAGTCGTGGGTTCGAATCGTGGGTTCGAATCCTGACTTCAGCAAACTACTGTGTGATTGCTGCATAGTAGTGGCCAGCGCTTTGAGAAGCTTGTAAGTGCGCTATCTCTTTCTTTCTTGACTATACTAGAGATTGTTTATCCTGGACTTCTCGCATCTGTATCTGAAAGTATATATTGTTTATTAGTGGAAATGTTGTATTATACATGTAATAGTATTATTAAATGATTATATCGTATTTGTATGTAAAAAAATTAATAATAAATAATTTTGATAATAGTGTGAAGAATGGTCATGGTGGTTCACTGAAAATTTTGGAATAACGAAATTGAATTCGGATAATTATTTCATTTGAAGGTGAAATAATATGTGAGATGTGTAAGTGTATAATATTACGTTTATTTGTATGAATGAAATAATAATTGGTGTCATTAACTTAATAATCAGTTGTTATAATTAGTTGTAGAATTTGTGTGTATGTTGTGAACTGTATTCGATATAGATGAAATTGAAATTGTATTGCCGCACTGGTCCGATCACAGTGGAGAGAGAGGTATATGTAGTGGTCCAAAGAAAGTTTATGTATCTAGAAACTTAGTTGTTGTTAACTCCTTTGTCTGCAGAGCCTATTGTTGCGGGGCCCTCAAGAATAAGCGCAGAAGAAGAAGAAGAATCTCTTGCTGCGGGGGCATCAAGAATAAGCGCAGAAGAAGAAGGAGAAGGAGTAGAAGAAGATAAAGAGGACTGAAAAACAGACGAAGAAAAATAAAGAAGAAGAAGAAAAAAGAGAGGAATGAGAAGAGGGAGAAGAAGAAGAAGAAGAAGAAGAAGAAGAAGAAGAAGAAGAAGAAGAAGAAGAAGAAGAAGAAGAAGAAGAAGAAGAAGAAGAAGAAACAGCGTCTACCTGATTTTAGTTCTGTTTATACAGCTGAGCTCAAGGCAATCTATCTAGCTCTAAAACAGGTTTATCAATCCAAAAGAACCTAATTTTTAATCATGTCTGATTCACTGTCAGCACTTCAGGCTCTTTCCACGAGAAAGATATCGCACCCTTTTCTGGCAGAGATCCATGACCTCCACACACAACTTGCTTCTGAGGGTAAAAAGATAGCTTTTATGTGAGTACCTGGTCACATGGGCATCCGAGGCAATATTGCAGTGGACAAAGCGGCTAAAGAAGCTATATACATGTATCTCGATTTCCCTTAAGAGATTTTCCAGTTTGTTCCTTACTCTGTCCTGCGTTGTATGACTGGATCTTATTGTAAACGGCTGTGGCAGACTGACTGGCCTAACCATATCAATAACAAACTATTTCAAATTCTTCCCTATTTGTAAGCTTCTTTCCCTAACTTTGCATCCACTCGCAAAGAAGAAACAGTTTTGTCTCGCCTTCATACTGGACATACTTATGTCACCCATAGTTTCCTTTTAAAAGGAGAAGAACCACCATGGTGCTTTGTATGTGATAAATCCTTTTCCGTTCACCATTTTATGTCTAAATGTGCTGATCTGCTTGATGAAAGAGAAAGATATTTTGGTTCAATACCTTTCAAAGGGATTTTTAAAGTATGCAATTCTTAATTCAATTTTAACATGATGTTGGTTTGTTTTATCGCATATAAATCATGTCGCCTTGTTTTGTGTTGTTGGTTGGAATTTATTGGTAAGACTGATTTTAGTGATTTGACTGAAGAAAGAGGATTTTTAATACATCAGATTTAAAGAAGACTTTTCAAGAGGTTGCGTGTGAAAGTTTGTTTAAATAGTTAAGCGTAACACAGGCTGTTTAAAAAAAAAAAAAAAAGATTTGAACCATTTTATAATATTTTAAGATAACGTTTCTCTGGTCCTGATGTGGCTCGGAAGAGTCCGCTGGACCTAAAGCAATAACCATGTAAGCTAATGTAATGTCTAATATACGTTTTCTCTCTCTCTGTGGCGATGTTGACTGGGAATTGTGTGTTATTTGTGAGTGGTGTGTATAATAATTGTTTTAACGGATTTATTATGCAAAAAGACGTGAGTAGAAACAGTTGTATTTATTCTATTTGATTCTTGTTGATTCTGTACTTATGCTATTTTGTTGATCTATGTTTATGGTTTAAAAGAGGGTATGACAACATAGTTTATTGTTAAGAGTTACAGAAGTTGTGAGACGGGAGAACAAGCAGATTCATGCACGCCAAATTCGGAAATACCTCTTTTTGTTACACTTTCTTAATTAAGGCTTATAACAAATATCAAATATAATTATAATCATATAATCACGATATATACCTATATATGAACATATGATTAAATTTTTCATGTACCCTGTATTTCACACTGACGTTTCGGTGTTTCCGTGATTTTCGGCTAAATAAAATAACAAAATATGCCACAACCTAACATTTAAAATTAGAACACATTGAAAATAGGGCTAGTGTTTGTCTCTCTTGTACTTGGTTAGGGGCGAGAGAGGGGGAAATAAGGTTCCCTTAATGTCTAATCCTAGATTATGGCTAACCTTATCATCAATGTTACCTGTTTTCTAGGTAGAACTTTCCAGGGTACAGTTCTTGCACGGCTACATTAGAAACCGGGTCGTAGACGCATTGCATATCCCACCTCGTCATTATGATGCCTATACCTACGAAAAGGCCAGCAAGTGCCACCAGAATAATAACCAGCATGGTCCTGGTCTTCAGAATGCGTTTTGAGTGAAGTGGACTCACCACGCAAAAACATCTCTCACAAGCGATCACCTGCAAAACAAAAAGCAGGCCTTCGTTCGTAATATCTGCATAACGTTGCACACCACATACAGAAGTCATTAAAACATTGCTTGGGTATGCGTATCAGCAAATGTCTAATCCTATCCTATCCTATCCTATCCTATCTCGAAGGTCGTTGGGCACGACAGATGATCGTTTAACCAGCGTACTCCAAACTTTCTCAGTCCTCAGCAACCTTCATGGCTTCGCTCAGTCAAGCCAGTTCGTTCTCGAATGTTGTCCTCCCACCTCTTTTTCTGTCTCCCTCTTCTTCTGCCTCCTTGCACCGTGCCTTGCAGGTCATTATGATGGCGACAACGACGATGTTGATGACGACGATGGTGCTAGTGTAGCTCGAATGTTAACTCTGTGTGTTTAGTCGCTTGCACACTTCATAGAGCATCAGAACTAAAACCAAAAGAATGAATGGGTTAACCGAATATTAATTTATTCGCAAACCATGAAGGTCCAGACCAAGCGAAGAAATTACTGACAACAAGCCGAGTCACAAACAAGAGTTAGTTCCCTTAGTCGGAACCGGAACAATGGTAAAATAATATCTTTTTTTTTTAATTTTAAAAATCATCAATCAATATTATATAGCGCTTTTCCAGCTCAACAGATGCTCAAGGGCGTGGTCGCTACAGGGTCTAACTCGAGGCGCCCATTTGCGGCCTTTGGGCGCATAGTCTGTCGCCCAGACGACTGAGAACAATCCTGGGCGACCGGGGATGTGGGGAAGGTACCTAATGCGTGCTGGGTGTATTTGTGTAGCCGGCGCTTACCCTTCTAGGACCTTAGCGTCAGGCTATAACTGCTACTACCACTAACAGGATATAACTGCTACTACCACTAACAGGATATAACTGCTACTACCACTAACAGGATATAACTGCTACTACCACTAACAGGATATAACTGCTACTACCACTAACAGGATATAACTGCTACTACCACTAACAGGCTATAATTGCTACTACCACTAACAGGCTATAACTGCTACTACCACTAACAGGCTATAATTGCTACTACCACTAACAGGATATAACTGCTACTACCACTAACAGGATATAACTGCTACTACCACTAACAGGATATAACGGCTACTACCACTAACAGGATATAACGGCTACTACCACTAACAGGATATAACTGCTACTACCACTAACAGATTACAGGATATAACGGCTACTACCACTAACAGGATATAACGGCTACTACCACTAACAGGATATAACGGCTACTACCACTAACAGGATATAACGGCTACTACCACTAACACACAATAACGTAATGTACCATGGCCATGAATCCAGAGCCCCAGGTGAAAGCGAATAAGACGGTCAGCTTGTAGTTGATGATGAACGTGAACACGGGTCCTCGTCTAGACAGGTTACTCAGCTCCAGGTAGATCCTGCATCCACAAAACAGGATCATTCATTATTGTTATTAATATAGCTGTTCTTGTGTAAAGTGCTTTACCACCTGAGAAAAAAAAAGCCTTGCTCAAGGCGATGCCTGAAACAGGATCGTCCTCAAGCCGCCCAAGAGTTCAACTTGCTGCTTAATGTACATCGTCTAACGCCACAGACAACTGAGCATTCCAGGACGACCCAGAGATGGGTGTTGGTAAAGAGGGGGTTGAAGAGCCCTACTAGTGCTTGCAGTGTTATTATGTCTCTGGTACTCAGCCGTCTAGGACAGGAGCGTCAGGATCCTTCAAGCCTTTGCGATGGAATGCATTTGTGGACAGACTAGACCCCGGTTTATAAACCCGTAAAAAAGAATGGGGTTGGATGGAGGTGGAGAAGGGGGAGGGGGGAAGGAGAACAGCGGTTTGTTTATATATTAAGGTAATAAGGTTCTTTCTTTTTTTTTTCTTTTTTTTTTTGGCGGCACTCCAAGCCTCTAAATCTAAAGACATTCAAAAAGTCTGCGTGTAATCAATCGCTTAACATTCAATTGTATAGCAGTCCATTCCCCACTAAACCACCGCGTGCCCCATGTATAAACATAGATACAATTTGTTTTTTTGTATAGCGCACTTTTCCAGAGAATAACGCTGCTAAAGGCGCCAAGTCATACATGACAGCTTACAAGATTAGTATGATTACACTTCAGCAAAAACACCGAAACTTTCACACGCGTAGGCCTACTCCCAGGATTTAATAAATATTTATTATTTTTTAAAATTTATGTTTTTATTTAGCGCTTTAATAGCTTAAGGACTGCTCAAAGCTCTGGCCGATACAAGATCTAAATCAAGAAGCCCGCAACGCCAACTTGCAGCCTTAGGGCTCATAGTCTGACGCACTGACAATTAAGCACAATATGGGGAAGTTAGTAGGCACTCACATGTATAGGGCATGAGCGTCATGATCTTTAAAGTTCGTGCCATGAAATGCGTGCGTGCACAGACTAGACCTCGGTTTATACCATCCGAAGCAGTAATGAATAATAATAAATTATTTCATTTAAAAAGCACGCTTGTCCCTCATCAGGAAGCTCGAAGTGAAAGTAACATACACAAATACTACATGCCATACATAAATCCCAGTCGCTTGTCATCACTCTTCCCAAAAGGGTAACCTTCAGGAGTGTGAAAAGTATCGCACCATCAGCATCATCAGCCATCCCAGCAAGGTCCTCCTGAAAATAATACTCAACAGGTTGAAACCCCAAGCTGAACAAATCATAGATGAAGAGCAAGCAGGATTCAGGGCAGGGCGAAGCACCAATGAACAGATTTTCAACCTCAGAATAATCTGTGAGAAATACCTACAGCACCAACATCTAAGCCTATATCATGTATTTGTGGACTTCAAGAAAGCGTTTGACCGAGTCTGGCATGCAGCTCTGTGGGCAACCATCAGTGTGTACAACATCAGCCCAAAAATTATTGAAGTCATCAAAAGCCTTATGACAAGGCTACCAGTGCAGTCCTCTACAACAGAGTCATCGGGAACTGGTTCAGAACAACAATCAGTGTGCGTCAAAGATGCCTACTCTCTTCAACACTCTTCAACATCTTCCTAGAGCGCATCATGTTAGATGCCCTTGTATCAGACAATGGCTCCCAAGAAGAAGTTCTATCCAGAATCGCACAAACAACTGCTGCCCTGACAAGGTTGAAGCCCCTTGTCATCTCCCTCTTACTACACGCTTGCGAAACATGGACCCTCACAGCAGATGTGCAACAAAGAATACAAAGCATGGAGATGAGGTGCTACCGAAGACTTCTGTGCATTTCCTATACCCAGGACATCACCAGCGACGAAGTCCGACAGACCATCACACAAACCATTGGACAACACGGTGACATGCTCACAATGGTGAATAAACGGAAACTTGGATAGTATGGCCACGTTACCAGAGCATCAGGTCTTGCAAAGACCATCTTGCAAAGCACGGTGCAAGTTAGTTAGTTAGTCATTGCTTACAGGGTCCAGCGGACTGCAAAAAGCCGAATCAAGACCACAAAATGACGACCACAGCTTGTTTGAAAGAGGACTCGCCCCTGATCCGTATAAAAGATCTGCTCTGAAACAACCCTTGTGTTTCTGATTTTATGCCCGTTATAGGTTATCTTTGGGTGTCCAAGCTGTCAGCCACTGAGTGAAGTCAAATTTATTTGAGACTATAATGTTCCATTGTAGCCTACATAGTGTATAGTTTATGTTGTGGTGTTGGTACAATAACTACATGTAGGAAATATATCAATTGCCAGAAAGTGGAAGAAATTGTAAACACAACAGGAACTGCTAAGTATTTTGAAAGTAAAATCATGAACACAACTAAGATATATATCAAAGATACTTTTAATTAACATTAGCTCGAAAATTAATCCACATTGTATAAAAGAATCTTTAATATAATAATCTTTGTTGTGTTTATGATTCTGGAAGTGGAAGGCTGAAGTGCACTGTCAGTGGTGAATCACTAAAAAGAGAAATAGATTAAAGATAAACTTATAATTGTAATAAAACACAATAACCATTTATTTGAGGAGAACAGCATTACTGATTTATTGCACATGCATGTGATTAAAACAATAAGACAATGCTATCACTGCGTGCACAGAATTTTTTAAATTATAATACATACCCATGAAATACCAAATTGAGGCAATCATAAAAAAAGCACCAAGCCATGTAAATATGGCCTTTAGTCCCTACAAATATTTATTTTGGAACAATTCAGTTTTAATTTATATTCTAAATATTTATTTTTAATGTAAAGTTTGCTTTTTTTTTCTTTTTCTGATGAATCGAATGACAATTAATTATGTTATGAAATTGACAATAAAACTATGTTATTTTCTAAATGCTTTTTTTTTAACAGAGCTACCTATACCTAATTAAAAAAAACAAAAGCATAAGATGTCAAGTGTTCTAAGAAGTACATGCATCATGGATAAATGGAAAAAAAAATATGAAACAGTTATTAATACCCGTGCTATGATTTTATTTTTATTTATATATTTATTTATTTTGTGGGTTTTTTTTTGGTGCATTTTACTTGCACCCTTTTTGTTTTTTATTTGCCTCTTCTCCTCTCTTTATCTTTATTATCTATACCTCCCTCTCTCTTTTATCTCTCTCCCTCTGTATTATTAAATTTAGAAGAAAAAAAAAGTAACCCAGCGAGATGCGAACTCGAGTCTCCATTAATAATAGTCAAACGCATTATCCATTGATGCACGGGGTGCTATAACTCAACAGCCTTATTTTAGGTCCTATATCATAAAACATGGTGAACCCTCATTTTTATTAGTGTTATAAACTTTAAACTGCATTAAACAACAATATAACGCCGATTTAAAAGCGAGATCAGAACCAAACTTATGACATGAAGGCTACAGAGAGCAATCACTAAATGCAAACCGGAAATGAAGGCGGGGCCTGCCGTAGGCAACGTCAAGAGTGATTGGTTGGACTCGCACATGTCTTCCACGTGTTTTCGGTACATTTTCAAGGCAGTAAAATGCAAAATAAAGCCGATTTGCGATCGAAAATAATGTTAAGTTTCGTTGTAGCGGCAGCGCGTGATCGAGCGGCGAATGGCAAAACTCGCGTGGAAGCAATTATACGGACAGTTCAGCTGTAATCTGCACAAATTCGAGCAAAGTGAAGCTCAAATTGAGCTTCACAACAAAGCCGCTGGTTGGCTAAAACGGCCCCTGTGATCTAAAACGGCTTCTCGATTAATATATAGAAGTTGAAAGGTTCATTTTCTTTTCTTTTTTTTTTGTGTTTCGTAATGTGAACTAATTGGTATAAGAGAATATATGTTGTTAAAAGTGTATGTGTATGTCAGTGGTATGATGATTGTTATGGTTCGATTAATTAATTAATTTTCTAGATTAATTAAGCGATTAATTAATTAGGAAAATATCTATGATGTGCGCATGGTAGATTTTTTGTAATTTGTTTATGTTACATCCGTACAACGTACGTTCATCTGATAAATAAAAATTGATCCAACAACAACAACAACAACAACAATACTGACATCATTTCATTTGTTAAAATATTGCTCTTAATTATAACATTATCTGTACAGTGCAGTTGCCCCCTGTTTTAGTGTTCAGCAACTCCGTTCTCAAAATACAAAAAAACCTAATTCGTTTATATCTTAAAGTTTTGTAGGCTCTTAATTTTGTGCGTGGTTTGAACCTACACCTTTTGAAATCATGCGGCAAGAAAGGTCCATACACATCGTAACTTTTCATAAAATATCACAGTGATATTCCCAGCTGTCTTAATATGTAGTGATGATTTCACCTACCTGTCACAGTAGATAAGAAAGCTGATAGTCATGGCGCCGAAGTCGCACAGTGATTGAAAGAAGACACACAGGTTGATCCTGTCTTTCAGCCCTTGTTTGTAGAACACCATCATGCTGAGGATGTTCGTGGGTAAACTGCACGGGTACAAATATTGTCACCATCATCATCATCATCATCATCATCATCATCATCATCATCATCATCATCATCATCATTATCATCATCATCATCATCGTCGTCGTCGTCTTCCTCGCTTTTGTTGTCATAATCAGCAGCCACCAACCTGTAAGGTGTAGGAGCGTTTCGATTCTAAGCTTTTTCGTAAAAGAAGGTTTATATCACGGGTGCCCCTGTCTCTATGGAGCGCGTGCCTCTCTCTGTACTATAACATCGCATTACTGGTATAATACCGTATTACTAGTATAATACCGTATTACTAGTATAATACCGTATTACTAGTATAATACCGGGACGCGCGCTATAAAGAGACGCTATCGCATCCACAATACGGGAGCCTGTGGTTTAATTGTAGCGTATGGTTAAAACGGTAAAGGGGTTCCCGTAATCTTTTGATCGTTGGGGAGAGAGGCGGTTGTGACCTCCCTGTTCCCAGGGCCTGCTTAATGAGGGCGATGCCTATCTCCTCTCCCTCGCTGATGCTTTACCTTACCCGGTTGTACAGAGATGTAGGTACCCATTCACAGCTTGGGTAAACTAAGAAGAGTCGTGAGCTGGATTCTTTTCTTTCTTTCTTTCTTTCTTTCTTTCTTTCTTTATTTCTTTCTTTCTTTCTTTCTTTCTATCTTGGTCTTCCTTTCCCCCCTTCTTTTTGTCGTATGGTAGTTGCCTTTCATGTACGGTCACGCATCCAAATACTAATCCGTTCCGACTGCATCATTAGTAGCGTGTGCTCAAATCATTACATTACTACGCCACTCGAGCGTACGGTTCCGTACGTCAATAGGTCACCACCAACTGTTGTCAGCATGCGAGTTCACCATTAGTCTACACTCCAAAGTAAGGCCGCTGCACTCCCTTGTCATCTCCATCTTCCTATACGCTTGCGAAACATGGACCATCACATCAGGCCTTCAACGAAGAATACAAAGCATGGAGATTAGGTGGTACAAAAGACTTCTGGGCATTTCCTAAGAACATCACCAACGACGAAGTCCGATAGACCATCACACAAGCCACTCGACAACACGATGACATGCTCACAGTGGTGAAGAAACGGAAACTCCGATGGTATGGCCACGTCACCAGAGCATCAGGTTTTGCAAAGACCATCCTGCAAGGTACGGTGCAAGGAGGCAGAAGAAGAAGGAGACAGAAAAAGAGGTGGGGCGATAACATTCGAGAATGGACTGGCTTGACACTGAGCGAAGCCATGAGGGTTGCTGAGGACAGAGAAAGACGGTGTACGCTGGTTAAACGATCATCTGTGGTGTCCCAACGGCTTTCGAGTTACGGAACAGGATAGGATATGAGTGTAATTATAATGTAAGCTTATATACAGGGTGTTCCAAAAGTCTTGGGCACATTTTGACATTGAATATTTCCGAAACTATTAAGGATATAAAAACGCATCTGGTAAATTCAGAAAGCTTGTAATCTCAATTTTTACATGGAATGTTCAAAGATGTTCAATGTGAGCACCATTGGTCACACGACACACATCAAGCCGATAGCCAAATTCTTGCCAAACGCGTCCCAGCATTTTCTGGTTGAGTGAATGCCATTAATGGGTCTGAAAAGAAATAAAAAATCAACAGCTTTACAAAAAACTTAATGTAATTAGCTTTAAAATGGCACAACTTTTATCTTACTACCATTCATAGTAATTGAGATATGGGGACTTCAAATGTGCCCAAGACTTTTGGAACACCCTGTACAGTCGTAGTCGGATTCAGACCTAGCATTTCACAACCATGACTTCTATTGCTTTCCAAAGACCTTTCAAGCGAATAAACTATTTCAT
The DNA here is from genome assembly GCA_036898135.1 of Oncomelania hupensis. NCBI lineage: Eukaryota > Metazoa > Mollusca > Gastropoda > Littorinimorpha > Pomatiopsidae > Oncomelania > Oncomelania hupensis. The sequence continues at coordinate 20,130,911 of CM072523.1, read as the reverse complement.
AATAGGAGTGCTACATCTTTAGCTAATTCGTCTCCATATTAATTACATTTTACAATACCACAATGAGACTTATTTAGGAACCCACACAAAATCAACACCAATATTTTTACATAATAAACAAAGAAAAAAAGATATTTGACTTAAAAAAATATGACAGATTTTAAACATTCTTTGATAGCCGCTACCTATAAAAGCTCTGTAGTTTAACTATCCAGGAAAGGGGAAAATAGGCGTATAAAGAGTGTAGATGCACACCCTTTTCCACCTCTTCCCATTGCTCTGACCGTGGTCCGCCCCTGAAAGAGACTGGGCGTCACCCGAAGAGAGGTTTTTGTTTTTATTAAACCATTCGCTGATTCTCCAAAATCACCTGATGAAGCTAAGGACGTAAAGAATGACGACGACGATCAAGTTAAACGTCTGCTCCACTTTGAGGCTGGTTATGTCGTACTCATTGTCCCACGGGATGAATGTGCTGTTGGGTATACTCTCGGGGAGGACCACGCATCCTTCTGGTGCTGACCGTGTTTCGCTATAGTTGGTGAAACCTGTCAAAAGTGGTATAAAACCTTAACAACGTTAACTTTCACACACACACGTACCCCCCCTCCCCACACACACACGCACACGCACGCAAGCGCGCTCCCTCATACATACACTTGCACGATAAGAGTGATCAATTATCTCCTTTCGTATATTTTGAATAGTTCTGTTATATCTGACATTGTTGGTGTTAATATGAAAACTGCTTGGTAGAAATTGTCATGATTCTTTTTTCGGTTAAAAAAAATCTTTTTTTTTGTCATGGAAGGTAGGGATGAGATTGGGGCGGTGGAGGTGGGGGGGAGGGGAGGGCTTGTTTAATATTACTGTATATTGAACAGACTTTAATTTTTAGACCCAAACTAATTTATTTTTAAACAACATAATATTTATTTTTTCAAATTGTATTTATATTTTGTGATATTATACAAACTGTACTGAAGTAAAAGGTCGTCTGAACTGAGTACCCTACCAGTGAGATTATGACAATTTTACATGTACATGTGTGATATTTGTGATATCATACAAAACTAAAACTGAAGTGAAGTGTCAGCTGAACTGAGTCAACTTATCAGTCAGACTATGACAATTTGCAAATACTTGTAATACGCTCACCATCTGGAACAGGATCAAGGTCAAGGTAAAGACGTTGCCTTAACCTTCCGGTTTTTGAGAAAGAAAGGAGTTTGCGATCTCCCTTTCCTCTGGACCAGCTTAAATGATCTCTCTGGGAACGTTTTTTGTCCTCGATAAGAAAAAAATGAGTGGATCCTCATTAGCATAGCGGTAGAAGTAAGCGCCTACTTCTACCGCTATGATAATGAGGATCAACTAATTTGTTTTCTTATCGAGGATGCAGTCCACTTGGATAATGCACCTGTGTCCCGACCAACGGTTGTAGCGACATACGTGTATGGAAAGTCTTTAAATATATCATCGGCTGAAAGTCGTTCATATATATAGGCCTCCTAATTTAGGTATCTGACCAAGGCTTCCTAAAGTGACACAAAATGTTCACAGCCACATCCCAAATGGGCTCACTAGGAGACATCAGGAACCAGTTTTATGAAAGGTTAAAAGAAACGAATAGAAGACATAATTTTATTACACATGTCTTCGAGGTGTAAGCTTACGTCTCTTATTCTTTCTTATACCTGTTCATAAAACTGTCTCCAGGGCACATAATTACTACTACTACTACTACTACTACTACTACTACTACTACTACTACTACTACTACTACTACTACTAAAAATGCCCTGTCTAATCTGAAAGTTCGGGCTGAAGTGTACATTTTGCAAAATAACGAATTATGTTTTCACTAGGCTAGTCTCCTGGACAATCTGATAATGAGTTTTGTATGCAACTATTCGTATTGTGCCTATAAACATCAGCACTCACAAAAAAATAGAAAAGGTTTTAATCCCTCCAGAACTTGGTTTCCAATAGCGGAGGTCTTCGAGAAGAAGCCATGTCAAAAATCTGAAGTCGAAATTATACACAAAATTTGAAAATTGATAACATCTTCTATATATATAAATTGCTTAGCCGGAAGTCCTTCTTCGCCTCTATTGTAAAGTTTGTCCGGTATGGACGCTGATCTGGGCAGGTGCTGGCCGCTGCGGATCGGCCTGCTGTGTGCTCAAAACCCACGAAATTGTTATAGCCGACATTTCCTTACCGAACGTTTAACCGTTTCTGAGATAAATAAATAAACAAAATGTCCACAAACTGCAATAGCCTCATTCCGCGCGCGGTTTCCATTCAACCCGTGTCAAGAACGTGCCGTTTCGTAATACCGCAAATTTTGTTTTATTTCCATTCAAAACACTTTTGCACTCTGGTCACCAATTTTACAAAATTTTGTGTTTAACTAATTAAATTTGATTAATTAAAAATCGAAGGGAGGTTTCAGCATGTTTTCCCATATAGACCAAAAAATTGATGATCTTTATACGAAGCCTTGGTAGCTGACTTAGTAAGACATTCGCCTATCGTGCCAAGCGACCCAAGTTCAAACCTCCGGCAGGCCATATCTTTTTTTTTTTTTTTTTACACTACCATATGGATATATATTTTTTTTAATTTAGGCTTTTTACTTTTAACTTATTTATTATTATTATTATTATTATTATTATTATTATTATTATTATTATTATTATTATTATTATTATTAAACTAATAATAATAATAATTATTATTATTATTATTATTATCATAATAATAATAATAATAATAATAATAATTATTATTATTATTATTATTATTATTATTATTATTATTATTATTATTATTATTATTATTATTATATCTTATATCGAATTTTATTTTAAAACCTTGGTGTTTTTTATGATTTCTATTTGTATTATTCTATATTCGATATTATTATTATTATTATTATTATTATTATTATTATTATTATTATTATTATTATTATTATTAAGACATTCGCCTACCGTGCAGGCGACCCAAGTTCAAATCTCTCGCGGGCCATATTTTTTTATGTTTTTTTTTTTACACTACAATATGGATATTTTTCTTTTAATTTAGGCTTTTTACTTTTAACTCATTTATTATTATTATTATTATTATTATTATTATTATTATTATTATTATTATTATTATTATTATTATTATTATTATTATATCTTATATCAAATTTTATTTTAAAACCTTGGTGTTTTTTATGATTTCTATTTGTATTATTCTATATTCAATATTATTATTATTATTATTATTATTATTATTATTATTATTATTATTATTATTATTATTATTATTATTATTATTATTATTACCAAGGATTGGGATGGGTTGTACGTGTAGGTAAAAGGGGGCTACGCGTAGGTTTAAAGGGGCATGGGTAGGCATAACGGGGATACGGGTATATATAAGGGGGTATGGTGATGGTCGATTCCTTTCATCCATACCTGCGAAACGATCAACGGGGAAGTATCAAGGAGGGTACAGGTAGGTTACAAGGGGGGGGTACGGAAGGTATCAAGGGGGAATAGGGAGGTATCAAGTGGGTTCGGGGAGGTATCATGGGGGGGGAACGGGGAGATATCAAGGGGGGGGGGTGTGGTGAGGTATCAAGGGGGATATGGGGAAGTATCATCGTCCAAATGAAACTCGCAGACAACAGTTGCCTCTCTGTCTACATTTTAAACAGCAACCTGTGTACCCTGGCTTGCCAGGGTACAAAAACCACTAGTTTAAAATAAGACTGTCGAATGCGTAGCATTCCCACTAAACAATCCTCGTGCCCAATATGAGAGGAACTTTTAATTGTATTATATAAAGGTCAACTACTGTTTGCACTGTGCATATACACATCAACCACATCCCCACCCCAACCCATCCCCCCACCCCACCTCCCTGTTTTTAATCTCTCCAGTAGTTGGTTTCCAAATTACAAACATGGCGGAGTTCTAATTATAATAAATAAATATTACTACTACTACTACTGCTGCTACTACTAGCCTACTACTACTACTACTACTACTACTACTACTACTACTACTACTACTACTACTACTCACCAGATGCACATCTATTCAGACTCCTTTAAGGAGTCTGACAGAGCCTAGGCCAGGAGAGGTTTTAACCAGTCATGGCAGCAACTGGCACACTCTGCTAGATACCTGTAGTAGTAGTAGTAGTAGTAGTAGTAGTAGTAGTAGTAGTAGTAGTAGTAGTAGTAGTAGTAGTAGTAGTAGTTACCAGAAGCATGCGTTATTAGTCGCCTCAACAGGCGATAAAGCATGCTCCCGTGCTTCAGAGCACTGCTTTCTATACGATTCAAGCTCTATAGGCACGGAAAAAGCGCAATTTCACTGCAGTGAACTCATGAAAATAGAAAAATGTAAGTTTCGTCTCCTCTAGGGGACGAATTAGGTCAAACTGTATTAGTTTCTAGGTCAACTGTCTTTTACGAACCGTTTGACAATGTTTTTGAACCGTTTATTGACGCCGGATAGTGTCCTCACTTGGTTTCATGCAATTTAAGAATCCAACAAGGCAATTGGGTTTTTGAGACGGAAAGAGCGGAATATTGTAGAGCAACATTCTGTATATATTTACAGTGAAATTGCGCTTTTTCCGTCACTATAGCGCTTGAAGCGTGTAGGAAGCAGTGCTATGAAGCTTTTGTGCCTGGGAAATATAAGACTCCTTTAAGGTATCTAGCAGAGTGTGCCAGTTGCTGCCATGACTGGTTAAGCCTCTCCTGGCCTAGGCTCTGTCAGACTTAGATGAGGATCGGGTGCACTACTAGTCTACTACTACTACTACTACTACTACTACTACTACTACTACTACTACTACTACTACTACTACTACTACTACTACTACTACTACGAATACTACTGCTACTACTACTATACAATACATTATATCCGGCCCAATCTAAACAAAAATAGCCAACTCTAGGCGCATAGCAACACTTTGGCAACATGAACACACACAGACACAGTTTCTTCGAGAAGAAGTAACGATGCAATGTTGAAGTATTACTTTCATTAGCGTTGATCGATGGGGTTGTTTTAAGCTCGGTGATGAAGGCAGACATCATTGATTCGTTTGTGCTAGTACAACCAATTGCGGCAATATTCTCAGAACTGTTCACACTGCAAATGTTCCGCATCGCGCCCATGCAGGTCCATTGGTGTGCCACCCCAAGGACTCGTTGGTTGAGTTCAACCTCCGTTGAAGTTCGGCAAAGTGTTTAATAGTAAGTGCATTGGACTGGATTTTTGTCTGTGTGTGTGTTTTTTTTCCTTTTGCAGGTAGTGTTTGTGTGTGTGTGTGTGTGTGTGTGTGTGCGTGAGAAAGAGAGAGAGAGAGAAAGAGAGAGAGAGAGAGAGAGAGAGAGAGAGAGAGAGAGAGAGAGAGAGAGAGAGAGACAAGATGAGTGTGCGCTTTTCCTTGCGTGTGTTTCGTTCTGCCTGTCTGTCTGTCTGTCTGTCTGTCTGTCTGTTTGTGTGTGTGTGTGTGTGTGTATGGGTGTGTGCGAGCAAGTGTGCGTGCGCTGGCGCCGGAGTGTTTTCATTTATTATATCCCTGTAATTGGTTGTTTTTGTAATCGACATTAAAAATAATCTCCAATACTAATAACAGGTTATAATTAAATGGCGCGCGCGCACTCATTGTCACAATTGATTACAAATTTGCAACAAAGCATCATAAGACAACGATGTTCGTTTTCTGATAATGAAAGGTACAGATCAAACCCAACCTCGGTATGAAAGTACTTGAAGAAACTGAACTCACAATCAATCATTCAAAAGATGCACACCTCTTCACATTATGAACCATTGGCATCATGACCACATGCTATACAAATTAATCTCTCTCTCCCTCACACCCACACCCACACACCCCCACACACATATATTTATATATAACATACGCGCGATCACCGTAAAGTTTGCTGCGTGTTGTGCGCGTTCGTGCATTTCAGTATGTTGATATAATTATTTCTTATTAGGTTTAGTTACGCATTGCGCGCATTAATTTGCTTCTAATTGTTGTTTCAAAACACACATTAAATGGAAACATTTTTGGCACCTCCTTGTATTATCTTCTTGTATTGATGAGTTACCAATTAAGTGGCGAATGTATTGTAACACTAATTTCTGGTAGTAATTATCATTAGTAATAATAGTTATCAGGGGAAAAAAATAGGAAGAATAAAGAAGCTGCCAGGTTTCCGTGAGCACAAAGTCTATTATTATACCCCAACCCCACCATCTCTCTCTCTCTCTCTCTCTCTCTCTCTCTCTCTCTCTCTCTCTCTCTCTCTCTCTCTCTCTCTCTCTCTCTCTCTCTCTCTCTCTTGTATCGCTGTTCCAAATTGGTCAGGAAGTGCAGTTCATGTATCACTTAAAACAAGATTGGACTAAGCTGTCAGACTCAGTCAGTACAGGGAGGTTTAACAATGAACTAGCAGTTATTACCCGTGCAAATACATTTTTGATGACCCAATTGCTGGGCCTGATGTTTTATGCCCGTTTCAAAAATTTTCCTGGAAGTGACCTTTTTTGTGCATTCTGCAGCATTTTGTCATTTTATGTTTGTTTTTAATCTGAAGAAGAGCAAAGCACGAAAATTCATTTGTCTTGTATTGTTGTATAATTAAAAGTATCTATTATTTCTTTGTTGTGTTGCTGATTTTATGCCCGTTATAGGTTATCTTTGGGTGTCAAAGCTGTCAGCCACTGAGTGAAGTCAAATTTATGTGAGACTATAATGTTCCATTGTAGCCTACATAGTGTATAGTTTATGTTGTGGTGTTGGTACAATAACTACATGTAGGAAATAATCAATTGCCTGAAAGTGGAAGAAATTGTAAACACAACAGGAACTGCTAAGTATTTTGAAAGTAAAATACAGTTATAAGTTTACCTTTAATCTATGTCTCTTTTTAGGGATTCACCACTGACAGTGCACTTCAGCCTTCCACTTCCAGAATCATAAACACAACTAAGATATATATCAAAGATACTTTTAATTAACATTAGCTCGAAAATTAATTCACATTGTATAAAAGTATCTTTGATATAATAATCTTTGTTGCGTTTATGATTCTGGAAGTGGAAGGCTGAAGTGCACTGTCAGTGGTGAATACCTAAAAAGAGAAATAAATAAAAGATAAACTTATCATTGTAATAAAACACAATAACCATTTATTTGAGAAGAACAGCATTACTGATTTATTGCACATGCATGTGATTAAAACAATAAGGCAATGCTATCACTGCATGCACAGAATTTTTTTAAAAATTATAATACATACCAATGAAATACCAAATTGAGGGGGTACCTATAAAGGTCGAAAAGACAACTAAAGACAACTAAAGACAGCTAAAGACAACTAAAGACAACTAAAGACAGCTAAAGACAACTAAGGAGAACTAAAGACCGGTACCTATAAAGGGCGAAAAGACAACTAAAGACAACTAAAGACGGCTAAAGACAACTAAAGACGGCTAAAGACACTTATGTATAGACAACTAAAGACAACTTAGGTACCCCTAAAGACAACTAAAGACAACTGAAGACGGCTAAAGACACCAGGGGTAGAAATTTTAGAGAGTATACAAGGCTACAAACAACTTAAAGAGCCCAAAAACACCTGCCATCTTTGAAAGACATTGGCTGTGGCAGAAATTTGTTGCCGCGTAGAAAGTACAACGGATTAAAAAAATAACAATAATATTTTTCAAGTATATTATATAAGATAATTGATTTAGATACAAAGTGAAAGCTGTTCTGGGTGATTGTGTAGTCGGATTTAATGAAAATGCAATGCCCGATTCGAAACTGAGGCTATTGTTGTTTATAGAGTTAGGGTTAGGGTTAGTTGTCTTTAGTTGTCTATACATAGGTGTCTTTAGCCGTCTTTAGTTGTCTTTAGCCGTTAGCCGTCTTTAGTTGTCTTTAGCCGTCTTTAGTTGTCTTTAGCCGTCTTTAGTTGTCTTTTCGACCTTTATAGGTACCGAATTGAGGCAATCATAAAAAATAATGCACCAAGCCATGTAAATATGGACCTTTAGTCCCTACAGATATTTATTTTGGAACAATTCAGTTTTAATTTATATTCTAAATATTTATTTTTAATGTAAAGTTTGCTGTTAATTTATTTTTTTTTCTGATGAATCGAATGACAATTAATTATGGTATGAAATTTACAATAAAACTATAATGTTATTTTCTAAATGCTTTTTTTTTAACAGACCTACCTATACCTAAATGTTAAAAAATGCATAAGATGTTAAGTGTTCTAAGAAGTACATGCATCATGGATAAAGGAAAAAAATATGAAGCAGTTATTATTACCCGTGCTATGATATTATTTTTATTTATATATATATTTATATATTTTTTTGCATATGACTTGTTTTTCATTTGCCTCTCATCTTTTTCTGTATTATCTATACCTCCATCTCTCTTTTATCTCTCTCCCTCTGTATTATTAAATTTAGAAAAGAAAAAGTATCCCCCAGCGAGATTCGAACCTGGGTCTCCTTAGTAAAAGTCAAACACGTTATCCATTGATCCAAGGGCTGCTATAATTCTTCAGACTTATTTTAGATCCTTTATCCTACATGTTGAACCCTCTGTTTTATTAGTGTTATAAACTTCAAACTGCATTATACAACAATATAACGAACGCCGATCGATTAAAAGCGATTTGGAATAAAATACTAAAGACAAAACGAAATCCTTGGTATAAATGGTATCCGGAAATGACGGCAGGGCGAAAGACAAAAATGATTGGTTGGTCTATTCTAAAAATACCGTCTCACACATGTGTTTTGCAGTGTTTTTCGAGGCAGTAAAATGCAAACTAAAGCCGTTTTACGATCGAAAATAATGTTAAGTTTCGTTGTATCGGCAGCGCGTGATCGAGCGGCGAATGATAAAACTCGCGTGGAAGCAATTATACGGATAGTTCAGCTGTAATCTGCACAAATTCGAGCAAAGTGAAGCTCGAACCGGGCTTCACAACAAAGCCTCTGGTTGGCTAAAACGGCCCCTCGTGATCTAAAACGGCTTGTCGATTAATATATAGATAACGCCTTGTCAGTTTGTGGATCCGACCATTGGTACCTTGAGCAAAAACAATAGATAGCCTACGTTTTCAGTCATGTCATGTCTAGTGTTTATGACGATGATTTTCGACATTCACTTATACTCATGCACCTACGCAATCACACACACATACACACATAAACATAAACAATACTATTTACATTCAAACAGGGTTACTGTCTAAAGTCAACACTTATGATAAGGAACAGATTTATTTATCATTCTTATATAGCACTTTTCCAGCTCAAGAGCAGCTCAAGGCGCTGGCCGAAACAGGATAGATCCGTCGACCATTGAATGTTACACCGCTGTACTTGTACATGTTCACAATAGGAGGAACGGGTATGGTTAAGCATCAGTGCTTTGTCTTTTGAGTTCCTGTGGTTGTTGAGCTTCTACAACAAGTGTCCATGGATACAGAGTTCGAAGAACGCGTGGAAAATAAAACATTGTAGACCCTAATAATGTTACAGCTGGAAAAGGGCTATATAAAAATAAATAAATAAGTAAATAAACAGTTCATGCATAAATTCTGAGAAAAAAATCTTTAAATCTTATTATATTTCATTGCGCTATTATTAAAGAAATTAAATATTCGGACCTCATTGATTAGCAAAAGCAACGGAACACTAAGATGATTTACACTTAAAATAATTACAGACAATACTGAATGAAGAATTAGACCACTACCGTTTACCTGATTTGATTGACGATATCATAAATGGTAGTCTAGTCCCATTTGTAAGGTAATGTAGATATACGTTAAAATAGCCATTGTTATGTAATTTTAATGATGTTATAATCTTAGATTTGTAGAAAAGGGATATGAATGACATTAGGATGGAGCGCTTCTTTTTACCTCATCCTCAATATAATTCTTTCTTCTCTTACTCCAATCCACTATTTAAATTGATTAATTGATTGATTGTTTTGGTCAAACACATTAACGTGAAATGTGGTAACATAAAACATGGTCACACACAACTACAATAAGCGCAATTCGTATAATGGAAAAAAAATGTGAAATAATGGTCAAAAGAAATGGTGAAGAAAATGGTCACAAAAACAATAATGAATGTGGTAAATAAACAATGGTCACACACAAAATGAAATGTCGTAACATAAAAAAACATGGGACACACAATAAGAAAGTGATAATAAAAAATTTGGTAAAAAAAATGGTAACAAAAAAATTGTGAAATGTGGTAATATAATGGTCAAACACAACTAATGAAATGTGGTAACATAATGGTCACACACACTATAATGTGGTAACATATGATCACACAAACATAAGTGTGATAAAACAATGGTCACAACTAAATGTGGTAACATAAAACAATGGTCAAACAACTAACGTGAAATGAGTATGATACGATACGAAAATTTAATATAAAACAAAGAATTCTTAGATGCAGTCACGTAGAAAAATGAGTGAATAGGATAAAAAAATGGTATAAATAAACAAAGGAATGTAAATAAGAGTCCACATACTAATAAAACATATGGGAATAAAACAAGATAAAAGTTACTAAAATTAAATTTAAAAAAAAAAAAATAAAAAAAAAATTTAAAAAGAAAAAAAAATATCAAATTAAAAATGTTTTCAAATAAAGATATGAATTTGAAAATTTAGTGGAAGCTGTGATGTAACAGCAAATAGTGTGAAAATGTAGGGCTTAGCGTGAAGAAGAGAGAAGAATAAAAAATAGAGAAATATGATGTAATAATAAAAAGAATTAAATGTTAAATAGCATATTATAGAATTGTTGTTTTTGATATTTATAAATATTTAGCTAAGTGGGAGAGATATGTTATATTGGGCAGAAGAAAAAAGAATTGTTGTTATAAATTATCAGAGATTGATTAAAATAGAGTTGAAAGTGAGAATATTTTTAGAAATGTATGTTTTTGTAAAAGAATTTGATGTATTGTTTTGATATTGGGAGTAGTGATTTGAGTAGAGTAAGAACTTTAAGATTAGGAAAAATTGCAGTGTTTATGTTATATTTGAATTGCGATGTAGAGAGTAAAGACGATTTCGAGTGTGTCTAGTAGATAAGAAATAGTTTTTGATATGTGTATTTTATTGTATTTGTAATTGTTTGTTGTGAATATGTGTTTGATTATTGTTTGATTATGTTTGAGCTTTGATGTTTCTAGAAGATTTGTGAATATGTAACAGAATGAGACATATGGAGAAGACACTTTTGAGAGAAATGTAAGAATGTAGAGAGCTATTACATTTGTGGGTGAACGTGACTGTGAACAAGGAATCGTGACCACGAAAAAGCTTCAAGAGCGACGACTTTTAGCTAAGTCAATAAAAACTGAGTCATACCCTCGAGAAACTAGAACCTTTGAAACTTACGAAAGTGAAAAACCGCAGGTAGCAAATGACGAAAGAAACCTGTTAAAACATTTTCCCAGCACTTGGAACTATATTACTTATTAATTTACCGATTAATGCCGAAATGTTAAAGTTTGTGTTGAATATATAAAAAGTGAAATTACATACATACGACTGGTGTCATTCTATTTGTATTGTTGTGTAGTTATTAGTTTTCTTCTCTTGAGACATAATAATCTAGTCTTTTGATTAGTCATCACCGGTTCTCAAGTTGAGCCAAATGATACTAAAATTCCCGAGAACAAATATAAATTTTATGTGACCAAAGTACCGTGATCTGTCTCTCACACCACTTTAGGACTTCTGGTAAAAGAACGATCGATAGTGGTAGCGCATCGCACATCTATCAATAAGTCTTACCCCCTAGTAAGATAAACGTATCTTCCCCAGAATATCATCACATATGGGGGCTCGTCCGGGATAATAAAATTTTGTATCTATATCTTGAGTAACTAAAGATAATATCGAATAGTTAACATTATCTCACTTAGGATTCGTAACAGTGGTCTAGTACAAAATCCGAGAGTTGACTCAGTTACATTGGGAAAACCTTTTTTCTTGATTTTTGAATTGCATGATTGAATTGATTGTTGTATGCACATGTATGTATTGATTGATGTAAGATAATTGTGTCTTATGCATTGATTGAAAATTGTTGTGGATTGCTGGTAACATCTCACATAGGGATATTGATTGTACTTGTGTTAATCTAGATTGACTAGGAGTATTTAGGTTATCTTGCTTTTGGACTCTGGAAATCTAGAAATCTATCATGGCCGACTTCATCAAGGTCCGGAGAGAATTGAGAGAAGAGGGGATAGCACTAGGTCTGGCAGGGCAAGATTTAATCACGTATGTAACCTCAGAATGGGATAAATTGGAAAAATCCAGAGCAGAGGAAAGAATCTGTGCAGAAAAAGCTAGAGCTGAGGAAAGAATCTGTGCAGAAAAAGCTAGAGCTGAGGAAAGAATCTGTGCAGAAAACGTTAGAGCTGAGGAAAGAATCTGTGCAGAAAAAGCTAGGGCTGAGGAAAGAGACCATGCAGAAAAGTTAAAAAACATGGAACTAGATATGACGGAACGACTAAAAAAGTTGGACGTTGAAGCCAGGGAAAAAGAAAGGGACCAGTTGATAGCAGCTCGGGCAACTGACCCGAATATTAGCCTACTGTCAAACTCATCTGACAACCCTCCCCAACCTCCGTCCATCACTCCAGGCATGAATTTTTTTCTAAGTCCATTTGACGAGAAAGTTGATAGGATAGATGCATATCTTGATCGGTTTGAGCGCTTAGCACAGGAATTCGAACTTGACTATAACAAATGGAACATAAAATTAGCTCAAGGATTGAGAGGTACAGCCTATGACGTGTACGTGAAATTGCCCACAGGACAAAGTAACGATTACGCAGCTCTCAAGAAAGCACTCTTGATTTGGTTCGAGTTGACCTCCGAAACCTACCGGAAAAAATTGCGCAACTCGCGAAGAGAAAAGGGTGAAACTCACAGTCAGTTTGTAGACCAATTGGAAACGTACTTGCGTAAATGGTTAGCCTTATCCAACCTAGAAGAATCATTCGAAGATCTTGCTGAACTAATCCTTAGCGAACAGTTACGCGATGCAATGACGCCAGAAACTAGGATGTTCACCGCGGAACAAGGTGCCGAGAACTTAGCTGATCTAATCAAACTAGCGGACCGTTACACCACCGCGCATGAAAACGAAGCTAAACGCAAGGTAACAGATAAACCCAGCAGAGATGGAAACAACCAGAAACTCCACCCACAACAAACACAGCAGTCTAATCAGAATCAGCAGAATTCGGATAACAAGAAAACCCAAAACTCGGTAAAACCGCCCGGTCAAGGTCAAAACCCCCGGAAATATTGTTCTAACTGCAAAAGAACTAACCATAACACCGTTGATTGCCGTAGAACAGCGAATCAAACGCACACAGTGGCTGTAAGTCAAACTAGTACCGTTGAGCCGGAGACTTCAGATGAGTCCCGACCCCCAGTCAGTGAAACAGTTGAAGTGAACGGAAAAACCGCGTCATGTCTATACGACACCGGGTTATCGTACGATGCAATCGTCAGTCGAACTCTTGTAGCGGCTGAGGACATCACCGACGAGACCGTCACTTTGCAAGGCCCTGATCGATCCATACCCGCCTCCACCTTACCAATCGCGATAGTCCATGTAGACTCCCGATATGTGTCAGGAAAAGTAAAAGCGGCAGTAATGGATGCACCTTTGTATGACATCATACTAGGGTGTAAATATGTGTATTTAGGGACGCCAATTGCGCCTCAAGTGGTTGCATCAGTCCAAACTAGAGCACAGATAAGACAGGACGCTGCAGATAATCTCCCTGCTAATCCGGCACCAGCCGAGATGAGGGCAGATCAACTAGCTGACCCCACACTAGCTAAATGCTACAAAAAACTCCCTCAGGCGCATAACCCACCTAAGAAAGGAGAGTCCTTTGAGAAAAACGGACTACTGTACAGACAGACAGACCACGACCACTCTCAATTAGTTGTCCCTGCCAAAAATAGACCACAGGTACTAGAGGTAGGACACGCCATTGCATTTAGCGGGCACATGGGCGTGAGTGCAACAATTCAGAGAATTACCGCTCACTATCATTGGCCGGGAATAACAGGAGACATTACGCGCTTTGTCCGCTCCTGTCCCCAGTGCCAGAAGGTAGCATCAAAGAGATGGACCGTCCCAGTAACGCTAGGCGAAATGCCCGTCACCGGTACCCCATTCCACAGAGTAGCAGTAGACATCGTAGGCCCACTGCCGCTCACAAAAAAGCGCAATCGGTATATCCTAACCTTAGTGGATACTTGCACCATGTGGTGTGAAGCAACACCCCTTCCTACTATCGATACCAAACGAGTAGCAGAAGCGCTGGTCACTATGTTCACAAGAGTTGGATTTCCCGACCAAATCCTAACAGATAACGGATCGCAGTTTACGGGAAAGATGATGCAAGAAGTATTCTCTCTCATTCAGACGAAACACGTTCGTTCATCTCCCTACCACCCTCAGAGTAACGGTCAAGTCGAACGGTTTAACGGTACGCTAATTTCCATCCTGCGCAAACTCGTAAACGAAAAGCCAGAGACTTGGGACACCTACGTAGCCGCCGCGCTGTTCGCGTATCGTGAGGTTCCGCACGCGTCTACGGGATTTCCCCCGGCAACCTTGTTATTTGGTCGTCCGATAGCCGGTCCGCTTGAAGCACTGAAGCGAGGATGGACAGATTCTCAGGTAGACGAAGAGGTTAAAACGGCTACCCAATACGTAACGGAATTACGTGGCCGCCTCCACTCTACCTGGCAACTCGCAACGTCTGCCATCAAACAAGCTCGCGCGCGACAGGCTCGGCACTACAACAAAAACACCAAAGAGCGAGAATTAGCTGAAGGAGACAAAGTCCTACTCCTACTCCCCAGCGGGTCCAACAAACTAGAAATTGCATGGCAAGGCCCGTACGTAGTCACGCAAAAAGTGTCGCGAACAAACTACCGGATCAAGGTAAAGGGAAAAGAGAGAATGTACCACATCAACTTGCTCAAACGGTACCTAGACCGCGATGACGCAACATCCACAGATCATTTAATGGCTTTGTCAATAGCAGAAGAAGTCGAAGCAACAGAGGACTTAGCTATCGAGTATCCGCTGAAAAGTAGCGAGACCTACAGAGACGTAGCTCTCAACCCAAAACTATCGACAGACAGACAAAGACAAATAATGGAGATAGTTGCACAACACCAAGCAGTGTTGACGGACATACCTGGACAGACACCGTTAGTTGAAGTGACAATGACCTTGACTGACACTACCCCTGTCCGAGTAAAACCGTATCCTATCCCTCTTGCCAAACAAACCGCTGTCAAGCAGGAGATAGCCACCCTATTAGAGGCAGGAATAATTTCCCCCTCAACCTCCCCATACAGCGCTGGAATAGTTCTATTACGCAAACCGAGCGGAGAGCACCGCCTATGCATCGATTACCGCCGACTCAATGCCGTGGCGGAATTCCAAGCCGAACCGCTACCAGACACAGCACAACTGTTCGCGAAATTGCATAACGCAAAATACTTCTCGCGAATAGACCTAAGCAAAGGGTACTATCAGATACCGGTGCCAGAGCACCTAAGACCGTATCTAGCCTTCAGTACAGCTGATGGCCACTATGAGTTCAATGTCTTACCGTTTGGACTGAACAACGCACCAAGCATTTTCTCACGCATGATGAAACAGCTTCTCGCGCCCATTCAAGAAGAAGAACTCCATCACTTTATGGATGATATCTTAATCGCGACCCACACCTGGGATGACCACTTAAGACTTCTCTCTACCGTTCTTCAGCGACTTAGGGAAACCGGACTAACAGCCCGACCGACAAAGTGCTTGCTAGGGTACGAAGAGATAGAATTTCTCGGTCACACACTCAGACACGGCAGTCTTCTTCCGGAAGACAAGAACATCGCGAAAATGAACAAGGCACCGCGCCCGATAAACAAAAAAGATGTGCAATCGTTTCTAGGCCTATGTGGCTACTACCAGAAATTCGTTGCCAACTTCAACTCCATCGCCGCGCCATTGTCTGATCTAACCAAGAAGAAAGCGCCCGAGAAAGTAGAATGGAATGCCGAGTGCGAAGATGCGTTCCAAACCCTGAAAGCCAGACTCACCTCACAACCCATCCTGAAGTTGCCCGATGCAACCCAACCATTCGTGTTACGCACAGACGCGAGTAATCAAGGTTTAGGAGCAACCCTACTACAATCTGACCCCAATGACCCTACACTCCTCCTGCCAGTCGCGTATGCCAGCCGGAAATTAAACCAAGCTGAACACAATTACGCAACAGTAGAAAAAAGAATGTTTGGCATTGGTCTGGGCCATCCAGAAATTCCAGATGTATTTGTATGGCGCTCATTTCAAGGTGCAGTGCGATCACCAACCCTTAACCTTCCTTGCGTCATCGCAGAAACTCAACGCCAGACTCATGCGTTGGTCACTCTTGCTACAGCCCTACTCATTTCATGTAGAATACATACCCGGAAAGAGTAACCATGGAGCTGACTACCTCAGCAGATACCCCGTGCCCACTGTAGACAAACCTAACCTTGCTTCCAACCCCTCACAGTTGCGGGTGGATGCACCCAGCTTTGTACCCCAGTGACCTCCTCCCCAGTACTCTATGTAAATAATGCATGTACATATTTGCGCCACCATTTCAGTACCAATTCTTACCTACGTGTAAGAATAGTTTTTGGGGGGCCTATGTAACAGCATAAATAGTGACGACAAACATGTAGGAAATTAGCTTAGCGAAACAGAGATACCAGCGAAACGAAACTGGACATTAATACAACAGTTAGCTAACAAGCAGCACACACATGGCAAATTAACTTCCTTGAAACAGGCACACCGCCGATAGCTACCGATACCATCAACAGACTTAGCGACCAAGAATGTTAAATAGCATACTTTAGTCAAAAACTAACCATAGCGTTGTCTTCGATTAAATAACTTACTGCACCATGAGACACTAAGTAGCTCACTCCAGCCACAAGTTACCAAGATGATGTCACCCGTATTGGGCAGACACCGCTTATCGTTATTGCATCTGTTCTTCACTCTATCCCTGATACTCCACTTGAAAAGTGATTATGTGTGCCCAGTGACAAGAGAGAAGGGGAGGAACTATTCAAATTAGAACCATAATTCTGTAGATGCGAGATTAACGAAAACGAGAGCTAAAAACGATTGGTCAGAAGACTATTGGGAACTTTTGCATACCTTTGGGGACCAAATCTCAACTGATCAGTCGCAAAAGAACTGTTAAGCTGTGAGGGTCGACCAAAGGAACAAACTGCAGTGTTCGTCTATCTCCATCTCATCAAGAGAGTGCTAGAGACGTAAAAGACGATTTCACGAGTCCCAGAGTCTACAAGTAAGATAACACTAATAGTTTTGATATGTGTATGTTTATTGTATATTGATTGCCATGTATAAATAATATGTTCTTGATATATATAGTTGCAGAAACAGATTATTGTTTCTGAGACAGTATGCATGTGGTTTGATGTATTCTAGCCTTAAGATTCGAATTGAATTGTGCATATGGGAACCCTGCAGGTGTCTGATGCTATAGACACTTTGCAGAGGAGACCGCACACTTATAGCTAACGAGAATACTGTAGCCAGAGCTCCGACTTTTACAGGTCGGGCCTGGGATCATCACGTTTGTGGAGACGAACGCCTGACCGTCGCTCCCGTGGAACCAAGGAGAACTACCACGATTCTACCTGACCACGTCCAAACCCCACAGCTTCAAGAGCGACCCGACTTACCTTAGCTAAGTCACCCACCAAAACTGAGTCATACCCTCGAGAAACTAGAACCTTTGAAACTTACGAACAGTGAAAATCGTAACCGCAGGTAGCAAATGACGAAAGAAACCTGTTAAAACATTTTCCCAGCACTTGGAACTATATTACTTATTAATTTACCGATTAATGCCGAAATGTTAAAGTTTGTGTTGAATATATAAAAAGTGAAATTACATACATACGACTGGTGTCATTCTATTTGTATTGTTGTGTAGTTATTAGTTTTCTTCTCTTGAGACATAATAATCTAGTCTTTTGATTAGTCATCACCGGTTCTCAAGTTGAGCCAAATGATACTAAAATTCCCGAGAACAAATATAAATTTTATGTGACCAAAGTACCGTGATCTGTCTCTCACACCACTTTAGGACTTCTGGTAAAAGAACGATCGATAGTGGTAGCGCATCGCCCATCTATCAATAAGTCTTACCCCCTAGTAAGATAAACGTATCTTCCCCAGAATATCATCACAGGCACAGAAGCAATGTCTCAATGTTCTTGTCAAGTAGCTTAGAGAGCTAAACAGTCTCTTTCACAATAAGCGGATGATTCTTCTAACTAAATGAATATGTTTTTAGGTGTGGTGCAGTGTGAGTCTGTGTGTGCATGACTTAGGTATGAAAACCTCCTGTAATAGTGTTGCCTCGATACATAGGCAAAACCTGCAGCAGTGGCAGAGATCACCACAACACTACTCTGCTGTAGAGGCAAAGGCACCCCCCAGGCTGGCTAGAACCCAATCAGCGTCAACAACAGCAACATAAGTAAGCATAAGCCTACCCCCTGTCTTCTACGTTACGCACGGACTTTACGAAACTGCACTTTCATACGCAAAAAGTAAATCGGTCACGCTAATCTATGTACACTATATACGGAGAAGTGTAACTTCGTAAAAAGTATAATTCTCTCTGCTATCTGAAAACTCGTGTCGTTACACAAGTGGGGCGCCGCGGGCGGCTGGGGTTAGATCCTGTATCGGCCAACGCCGTGTGCAGCTCTGGAGCTGCAACATTTTAGTTAGTTATTCATTGCTTACAGGGTCCAGCGGACTACAAAGAGCCGAATCAGGACCACAAAATCAGGACCACACCTTGGTTAAAAGAGGACACATACCTTATCCGTATAAAAGCTCTGCTGAAACAACCCTAGTGGTTCAATCAGAGTCTCCTCTCTGAAAATCCTTATCGGGAAGAGAGGGGACTATAAACTGATATAACATAACCCTAGTGGTAACACTGAAGGCACTCCACCAGCTGGTCGCTTTACAAACAAGGCCTCCCAATCTAAAATTTTAAAAATAAAAATTTGAATTTATATTCCCACTTCTGTAATAGCAATAGCAATCTTTTCAGATCGCCATTCTTTGTGTTCGATTAAAGAAAAAGCGCGTGACAGTATCCCCTATTATTATTATTATTATTATTATTATTATTATTATTATTATTATTATTATTATTATTATTATTATTATTATTATTATTAGTTCAAATTTCCATTGATATACCACATTACACTCACACCCAGCTTCTCCGTTGGAATGTGACTTTTTCAATCTAGATTTGACAAAACTGTGACACTACTCATCCAAGACGCAGTGTTGATAACTTCAAACATCAACTAGCTTTGTGTATATCTCATATTCTCACACAGTCTGTACCGTTGATCATCTTTGGATGCTAGCTCCACCCTTAACTATGCATGATGTAGGACGGTTATGAGCACCAACATCGGCATCGTTACTGGTGCAGCTGGCGGAAAAGCGTAGCAAACATCTTGTTAACGACGAAACCTAGTATTTTTTTACGCAAATTATGATGGGCGGGAATGGTTGAAGTGATAGGTTGGAGGGGAGGGTGGAAACAAAAAAGAAACAAAGAAAAGTGCTGGACTCTAACGGGTGCAGAGTTCCATCGCGTGCTCTATCACACACACACACACACACACATACACCCCCCCCCCCACACACACACACACAAGCATACACGTACCCTGTATTTCAGACAATAAAGAAGAAGGACAAGCAGGGAGAATTTAGAGGAGAATGAGGAAGAGGGGGATTATGAAGATAGCTTACTATTCCTGGATTTTAAAAATACTGAAGGTCATGTCCAAGGCTGGTGATTGAGGAGTTAGACAATGTACATAAGAAATGAATGCAACCTGGTTTTGCCTTCAGATGCTTTTGAGCTCGAAGAGCGCTATATAAGAAGGATAACATAAAATGCAATAAAATTAAAAAGGTGACATCATCATTATTATATTACTCGATTTGCATAAGTTTGATTGTATATTGGAGGCATAGGTAAAGTCTAAGTAAATACCAAAGTTGAATCAAATCCCTCCAGTAGTTTGGGAGAAAAGAGGATGAGAAAAAACAACAACAAATTATGACGTCACCACTGTTACTTACCAATAGCCGATTCAGCACCGATGCTTGAATCTTGAGAAGTGTAACTCAGATTCGTTTATCCACGCAGCCTGTTCACTCAGCAACAAGGCAGGAGTGGTCGTATAAAGTTTTTCAACTTTATTCAGCCATCAACCATTCTTTAACCATCAACAACTGCATACAAGATCGCTTTCCGAAAACCACAACAAAGATCTTCATCAATCATCATCACAAGCAGAGAGTGCATTACTTATATAGCCTCTCTGCAATCAGAACAAGTTCGAACATTCCAGCATGATGCAATAACACCCAATCAAAATAATACTCGTCACCGGAACTATGCACTGCCTTACGTCATATAATGTTTAGATTCGACTAGATGTTGTTTGTTTTGTTTGATTTTAATGTCTTTTTCACCGAAATGATAAGGAAAAAAAAGTAAAGAAAAACAAAGGAATTGTAATTAAGCATAAGTTATAATAGATACTGACCAATTGGAGAACCAATGAACGCTTTCTCTAGACTAATGCATACAACAAAACTAATATTGTCCAAAGCTGTCTAAGGCTAGGTAGACTATCACGCCATTGATTGCATTGAAATAAAACATGTTTCAAAGAAAACATTTCATTACATACACATTTGATATTTTTACAATATTTAGTTCTTATAGCATTTATATATATATTCTATAAGACCTCGTCACTACAGACCTGGGGATTCCATTATGTTGCTCAAATAGGAGATTAAAATGACATTTCTTTTTAACTTCCTTTTCAGTTATAACTTGCATCTCTTTAACTGACAATGATATATTTAACTTTACTACCCTATTGTTTTCGGCACCATGTTTTGCAGCTTGATCAGCCTAGTCATTAAAGAGAAAAACACAATGAGAAGGAACCCAACAAAAGTTAACATGTATTCCATGAATTAAAATACTATGAATCAAGTACTTAATTTCAAAAATTATTTCCTTTCTATCTTTACTGTTAAACCGTAAGGTTTAGAAGCTTCGATAGATAATAAGCAAGTAATTCCAGAAAATTCTCAACAATATCGACCGACGAAAATTATTAATATTAAGCCTATACATAGCTTCTTCTAGCAACAGTGCAAAATCAAACCAAAGGTAAATACACGCTATCATTGCATACTTAGCAAAACAAAATGATCGGATCTATCGTGCGTGTCTCAATCGTAACAACTACGTTGACGTCACCCGCTGGCGTCAATCAATATATCTTAGTTTCGTTTAAGGTTGAAGGCATTAGTACATTCTACAGATAGCGCAGTGGTTGGAGCACTCGCTACTGTGTCGCAAGTTAAGCATCGTCCAGTGCGGTTAGCACTTGGTTGGGTGACCGCAAAACGTGAAGCGACAAATAACAACGCCCTTAGTTGACTCAACTGTGACTGAGTACTGTACCTACTTTCTTAAGGGTGCGGAGGGTAAAGCAGCGAGGGAGAGAGATGGGCATCACCCTCATTACGCTGGCCCAAGATAAGTGTGATCTCCAACATCACGCTTCCCTACGGCCACAAGGTTATGGGACTACCATTACCTTTACCTTTTTTTTACAAATGACGTCACGATGATTACGCCTCTTGATTTGTTGAAAATTCGGTGTTCACTTGGAGGCACAGTTGAAGTCTAAGTACGTAACACACTTGAACCAAATCCCTCCAGTAGTTGGGGAGAAAATAGGATTAGAAAAAAAAGAACGCAAAAGATTAGAAGGCCACCACGATGCATAGGTCAACCTTTTTGTCATTTGGTAGAGTTCACTATTTCAAAACTAAATACCACGTTTCAAAAAAATCCCTCTATTAGTTTCAGAGAAAAGAGCGCAAATGTCACCTCCAGACGGACGGACGGACACTGGACAGAAGCCAGACGGAGGGACAAAACCAAAACCAATAGCCACTGAGCTGAGCTTAAAGTTCGGGAAATCAAGAAAACACTTAACTCACTTGTTCTCAGTAACTAGAGAAACACTGAAGATGGCTGTGCACTGTCATTACTTCTTTGGCAAAGGATGACGAAACTCTCAAACACAAACGTAAGCTTACTTCATCTGGTACTCCCATGTAGTTGGCCAATTTTCTGACTAATGGTTTTAGGAAATCCATTGTAAGCTAAAAAAAAAAAAAAAAAAAAAAAGGGGGGGGGGGAAACAAGAACAACAAAAAAATAACAAACAAACAAAAAACTCATTTTCCTTTATTTTTTAAAATGTTCATCATAACAGGTTGTCACGAATAAAGGGGGTTGGGGGGATGAGGATTAGCAATTATTCCCCCGCGCTGTGTTGCCTCCCTTGTCTAGGCCAACTCGCGGCGACATTCAGGGAAATAATGCTGGGAATACTAAGGAATGATAGACAGTCAAAAGGCCAGACGAGAAGAATACAAGCTAAACTAGTAGAGAATTTGAAACAAGGGGAAGTCAGATGTTATAATATAATACTAGTCAATTTATTAAATAGAAGTAGGTCGGCCGTATTAGGTAAGCTTAAGGCTGAGTCACTGGTAATAGTCTATAAGCGTCCAGAGTATCTTGGAGCTATTCTGGGTTGGCGGTCTGGGGGATACTAGGGCGATTGAGGACTGATGTCATCACAAGGCAGGGGGGTATCTGGATTCTTGCGCGTGGCTAGCCAGATTGTCTCAGAATTGTGGTGTGCGCTTGGTGCGCACTTAGCTGTAATAGTGTAGGGGCGGAGGTTGCCTCTCGGTTCTGGATGGCGATGGTGCAATGTTTCAGGCGTTTAGCGTCAGATGGCCAATGCAGGTCACTGGGTCGACTTCTTGAGTAACAGGGGGGTTGGTGCATGCGGCCTTTGTGGCTGACCGTTAGCAGAGTTTCGTTTCCTACGCTTCACAGTGACGACCGGGTTGTCTGGGTCGCACGCAGCGGGTCTTGAGTCTCGTAGCAGCCGATATAAGAGCCCGTTCTTGACCAAGAACGGGTAGAACACAAGAATATTGCCGAGGCTCAGGGGTCGCAACGTGGTGCGGCGTGTCCTCGGCAGGCAGTTGTGCTTACGGGGGCTGACGGCTGAAGACTGACAGTGTGGTTTGACCAGGCTGTGGCTTCAAGGGCAATTCCCGAGGGGCGGGGCTTAGTTGGCTTGGCCAGCGGGCGAGGAAGTGGAGACGGGACGCAGGCAGCGCCAGAGGTAATTCGTCCGCTCGTGACACAGGTAAGGTGTCATGTTTTATCGCTCTTTGCGATAACTATGTTGTGACGTCTGACGCCATTTCTTGCGTGCCAAGTTCCAAAAGGCACGTGGACTCTCGTAAGTTCAGCGAGAATATACAATCATGATCGGACGTCACTACGAACCTATTTCACAAACCTATGTACATATTTTAAGTTTAAATTATGGAAATGTGGACAAGTGAGACTGCTTGACTTGTTTAAAATTAACATGTCATTAGTCTTATTCTTTTCCTTGCTTTCTGCATGACTGTTAATCTTCTTCTTCTTCTTCTTCTTCTTCTTCTTTAAGCAAAATACAGATCGCCATGCGGCGTCGTATGAGTAAAAATGTTATGAAAAAAAAACATTCTACGTATATAATGCATTCTATATACATAGGGTCTATTCTTTAAAATAGACTTGAATCAAAGAACATAATCAACAAACCCCGAAAGATCGCCAACGACCCAACTCACCCCCTCCACAGCGAGTTCTGCCTCCTACCATCAGGACGGAGGTACCGCGCTGCCAAGTGCAGGACTGAGAGGATGAAGCGGACCTTCGTGCCCTCTGCTATCACTGTACTCAATAGTAAACATGGCTGAAAATCACCCCCCTACCATACCACCCCCACCCCACACACACACACTGCGACCTTAGCTGCACTCCACTAGCAACCCCCAACCCGAAACGCACTCACTTCCCCAACCACCCCTCCCTTTCTGCACAAAAGCCCTATACCCCCCATCACCACCTAATTCTCCCTCTCACTTTCCGCCCTTCACTACTACGTTACCCCCCTCTCCAACCTTCTTTGCTTGCCGGGCCTCCCAAGTATCGTAATGAAGCGTTGTGTAATCACCCCAGGCCAGCTACGCTTTATCGCCCCCCCCCCCCCCCCTTTTTTTTTTACTGCTGAATAAGCAGCCTCGTAGTAGTTGTTTGTAGATTATAGTCACACGACACTTTCGCATATAGGTGACTACTGGACCGATTTATACTGACACCAGCGGGCCAGTTGTTGGTAAAGGGGAAAATAATATGATCACACGTTGATCAATCCGGGATTCGAACCAGCGACCTTTCGGTTACTAGCAAGACCCTCTTACCAACTGAGCTACCCGGCCCCTCCACCCCTCGTAGTATTTCGGTCCCCCTCTTAAATATCGGTAGCAGTGTTAGTAATGTACCGCTTTCTGAGTCGGACAATGATGTGTAATATGTGCCGTGTATGTGTGTGTGTGAGAGAGAGAGAGAGAGAGAGAGAGAGTGAGAGAGAAAGAAAGAGAGACAGTCAGTCTAGTGACAAATAATACATACATTCCTATCCTATCCTGTCCCATAACCCGAAGGTCGTAGGGGCACCACAGATGATCGCTTAACCAGCATACTCCATCTTTCTCTGTCCTCAGCAGCCCTCATGGCTTCGCTCAGTGTCAAACCAGTCCATTCTCGAATGTTGTCCTCCCACCTCTTTTTCGGTCTCCCCCTTCTTCTACCTCCTTGCACTGTGCCTTGCAGAATGGTCTTTGCAAGGCCTGATGATCTGGTGACGTACATACATACATTATTTATGTTATATATAATGTTATTTTTCGTGTTAGCGTGAGTGCGCGCGATAAAGTGTGCAAACATGAGCAATGTAGGCCTAATTTTTAATACACACAAATTTGTCAATTCTAGTCATTCCTGATGAGACATTGTGTTAATCTATAATTGATTTAACCACCCTAGTGTCAAAAGGCTGTATGCAGGTAGAATGTGTATGTATGATTGCGTTTGTCATTCAGTATTGCTTTTTTTTAAAATTGTGTGCTTTTCTTCTGTATTTAAACATAAGCGAATTATATATAATTATACACATCTGAGTACCCCATGCGCACCAAGATTTCTTCGATGTAAAAGTTGAAGCGAAATAAATTGTCTTATGTCTTATGTCTTATGTCATAAGTGTAATTATCTGTACATGGGAATTTCTATATATGATAGAATATATTTCTATATGAAAGAATATATTTCTATATTATAAAATGTATATGTTTATTATAGAAATTATTTCTTTATTATAGAATAGATTTTTATATTATACAATTTATTTCTATATTATAGGTCGTCACTCTACTTCAACCCTCAACATTCATCTTCTCCTCCATAGGGCTCCGTCGGTATCGGCGACGGTCGTGCTGCGTTGTGGGCCCGCTTCGCTTGACTTCCGCCTGCCCTGCCTACGGCTGCCCTCCATCTTTCTCTACGATTGGGCGACGTAGGGCTCCCTGTGGAGAGTGGGGACCTCCGGACAACAGGTGTTTCACCGCCAGTGGCTCCCTGCGTTCGCCTACCCTCCCTCCTTCGGCCTTGCTTGGGCATCTTCTTGCGGCCTCGTCGGCGCTTCTACACGAGCCACATCGGCACATCTACACAAGCCACATCGGCACTTCAGGACCGGCCCCGTGTCCTGCTCGGCACTCTTACTACACCCTACTGCGCACCCATGCGCTCCTCCTTCCTCCAGACATTCTTATTTCAGCGGCTTTCCTGATTCAACATGACTTCTTCATCTGATTGTAGCAGCTGCTTCGTGCACTCCTCTTCATGCTTCTTTCTTATAGCAACATGACCTCTTCTTCATCGAATACATCTTACTACAAAATGACTTCTTAATTCATCGGTTTTCATCAACCAAGTCTCCTATATGCTTCTAGTGTCCGGAGACGTTAATCTACTTAACCAACCAAAACAACGCGCACGATAGATCAGATCGTTTTATTTTGCTATGCATGCAGTAATAGAGTGTATTTGCCTTTGATTTGATTTTACGTTTTTGTAATTAGAAGAAGCTTTGTATAACGTTGATAATTTTAGTTGCTCGATATTATTTGAGAATTTTCTCGAGTCAGTTGTTTACTATCGATCGAAGCGTATGGATAGTTCTAGTGGTAACCAGGGAAGCTTCCATTCCAAATAGGGCTGTATAACGTGAGACAGTGATGATGAAATTACTTTTGATTGGTTGTGGTGTTTTATGCAGGGGTATTCTCGTTTGTTCTGGAGTATGTAGAGACTATATAAGTGCCGCACTGTTTCAAAATAAGAGAGAGTTGACAGTAGAGAGAGTTGTTGTATTAGAGTTGAAAGTAAAAAGTTGAGAGTGGAAAAAGCGATTGTATGCAGTGTTGATGTATGCTGAATAAAGTTGGAAAACTACATACGAAGACTTTGCCTTGTTGCTGAGTGAGCAGGCTGCGTGGATAAACGAACCTGAGTTACACTTTATCAGGTTTCAAGCATTGGGGCTGAATGAACTGATAAAAAAACAACATCAAGTGTAACACATTTCTTTTCGGATATATTTCGGTGATAACGTTATGTATGAACGCGTGAGAACTGCGCTTTGAACTGATGTCATTAGGAAAAGGTGCTATATAAATATGATGATGATGATGATGATGATGATGATGATGATGATGATGATGATGATGATGATGATGATGATGAAAGTAGGGGTATATTATTTATGAAGAGTTGTGCAATGAATACTCCTTTCGTAAGAACGCAGTACAGAAAACGTTAATTGAATGTCGTCGGTGTCCATTCAAAACCTCGTATGTCCCAAAATACAGTTTTGAGAAAAATGAAAAAAACTGTTTTAAAAAATCAGGTGTCACCAAAACAAATGGTTTTAGTATAATTTGCATTCAGTATTGAACATGAAATTTGGCAGTAATAGTGACAAGATTTAGAGCGCATGCTTGTTTGAGAAATAGACAAAAATGTTCACATACGAGGTTTTTACTATTTTGTATGAGCTGGAAGTTGCAAATTACGAGGTTTTGACTGTTTTGCTTGAGCTTGAAGTTGCAAGTTATAAGGATTAGTCACAATAGCAAACAACAAGGAAACATTAATACAAAATAAAAGACCGAAAAATGCAGTTGAAAACATTGTCAATGTTGTTTTAATCAATAATGCAGACACAACCCCTGTCTTTACAAAATTGAAATAGGCTTATAGGCCATTGATAGATTAACACTGTAACACCCAGCAATCAATGAACGCGTTGTTGCATTCATCACTGACATAATAATGTCCTTCTGACCAGTACAAGCCCTGTACTTAAAGTAGCACGAAGTCCTTTCTCGGAAATTTCCTGTGAAATGAATTATAAGATGTAAGCTAAGTAACACATGACACTTATGTGAAGTTTTTATTACCATAACATAACAGTCTCAATGAACTTTTATTACCATAACATAATAGTCTAAATTAACTTTCATTAACGTAATAGTCTTAATTAACTGTTATTACCGTAACAGTTTAAATGGACTTTTATTACCATAATAAATGAACGTTTACTACCATAAGTCCAAATGAACATTTATTACCATAACATAAGCCTAAATGAACCACCTTCGGCACATGGAATGTTCGGACCATGTACGAATCAGGAAAGACGGCACAGGTAGCAGCTGAGATGAGGAATAATGACCTGACCGTGTTAGGCATCAGCGAGACACGATGGACCCAAGCTGGACAAAGGCGACTGATGACAGGAGAACTATTGCTGTACTCCGGGCACGAAGAAAACGATGCACCTCACACGCAGGGAGTAGGCTTTATGTTGTCCAATCAGGCACAGAGGGCATTTATAGAATGGGAGGCCCATGGCCCCAGGATCATCACATCATCCTTCCGTACCAAGATGAGGAAGATCAAGATGAACCTTGTCCAGTGCTATGCTCCACCGAACGACAGTGAAGAGGATGTTAAAGACCATTTCTACAGCAAACTACAGAAGATCCTTGAGACCTACCCAGACAAGGACATCACCATCCTCATGAGAGATGTCAATGCCAAGATTGGGTCTGACAACACCGGATACGAACCAGTTATGGGCACCCACGCCTTAGGAGTAATGAATGAGAATGGAGAGATTTGCGGATCTGTGTGCACTCAACAACCTAGTCATCGGAGGCAGCATCTTTCCTCACAAGCGGATCCACAAGAGTACATGGGTATCTCCAGACAATGTGACAGAGAACCAGATCGACCACATCTGCATTAGCAAGAAATTCCGAAGATCCCTGCAAGACGTTAGAGTGAGAAGAGGAGCAGACGTGGCGTCCGACCATCACTTGGTGGTGGCGAAACTGAAGCTGAAGTTGAAGAGGACATTCGTCAGGCAGAAGAATGAAGTACAAGATCAGCCTTCTGAAAGACCCAAAGACAAAAGAACAGTTTAGTCTGGCGCTAAGGAACAGGTTCGAAGTGCTTCAGGAATTATTTGAAGAAGAAGAAGACAGTGTACTCAACAGGTGGCAGAAAGTGAAAGAGACACTAAGATCGTCATGCCAAGAAGTTGTGGGGCCAAAGAAACATCAACAGAAAGAGTGGATCACAGCAGAGACCTTCGTCAAGATAGAAGAAAGAAAGAAGAGGAAGGCAACAGTCAACAACAGCAGAACCAGAGCAGCTAAGCCCTAGGCCCAAGAAGACTACACAGGAGCCCATAGAGAAGTGAAAAGAAGCATAAAAAAGATAAGAAGGCCTACGTGGATGGACTGGCGGCTAAAGCGGAACAGGCAGCGTACAGCGGCAATATGAAACAGTTGTACGACACCACTAAGCGACTCTCTGGAAAGTTCAGCAAACCAGAAAGACTTGTTAGGGACAAGCAGGGAAACACCATGAACAGTATAGACCAGCAGTTGAACAGATGGGCTGAACACTTTGATGAACTTCTGAATAGACCAGCACCAACGAATTCCCCAGTCATTGAACCAGCCAATGTGATCTTCTAATCAACTGTGAGAAACCGACCAAGGAAGAGACCAAGAAGGCCATCACCCTGATGAAGAACGGAAAGGCCGCTGGACCAGACGACATCCCAGCAGATGCTCTAAAAGCGGACTTGGAAGCATCAGTGGAGATGCTTTACCCACTCTTTGAGAGGGTCTGGGAGGAAGAAGATGTTCCGGCAGACTGGAAGGAAGGTTACCTGATCAAGCTTCCCAAGAAAGGTGACCTCAGCAACTGTAACAACTACAGGGGCATCACCCTTATATCTGTGCCTGGGAAGGTCTTCAACCGGGTCCTTTTGGAAAGGATGAAGGATACTGTCGACCCACAGTTACGAGACGAGCAGGCAGGCTTCCGACAGAATAGATCCTGCACGGACCAGATAGCAACGCTCCGCATCATCGTGGAGCAGTCCCTGGAATGGAACTCGCCATTGTATATCAACTTCGTCGATTATGAGAAGGCGTTTGACAACGTGGATCGAGATACCCTCTGGAAGCTCCTTCGACACTACAGCATCCCGACCAAGATGATCAATCTGACCAGGAACTCCTATGACGGCATGTCCTGCAGATCCATGGCGGACA
Source organism: Oncomelania hupensis (assembly GCA_036898135.1). NCBI lineage: Eukaryota > Metazoa > Mollusca > Gastropoda > Littorinimorpha > Pomatiopsidae > Oncomelania > Oncomelania hupensis. The sequence continues at coordinate 20,100,966 of CM072523.1, read as the reverse complement.
GCTCACAGACAACTTCCAGGTGAAAACCGGAGTCCGACAAGGGTGCTTGTTGTCACCTTTCTTCTTCCTCATCGTCATAGATTGGGTTATGAAGATGTCCAACAGGGAAAGTAGGAACGGAATCCAATGGACTGTGGAACCAGCTCGAGGACCTGGACTTCGCTGACGACCTTGCTCTTCTTTCTCATAGCCAACAGCAGATGCTAGAGAAGACAAATGCAGTGGCGGCCACATCGTCGGAGGTCGGCCTCAACATCCACAAGGACAAGATTAAGATCCCGAAGATCAACTCCATCAGTACCGAACCAGTCATCGTGAATGGAAGTCTCTTGGAAGAAGTGCAGTCCTTCACCTACCTGGGTAGCATCATTGATCAGCAGGGCGGCACAGATGCGGATGTGAAGGCTAGGATCGGCAAAGCAAGAGCTGTCTTCATTCAGCTCAAGAACATCTGGACCTCCAGAGAGCTGTCTTTGGCCACCAAGATACGTGTATTCAACTCCAATGTGAAGTCAGTCTTACTGTATGGAGCAGAGACATGGAGGACAACCAAGACCACCATCAAAAAAGTCCAGTCTTTCATCAACAGTTGCCTCAGAAGGATTCCCCAGATCCGCTGGCCCGACACCATTAGCAACGCCAACCTTTGGAAAGGACCCGCCAACTCCCTGCTGAAGATAAAATCAGGAAAAGGAGATGGGGCTGGATAGGGCATACCCTACGCAAACCAGCGACGAACGTCACCCGGCAAGCGCTGAAGTGGAACCCCCAGGGAAAGCAAAAGAGAGGACGTCCAAGGAACACCTGGCGACGCGACCTCGAGGCCGACACCACCAAGATGGGCAACACCTGGAGTCAGTTTGAAAGAATGGCATAGGACAGAGGACCCTGGAGAGCTGTTTTTGGCGGCCCATACCCTGGCAGGGGTGACGGGCATTAAACTAAAAACTAAAAACACACAATATAAGTTATTTAGAATTATGCCACAGTATGCCTTTGACTGCACTCATTCAGTGTCAGATTTAATCACAGAACGTGCTTGTTCGTTTATTCCTGAAGAGTAATATGGAGAAGATCTGGACGATATCAATCTAAAAGAAATCATGATTGAATAAAAAAAGACAACATGTATCATCAGTACTCACCAAAATGTAGAAAAAATGACCAGAAGCAGCTGACATTTCCACGATGACAATAACAAAAACCGCGTAAGTGACGTCAACTCAACTTCTTAGCGCGTCATTTATTTGAATAAAACCTCGTAAGTTGAGTTACAAGGTTTTAGACATTTATTCCAAATGATAAAAACCTCGTAAGTGAGATACGAGATTTTGATACAAATCGTTTGACCTGTTGGGACATACGAGGTTTTGATATTTTGTATTACTGATGCTTTCTAACTGAGCTATGAATTCCGAGCTTCTGATAAAAAAAGCGCAAAATTTCAAGGGACATAACCATGAAAAGATTGCAAAAACTACTTTTTTGGAGTTACGAGGTTTTGAATGGACACCGACGATGTATAAGAAAGCCGGTGTTTTCGGCATTGTGACGATATTTTAATGTCTTGCGATTGTGTCTGTCCCAAAATAAAATTGTGAAATACACTGGAGACTGGGGAGGTTATGTACGCCAATGTTCTATTAAATCCATTGATCAGTTTAAAAGATATTGGTCTTGCAGTGTGCAATAAAAGTACCTGCAGAACAACTGTCATCGCGGCCAATGCGGGAAAAAACTATGTAGAATGATTAATGTCAACTAATTTACATGTTTCGACTTTAAGTAAACCATGGGAGACGTTATGCTCTCTCCGCTTACTATGTTGGCGTCTTTCTATGTTCATTATTTTGTTTCCCGCACCTCTTTTTGTGTAATTTTTGTCACACACACACACACACACACATACAGGAGTTGACCCCGTTAAGCGGTCTTTAACAATTCTCCATCATTACGCTGCCGGTATATATCTGGCTACTGAACAGCTCTATGAACTCCAAATTATTCCAAATTATGGAATTTGCTTCGTTTTTGCATTCTAAGAGCTGTGGTATATAAATTATTTCTCTAAAGCAACAAACATGGAAGTGTGATTTCTTACCATCATTGTGCAGCCATTGTGTGTGACCTCTTTGGCACTAACATTATGTGGTCATTGTGTGTAAGCTCATCTGTATCAACATTATGTGGTCATTGTGTGTAAGCTCATCCGTATTAACATTATGTGGTCATTAATAAACTCATGTGTACCATCATTATGTGATCATTTTGTGTATGCTCATTTGTACTAACTTTATGCGGTCATTGTGTACCATCATTAAGTAGTCATGGTGTGTAAACTCTTATGTACCATCATTATGTAGTCATTGTTGGTAAGCTCATCTGTACCATTATTGTGTAGTTAATTTGTGTAAACTCTTATGCATTATTACCAGGCGGTCTGCAGGTGTACCATCATACTTATAAAGATGTTACATTCTAAAATCACATAATTTGTAAAATGATTTCAAATACATTGAATTGAAATCTTCAAAAAGACTTTATTGTAAATCTTTAGTGGATTTTAGTTAACTAGCAGTAGAACATGTTAAAGACATTTGTATTATGATGCTGAGAATATGAATAAACTTTACTTGACTCACTATGAAAACTGCTTTGAAGTTTGATGCAGAATGTGCTTTAAAAAAACTTACGTAATCGTAACTGAGTTGAGCAACAGAATGAGAAAAAGATAGAGAAAAAGAAAACACAAATCAGTCAAATGGCTTCAGTATAAATGTATTCAAACTGTAATACATATTTTAATGTTCAAACAACTGGTAGTGTGCAGGACTATGGACAATACATAAACATGTGTGGTTAGCAGACAGTGGCAATGGGTGAGCTGGCATCTCAAAGATAGAAAATCACACTGGTTTTGTTTGGTTTCATATTTATCAATATTATAACAAATCAATTAGTTAGTTAGTCATTGTTTATAGGGTCTAGCGGACTGATAAAAGCCGAATCAGGACCACAACTCAGTTGAAAGAGGGCTCACTCCCAATCCATATAAAAGATCTGCTGAAACAACCCTAACGGTAACACTGAAGGCACTCCACCAGCCGGTCACTTTTACAATAAAGGCATCCCATGCAGGGACGCTGAGGCTATACTCTTAATTTATCGAACCCCCGTTTAAAAAATTGGAATAAAAACATGATTAAATATTAAAACAAAACACATACATATTAAATGCCTACATTGCTAAATAATATCATAGAAAGCCCTAGTGTCCATTTGGCAGAGAGCGTCCAATATCCCCAAGCTGACCCAATACACAAAAGAGGAGTTTTGGGAGAGTTTTCAAGAAAAAAGGTAGATGACTAGTCTAGCGAAGAAGATAGTAGAGCTATAGAACAGAGTATGAATACGAAAGAACAGAAGAAAGACTGCTACAGTGGGAATTTAAACTACAGCACTAAATTTTCAGAAAGTGAGGATGCTATTCATACAGAAACCCCCGGCAACTCCACGGTGGTGTTACTTCCAACACACACAAAAATAAAAAATAATCAGTCAACTAACAAGAAAATCATCCAAATGTAACCAAAAAAATGTGTTTTTTAAATTTAAAAAAGCACATATTTAACAAAAAACAAAAAAACAAAAAATAGTGGGGAAAAAAACCTACAACAACACTAATTAAAAAACATAAAAGTCAATAAATTGCACATTTTGCAGACATCTTTACATATGCACGGAACGCACATTCATCACTCAGACATGCAAAGTCACTATTATTAGAAGATGAAAAGGGAATCTAATTTTAATTTTGAAATGTTTAGATTGACTGCATAAAATATTTTTATTGAAGGGAGCGAGGAAACCAGAGTACCCAGAGAAAACCAACAGTGACCTGAAAAGCCTCGTACCTACAAGTCGCACAAGTTCATCCCTTGATATTTGATATTCGAGCTTCGATATTTTTATTTACACTGCCCAAGCACGAACATCGACATAAGAGATTCGGCTATTAATTTGCATAACTTCGTGTAACATAAAATTAATATGGGTGCTTGGGCTGTGTCAATAACGAATGGTGGTTTAATTGAATGAATGATAATGGTAGTGCTTCGGCTTGCGGATCGGAAGGTCCCGGGTTCGAGCCCTGGCCAGGCCATTGTGTTGTGTCCCTGGGAAAGACACTTTACTCCTGTTTTCCTACTCCTTCGGATGAGAGTATAAACCGAGGTCTAGTCTGTGTCGCATACATTCCATCATAACGGACTTTAAAGATCCTGACGCTCATGTCCTAGACGGGTGAGTGCCGGTGACAAGAAAACACCCAGCATGCACCTAGGTCCTTCTCCCCCATCCCTGGCTGCCCAGGATTGTGCTCAGTTGTCCGGGCGTCAGACCACGCGCCCAAAGGCTGCGGGTGGGCATCTCGGGCGGCTTAAGTTAGATCCTGTATCGGCTAGCGCCTTGAGCAGCGCTTGAGCTGGAAAAGCGCTATATAAGAACGATTAAATAATAATAAATAATAAATAAGTACATCAATGTCTTATCAATTTCCTGAAAACCTGTAGCAGTCTACTTAGTAAACAGGGCAACATACAAACCATTGTTTCAAAGTGCTGCAGTCACACAGAGCTGTGCATGGTATCTACTATGATTGCTAAAGGATGCTCTAAAATAAAATAGAAAGATCATTCAAACACTGAACCATGATACTATAAGTATTTAGGGCACTGTTCGGGATGCATATTTGCAGACAACAGGACAGAGCTGCTCAAAGTGCTGGCCGATACAGGATCTAGCCAAAGCGGCCCAAGGCGCCAACCTGCAACCTCTGGGCGCATAGTCTGATGCTCAACCTGCAACCTCTGGACATATAGTCTGACTCTCAAACGACTGAGCACAATCCTGGACGATGAGGTATTGGACCTAGTTCAGTGCAAAGTGTATTGGGTAGCTGGCACTCGCCCAGCTAGAACATGAGCGTCAAGATCTTTAAAGTCCGTGCAATGGAATGCATGCATGCAGACTTGATCTCAGTTTATACTCTCATCTGAAATACTAAAAGAAATGTTATCCTTTCCAATTGCCCACTGCATGCTTACCTAAACTAAACACTTCAAAATATAATCGATTTTTTTCACGCGCACCCAACTGTCTTAATTATGTTTATGGCATTGTACATGTGCCCTTGACCCATCCAGCTCACACGAAATCTCTATTACCAATCATATTTGGCACTCACCCTAAGACAAGCATACATTTAATTTTGATCTTTAACGATTCTTACATCTCATGAAAACTGACAGTGGACGCATCAAAATATTGATTACACCTCATCAATAAAGATCATGAATAGTCCATTTCGCCATTTCCATTTGTTTGGTCACTGCTCCCTCTAAACATGACTCAGCACACTATTCAATTTCAACAAGTTAGATTGTCAGAATTTTTTTAGCAACAATTTATTCACAGACTAGAGAAAGCAGTACCAGCACAATTTGTGTCCCCAACGATTCATGCTTTCAGTCACATACTGTCCTGTACAACAAGACGGAAATACTGTAGAATTACAGAAGGAAAGAACACTTAACGTTTTAGATCATAGATTCTTCTTATCAACAACAAAAATCCCAGCTTGTGGTGTTCTGTTTTGTTTTCTGTTGATAAAAGATAGCTATCAAATGATATGTTGAGTATAATTTTTTTCCTCCCTAAATTTTGTTCTTCCGCAATACTTGATTGATTGATTGTTGCTTTAGGTCCAGCGGACTCCCCTGAGCCAAATCAGGACCGGACAACCCCCGATCTGCATAAAAGATCTGCTGAAACAACCCTAGTGGGAAAACTGAATGCCCTCCACCGGCCAGTCACTTTACAATAAAGACATCCCACGCAGGGGACGGCTGAGGCTTTACCCCAACTACTCGAACCCCCGGTTACAAAAACAAAATAGAATACAAACATCATTATAAATTATCAACAAAACACATACATATAAAATGCCTATGTTGCTAAATAATAACATCATAGGAAGCCCTAGTGACCACCCGGCAGAAAGCGTCCAATACTCCCAAGCTTATCCAACAGACCCCATACACAAACAAGGAGTCTTGTCCAGGAAGAGTTTTCAAGAAAAAAGGTAGGTCATTGATCTAGCGAAGAAGAAGATAGTATAGCAGAGTGATAGGACAGAGCAGGAATGGGAAAGTGCAAACGAGGAAGACAGCGACAGTGGGAATTTAAAGCACTAAATTTCCAGAAAGTGGGGATACTATTTATACTGAAACCCCCGGCACTCCAACGGGGGTATCCGCAATACTTATGTCTCATGATTAATACTTCATGAATCAATGGTCATAGTTTTCATGCATAACTGTCCAGTATGAATGTAACAAATACAACCGTAAGCATGATGATGCTACATGGGTCATTTTTGGTGCCATTCATATACAGGCAATTGCCTTGGTCACAGAATTTTCAGTAATTGGTTTCAAACGACGTTCTACATTACATTACAAATTGTTTCACAAAACCACGCTGTCAACAAAGGTGGTCTACACAGTGCATACACGCAGCCATTTAGTGCATGAAGTCTTTACCAGTGAAAAGGTTTAGTGTACTTAAAACATGAGGAATCACAACATCACACTATTTTTGGAGAGCTGCAATGGTGCACTAGTGGACCATCAGTCTCAAAAGTCCAGAGTTTGGCATCTAGAAGTTTCTGAAGCAGTGCAGTTGTGCCTGAAAAGAATCGAGGCAGGCGTGACAGTCCCTCATACACAGAGTTTGTATGTACACAGTGTTTTTATCTAGCTGCGTTAGCTGTTGCTGTGGCCCGATTTCTTACAAAATCTTTGATGTTTTTCCAAGTTCTGTGCCTGAGAACAGGTTCTTTTTGGAGGCAGTCTTCTATGACAGCTTTACCAGGTAAGGTGTGGAGGTGAATGTAGCGACCCAACTCTCGATAACAAGCTGCTACTTCCTCTGTACTCCATGGATGTCTGTATCAACTGTGTTTGGCAACTGGAAAACAACAAAATATAATATTATTGTAATATGACTGCATTCATTACATGTAATGATGTAAACTATGAATAACAGACTGTTTTAAGCCTTTTGTTCCATTAGTTGTACATTGTTTTATGAAGAAAAAAATATACATCAAAATTAAAATAATTGTAAGAAAGTGTTTCAAATTAACTGCTGATCTTGTACTATTGTGATCTACCATTTGAAACAAAGCTTAATCTAGAGTTAATGAACCACTTCCCTGGCTCTGTTCATATCACTCATGAGTCATGTATCTGATGGAAACAGTTTTTTTTTGGTTTTTTGTGTTTTTTTTGTTTTTTGTTTTGGGGGTGGTGGTGGTGGTGGTGGTGGTGGGGAATCCTGAGCAAGTGTTTTTATTTAAGCTGCACATATATATATAATTTACCTTTGAAAGAAAACAAGGCAATATTATTGTTTACTTCCCTCCCGAACTATACAATACAACATAATTATTAGTTTTTTTTAAAATACAGAACAATGGTTGTTAACAGACTTACCATATTACAATCCATTTCAGAAGACGGCGTTATTTCTGCAGGGGCTGGTGATGGCAGCGATGCCGACTTCTCCAGTTCTGCTGCTGTAGTAGCTACTGTGGACACGACAGATGTAGTTGCTTCAGCTGGTGTTGTATATGATGCTTGGACTGGAGCAGCCTTTATTACATTCCTACACAGCACAAAAAAATATATTCTGCTCAAATCTGTTATCTGTTGTCTATTGTTACTCTTGATAAGCACATAATGAATCGTTATGTCTAAATTACTCTAAATGTTGTCCTCCCACCTCTTTTTCGGTCTTCCTCTTCTTCTACCTCCTTGCACTGTGCCTTGCAGAATAGTCTTTGCAAGGCCTGATGATCTGGTGACGTGGCCATACCATCGGAGTTTCCGTTTCTTCACCGCTGTGAGCAGGTCATCGTGTTGTCCAATGGCTTGTGTGATGGTCTGTCGGACTTCGTCGTTGGTGAGTTGCTGGGTATAGGAAATGCCCAGAAGTCGTCTGTAGCACCTCATCTCCATGATTTGTATTCTTCGTTGTAGATCTGCTGTGAGGGTCCATGCTTCGCAAGCATATAGGAAGATGGAGATGACAAGGGAGCGCAGCAGTCTTACTTTGGAATGTAGACTGATGGTCCTGTCTCTCCAAATGGGCTTCAACCCTGTCAGGGCAGCAGTTGTTTGTGCGATCCTGGAGAGGACTTCCTGTCGGGACCCATTGTCTAATACAATGGCTCCTAAATATTTGAAGCTATGCACTGTGTTGAGGGATTGGCCTTGGACTTTGATGTCCGTGTTGATGCCATTGGTGTTGTTGGTCATCATTTTGGTCTTCTCTGCACTTATTTCCATTCGATAAGCTCTGGAGGTGGTGTCAAGCCTCTGTACCAGCTGTTCAAGTTCTTGTTCTGTTCCTCTCCAGGCAATCCATCAATGTCATCCGCAAAACGAAGATTGGAGATTGCTCTACCCCCTATGCTGACTGTGCCTTCATGATCTGCAAGAGCATCTGACATGATGCGCTCTAGGAAGATGTTGAAGAGTGTTGGAAAGAGTAGGCATCATTGACGCACACCGATTGTTGTTCTGAACCAGTTCCCGATGGCGCTGTTGTGGAGGACTGCACTGGTAGCCTTGTCATACAGGCTTTTGATGACTTCAATAATTTTAGGGCTGATGTTGTACACTTTCATTGTTGCCCATAGAGCTGCATGCCAGACTCGGTCAAACGCCTTCTTGAAGTCTATGAACACATGATATAGATGTTGTTGGTGCTGTAGGTATTTCTCACAGATTATTCTGAGGTTGAAAATCTGTTCAGTGGTACTTCGCCCTGACCTGAATCCTGCTTGTTCTTCAGCTATGATTTGTTCAGCTTGGGGTTTCAACCTGTTGAGTATTATTTTCAGGAGGACCTTGCTGGGATGGCTGATGAGGCTGATGGTGCGGTAATTTTCACACTCCTGAAGGTTGCCTTTTTTGGGAAGAGTGATGACAAGTGACTGGGTCCATGGTATTGGCCACTCCCCATTCTGCCAGATCTTGTTACAGATAATGGTGAGGGCATCAATCATCACTTCTCCTCCTGCTTGTAGCAGTTCCTCCGGTATGTTGTCCACACCCGCTGACTTCCATTTCTTCAGCGATTGCACTGCTGCCTCAACTTCTTCCCGGAGAATTGGGAGGATTTCTTCTTCTTATCTGTTCTCGGGACATGCTAGAACTGATGGGTCTCCATTTGGTGTATGGTTGTAAAGGTCAAACAGTACACTGTATGGGGTTTTCCAGTTGAAAAAAAAAATAAAAATCTTACCAAAGTATAGTTGTATTTACAAAAATTAACGTGGCCAAGTCATTTCCCGAATCAACAATACATGTGTTCAAAAGAACGAATTTGTGCTGCTCTCTTCTTCATTGTGACAAAATAAAAATGAGGAAACTAATGATGAAGAAATTTAAGGAAACTAAAACATAAACTCACATTTCCTTTAACAACCGGAAATATTCTGCAGCAGTCTGGGGTCTTACAAATTCCGATGCCTTCTGAGGCCTTCCATGCCAAGAAGCCATTGGCAGTGTTTGGGTACTCTGCTGCGTCTGCAATTGATATCAAAAGAAATAATTTTAAGAATTCAATTTGTACACCAGGCGCATGGCAAAGATACATTATTTTATTTTATTAGTCCAAATGTGTAAATTTCAACTCTCATTTTCATGTCCTGGTGAAGCACAATTCAAATTGCTTAAATAATACAAAAGAAAACAAATTAAAACATTGTGTCAATTTTACTCAACTGACCATTATGCCCTAATTGTGTATGCACTCAATACACCATTATTCATCACATGTTTCTGTGTTCATCTAATTATGTTCATTCAAATTACATGATTTCAACAAGAATCAATGATCATGATTAAAATGCTTTTAACAACTTAAACAAGGCTCCAAAAACAAATAATTAAAAATCCATCAAACAAATTTATACATTCGTAGAATTTGTGCACACGGTCGAGAGCTTATGCTTACAACAGCCAGGTCAAAATGTGTCTGTGAGGGTCCATGTGCTAACACAGTAGGACCAGCTAGTGTGCAGTCACAGAAGTCCTAATTATAGGCCTCACTATACTATACTGTAGTATTTGATAAATAATTTTAATTTGTCTTCTTTCTCAAATTTCTGTTGGTGCCCATCATACTTCATTACTTGTTGCTTAGGGCGCGTCCACATGACAAGCTTCGAGCGAAGCTTTGAGCTGCGCTTCAGCTGCGCTGCGAAAAGTCTAACTAGAATTACTGTAGAAGCGTCCACACCACGAGCCGCGCGGCTATTGCTAGCTTCGAGCAGCGGTAATATTCTCGGCATTTATCGACGCTCGAAGCTCAAGCGGTGGTTTTGGGTCCTTGACCTTGATTGGTTTTGTGTCCTTGGCCTTGAATCAGTCTTCTTACCACCCTTCGCTTACGGAATCAGAGAACTACAAAATAAGAGATTGTGGCAGAAAAATCAAAAAGATTTTCGAACAGGGAGGTTCGAGCAAAGCTGTTTCAGGAGGTGCCTAAAATGGCAAGGCACTCAAGTTAGTGATTGAGTGAAGATGGTTATAAATTTTATAATAAAATGACCAATTGCTCTTTTCGTATAGTATAGGCCTAATTGACAAAATTGCAGCTTTATCATTTGTGCAGTCGCCATTGAAAAATAATAGTACCCCAGTAAGTGCTTTTTTTTCTTTTATTATGTTTTAACACAATTTGTTGCAAATAAAATACAGATCTAGATCTATTAAGCGAATTCACATTTGATGTTTTCACTCAGATTTAGAACCGTGCTTACAGTCCCAAATTCAACCTAGATTTAGATCTGGATTTTATAAATAAAAAATAAATAAAAGGGCTATGATGGTAAATTCAATGAACACTTATGATGTAGGTATTGTGTGTTCGATGCCAGCCAATAAAAGTTTACAAAAATATATAGTTAACGTTTTAACTTGGGTTTATTTCTTTGTAGGGGTGGGGGGTGGGGGAAAAAACAAGAGAGAGAAAAGGGGAAGGCTGAACAGTAAATGACCAACATTTGGGTGGTGTGCATGATTGCAGGTCCATCTTTTTTAAATCTGCACTCTTTGTTTTATTTTTTTTTAAATAGTACATTCCATGTTGATCTTAAAAGTGACCAACTTTAGATTTAAAATCACAAGCTTTGTGACGTATATGAACATGGAAAAACTAAAGTCACGAGAGTCTCATCCTTCATTATCACTGCCGTCAGTTAGTTCAGCAAAGTTATATTAACTGTAGCTTTCCTGCCAGTTCACTGCACCAACCCTGACAAAATACTCAACCAGCTGTTCTCTCACCCATGCTAAGTATTTTCCAGGACGACCTGAGTAACACCCCATCCGTCTGGTTCGCCACGGACTTGAGTATCATCCCAGATCTCCGTGTCCTTTTTTTTATATCAGCGCTTTCATGATGGATGACTGCATTGTGCAAAGCAACAGTGCTAGCACAATGTGGTCAGCAGTGGTCACGTTGTGCAGATTGCTGTTTTCAGCACTTACCATTTTCCAGCAAGCACTACAAACCCGCATTCTACACAACGGCTTGCCATGGCGATAATTCAAGATGATATCGACTGTGTTGATGCATGTTATTAGGTATGGCTTGGGCGATAGGCTGGGTTACCTACCCAAAAAATAGGAAAGGTGAATGTTGGAATTTGGTAGTGGGACATATTTACTGTATTCCCTTCAAGGCAGAGTTTCATCTGAAACCTGGAAAATATTCCATCACTCTCTTTCCCGTAGGCTCCAACTTCAACAGAAATAAATTTTAGTTGCGGGTCTGCGATGCCTTGCAAAACCACAGATAATAAACTTCTGAACGACAGCTAGCATCACGCTCGCCTCGCAGGCAGCTAGCTGTAACAGCTTGTCATGTGGCCACCCAAGCTGTCGCCGAGCTTACAGCCAGCTGTACAGCTAGGGAGCTGCTAGCTTTTTGACGCTTTTGGTGTGGCCACCCACCGCTCAAAGCTCAAAGCTCGTCCAACGCTACGGCACCGCTAGCTCAAAGCGCAGCTCGTCATGTGGACGCGCCCTTACACTGTCACTGGTAGATAATTATGTACAGCAACCATGCAAACTTGAAAGTGTACATGTAAAAAAGTAAGATCAAGAAAAAGAATTAAATTAAAAGAGGTGAATTTAAAAGGAAAAGAAGATACTAGTTTGAAGTAGTAGTAGTAGTACTACTACTACTAGTACTAGTACTAGTAGTCGTATAGGAGCAAAATGAGCATGTGATTTTCCTACACATTTCATTATCATACTCATAGCAATAAAATATATTTTTAAACTGTGGAAGTATATCTAACAGGTGTTTAAAGTTATTTATGCTTGGTGCACTTAAGTGAAATAGCTAGATTAGTCCAGTTAGTAACAAAGTCTGTTAGAATCAAAAACTTCCTTTTTTAGTATTGGAATGCTGAATAAAAACTTTTCCTTCCGACATTCATGTAAAGAAAAAACAAACATCAGAACTGATAATTAATTTGAATTAACCAACGTGATTCTGAATCAACAATGTAAGGAAACAAAGTAGAATTAGAACAGTGCTGTCAATAGAAGAGGGATGGTGACACAGCATGCCATGGAAGTGGCACTAGATCTAGCTTCAATGGACTCTCCACAGAAAAAGGGAAGAACAAATGTTGAATTTTCACAGACAGCATCCATGGTTTTCTCATAATAATGGCACAAATACATAAGCACTCAAAGTAAATAATTAACAAACGAAAAATCAACTAAAGCACAGCAACTTACCAGTGGCTCTTTCCAATTCAAGATGGCGACTTGTGCACACTTGTTTTCAAAAACTAGTTCCCTCTCTCTCCTTAGTGTGTGATTTCACGTCTACTTTTTACAGCACAAATGCTGCCGTGATACACACACGTGTGTTAAGGGTCGTGTGTGACCATCAATGAATTTCCCACGTTATGCTGCCTAAACCAATCACAGCTCGGATTATAATTTATGCATATTTTAGAGGTTAGGGAGTTCAAAAATCGTAATTGTGCATTATGCGGTCGGCAGCATAAAGAGCGAGGCAGCATAACGTGAGTGTGTAACCATACGATTGGCAGCCTAACGGAGTCAACACAAACGCACACACACACACCTATACACCCCCCCCCCCCCGCACACACACACACGCATGTATTTAGAGAAATGAAGGCATCGAAGAAAATATTCAAGCTTGATCATGATTGTACCAAGGCCATATTGCAGACATAGGCGCGCGCGCACACACACACACACACAGACACACACATAATAGAGCGCGCGTGCACGCATGCACACACACAACTACAAAAAAATAATTTTGCTTTATGAAATTATGCAGCCCTAGTGATGAGACTAAGAATACATGTATTTAGAGAAGTGAAGACATCACAGACAATTTTCGAGCTTGTACATGATTGTACCAAGACCTTATTGCAGACATAGGGTCACACACACACTCACACACACACCCACACGCACACACACACACGCACACACGTACGCACGTACGCACGCATACAACTTTCACGCATAGAAAATAAACAACAGAACACCTAAAGAGTATCCGATACTCGTGTGACCTTAAAAAAACAACAACAAAAGTTTAGATCATGCACCTTTTGCGCCACTATACTATGGTAGCGTCATAAAAGTCCTATAAGCTTATAAGATATAATTCTCGGTCTGTGGTACTACTGTCTGAAAAGTAGAGCAAAATACTGTGAGGTCTTGATCGTATCACGTTCGTAGAGAGTGATGGCCTGTTGCCCTTTCAACTACATTTAAGTGATCATCATGCACGGTAGGGTCATCAGATGATTAAAAAGTCAGCTTGAACCCAACTGGAAAAACACACGACAATTATTGCTACGACGAGTAGGCCTACTGTGTTGTTAATGCGATGCGATGTGTATAAATGTGGTGAGACATTTTTTTTAATCCGCTTTAAGTGTTACACATAGATGAATTTATTGTGCGCCTTTGTTCTTATTTAGCGATTATAAGCCTACAGTTCATAAGCTGCTCAAGGCGCATCCCCAGAACAAGGGATCCAATTGAAGCCGACCAATGCGTCAACTTGCTGCCTGATGCGCATTATCTAACGCACAAGACAACTGAGAGGGCCTTTGATGACAGAAAGTGGAGTAGGAGTGTGCTTGCTTGTTTGCCAGTAGTGCTTGCTGGGTGTGTTTATGTGTCTCACTCACTCGTCTAGAACATGGGCGTCAGGATCTTTAAGGTCCGTGCTGACGGAATGCCTGCATGCGTGCACAGTCTAGACTCTCGGGTGGCTTGAGTTAGATCCTGTATCGGCCAGCGCCTTGAGTCGCCAAGAACGGCGAAATATGTGCGCTATACAAATACCCAATAATAATAATAATAATAATAATAATAATAATAATAATAATAATAATAATAATATTAATAATAATTTTACAGGTTAATCTCGTGTTTGTGAATGTTTGCCTTCTGTTTGGGCCATTATATTAATAATTTTAAAGAATTAAAACACATCAGCTACAATTTAAAATTTGACAGAAAAATTATGTTTACCTGTAAATTTAGAATGCTTATTTATGTGTGGATGAAAAGTGCGTTTAAGTGTGGATTAAATTAAGTGAATTTTAAATGTGTGTGTAGGTGTGTGTGTAGGTGTGTGTGTGTGTGTTTGTGTGTGTGGGTGGGGTGTGTGGGGTGTGTGTGTGTGGGTGTGTGTATGTGTGGGTGTGTGTGTGTGTGTGTGTGAAAGAGGATTTAAGAGTGGATAAAAACGTGATTATGAAATGTGGTTGATAAAAGAAATAATTTAACATATAGATCCCCGTCTTTCAGAACCTTTCATTCCTGGTTTCAACAGCTTTGGTCAAACCGCCAAAGGTGCCCATTTGCCGCCGTTTGAGCGCTTAAACCTGACGCTCAAACCACTGAGCACAGTCCTTGGCGACCAGGGATTTGGGAAAATGGGCCTAGCGCTTGCTGTGTAACCAGTGCTCACCCGTCTAACAAATGTTTGTCCAAAAATATGCGCTTTGAACTTATTATTATTATTATTATTATTATTATTATTATTATTATTATTATTATTATTATTATTATTATTATGAAATCGTAATAACAGTGTTATCCTCCCAGTAAAATTCAAAGAGCCGTGATACCTGGAGCGGGTCGATCCTAAATAAGTTGACCTTGCCCTACACAATGAAAGTTTATCTCAGTTCAAAACGCGTTGTAAGCGATATAGTTGTTTCAGTGTTTTAATCTCAGACTTTCCACTGTACCTCGTCTATGCGAGGCAGCACGGTTAACTAATTTATAAACCGTTATCTTTTCTTCCATGGAGGCATTGTCCTATATATGGCAGTCGACGCAGAAAATTAAAGTGGGTCTGAGGCCATTGTTTCACACTTTTACACTAGATCGTAGACTAATATTTTAGTATTAAAAACAAAACAACTACTGAAGACGCGCGCGCGTGCCCGTGTGTGTGTGCGTGTGTGTGCGAGTGTGTGTGTGTGTATGTGTTATAGTGGTGGAAAAAAGGGAAGGGGGGGGGGGGGGGATTGTTGTTAAAGCGAAATACATGTATAGAAGACCTTTAAATGTGGTGTGTTTTATCACCTTTGACCTTCAAGCCCATTGTCTCGTCATCTTGGATAGTATGATCAGAGAAGAATTCATGAATCCACCTTACTGAGGTGAACGTCCTCCGTCAAGCGTAGGTTTCGTAGTTTTTCTGGCATAATTTTTATTTTTTAATTCTTAAATTTAATTTTTACACGTTCTTAAAGTACGTTTTTATTGACAGTCTTCGGAAATGGGAACTTGTCATTTTGTTTTGTTTCTAGTAACCTAGAGTTATCCGGGCGGACATTTCGTCTCAGAGCACTATGAAAGCTACCCCGAGCTGTAAGATTTTCTTCGGGAAAGGGGGTGGTGGTTGTCTGGCAGTGCAAGGCCGAACTAGCGGAGCTAGCTAGGATTGCAAATGAAATCAACATTTCTTTGATCAGGAAGGTTTGACGGAGGACAGAACAGAAATGTAGGCGATAAACTGTGTTCGTTTGCAAACTCTGATGCAACATGCTAGCAAGCCGGCCAAAGCTGTCTCCCCTCCTATTTCCGAGCATGGTCTATTCACACTTTTCTGCTATCTTATGCACCAACGGGAATCCCCTCTATGAAAAATACTTCCGGTTTTTTTTTCTCCGCGTGTTTTTAGTGAGTTATTTCCAAATATTCAAGAATAATAACATGTGTCACTGGCCACCTGTATCGTACCCTCACATATTTTTATTTTTTTTGCTGCAGTTTATTATCCCTTTCTATCGCCAGTGGCGCGCCTAAACCCTACCTATACCTAACATTATTTGTGAATTTTTGAAAAATATTCGGAAAAACATAACGCCCAGATGCTGGCTCGAACCCACACCTGTCAGGCGCCATTGGTTTCTGGCTTGTGGACAAGGCAAGTTAGTCCCGCCTTAGCCCACTTGGCCACAACGCTAGCCTAACATAGTCAGTTACTTCGTGTTTTGTGAAGGTTGCGACGGCGAAGTTATGGAAAAGTACAAGAGTTTTCAGGTCCTGTTTCACTTTCTGTCGATGATCGACACACCTCCGAAGTCGCCACAAATACAGGCCTCTACGATTGTTTTTTGTATTCTTTCACTGAGCATTACTTCCTCCACCGTTTTTATACTTATCCCACTCGTTTTCTGGCTCTAACAATCGTCGTTTTCGGCAATTTGCCATATTTAAAAGTCACGCATCAAGCTTTGATAAAAGCAAAACAAGCAAAACCGGAACTTGGTTTCATATAACCTCGTTTTAATTTATAATGGCGATACCCACGAGTTTTTATGAGAGGTGCCGGAAAGTTGTGAATTGTAAAGTGCAGTGAGACTGAGCATATAGCTCGAGAAACTGCGCTATTCCAATTCAAGTTTCTGCTATTATTATTATTATTATTATTATTATTATTATTATTATTATTATTATTATTATTATTATTATTATTATTATCATCATAACCTCGAGCATCTTGAGTTAAATCCTGTATCGGCCAGCGCCTTGAACAGCTCTTGAGCTGAAGAAGCGCTATATAGAACGTTAAAAAAAATATATGATAAAAACTAACCAACAAAGCACAAAAGAAGTGTATCGAAACTTAGGTTTATAAAGAACTAAGCTTACTCCATTAGGCGAGGTGATCCCACACAGCGTCACTTGACATCACAGGCACAGAGTTATCTACCCTTCGTAGCCACAGCAACTTGCGCCTTTGAAGCTTATGCTGTCAGTTTGTTGAACTCTTCGCCGTGCTTGTTTGTATTCCAATGGAGCTCACTCACGTACTGCTTATATAGCAAATGCTCTTTTATACCGCTCGGACACCAGGTTTATTTTTAAAATTCAAAGCGGCTGACAAGTGTTAAACAGCCCAAGCAAGTCTTGTGTGTACCTGATAGAAGAACAAGAAGTCTTGGATAGATGGATAGACAATGGTTTCACCACAAGACTTCGCTGTGCGAGCGCGTGCATACTCAAAGACAATTATGACATTTATGTTGCATAAAACTGTGCCGAAGAAATGGCCTGCATTCGAGAAAAGAGACTTTGGAGATTAATCTGACGTCATTGCTGCGCATGATGTCGTCGTCAAAATTGCGTCATATAGTTTAGAAAAAGATTGTAGCTTGGAAATGTTAGTTAGAAATAGTTGATATTGTTATGCATATTTGGTTGTTCAGGCTGCTAAAGGATTTTTGTAATAGTTTGTTTTAGTTTAGCTTAATATGGAAGTTTCGAGACCTAAATGGATGGAACTCTTTCTCTTCGGGACCGCAGCGCAAGACTACAATGATGAAATCTCACGTGACTTAACAACAGGGCTGGAAAACTTGCAGTTTCTATGCAAGAGAAACAGAAGACTACACACCTTTGGCGGAAATAAGGAAGATGCCTTGTGAATGGACGTCGTTTGGATAATGTGGGTAATGGACAAACGGCGCTATGGAAACAGAGCATAGAAACTACGGCCATAAAAGCAGCGAAGCATCGTCGGCGCGGGGGAAACGAAAACTAAGGACGAAAACTGAGGGAAAACTGAGGAGGACACATCCATCTGAGCTGGACTTTAAAGATTTGATCGAAATTATGATGTAATCATCAGATTACATCAGGAACATAAAGATTTGACGAAAAACCCAGGAAAAATAACAAGATTTGAATCGAAATTAGTACAAAACAATCAGCAGCCTTTTTCTTTGACCCTTTGTAATTTTTTCGGCAATGGATATATTTTCTAAAAACGAACTCACTTGGATGAAAAACACAAAAACCTGAATAAATTCTCAAAACGTAATTTCCGGATATTTTGGCAATTCTTTCATTAATAGTTAGATAATTGTTTTAATCTCTCTCTCTGTCGCCATCCTGACGTTACATATTCATCAAATTTACCATAAGTTTGACTGATACTGAAGTCATCAAAAGTATGTATAACAAGGCTACCAGTGCAGTCCTCCACACCAGCGCCAGCGGGAACTGGTTCAGAACTGCAATCAAGGTGCGTCAAGGATGCCTACTCTCTCCAACACTCTTCAACATCTTCCTGGAGCGCATCATGTCAGATGCTCTTGCAGATCACGAAGGCCACAATCAACATAGTGGGTAGAGCGATCTCCAACCTTCGTTTTACGGATGATATTGATGGATTGGCTGAAGAGGGACTAGAACCTGAACAGCTGGTACAGAGGCTTGACACCACCTCCAGCGCCTATGGAATGGAAATGTGCAGAGAAGGCCCAAATGATGGCCAAGAACACATATGGCATCAACACAGACATCAAAGTCCAAGGCCAATCCCTCAACACGGCGCATAGCTTCAAATATTTAGGAGCCATTGTATCAGACAATGGGTCCCGACAGGAAGTCCTCTCCAGGATCGCACAAACAACTGCGTCCCTGACAAAACTGAAGCCCATTTGGAAAGACAGGACCACCATTCTACACTCCAAAGTAAGGCTGCTGCGCTCCCTTATTATCTCCATCTTCCTATACGCTTGCGAAACATGGACCCTCACAGCAGACTTATAACGAAGAATACAAACATGGAGATGAGGTGCTACAGAAGACTTCTGGGCATTTCCTATACCCAGCACATCACCAACGACGAAGTCCGACAGACCACCACACAAGCCATTGGACAACACGATGACCTGCTCACAGTGGTGAAGAAACGGAAACTCCGATAGTATGGCCACGTCACCAGAGCACCAGTCCTTGCAAAGACCCTCCTGCAAGGCACGATGCACGGAGGCAGAAGAAGAGGGGAACCGAAAAAGAGGTGGGAGAACAACATTTGAAAATGGACTGGCTTGACATTGATCGGAGCCATGAGGGTTGCTGACGACAGAGAAAGATGGAGTACGCTGGTTAAACGATCATCTGTGGTGTCCGAACGACTTTCGGTATAGGATAGGATAGGATAATATAGGAAGCACACATTAATACCTTAGCAGTGTGGCATTTGACCCTATTTCTGAGCGCATCACACGGTTTGAAGAGTGCGTATTTGGTAGGATAGGATCTATTTTACCAACCTAATACGAAAACCTTTACCGAGCATTAAAAATTTTTTTTTTATAGGGCTGTCTCATACCGGCTTTGGACGATGCTGTTTTTAACTCAAGAATGTTGCCTAGCCGGCGCTATTAATAGGCACACAAACTATATAATTTTTTAATTAAAAAACAACTAAACATTGAAAAGAGTTTTTTGTGGAGTAACCTTACTTTTTTCAATGGGACAACACTCACTGTGAATGTTAAAAGGATCTGTCGAGGGAGGAAGGGGGGATGGGTGGGCATGGTTGGTATCGTATCGTAGGTAGATTACCGTCCCCGGACACAGATGCGTATAGGGGACTTGGATGGATGATAGCCGATGAGGTAAGAAGTCATGTTGAAAAGGTGAAGCACGGTGAAGGAAGAAGTCATGTGGCTGTAGAGGAAAGTCGCTTGAGGATGGAGCGCACGAGGCAGCTGCTACAATCGGAAGAAGAAGACATGATGAAGCAGAAGAGCAGCTGAAGTAAGAAGGCCAAAGGTGAAAAGCGCATGGGTGCGCGACGAGATGCTGTAAGGGTGCCAAACAGGACGCGGGGTCGGTCCTGAGGAAGGTGCCGATGTGGCTCATGAAGGAAGCGCCGATAGGGCCGCAAAGAGGTGGCCAAGCAGAGGCCGCGTGAGGGTGGGTAGGCAAACGCAGGGTGCCACTGGCGGTGAGACACCTGTAGTCCGGAGGTCGCCACGCTCCACAGGGAACTCCACGTCGCCCAATCGTAGAGAAAGGTGAAGGGCAACCAGAGGCCAGGCAGGCGGAAGTCAAGCGGGGAGGGCCCTTCCACGCAGCACGACCGACGCCGGGACCAACGGAGCCCTATAGGAAGAAGATGAAGGATGTAGGTTGAGGTGGAATGACGTATCGGAATCTCCCACAGTCCGCGTCAGCAGCTTCGACTTCTGTACTGCCACCGCCGGGTAGGCCCCCGTACCACACCGACGGTGCGACCTCATCATCTCTGCATGCTGGGCGGCTGTGGGACTGAACATCTCCCTGAGCAGGTGTGGGCTCGAAAAAGGCCTAAGGACCGCCGCAAAATGCTGGTCGGCAACCGCCGCTGTGGAAAACGCAGGTTGGCTAGGCAAGCTGAACAGGAAATCGCCGCAGTGGAAATGCAGGTTGGCAGATGGTAGGAAAGGAAGGTGCCCAGCACCTCAGCGAGTGGTGAATGCTGGAGATCGAAGAGACAGACTCCTAGCATGCCAGCCTCCTAGGAGCTTGCGCTACCTCGTCCTTAACTGGCAGGCTCGTCCTTGCCTGTCGCTGTTCAGCGAATGATTGCCCCTCACGGTTGGTTAAAGTAGGCCCCTTTAAATAGATATGATCGGTGTCAATGTAAATGACATAACATCGTTAAACACACGCATTATTTTTCAGTGTATGGGAACGTGTCGCCGTAATATCCTGCATCGTGTAATCTTCACTGTACCATACAGCGTAAATGATAATCGCCGTGCACCTCTCACTGTGTACTGAGAGGCAGACGTAATCCTCGGTCACTCTCGGCTACGCAGTGTGTCACTTCACTGCTCCACATTGGAGATGAAATGGCCGAGACATTTTCCTTGTATCTTTCTTATCTTGGCTATACAATTATTTGACTTCATTTGAAATGAGATAAAATGTGGCCTCTATCACCAAAGATTGTATAAAATCGTTGAACACTCTGACCCTACATTCATAATCTACGTTTACCTGCAGGATACTAAACGGACTACACACAAACAGTGTAAGCTTATCTGAAACTCCGTGCATATACAGTCTTAGGTCTATGTCCTGAGCTTCAAGCTTGCTGTGTTGCTGACTGACTTTACTTTGAATTGGTTTTTACTTGGTAGACTAACATAATATTATGTGAAATGTCAATTGAAATTAACTTAGTTTATTATTCATAATCAGTTGTGTGTGTGCGTGTGTGTGTGCGGGGGTGTGTGCGTGTGTGTGTGGGTGGAGGGTGGGTGGATGGGTGTGTGTTTGTGTGTATGTACATGTTTAGAGGCGTGCATGAAGAGAGACAGACAGACAGACAGACAGACAGACACGAAGAAGTGTGTGTATAGCAAGTCACTGCTTTTTTCTTTAATCAAACGCTATCTCTTAAACAACTTAATTCAATTCGATTCAATGGAATTGTTGACATTCATTGAATATAATGGTATTTCTCAACTGAGTGATGATCCTGCATTTATGAATCTGCATGACCTACGCTGACTGCCGAAATCTGTCTACCATTTATTTCTGTGTCTACGTTATATTGATTTGAAATCGTTTCCTGTGCTACGGTCTTTCTCAACCTACTGAAGAACAGCAAGCAAAGCAAAGAAAATCTACTAAATGTACTACGATGGGTATGTATAAGTTTTGTTAAATCAAATTGCTCTTTGTTGTACATGATTTTATACTCGTAATCCGAGAATCAATCGATCTATTAATCATTTAGTTATTTGAAAATGTATATATAATAGCATAATATGCAGGCTATGTACAGAGAGAGAGAGAGAGAGAGAGAGAGAGAGAGAGAGAGAGAGAGAGAGAGAGAGAGAGAGAGAGACTGGGTGCGTGTGATGGGATGTATGTGTAACAGTGGAGAGCAAATTGCTTACATCAGATCAGATCCATTGATCTACGTGTGCAATCTGATAACTAGCAGCGTATCATAAATATGGATGGGACGCCTGATGCCTCATGCCATGCTAAACGGAATAATGGTTCTAAGGCATCCTGTTGCGCAGGTCCAACATAGATAGGCCTGTGGAAATTTGAATATTATGTGCTTTAATTAATTTGTGTCTGCGCTCAGGATGGCTTCAAGGTAAAGATTGCATTTGCGTTTTTAATTTTGGGATTTGGGATTATTATTATTATTCGTTACTAATTCGGGCAAAATTCGAGTTACCTTCTCAGCAAAAGCAAGGTCAGATACAGCACCATCAGAATCAGACATCTTTGTTGTTCCCATAGAACTATGACGGCCTTCTAACACCAAAACCTAATAATTACAAATATCATGAGATAATTACAAAGAACACAAGGAAATGTGTGTGCGCCCAAATATAAAATGACGGGAGACACTTGCACAGCTGCTTGGCGCTTACAGAGTTGCCCCCCTTAAAGTGAAAGCCAAAAGGAGGCCACAGGGAATAAGATCTAGTGCATGCTGGGTGTTTTGGCGTATATGGCCATGGCCCGGTTAGGATATGAGCATCAGGATCTTTACAGTCCGGGCGATGGAATGTATGCGTGCACTCCCAAAGTAATTCGTCTATCTACGAGTTCAGAACGCTGCTTCGTGGTCACGTGCGTAAATTTACTTCCGTTATTTTACTTGTTCTACTTTTCCCATGATGTTTGTGTATGTGTGTGTGCGTGTATGTGGGTGTGTGTGTGTGTGTACGTTGTGTTGTGTTGTGTTTTTCCTACTCCTTCGGATGAGAGTATAAACCGAGGTCTAGTCTGTGTCGCATACATTCCATCATAACGGACTTTAAAGATCCTTACGCTCATGTCATAGACGGGTGAGTGCCGCTGACAAGAATACACCCAGCATGCACCTAGGTCCTTCTCCCCCATTCCTGGCTGCCCAGGATTGTGCTTAGTTGTCTGGAGCGTTATTACAATGCGCCCAAAGGCTGCAAGTTGGCGCCTCGGGCGGCTTGAGTTAGATCCTGTATCGGCCAGCGCCTTGAGTCGCCAAGTACGGTGAGATATGTGCGCTATAAAAATCCTCGATAATAATAATAATAATTGAGTGGTGTGTAGCGTGTGTGTGTGTGTGTGCATGTGTGTGTGTGTGTTGTGTTTTGCTGTGTGTTACCGTGTGTATTTGTTTACACGGTGTTATTTGGACAAACCAGTAAACATCTACATAACTTGTTTTGACTGACCTACTTCAATGATCCGTTAGCGTTAGGGCTGTGTTACGGTAAGGGTTATGGTTAGGGTTAGGATTAGGGTTAGGTTTAGTGTTCGAACACTTAAATTTTTGTTTAAAGGGGTACGTAATATGACCCATTGTCAGTACCACTATGTGGCGTTTTAGAAAAGTCATAGTAACACCGTGAAAACAAGTAGGTGCGGGTGTGTGTGTATGGGTGTGGGTGTGTGTGGGTGTGTGTGTGTGTGTGTGTGGGTGTGTGTGTGTGTGTGTGTGTGTGTGTGTGTGTCTGTCTTTCTTTCTTTCTTTCTGTTGGTCTGTCTGAGCGCACAATTTCGACTTTTTTGTTGTGTATGTGTGACTGATGCCACGAATACTTGGATGCTGCCATGTCAATTTGATGTCGATCCAGTCTTACCTCTTTCCCTTTTGGTCAATTAAGAGGCCTATAATATAATATTGTGATTTATCTTGTTGTGATTTCTTTTCTGTCGTTTGGATGCTCTTTAGGTTTGTTATAATATTATTGCTGGCGGCTTATGTAGGTTATTTTGTTTAGCCCCCGCTTTCTAAGTGCAAGGAAGGTAATTTGTTATTCGTTCAATCCTGTTGGTTTGGAGAACTCACGACCGCCTTTTTGAGTCAAAAAGGAGTAAAGGAAATGTCCATACAAATTAGGCAAAGGTTATGTTTGTGTGTATCACACGTACGTTCTTATCGCTTCTCGTTACCAAAGACTGTCGTTACATATATCGATATTGAACCTCTTTGTGTGGTGTGGTTTATCTTTACAATCACGTGAAACTGCCACTGACCTATGTAGCAAGCCTGCAGTGTATCCCCCTTTCGGTGCTTCAATACAAATTCCATACTTAATATTGTTTGCAAAGTAGGCCTGTGTCTGGGGTATTATTGTCTTCGTTCTGTCTGCGACAAACTTCATTTATCTTTTCCATTATCACGATTATTGCATTGTAACAAAAAGAGGTATTTCAGAATTGGCGTGCGTGTATGCGTGAATTTGCGTGTTCTCCCGTCTCACAACTTCCCTAACTCGTAACAATAAACTACGTTTTCACACCCTCTATTAACCATAAACATAAATCAATACCATATCACAAAAATACAGAATCAACAAGAATCCAACTGAATAAATCCAATTGCTTCAACTCACGTCATTTCACAGAATAAATCCGTTGAACGAATAAATATACTCACAAATACACACAACTCCAAGTCACCGTCGCCAGAGAGAGAGAGAGAGAGAGAGAGAGAGGGAGAGAGAGAGAGAGAGAGTGAGAGAGAGAGAGAGAGAGAGAGAGAGAGAGAGAGAGAGAGAGAGTTACTTATTAATTGCTTACAGGGTCCAGCGGACTGCAAAGAGCCGAATCAGGGCCACAAAATCAAGACCACTTCTTCGCTGAACGAGGACCCCTGATCCGCATAAAAGATCTGCCGAAACAACCCTAGTGGTACTCCACCAGCCGGTCACTCTACAATAAAGACATCCCACGCAGGGGACGCTGAGGCTATACCCTAATATATCGAACCCCCGTTTACAAAAACAAAATAGAATACAAACATCATTATAAAATATCAACAAAACACATACATATAAAATCCCTACATTGCCAAATATTAATATCATAGGAAGCCCCATTGACCATCTGGCAGAAAGCGTCCAATATTTCCTAGATGACCCAACAGACCTCACACACAAATGAAGAGTTTGTCCCAGAAGAGTTTTCAAGAAAAAAGGTAGGTAACTGGTCTAGCGAAGAAGAAGATATTATAGTAGATTATAGCAGAGTAGGCATGAAAAAGAACAAAGGAGAAAGACAGCGACAGTGGGGATTTAAAGCACTAAATTTCCAATACAATACAATTCGTAAATTAACGTCCCCGGACACAGTGCGTATAGGTGACAAATAAATTTCCAGAAAGTGGGGATACTATTTATACTGAAACTCCCGGCACCCTTACGGGGGAAGGGGGGGGGGAGGGAGAGAGAGAACGAGAGAGAGAGAGAGAGAGAGAGAGAGGGGGGGGGAAGTTATATTATAGTCACACTGTAGCTATGTTCAATCTCTAGTCTTTTCTCTGCCTACGCCATATTCTTTCTCTTCTCCTCAATCTCCCCAGTCTCACTCTCATCCTCCTCGTCCACCTCTTCTATCTTCTGTGACAAGCACTGAAGATCTTAGAGAGGTAGGGACTACTAACTGGTCTAAAGTCTTTTTGTTGTTTTCGTGGTGCCTTCATTCTTAAATGTTTCCACCTATTGACCAACGTTTACACTCTTTGCAAGTGTACTGGTCGTGCGAAACCAGTCTCTTACGAACGCCACAGATTGTAGCACCTGTGTCCCTAAGCACACTTTCTTTGAGGCCATTTACAGTACCAGATATCAGATTGAGATGACCACAGTTTTCATTACAAACAGAGCAAACGACTTTAGTGACAAAAGCTGACTGCACCTGAGTGTCATCAGGAAGATCTTGGTTCCCCTGAAAATCACTTTCAGTATCTTGAGGTTCTGGATAAGCTTGGACAACAGCAGCATTGCCAATAGCAGGACAACATGAAGATATGTGACCTACACCTAAGCAACAATAGCTAACTTTTACCTGTCTATTATGCAGGTATGGGAATGACCAAGACTTGGAGGGGAGTACAAACGGCCGGGGGTCCAGGGGGCCGCGGTAGGCCCCCTGGTAGGGTCAAGGGGCAACGCCCCTTGTGGGGGGTAGGGGGCGAATCCCCCTGCAGCTGAGAGATTTTGCAGTTTTTAACGCAATTTTTACCACTTCTCAGCATAGAACTACGTGAACAAACGGAATTTAAAAGAATTTAATCACTTTACTTTTGGCTCATAAAAAAATACTTTACACAAACATGTTATCAAGACTCTTTTCTGTAGTAAAGATGCATTCTTGTACTATTAAAAAAACCTCACCAAATCATTTTGGTATTACGGACGAAAATTTTATTTTGGTTCAGGATGTTTTATTTTGTTTTTATTATATAGTACAAACCTTTAGAAGTTTAAACAATTTAAATTGTTGAAATCGGGACAACATGAAGATATGTGACCTACACCTAAGCAACAATAGCTAAATTTTACCTGTCTATGTCCTTTGTTAAGGGAAGGTCTACCTGCGAAACGAGCACCACTCTCGAATACGTATTGCCACGTCCACGAGCGGCCATATTGTTTTTAGCGCCTTGTTGAGTATGCATGTTTTGATGTGCAAAACCCTTATTTGGAATGGAACCTGCGGACTGGTAGTTCCCGCGCGGGGAGTCACGAAATCCCGATCCACGGAAATTATTCCATCTCTGACCCGTCCCACGGAATTAATTCAGAGTGGGCACATTCTGAGATATTGACGCGGACGCAAAATTGGAATCATCTGACTTCCGTGCCAGTTTCTTTTCCGGATGAGCCATGCGAAATGCTTCAGCACTGTCAATCAAAGCCGCGAATTTTGTCAAATTTCTTTCTTTCAAATGTAGCCGAGCGGAGTATTTGACTCCCGCCTCTCGGCCACCACCTTGAGAACACGGCCCGACCCTAGCTGTTATTTTTGTTTATCCCCCTTAAAATATTTCCCCTGCAAGGCGGTGAAGCATGTTGATAGTAAACCGGTTTGCCGGCCACAAGTGCCACGACAGTCGCTGCACAGTCATTGCCACTGACTTGCATAACCTGCCTGCCGACAATGTAGTGCTGCTTACCACCAAAAGCAGAAGACGAATGGTCAGCTGGGGGGAACAAATGTCGTATCGCCTTGTCCTACATAACCCAATGGCCACACCAAAGGATTCTGCACAGCAGGAGTCACCCAAGGCTAGTCTAACCAACAAATGTAAGGTAGACAACCTTTCTCCCAAGCTTGAAACAAAATAAGATTCCACAGACCTTCAAAAGTCTTTTCACAATCCGATAGTTGGATCCACCTTTCCAACAAGTAAGAAAATCTCTTTGAAAAATTTACAAAACTTTCTTCCACTTCAGGCCGAATCGATCTGAAGTTTTCTCTAAATCCATCTGCAGTGCACTGAAATTTCTAAAGAAGTTCTGATCATCATATGAAACTGCACCGGCAGGAGACAAGGAATGATAAACAGCCAAAGCGGGGCCTCGCAGCAATGCAGTTAAAAGTAGACAACCCATTTATTGCTATTATAATTGATAGCTCTCGCATATGTCTCAAACCGGTACAAAACCGAATCAATGGCATCTCTATCTTCTTTGATAACAGGTAGTACTAGTTTTGGGAGTTTTGGTAATGATGGGTTATAATTTCGAGTTCTAGGAGCAGTTTGCTCACTTTGCAATTCAACCTGTTTCATTCGAAGTTCAATTTCTTTTTCCTTTAGCTTAAAGCTTTTTCTATCAAGTTCCAACTGATGATCTAATTTTTTTTTCTGCTCTTGTTGATGTGCCAATCTAGTTTCCTCTATTTTCAGTTCTAATCTTTTTTCTTCTCTTTCCAGTTCTAACCTTTTTTTTTCTCTTTCCTGTTGTAATCTTTTTTCTTCTCTTCCCCTGTTCAACCTGAAATCGTTTTACCTCTTTCCTGTTCTAATCTTTTTTCCCGCCCTTCCTGTTCTAATTCTAAGAAGAAGACTGAGGAGATGACCGACAAGAAGAAGAAAGAAGAGGTGGACGAGGAGGAGAGAAGGGAGGCTGAGGAGGAGAGTGAGATTGAGGAGCAGAGAAAGAACATGGCGTAGGCAGAGAGGAGACGAGAGAGCGAACATAACTATATAACTATATAACTTTCGTCTCTCTCTGGCCACGGCCACTGGGATTTGTGTGTAGCGAGCTGTGTATATTTATTCTTTCAACGGATTTATTCGGCGAAATGACGTGAGTTGGATTTTTGTTGATTCTGTATTTTTGTGATATGGTATTGATTTATGTTTATGGTTAATAGAGGGTGTGACAACGTATTTATTGTTACGAGTTAGAGGAGTTGTGAGACGGGATACCACGCAGATTCATGCATACACGCATGCCAATTCTATAATACCCATTTCCGTTACATGCATTGTATTCTCCCTCTTCCTGTATTCTGTATTCCTGTCTTGTGTTTCCTCCTCCTCGTCGCCGTCATCATCATCGTGGTCGTCGTGAATATAACCATCATCACCGTTCTCCTCCACTTTCTGGAAATTCAGTGCTTTAAATTCCCACTGTTGCTGTCTTAATTTCTCCTTTGTTTTTTCTCATTCCTAATCTGTTCTATCAATCTACTACACTATCTTCTTCGCTAGATCAGTCACCTACCTTTTTCTTAAAAACTCTTCCAAAACTCTCCATTTGTGTATGGGGTCTTTTGGGAATATTGGACGCTTTCTGTTCATTAGGGCTTTCTATGATATTATTATTTAGCAATGTAGGCGTTTTATATGTAGATTATGTGTTTTGTTGATATTTTATAATGATGTTTATATTCTATTTTATTTGTGTAAACGGGGTTTCGATAAATTAGAGTATAGCCTAAGCGTACTCTACGTGGGATTATAAAGTGACCGACTGGTGGAGTGCCTCCAGTGTTACTACTAGGCAAAGACTATCAGTGGTATATACGCTCTTTGCACTAGGTTTAGAGCGGCTTACTAGTAACCGAAAGGTACCTGGTTTGAATCCCGGATTCGTCAACGCGTGACAATATTATTTCCCCCTTACCATCAACTGGTTCTCTGGTGTCAGAATAATGTGACCAGTAGTCGCCTATACGCTCCGGTGTCGTGTGACTATAATCTACAGTTACTTACTTATTTTGTTTTAGCAGATCTTTTATACGGATCAGGAGTGAGTCTCCTTTCAACCAAGTTGTGGTCCTGATTCGGCTCTTTGCTGTTCGCTGGACCTTGTAAGCAATGAATAACTAACTGACCTCCTCCAGATTCTCCTCTTCATCCACATTTATCATCATCATCATCATCATCATCATCATCATCATCATCATCATCATCATCATCATCATGTGAGCATCAAATAGTGAAAACAATGAACTGCACACGTCAGCAAAATCTAGTATTTTGACAGGCTGACGGAGCATCAAGGCGTGTGGTGTATTTTAGGCATATGTGCCTATAGTTCGGTAAACATAGACTGTCATTCCGTTGTTTTTCTTTTCAATTAAAAAAAAATATATTGAGAGGAGGGAGGAGAGGCCGTGAGAGAAGGAGGGAGGTTGTAATATAACAACTGTGTGAACAGACGTGGAGCTAAATAACTATACTGAACTGAACTTTCACAAACGAACGCAAAACATTTATAACACAAATTTATAAAACTTTACCAACTTGAAGAGAATTACATTGTTTGCCTCTCACTATATACCAGCCGCTAACATTAGCAGCCCTCAGCTAAGCTGTGTGGAGTTGAATATCGTAGACCGATGTCGGCCGATGGTCCTGCCTTTCCAAATTGGCTTCAACCTCGCCAGGGCAGCAGTTGTTTGTGCGATCCTGGAGAGGACTTCCTGTCGGGACCCATTGTCTGATACCATGGCTCCTAAATATTTGAAGCTATGCACTGTGTTGAGGGATTGGCCTTGGACTTTGATGTCCATGTTGATGCCATTGGTGTTGTTGGTCATCATTTTGGTCTTCTCTGCACTTATTTCCCTTCCATAGGCTCTGGAGGTGGTGTCAAACCTCTATACCAGCTGTTCAAGTTCTTGTTCCTCTCCAGCCAATCCATCAATGTCATCCGCAAAAACGAAGGTTGGCGATTGCTCTACCCCCTATGCTGACTGTGCCTTCGTGATTTGCAAGGGCACCTGACATGATGCGCTCTAGGAAGATGTTGAAGAGTGTTGGAGAGAGTAGGCATCCCTGACGCACATCGATTGTTGTTTTGAACCAGTTTCCGATGGCGCTGTTGTGGAGGACTGCACTGGTAGCCTTGTTAAACAGGCTTTTGATGACTTCAATAATTTTAGGGCTGATGTTGTACACTCTCATGGTTGCCCACAGAGCTGCATGCTAGGCTCGGTCAAACGCTTTCTTGAAGTCTACGAACATATTATATAGATGTTGGTGCTGTAGGTATTTCTCGCAGATTATTCTGAAGTTGAAAATCTGTTCAGTGGTACTTCGCCATCCCCTGAATCCTGCTTGTTCTTCAGCTATAATTTGTTCAGCTTGGGGTTTCAACCTGTTGAGTATTATTTTACTAGGGAGGCATAGTGGTCTAATGGTAGAGCTTTGGCTTGCGGATCTGAAGGTCCCGGGTTCAAGCCCAGGCCGGGGCATTGTGTTGTGTCCCTGGGAAAGACACTTTACTCCCGTTTCCTACTCCTTCGGATGAGAGTATAAACCGAGGTCTAGTCTGTGTCGTATACATTCCATCATAACTTTAAAGATCCTGACGCTCATGTCATAGACGGGTGAGTGCCGGTGATAAGAACACACCCAGCATGCACTTAGGTCCTTCTCCCCCATCCCTGGCTGCCCAGAATTGTGCTCAGTTGTCTGGAGCGTTATTACGATGCGCCCAAAGGCTGCAAGTTGGCGCCTCCGGCGGCTTGAGTTAGATCCTGTATTGGCCTGCGCCTTGAGTCGCCAAGTACGGCGAAATATGTGCGCTATACTAATCCTCAATAATAATAATAATAATAATAATAATAATAATAATTTTTCAGGAGGACCTTGCTGGGATGGCTGATGAGGCTGATGGTGCGGTAATTTTCACATTCCTGAAGGTAACCTGTTTTGGGAAGAGTGGTTATCTATATTAACTGTTTTATAGATAACAAAAGGGAGACGCCTCACAAGCATAGGCGCTCGCGTGTCTAGATACAAGCGCCTGTGGACTAGACGAGTGGACAGGCAGACGTAATGAAACCTCGGCGAGTCTCGGCTACGCTTTGTGCGCAGACTGTAGGACCAGTTTACTTTTGTCTTTATGCCAGCAAACCACACATCCTTTCGATCCCACCTTTCTCCACCCCCCACCCCCTCACATCCACACCAACCATCACCCCTATCCCCTCCTTCAAACGTATTCATGTCTTTTTGTTGGGGTGAAGGCCTATATCCAATCCACTGCTCACTTGTATGGTGCACAACTCTATGTCGCAGAGATATGCTCAGGACGCCTCCCACCCCCGCGGCCACGCCTTTCCTTTCACCCCTACAACGGTCCCTCCAATACTCTGCAAATCTATTATCATTAATTTGTCCCTTGGTGGGATGCTTTCGGATTACGAAGGGCGCAACAATCCACCATGGCTGCATAATGCACTCAATAATTCTTAGGAGAGTTTGATGCACGCACGCTGGAAAAAAAAAAGAAAAAAGAATCATCATCTCAGACTTTTGATCAACTCGATCTGTTATAATAAATAATAATAAAAAAAATTATATGAAAGACTGTGCTATCATATTAAAATTATTATTATTAACATTTTTAAAAACACATAATTAATGTCGCACATTTCTACATATTTTATATTTGGAAGTAAATAGCGTGTCTCAATGTTCTATGCAGCAGCTCTATTAAACGATAGGCTATTTTTGTACAAATCAAGAGAGAGAGAGAGAGAGAGAGAGAGAGAGAGAGAGAGAGAGAGAGAGAGAGAGAAGCTCAAGGCGTTAGTCGATACAGGATCTATGCGCCAACTTGCAGCCTGTGGGCGCATAGTCTGACGCCCACACGACTAAAGATCATGACGCTCATGTCCTAGATGGCTGGGTAGGGCCATTCCCCCTCACACCCCCACCACCCAAACTTCAGTCGCCCAGGATTGGGCTCAAAGTCCATGCGGTGGAATGCGTGCGTGCACAGACTAGACCTCGGTTTACACTCTCATCCGAAGGAGTAGAACCTATAATTAGCCCACGCCCTTGTTCTAGGCATACTGCGTACCTGAGACTCGCCAAGGACCTTCTCACATTAAGGGGAGAACGTAACATCTGCTAGTCTCAGCAACGCAGCGAGAGTTCCATGCTGCACCGAGGCAAAAACATTATCACGCACCTAGTGAAGGCAGAGGGCATGCATCAAATACTGAATATCATGAACTGCTAATGCTATACACTACTACATTTGATAGGCTTCGTCAACCTGTGATACCCAGATTGACACTAGCCTTGCAGGCATGCAACGGCAGTAGAGTACACTGCACCGACGAAAACTAGATCCACTTCCATCATCAGCGTGCTGCATCATACGTTTTTCTTCTTTTTTTCTGATCCCTCCCCCAGTGAAGCACGCACCTTCATGAATTCTACCGCCATTACGGTAGCCTAGTCTACACAAGACCAACTGTTCTAGACAGCAACAGTGTGTACTTAGACTTTACCTGTGCCTCCAAGATAAAACCAAACTGATGCAAATCGAGTGACGTAATCATCGTAACGTAATTTTAAAAAATTAAAAAAGTTAAACGAAACTGTGGTATATTGAATTACATTACATTACATTACATTATTATTGCTTTAGGTCCAGCGGACTCTTCCGAGCCAAATCAGGACCGGACAACCCCCGATCCGCATAAAAGATCTGCTGAAACAACCCTAGTGGTAAAACCGAAAGCTCTCCACCAGCCAGTCACTTTACAATAAAGACATCCCACGCAGGGGACGGCTGAGGCTTCACCCCAACTTATCGAACACCCGTTTAC
Source organism: Oncomelania hupensis (assembly GCA_036898135.1). Classification (NCBI taxonomy): domain Eukaryota; kingdom Metazoa; phylum Mollusca; class Gastropoda; order Littorinimorpha; family Pomatiopsidae; genus Oncomelania; species Oncomelania hupensis. The sequence continues at coordinate 20,067,691 of CM072523.1, read as the reverse complement.
AAAAACAAAATAGAATACAAACATCATTATAAATTATCAACAAAACACGTACATATAAAATGCCTACATTGCTAAATAATAACATCATAGGAAGCCCTATTATAGTGACCACTTGGCAGAAAGCGTCCAATATTCCCAAGCTGATCCAACAGACCTCATACACAAACAAGGAGTCTCGTCCCGGAAGAGTTTTCAAGAAAAAAGGTAGAAGACTGGTCTAGCGAAGAAGACGATAGTATAGCAGATTGATAGAAAAGAGCAGGAATGAGAAAGAGCAAATGAGAAAGACAGCAACAGTGGGAATTTAAATCACTAAATTTCCAGTTATGTTATGTTATTCAGTTTATAGTCCCCTCTCTTCCCGATAAGGATTTTCAGAGAGGAGACTCATACTGAAACCCCCGCCACCCCAACGGGGGTGGTATATTGAATGACGTCATCGTGTGACGTCATTATGGTGACATAGTGATGTTTTTTTTAAAAATAATCTTTTCTTTTCCAAACTATTGGAGGGATTTGGTTTAAGTTTTTTTTATTTTTTATTTATGTATTTAGTTAATCGTAAGTTTTATATAGCGTTTTTCCCGCTCAAGAGCTGCACAAGGTGCTGGCCGATACAGGAGCCGCCCGAGGCGCTCACTTGAAACCTTTGGGCGCAAACAAAAAATCTGACGCCCAGATGATTGAGCACAATCCTGGACGACCGGGCATGGGGAGAAGGGACCTAGTGCGTGCTGGGTGTACTTGTGTAGCCGGCTACCACCCGTCTAGGACATGAGCGTCCGTATATGTAAAGTCCATGCGATGGAATGGGGCGTGCGTGCACAAACTAGACCTTGGTTTATACTTAATTATAATTAGTTTATGTATCAAAAATAGCAAACAACAAAGACTATATAATTATTATACTTAGTATATCATTATAGTCTTTGCAATTTTATATCTATGGCCCGGCCATATTTTCCCATACGCTACTCATTGAAAATGAAAACTGGCTATTTAAAATTTAAAATAATACTTTAACTTCAAGTTCGTTTGGTTAAACCAGCAACTGCGTATCTGATACTTGCCGAGGTTTTCAGGCTCACATTCGCGCTACCCAGTTTGCGTAAAGTGATGAACGATGTTATCTACGTCATGTCTGCATGTCTATGACACGTATATTACCGAGAATCATGAACTGATTGAGCACAAAATCTCGGCTATATTTTTTTTTTTTATTCAACTGCAATTGTTGTTGTAAGTTTGTAATGAATGAATGAATGAATAATTTATAAAGCGCGTAAATATCTCCACGCCGACGGGCATGATCGCAGCGCTGGTGGGAGGGAGGTGGATAAACACACACACACACACACACACACACACACACACACACACACACACACACACACAGTGGCGGGAAGGGTGCATACATCATAACTTAACATTTTAACTTCTTCACTATCGCTCAACACATTCTAGCAGGCAGACCAGTCAATTAACATTTATGCAAAACTTTTACGCAGTGACTTATGAAATTGGGATGAGATCAGATAATTATACATCCAGATTAGCAAGAAGAGAAGAAATGTGTTTTCAAGTTTCTGCGAAATGCACCGACAGAGTCTGCTCTCTTTATGCCTTCTGGAAGAGCATTCCACCAGACCGGTGCAGTGTATCTGAAAGACCTCTGGCCATACCTCTTAGTCCTACACTGCTTGTGCCCAACAACAAATAAAGACTTGGAAGCTGAGCGGAGGCTGCGAGATGGTTCGTACACATTCAGAAGTTCGAACAGGTATTCAGGAGTGTGCTCTTTAACTGCGCGATAGGCAACTGAAAGCAGTTTGTGTTTAATGCGTTTGTGGACAGGAAGCCAATGGAGTTGCTCAAGAATGGGGGTGATATGGACTGATTTACGACTTTTTGTGACCAATCGAGCTGCAGAATTCTGCGCAGATTGGAGGCGTTTGATCTGTGCTTTAGGCAGATTGGCAAGAAGGCTGTTGCAATAGTCTAGTCTTGACAAGACCAAAGAGACAGCAACAGTGTTTGCTGCACTACGAGTCAGAGAAGAACGGATTTTACCAAGAGCTCTTAAATGAAAGAAACAGGATCTCACTACTGCGGAAACATGCTGTTCAAGTGAAAGGTCACAGTCAAGCACAAGGCCAAGAGTCTTTACAAAAGGAGAGAACTGAATGTCAGCATCACCGACCCGCAGGGACTGGAAGGGACAAGATTGTCTTCTAATTCGCGGTCCACATAGCAAAGCTTCTGTCTTCTGTTCATTCAGTTTCAACTTGTTCGCATTCATCCACATCTTGATCTCAAGACAGCACTGCTCGACATTTCTGACGGCTGCAACAGCAGCATCACAATCAACTGGAATTTTGGAAACTATTATAAAGAACTAGAGTCTCGAATACTCATGCAGTGCAAATGCAGTACATTCATGTCAGAAAAAGTTTCTGTGCCGTCTACGTACATTAACCTAACCTAACTCCGTATCACGTATACGATGTGAAATGAACGAAAACTTCGGCGAGTCTCAGCTACGCTGCGAGGCGCACTCTACGTCACATCTCTTTCGTCTCCTCCCTGCCTTTTTTTTAAAGTTTCTTTTTTTTAAACCTATCACTTGTCAAAACCCAAGGACAACATCAGTCAGCAATCAGCTATTACGTAAGCACATTTTGCCTGCTGTTTTATTTACTGCTCTGAGAGAAGAATCAGCGCTGTTCTAAACCGTTTCCGCAAGGCAGATTCGCAATGTTAGCATGATACATGTAAATGTCTGTAAGCCCCGTTCTCTCACCCTCTCCTCTATCACCCACCTCTCTCATCCGAAGAACATGCGCTCTAGAACAGCTGACAGGGTTGCTGGAGTGGGGGTGACGTCAATCTCCAAAAACTGTTCCAGTCTGGCATATCGCCATTTGGCCTAACTTTAAAATGCTGTTTTCAAATCGTTTGTTTTTAAAACCAGGCCAAGGTATATATGCACTGAGAGGCAGTTTCTGGACTGATTATGTGAAAAATAGAAAAGAAATAAACTGCTGTAATTTAAAACGAACAGTAAAACTTTTCACTTAGCACTGAGCGCCGTGAAAGCGAAAGTGTATCAAAACACAGCATCATGTGACCAGTATTGACCCTCGACCCTTCCTCGTCAATGACCTTCGTGTTGGATCTGCTACGAGGTTGGCTGTGCTGGTATCTTTTGAACACATCTATAGATATGGGGTTTGGCTTCAAAATTTACCAATTGTACTTTTTGGAGTGTTAAGATTCATAGGTAAGTGTTCACTTTGTTAACTATTGACGCTAGAACTAACGAAATACATTTTCATCCTTTGTTTGACCGACGGGAAAGTGGTCGAAGCAGACGACAACGTGGTTCTTTGCATGCATTATTTTTTCGCGTATTGCTCGCTTTTTTCTACTAAACAGCAATTTTTTCTTTATTCCCCCACTCGCCTCCTTTTCTTTAAGATTGTAATAGTTTTAAAAATAAATGTGTGTTATTGTACAATTTTATGTCTGTGACAACGTGGCTAATGTCGTAATGAGCGCCATTGAAAAGGAGAGGCTATTCAGCGTCCGCAGCATCTGTATCCATCTTTAGCTTTGGTCTTGTGAGGGCAGTGTGTTCGATCGAACTTAGTACCACTTAGCCTACTTCACGATATTGTCTGTCTGTTCCTTCAGTGAAACACAGTGACTCATTTGTTTTGTTATCTTCAGATGATTTTCTTGCCGTTGGGGTTATTTTGCTTATACATATGTAGCAGATTCTCGAGAAAGATTATTAGATCGGTTACACTACACTACACTTCAGGACAATGAAACCAAATTATACAAATTAAAATCACAAGTACCACTTCTTCTTCAGTTTGGATCCAGACCTACATGTTTGAGAGCTATACTAGTTAATAATAGTTAATACCACCTACTTCAACCTTAAAAATAAATATTATCTTTTTTTTTTAGTCATTATTTAAAATAAATTTAGAATTAGATAGAATGCTTATTATTTTATTTAAATTATCATTTTGTTTATGTATTTGTACAGCAAATGTATAATACATTTAAAAGAATTAATGGATAAATACAATCTTATTCTGACTCTAGACTTGTTGTTTGGTTGGTGAAAGGGGAGTTTCAGTACTCATATCAGCATATAATATAATGTATAAAATAATGCAGAGAAAAAAAGTATTTGTTTTTAACAACCAAACAACGGAATCAGTAGGGTATAATACTGAAAACAAGAATTTGAAGAGCATGTTGAATCAGTCAATGTCAGTGATACATAAAAACTTATTTTTTGGATTCAGAGCTAGGATTAGGAAATTAAACATAATGTTATAAGCGATGTTGTGAAGGATAATACAGAAAAATTGATACAGTTATATATAATATTTATTTGGTGAGGAAAATAAGTGGCAAATGATCATCATCATAATTATATTAGCGAGTGTCATTCTTCCTGATGGTAATACAACAGAAAATTAAGAAGGGACCTTAAGAAGAGACCTGGTTCACATCAATTTGCAAACAACCAATAATAGGTTTTCTGCTTTTAAATTTTGTATAAAATGTAAAGTACTAAAGGCTGTATAAGTTTCTTTTATTTTCTTTTATCTTGTAATATATGGTTGCATTGAAAAGGATGCTGAAACTAGTGAAAGTTTGATGCTGTGTAAAAGACAGTGAAGTTCTTGCTGGATCTTCAAACTTTCAGCATTAGTGCCTCAGGCTATCCTTTTTAGTGCAACAATATATAACAAGATAAAAGTAAACTTTAGTATCTCACTCCCAGAAATTAAGACGTGCTTTGCAGGCAGTTAAACCAAAACATCACTCAGTCAATAAAAAGAGTAACATTTATTAGTTGATACGAATCTTTATAAATTTATATGTAAGTATCATTCTACTGTAGGATGTTCAGTGTGGAATTAAAACTGGACCATAGTGATTACATAGCAAGAGATCAGCTGTTTTATAGTTAGAATGCTTGATTTTTGATATGTTATTATATTGATATTATGTATAACAGTATTGCAGTATATATGATAGAGGATGTTCTTTCTGTCATGTCAGTACCATTATATAGTGGTAGTGGTACAGTGCCAAAAACAGCAGCAGCAGCCTTGTTGTTTTGCATATATATGGTTGACAAGCTTGGTGTTGGGCATTAATACTAATAACAGTAATGCCGACGATGAATAATGAATTGCATGCAAGATGTGGGACATCTGTTTTATTGCCACACCTGCCATTCTGTAGAGTGTCCATAAATATAACAGAAAACAGGAAAAGGTAAAGATTCCATGTAGAGATTCCATGTAATAGATTTCCCGATAAAAAGGGACAATAAAGCATTAAAATCTAAAAATCTAAAAAAAAAAAAATCTAATATTGTAAGTTTCTTTCTGCCAAGTGTCATCTAAAGCCGGAGAGAAGAGTGTTACAAACACCCTTCTTCCCCTGTGGGGATGCCAGGGGTTTCAGTATAAATAGTATCCCCACTTTCTGGAAATTTAGTGCTTTAAATTCCTACTGTCGCTGTCTTTCTCCTTTGATCTTTCTCATTCCTACTCTGTTCTATCAATCTACTATACTATCTTTTTCTTCGCTAGACCAGTCACCTACCCTTTTTCTTGAAAACTCTTCCGGGACAAAACTCTTCATTTGTGTGTGAGGTCTGTTGAATCAGTTTGGGAATATTGGACGCTTTCACCTGGCGCTTCCTATGAATCTTATGATGTTATTATTTTGCAATGTAGGCTTTTTATTATGTTTTGTTGATATTTTATACTGATATTTATATTCTATTTTTTTATTTTGTAAAGGGGGTTCGATAAATTAGTGTATAGCCTCAGCATCCCCTGCGTAAATTGCGTTATTGTAAAGTGACCGGCTGGTGGAGTGCCTGGCTTTAGTGTTGTTTCGGCAGATCTTTTAATTATGCAGATCAGGGGCGAGCCCTCTTTCAGCAAAGTTGTGGTCTTGAGTTTGTAGTCCTGATTTGGCTCTTTGCAGTCCGCTGGACCCTGTAAGCAATAACTAACTAACTAACTAACTAACACACACCCTTATTTTCTGGACAAGCTTAATGAAGTACTAATTCCCTCTATATTACTACTTTACTTTCCCTTAAAGCTTCAGGTAGTAATTCACAGCTGTCCTTGTAATTTCAAGGGCTCTACCCAGTGGAGTCCTTTAAAATTTAGTGGTACCTCTCTTTTTAGAGCCAGCTTCAGAAAGGCAATGCCCATTTCTTCACCTTTGTTGTTTTACCTCCTCTTACCCCTCCCCCTTCGCATCCACCACCCTCCCCAGTTTTAAAGAGAGCCAGGCACCCATTCAGCCATTGATAGCTCCACATCAGCATTCCCTGTATGTTGAAGTTAACACTCCCCCTTCTCTCCACTGCCCTCCCTCCCCCTCCCTCCCTCCCCCCTGTAAACTGTTTTCCTGAAATGTCTACACTGAATATCAGAAGCTGCAGAGGCATACCAGCCAGGTTTGAATCAGACTGTGTCAAACCTACCTGCATTGACCTAATAGCGATAGATCTCTAACACTCAGTGTGTGAATATACCATTGAAAGCAGCAACCGGGACATTAAATCAGCGTTCTAAAGTTCAGGTCTCAAAAACCAACACCCTCTGCCGCAAGCCATCAATGTACATGGGTAATCTTTTTAATTAATTGTGGTTAATAATTGGGTGTAAAAATGGCCCTTGAAATGATTGTGTAGGGCAGAAAAAGCCCTCACTTCAATTGCCAGATACTTTCCACAGCTGCACACTCACACACACATCGTTTATTTATTTTAAAGGGACCCACTTTGACCACGCACTCCTCCTCCGAGCCTTTTAACCTTCACAGTGGGTGTTGCCCCACTAGAAAAAATAAGCTTGTAACAAAAATAAATTTGGAAATTCATTTTTTAATCCAATAAATTCCATAGTTTTTGTTAGATAGTAAAGAACAACCACTGGCCATGGATCTTGCTCTAAAAATAGCATTTACCAAAGCCGGTAAGAGGCAGAACTCATATTAAAAAGTTGCTGGGTAAGGGTTTTCATGATTGATAACAATGGACCTTACCCTACCCCAGACACCAAAGACGCAGTCTTAAAAAAAATAGTTCATTCAGTCTTCAGAAATAGGGTCAAAGGTCACATTGCTGTAGTGTTGATGTACAGTTAAACATGAAAAATTATTCCCTATCAGAACAAAAATGAAAAATTCAAACTTCAGTGGTTAGAGCTATGAAAGTCGGCTTTATAATTGTAAATATAATAACAATGCGAATTTTATGGAAACCTGTTTTGGGTAAAAGTAAACAAATCCTTCTAATTGGGGCCCTTTAATGGGCATCTGATAAATAACAAAACATTAAGTTTTGTCTTAGTGTATAATATACAAAAGTAGCTGAAAGCATGATTTTTCAACAGTCAGTCCCTTGTCAAGTATTAGAAAGATAAAGACATAAAAGCTTTTTGGGGGTGAAAGAAACAAGTTATGATTAGAGCAAGCTTTTAGTTTGGTTTTTAGCTTTAAAAATAAATTATTATTATTATTATTATTATTATTATTATTATTATTATTATTATTATTATTATTGTTTATTATTATTATTATTATTATTATTATTATTATTATTATTGTTGTTGTTGTTGTTGTTGTTAAATTGTAACTTTCATTCTGTGATTTATTCTTTTATTTTGTTGTTGTTTTTTTCTTTGGAAGTAATTTGATTGCTGACACTAGTGTACAGGTAGTTTAACTTTGAAGTTTATTAGTATTGTGGGCTTGTGACTTTATAATGATTCAACATGTGTCAGCTGCTGTGTCATCTTGTTGTTGTTGTTGCTATTAACTGTGTACTATTGGCTACATGGTTGAACAGTCTTGCAACATGATGTCGCTTATGAGAACTTGACCTCAGCTGCTGTACACTGTCACGGCTGTCGTTGGTAATTGTTGAGTTTGTGCCAAACATTAGCAGGCCAAAGTCCAGAAGGCATACAGCCAAGGAAGACCATTTGCTCTTGAAGTGTGTCAAGCCTCTTTGTTTATGGTGTGTCCAAATCACCCTGTGAGTCAGCGTGATCCATTCATACTTATTTACTATTCACTTGCCAATGATAAGTATGAAATCTGGCAGTAATAAGAATTAAGATAACTGATAAGGTTATTCGCTTATTTGATGCTTTAGGCAAGTTTCCACTATGTGCTCCTTTGTTCTAGTTCTCTTCCGATCCCTACATGAAGAAGTTGATGGAAGTAAGTGCAAAATGTCACAGTTATAATTCTTCTAGCTCATTCCTGATATTTTGTAATTTTAGATGAACTTGACAGCAGGGAAAGCAATAATTTTCAGTTTAAGAATATGTTTTGTTTTTAAAGTCTTTGTTTTTCTGCTAAATAGTTTGACAAAGACTGATTGACAGAATCAGTGGGGTACTGCAATGGACTGCTAGCTGCCGAAACTGGTGAAAAAGTTGTTTTATAACTGCAGATCGTTAAAAAAATATGAACAGTTTGATATACATACATTGCTGAGGTAATGCCACAGGCACAGGCCTATTTTGTTTTGCAATAAGCATGACCTACTTCAGGGTTCTTTGTGACTGACCAGCGCTAGCTGTAGCCATGTAGACTACTTAGTATTCATTGAGGGTGCCTGCTAACTACATTTAAGAGTACATTGGACCCCTTGAGTACAATATTACAAAGGCTCCTTCAGCAGCTCTCTGAGTTGAAGTGTGATACATATGTAGGAAGAGTTGGTCAAGTTTTGTTTGAAGTTTTGTGTTGTCGTTTTCAAAGAGTATAAATTGTTTGTTGTATAAATTTGTGAGATGTATGCACTTTTTTTTAGTTCGTATGTGTGCTAAGCATATTTTGTATTATTTAACTATAACATGGTCCTTAGGATCCTTTTAATTGCAAGATTGTGCATAATTGAAAATATTAATTCTTTGGACTGGTAGTGTAACATTGTCTGGACTGTGGAAGCAAAATTTTATATATTTATACATGTACATTCAAAGACACAAAACTGTAGTTGCTAACGTGCACACAATTAACTGTGGCTGGGAATTTTACTTAGCCGTATTTTGAGGTTATATTGCCTTTGCCATGTAGTACATGTATTTATGTACACAGTTTGTGGCTGTTTGCAAATATTACAAATGTATTCAAACATCAAGCACAAGTCCTAGCTAATGGAACCATTCCTTGTGTGACACGCTTTGGTGCACCTGGTTACAAGAAGAAAACTGACACGGTGGCGAGGCAAAATGATCACTGAACGCTTCAATGAATTTCTGTGGTAGAAGAAAAAGGGAACATATTTACACTCACAAGGTATATATTGTACTTTTATTCACTCTGTAGGGCACACACACACTATGTACTTGGTGGATTGCCAAATCGCGCCTCGCTCAGGCGCTCTTTGAGAACCTCTCAGTACTTTGCAGTGAATCGTTTCTAACTTTATTGGTAGTTCAGTGCAGATCATTTCCAACTTATGGCTTAAAATATAAAACTAAAGTTGCTAAAAACTCAACTGAATTCATTCAGCAATAGGCCTGTGAGCATAGTATCATTGTGAAGTGTATAGGGTTGTTATAATTATGAGTGCTATGTTAAAATAGCCTGTAATAAATAAATATATAAATAAATGTGAGACACTCACTGCACTGTAATGAATTGTTACTATGTCTAATATTAATGTTTTAGTGCAGATCATCATTTCTAAATTAATGATTATATTTGCTTGAAAGATTTTGCCAGGAAATCAGCCTGCAAGTCAGATATAGTAGGAAAACCTAGATACACAGTTCTCATATTTGTCTAGATTTATTGGTTTAAATCAGTGTATGTACAGTGGATAGTTTCCTAATTATTAGTTTATTTTATTAGTTCTTTTTAAATAGCTTTGTGCAAAGGACTATGGGATACTTGAAGAAAATCATGACGTGGAGGTAATGATTTTTTTCCCCCCTGACTCTATTAATAGTATAATTGGAAGCAGAAAGTATTGCATGTTTTGTGGATTTCTAGCAGTGAGCACTGAAACAATTACAGTTTCAATTAATTGATAACTATGAATATGGACTGTCATTTATATATTTATTATATAGATAATGCTGCTTCAAAATCAAAGGCCTGTGGGAGAAGCTATGTATTGGCACTAGAAAACTGATGAATGATGGTAATGACTGTAAGAGGTGATTCTAGAGTTCAGTATTTGAAGTTAACAATAGATATTTATTTGTTTTGTGAATTGCTGGCATGCACTTGGCTAAATGCATGTATTTTATACAGGTATTTGATGTCAATTAAAATGGATTCGTTTATTTCGTATTTCACAGGGATGACGCTAGTTTTTCATTGAAGGTTTAGTTTGAACGAAGTGTGTTAAGGTTCAATATGTCCGTGTCAGTGGTGGGGCATTTGGAAAAAAAAAAATTCTCAATAACCTGGATCAGCTAGGATCATAGCTAATTTGCAGTGAAGATAGCCGAGGTAGAACTTAAACAGTATAGGCATAAAGGCCATAATGTTGACAATGGGTAAAGCCACTTTGCACGTGCTAAACATCGGGACATTGAAAGCTTCGCATTGTGGAGAGGAGAAGCAGGGGTCATATCTGATCTGCAGCAGCTTTAGTCACAGAACAAAAGATAAAGCTTAACGGTAATTAATTAATACATTATTGTCATTATAACGAAAATGCAAGTCAACATTTCATTTAATACATGTGTCAGTGAATATCAAACATTGCAAGCAAGCCAGTAGCGAAGAGCGGTAGAGATTACAAAGTGCAGCATCTTCTGGTCAACCACAAATAATTAAAGTTGAAATGTTTGTTGGATTAAGGTTCAAGTGTGAACAATAGGGCTTTGAAGTTTGTTAGTAGTGATGAGCAGCAAGGATCATTGATAATCACAGCACTCCGTTGAATAATTGTTTGCATAACAATAGAACCTTTATTAATTTTCTAGAGGTAGAGCAAGCCTGCCCTATCGTCATTTGTTTTGTTTGGGGTTGTTGAGTTAAATTTCCACACAATAGAAATAGAAGCCTTACACACAGACTTGCGTAGTTTTCTTAATGACTTTTGTGGTGTGACCTGCATTATTTATAGGTACACCCTAATCAATCACCTGCGCTCTCAGGACAGCAAACCCATGAACTGTATTTTCAAACCCAATTAAGCATTGTTTACTGAATACAATTGAGAGATTGATTAGCGCAGAAAGAAGAAAGATGGGCTGAAATACAGGTATAAGCTATGTGGTGAGGAATGGCGAGGAGCCTCAAATGATCAGTCTCTTCCAGGATGATGGATTGCTTGCTCATTGCAGTCTGCAAAATGAATAGATGGACGTTCTGTGAGCATCAAGAGCTTTTGGAGCCATAGTGGTGATGTAGGGAAAAGTGGGTGCAATGCATGTTTGAATCCTGCCTTCAGCGAACTATTTGTGCATGCTGGAAATTAGTGGGCCAGCGCCTTGAGAAGCTCTCTGAGCTTGTAAGTGCTCTGTATAAGAACAGTCCTTTTATTAATTGAGATTCTTCACTTCTTCTTGCTTGTAACCTCTGATTGTTGATTTGTGTAGCTGATGAACTCAAGTAAAAGCCTTGCTAAGTTAAGTGGTTAAATCCTGGAGCTTCATCTTACTATGACTTTTACATTGGCCCCCCACCCCCTCCCTCTTCCCCCCCTCTCCCAAAGTCTGTTCACAGTATCCTGACCGACCCTAAATTTTTGGCCTGATGTAAACTTTTTTTTTTTGGGAGGGGGGAGAGGGGTGAGGGGGGAGAGGGGTATCGGCTGGAAAAAAAATAAGAAAAAATCGCACCTAAGGTGTGAAAGGTATTAAAAAGAAAAAGAAAAAAAAAGAGAAGCCTACCTGCCGATCCTATTTCTTTTCTGTATGTTAGTTGTTACCATAAACAGATATATTTTTGTGCCTTATTTTGGTGGCCGTTAATGACTGTGATGTCCCGTTGTTGTTCAGGAGTGAAGTAAAGGCATTAAGCTCTACATATTTGGTACTATAATAATTGAAGGGATTTACAAAAATGGTAGCGCTCAAATGGATGGTAACCTCCTACCTCCCCTTCCCCCCCCACCCTCCCCCCTTTCCATTTCTCATGCCTGCCGAACACTAACATTTTGGTTTATTCAATAGCTTACAATGAAAAAGTGACAAATCATAAGTTCCACGGTTACAACTAACTAACACAAAAAATAAATAAAAAATATTGTTTTGTTACAACCACAAGTTTGTGAATTAAACCACAATTCTTTGTCAGACAAATGTCTTTAATTTACACATTGAAATTTTCTGTTAGTAATACTAGAAATTTATGTTTGCTATTTTCGTTTTGGTTAATAATTCACGAAACCATTATACTCAGAGATGCCAACCTGCAGAAAAACCTGTCATTGAGAAATTTATAAATTGTCAGTAGATTTAAAATTTTGTCAGTAGACAAGAGGGAGCAAAGGTCCAGGATTGAAATTTCTTATTAAAAATCATATCGGAAAAATCAAAGATGACTGAGCTCGGCAAAAGAATTCTATAATAATCTGTGGTAAAACTTGACCCTGACCAAAGTCTGAAGGATAATCGATGGAAATTCGCAAAATTTTTAACATCAACCTGCTACGAATCAGAATTATGTACAGCACAATGTTAGAGATAATTAAAATACATCGCTTTAAGGTTGTGTCTCAGCATAAAATTTTAAAAAAAGGTAAATCTTATTGATTTCTATGCATTGTTTTGTCTGCTGCTGCTGCTTCAGCGCAGCTAACAAGGTTGTGAACTACGATATGCAATAAGTTAAACTAAAGCAAAGCTTCAATAATTGAAGCTATCAAATAGATGTATTACCTTATAAGGTCGTTATATAATATGCTGCATTATTTTATACTGTGACAGTGCCTAAGTGTAATCAGTCTGAAACGTGTAACAGTCCTTTTGCCATAATCATCAGCTGCAAGTATATATTCTTGTAAAAATTATTCTCGCCGTAAGAAAAATGACTTCAGCATAAATCCGTAAAAAACAATTTGCCACTGGAAAATAATACTGCGAAACCGTGAGGGTAGAGGGTTGGCATCTCTGTATACTGATGAGCTGTTTCTAAGAGTTTATAACTGTTAAAGCTATGAGGTATGTTTATAATTATATACTATTAGTTACAGTGAATCTATAACCATTATTCAATGTTGTACTGATTATGAACTCGGGATAAAGCAGTTATCAAGGAAATCCTGTTTGTTGTTATTTGATGGATCAGTGTTTCTTCTTGTGGTGACATTCGATAGATAATCAGTAAATGACAGAATTATACCTTTTGGCAGAACCAATTAAAGTGGTTAGTCTAAAATCACTTTGAAAACAAAAGATGAAAGAAAGGAAGAAACATTTAAAGTGGTATTTTTAAAATGGTTTGAGGAAAAGTCGAGTTGGAAGTTTAAACAATGAAGAATTGTTTTGCTAATATATGCCTTATACATTGTTTATTAGAATCACTTTATTGTATTTAAAAAAAAAAAAAAAGAAAAAAAAAGAAGACTTTTGTATGGGACACAAGTAGAGCACTTAGTAAATTACATTGTCACTAACACAACAGTTAAGAAACGAAGCCGAGATTTGTTTAAGGGTTGTGAAAATGCTTTACTAAATTGTTCTGTGTTGCACAAAACTGAACTGTTTTATTATTACACGTCTGCATAGGACATAATACTATTAATAGAAAGTAAATGTTGGGGAAAAAACACATTTTCCTGAGAGCAGCATACCTATTTTCAGTATTCTAACCCCTTATAAAAAAAAAAATTTAAAAAAAAAAAAAAAATATATATATATATATATATATATATATATATATATATATATATATATATATATATATATATATATATATATATATATATATATATATATATATATATATATATATATATATATATAATTATTTGGGTCATAGAAGTACATTCAGATGTTACTGTGGGCAGCTTAGAACCATTGTGTTGTTTTACAACATTTTCCCTGGGACTCTCAGGTAGAACAATCTCTGATACTTAAGGTAGGCAAGGCCGCCTGCTTAGCGGATAAGGGCCTTTTGTTTGGGTCTGTATGACTGACATGTACACGAATGTTTTGAAAGCTGCTTCCTGGGACTGCAGAACAGTAAATACTGTCGTTGCACAGACAACAAAAACATTAGTTTACTTGATCATACATGAGCCTCAGATGTCATGTGTCAGGATCACCCTAAGGTCAAGGTCATATGCAAAATCACTGTGGTTTTGGAGGTAATAGAATTTCTGCTGTAGTTTTATATTTGATCACACAAGGGTGTTCAAGTGGAACTGAATCTGTCAACATTATATTGCTTTGAAGTCCAGGATGGGACTGGAAAAATGTGTAAAGATCTGTATAGATAAAATAAGAAATAAAATAGTGTAGCATCCATTATTATAATTATTGTCTATATTTATGGGGTAATGTAGTCTAGAGTGCACAGTTGTTGAACATACTGTACAATTGTGGGGAAAGCTCAGCTGAAGGTCACAGCTGCAATTAAAACAATTTTTGACTCGCGTGCATAGCAATGTGAATCTGTGTACTCAGGCTCCCACTCCCCCCTCTCTCGTCCTACCCCCACCCACAAATTTGTATGAGATGAGTCCTAAATAGTCCAAAAATGATGCTATAACAAAAAATATTCCTTCCGTCCATGTGTCTGTGCACCGTCCATCTGCAAAACTTGCAAGTGGATTAATATCTCAGATCTTATTTAAACTATCATAACTAAACTTGGTAAGATGGTGTATACCCAGACCTCATAAATGATCAGTGAATGAATGACTTCACTTCAACTTCAAGGTAAACATCACAGGGTCAACAAATGTTAACCCCCCCCCATGGAGCGTGCCGGGGTTTTTAGTATAAATAGTATCCCCATTTTCTGGAAATTTAGTGCTTTTAATTCCCACTGTTGCTGTCGTTCTCCTATGTTTTTTCTCATTCCTACTCTGTTCTATCAATCTACTATACTTTCTTCTTTGCTAGACCAGTCACCTACCTTTTTTCTTGAAAACTCTTCCGGGACAAAACTCCTCATTTGTGTGTGAGGTCTGTTGGATCAGCTTGGGAATATTGGACGCTTTCTGCCAAATGGTCACTGGGACTTCCTATGATGTTATTATTTGGCAATGTAGTCATTTTATATGTATGTGTTTTATTGATACATGTATTTTATAATGTTTGTATTCTATTTTGTTTTTGTAAACGGGGTTTCGATAAATTAGAGTATAGCCTCAGCGTCTCCTGCATGGGATGTCTTTAAAGGGACCGGCTGGTGGAGTGCCTTCAGTGTTACCACTAGGGTTGTTTCGGCAGATCTTTTATGCGGATCAGGGGTGAGTCCTCATTCAGCGAAGTTGTGGTCTTGATTTTGTGGTCCTGATTCGGCTCTTTGCAGTCTGCTGGTCCCTGTAAGCATTGAATAATTAACTAACTAACTAACAAATGTTAGTTAAAAAAAAAGAAGAAAAGTTTCACAACACTTTACTGTTTTTATATGTTAATAATAATTGAACTTATGATTTTTTAATGCATGATATACATAATTAATGAGACAAACACACTTTGCAAATTTGGTCAACCTCGCTCCAAGATCAAGGTCACTGGAGCTGGTCAAAGTCAGTTAGTATTGGTTTTTTTAAGTGACCTTGACCATAAACTATGAGATATTTCAAGTCCAAACTTGTTTTATTTAGAGATGATGGATCGATCTTTCATATTTGTTTTGTTTTTGCATTGATCTTAAAGGTTAAGGTCATTTTAGGCCTTGCAAAAACATTTGTTAAAAATCAGTCATCATACAGTGGAATGGCTCTATATTAACCCATAGTATGCAACAACATTGGATTATTTGATCATACATGAGCATGGCAGGTCAATTGAAGGTCAAGGTCACTGAAGGTCAAGGGCACTGAAGGTTAAGGTTACCTCAAGGTAATTTTTGTTGGCATAATACAACTTTTGCTGTAGTTTATTTGATTGTACATGAGTGTATTTGGAGCCAGAGATCAAGAGCATCGAAAGATACATGTATTACTTTGCATTTTAAGGCGACGGTATCATTTTGTTTTTTCTGGGCACTCATTTTTACTCAAGTTCCATATGGAGCATATGTGTCATATGGGCATTGCCCTTCTAGTTTTCAGTGTTATCGTTCCGTGTGTTTTAACATATTAGTGTATGCAGGGAGGCTGGATGTTTTAAGCCTAGTTTATCTGGAGCTGGATCTGTGTGTTGCTATATTCCGCCATACATAGGTGCAATACTGAGCTATCACTTACCCCATATGCACCCACATTTTTTTGTTTGATGAAAGTTATGTGAATGTGTAGTATTTAGCATACAAACAACATATCTGTAATTTTGAGGAAATATGTTGAAAAAGTTGTTTTATGAGCGTTTCATGTGACTGCTTAACTGATAAGTACCCCCGTTGAGGTGCCGGGGAGAGGGGGGGGGGGGTTTCAGTATAAATAGTATCCCCACTTTCTGGAAATTTAGTGCTTTAAATTCCCACTGTCGCTGTCTTTCTCATTTGCTCTTTCTCATTCCTGCTTATCTGCTATACTATCATCTTCTTCGCTAGACCAGTCTCCTACCTTTTTTCTTGAAAACTCTTCCGGGACAAGACTCCTTGTTTGTGTATGAGGTCTGTTGGATCAGCTTGGGAATATTGGACGCTTTCTGCCAGGTGGTCACTAGGGCTTCCTATGATGTTATTATTTAGCAATGTAGGCATTTTATATGTATGTGTTTTGTTGATAATTTATAATGATGTTTGTATTCTATTTTGTTTTTGTAAACGGGGGTTCGATAAGTTGGGGTAAAGCCTCAGCCGTCCCCTGCGTGGGATGTCTTTATTGTAAAGTGACTGGCTGGTCGAGGGCATTCAAATTTCCCACTAGGGTTGTTTCAGCAGATCTTTTATGCGGATTGGGGTTTGTCCGGTCCTGATTTGGCTCGGAAGAGTCCGCTGGACCTAAAGCAACAATTATGTTATGTAACTGATAAGTGGTAGAGGGAACATGAATTCGTGTTTTGAAAGAGAGAGTGTGTTTAGGAAGGTGATGTGGTGGAGTGAAGAAAGGGGTTAAACATTAAAAAAAGAATTTGAAATAGAACAGGATCTAAATGTCCAGAAACTCTATTGAATTGGTATAATTGGTTTAACATACACTACATGTGGGTTGGTTTATTTTGGTGTTTTTTTGGGTTTTTTACCTGGGGTTCTGGGATGTAGATCATATTAGGCTGCTTACTGCCTTTCAAATAACTACATACCTGGTAGTTGAAGCATGAAGTATTGCTATGAAAGAAGAGGGGAAAAAATAACTTGAGAAGAACTTTGTTAATATTATTATTATAGCACTGCAATAGCACGCTAGACATGGTTTATTCAGGATACATACATATATATGTGCAAAACCACAGTGGGTCAATCACCGTGTGCTGTAGATTTGGATGTGTGGCTGGTTTAGTGAGAAGCCCTCAAACCAGCCTAGCTTTTGTGTGGACGCTAATGTTCAATAAGAACACAACTGGCAAGCCATTGAGATGTATTTCCAGACACACACATAGCCAAACAATAAGCAGTTTCAAGAGTGTTAATTTTTTTGGCGGTGTTGTGACTCGGCTTTGTCCTAACGATGAAAAAAATAAAAAGTGGAAATGATAGGCCCCAATCTGAACTACTTGCAAGGAAACCAATTTATGCAAGTGGCCTAGCCAATTTTGAGATATAGCAAAACGTGTTTATAAAATAGTGAAGGGCAATTACCTTGACCTTTGGAAAAGTACAACTTCCAAATGGTTTAACATGCTTAGCAGTAAAGTATCCACAAAATAAAAATAATGAATTTTGGTTAAGTTATTTTTGAGATAAGACAAAAGTGTGTTTTGAACATTTATTCTTAAAATAAGGCAAAAAGTGTGTTTTGAACAAAAAAGTGACAGACTGGCGGACAACTGGAGTGCTTTAGCTGTTTTTGAGATATTAAGCCTAACGTGTTTAGCAACAAAATGACTCCAGTGACCTTGACCTTTGCAGTAGATCAAATATGATAGCATGGGAGGCAGGCCACTAACTTAGGTAATGTTCCTATGAACTTTGGTCAAAATCCGTTGAGTGGTTCTTAAGATATGGCTTCAGAGGGACCGGCAGTTGGCTTGTTTTGATTCCCTTTCTCCCCTCCTCACCTCTGCTGCTCCTGGCTGTTTTAATATCCAGGTAATTCTGGAAATACATGAAAGCTAACTATCTGTTAAACATTGCACATCTATTGTTTTCTAGCTTGGAGTTCTCTGTAAAACTGCTGGAGAAATAATAAATAGTGATAGGGAAAGAAGAGCGAGCACAATCCTAACGTTGGTGGCTCTGAGATAAAGGAGATAGTATAAGGCTGTTCTCTTCTCTGTGATTGAAGGTTGCAGGTTTCATGAATGCTACAAATAAATTGTGTTATGTCTTATAGTCAGGATTGCTACAAATATTTATACAATGGAGACATATTTTTAAAACCATAGCACACCTTAGTAAGGAGAGTGGCAATTTGAACGTGATGGTTTTGAATGTTATTTTCCCTAGTGTAATGGTACATGCAACCCCTACCAGTATACTTTACAGAGAATTCCTTGCCATCCGAACTCGGATATGCTGCTATGACCATCTCAGCTTAAAGACCCCTATCTTTGCAGACAATAGCTTTATTACTGAATACCTGTTGTTCCATTGTTTTTGTTCATCATAATTCCATACTCTTTCCTGGCTGATTGTGTGGTGTGTGATGTTACAATGGAAGTGTAAAGCTGTGTGCACGTGTGAGAGTACAGTGTGTGGGTGTGTCAGGCACAGCCATTTGAAGTTGTTCGCAATATATTTGGAATAGCCTGTGAGCGCAGTTGGTTAGTTGCCAGTTTCCAATGCTGAAGATTGTGGGTGCCGGGTTCGATTATGGAAAGGGGCAAACTTATTTGACTTTAGGGATGAGACTATTCGGGTCACCAAGTGTTTTCTCCAGGTATTCTGGTTTCCTCTCTCCCTTCAATAATGGTATTGGCTGCAATGTAAAATTTCAAACATTAAATTTTACTTCCTTTCCGTCTTCTAATAGTGATCTCCCTGCCTTTACACCACTTGTTTGAATGATAGATGTGTGTTTGTTGTGTATACATGTGAGAGTGTGTAAAACATGTTGGCAATCTCCCTGCCTTTACACCACATGTTTGAGTGGTAGATGTTTGTTGTGTTTGCACTGTGAGAGAGTGTGAAACGTGTGAGCGTGTATGTTGGTCCAGACCACTTCACTTTGAGGCTGATGGGTGAATTTGGGAAAAGCGTGTATATATAGCATCCAGTATTCCTATTCTTCTTCTTCTTCTTCTTCTTCTTCTTCTTCTTCTTCTTCTTCTTCTTCTTCTTCTTCTTCTTACTATTATTATTACAGTGTAATGAATATTCATTATTATTATTATTATGATGATGATGGATGGATGGATTGATGATGCACCCAATGCACATAGCTACGATCGAAAGAAACTATACTCCAGGCACACGCTGCGCAGCAGGCCAAAGTATGTCCCTTGTCCTTTGAAGGGATACTTTGGCAAGGTTAGCAGCCTGCTCAGTTACAGTGTCGGTGAAAGACTAGAAACGGAAAAGTAAGTTTCGTCTCCTGTAGGCAACGAATTAGGTCACGTTGTATTTGTTTCTAGGTCAACTGTCTTTTACGAACCGTTTGAGAATCTTTTCGAACTGTTTATTGACGCCGGACAGTGTCCTCACTTGGTTTCATACAATTTAAGAATCCAAGAAGGCAAATGGGTTTTTGGGACGGAAAAAGAGCATTTCTGTAGAGAAAAGGGTTAGGGCAAGGGCTAGGGATAGATCTACAACTAACCCTTACCCGAACCCTTGTAGCAATATTCCGCTCTTTCC
The DNA here is from genome assembly GCA_036898135.1 of Oncomelania hupensis. Lineage (NCBI taxonomy): Eukaryota > Metazoa > Mollusca > Gastropoda > Littorinimorpha > Pomatiopsidae > Oncomelania > Oncomelania hupensis. The sequence continues at coordinate 20,047,636 of CM072523.1, read as the reverse complement.
ATCACTTTTAAACAGTACTGCGGTTTGCATCCGTGGCTAGCAGCGAGCCCAAATTATACTTTGAAGGGATGGAGGGAATACTTTCACCTGCTGCTAGCGGGAGTTTTGGCGATACTTTCTACTGATCGCAGCAATGTGTATTACATCTATCATGATCATGATTATGACGATGACCATATTTGTTGTATGGTTTCAGTGTCTAGATGATTGTGGTATTGACTAAGCGGAGGGCTAACATGGAAGGAGAGGAAGGCTGCGAGCAATGGATGGTGGTGATGGCAGCCTTTTTCACACAGTTCATCGTCTGTGGCGTCACCTACAGCCTGGGCGTCTTTCACGTCGTATTCAAGGACATTTTCTACGAGTCGCATTTTGACACCTCGTGGATCGGTTCCATCCTGCTCTACGTCACAGCCCTGTCCAGTAAGTGCCATTAAAATTATAATCATTATTATTATAATCATAATAATTAACTTTGTAATGATCCCCCTTCACCTCCTCCCCCCCCCCACTTCTTGATATTATTGTGGGTGTGTAAGTGTTTCTGTGACAATGTGTGCATGTTTTGGAGTTTGTAGATGTAGACCTCAATGTCTGCATGTTGTAAAATAGATATTGAATGAATGTGAGGGAATGCGCATCGACTCTTTTGTGATATATATGTAATTCAGTCATTAACATTTATCAGGCCACATTATTTCCAGCAAGCCAGGTAAACTAAAGAAGTAGTAGATGATGATTAACATTGTTTCAGGCACTATTTACAATCTTAAGGGGTCACCCAGGATATCAAGGATGTTTGTTCATTTTTGTGTGACAGTGAGTTTCTAAAGCAATTAAAGCAAATTTGATTTTTCTGTAGATATTAAAGTTCTGAAGAAAAAAAAAATCTGTTTGAAGTAAAAACATCCTGACTTACGGCAAAGTATAAAATGGTTGCAGACCCTAACAATGAAAGAGAGAACTTTAAAATGTTTAAAAGTTCTGTCAATAAAATAACAGTAGAAAATAGTTTTTTGTTTTTTTACTACAGTGCATTTTTGTTTGTTTGTCCCTATTGCTGCTTCTTCATTTGACCCAGGTTCAAAGCCTGTGGTGGGCAAGATGAAAGTTACAATTTTGTATGGTCTAAGCAGTGTGATTGCTCTGGTAGTTCAGTTTTGATTTAGGTCCCTTACCCTGTCTAGCCTTGGGATGGGTATCCCCCGGTCTGCCCTATACCGCCAATGTTATGTTGATGCTGATGTTGATGTTGTCTCCCTTACCAGAAGTCACTTTTTCCAACATAAGCTCGCTTATGACTAAGACAGCAACTCTAGATTTTAGAACTATTTTTGGAATGAATTCTCTTTCAGAAAGTGAGGTTCCCTCCCATTTCCGCTAGCAACCAGCCAAATTGTGGATACTTTTTTTTCGCATGAAGATGTTTTTTTCTGGAGATCTTCATTTAGGCGTCTTCACATGCTTTTGAAAATCAGTCTTCTGTCCTTTGGCAAGCCCATTGATGAGCAGAGAACACAAGGAAACTGCAATCTGTATCCATTGCACTAATCAACAAAACGTAAATCATTAGTAGCAGAGAAAGAGGAGATAGATCTTTTCTATCATGTCCTCATTCCATGGAGGACACCATCTAAATAGGATTTTACCCAATATACTGTCAATAAACACCCCCCATCTCTTCACGCTAGACATCTTTATCACTGGAGTTTTACACAAAAGTTTTGTCTCCCCATAGAGCCAATGGTTGTTGTAGACCTTAAACTTCAATGTACAATTCGGTCATTCTTGTTCTGCATGGAGCATAGGGTGACCAGTGCAGGTGGACCATCATGGAGTAATTATTGATTGTTGTTAACCTGCCAGGCGTGATGCTGCGTTTTGTGACCAGCTACTGGGGCAGTCGTGTCAGTGTCATGCTGGGCGGGGTCCTGGCATCAACAGGCTTGGCGCTGTGTTACATCGTTCAGGAGCTGTATCAGCTTTATCTCGCCTTCGGCCTGCTTGTTGGTAAGTGATTCAATTATGATGATGGCATTGGAGTTGATGGTGGGGAGTTTTGAAGGTGGTGGTGGTGGTGGTGTGATGGCGGGGATGGCTTGGCACTGTGTTACGTCGTTCAAGAGTTTTACTAGTTTTATCTCGCCTTTGGACTGCTTGGAGGTGGATGATGGGGTAGTGGTGATGATAATGATTATGATTTTGGATGATTGTGGTGCTTGTATGTTGGTATAGATCGCAGCGCTTTGAGCCTGATTGATTGGGGAAAGGCGCGTATATAGCATCCTGTATTATTATTATTATGATGATGATGATGATGATGATGATGATGATTTTGGGTGGTGGTGGTGGTCATGATGATGATGGAAAGATGAGAAAAGCCATTATTGGAATTGGTCTGGGACAGATTTCTCCTGCATGGGGATGAACAAAGGCCAGACTGTATGAATGCCAAAAGCTTTTCTCTAGTGTACTCAAAAAGATCAATATTTTAGTGAAATTAGTTCCTTCCAGGAAGTGTTTAGTATAATTTAAATCTGAACAGTTTGCAGAAGAACAAAGTATTTTATCGCGGAAATTTTCACGAAGGACAAACTTGTTGAGCTGAAGCGCAATTAGTGCATGCAGTAGATCCTGAATTGTATGTAGATATATGTCTCCTCTTTTCATCAGGTGTGGGGTTTGGCCTGGCCTGTTCGCCAGCCATTGTGGCGGTAGAGAGATGTTTCATCCACAACCGATATCAGGCGCTGAGTGTGGTGGTCGCTGGGATTGGAGCAGGCATCATCACGTTCCCCATCATGATCCGCTACCTGCTGGAGATGTTTGCGTGGAGGGGGACCTTCCTGATCCTGTCTGGAGTGGCGCTCAATTTGTGCGTGTGTGGGGCTACCATGAGACCCAGGTCCACTGACAAGGTTGGAAATAGAGGCCTGCCCTTCTCTTCCCTCTCTTCTCCCCTTTCATTTTCCCATTTTGGAGATGAAAACAAAAAATTCCCGTCCATCGATACTGTTTGTAGGTATGTGCATGTTTCAGAACATGTTAATATGATCGTAAGAGAGCCATTTTTGCTTTGGCACATGTATTCATTTCCATATTTTTATATTTAATGGCTGTAAACCTCCTGCTGTAATTGTGATTTGTGTGTCATCTTACTGTTATATAACATTCACTGACATGTTTATGAATAAAGACACTATTATCCTATCCTATCCTGTCCTATTCTACCCCGTAACTTGACAGTCGTTGGAGTACCACCGATGATTGTTTAACCAGCGTACCCCATCTTTCTCTGTCCTCAGCAACCTTCATGGACTTGCTCAGTGTCAAGCCAGTCCATTCTCGAATGTTGTCCTTTCTGTCTCCCTCTTCTTCTGCCTCGTTGCACCATGCCTTGCAGGATGGTCTCTGCAAAGCCTGATGCACTGGTGACATGGTCATACCATTGGAGTTTCAGTTTCTTCACCACTGTGATCATGTCATCGTGTTGTCCAATGGATTGTGTGCAGGTGTGCAGGTCTGTCAGACTATGTCATTGGTGATGTGCTTGGTATAGGAAATGCCAAGAAGTCGTCTGTAGCTTCTCATCTCCATGCTTTGTATTCTTGTTGGTCTGCTGTGAGAGTCCATGTTTCGCAAACGTATTGGAAGATGGAGATGACAAGGGAGCGCAGCAGCCTTACCTTGGAGTGTAGACAGATGGTCCTGTTTTTCCAAATAGGCTTCAACCTTGTCAGGGCAGCAGCTGTTAGTGCGATCCTGGAGAGGATTTCCTTTCCGGAACCCATTAATACAATGGCTCCTAAATATTTGAAGCTATGCACTAGGTTGAGTGATTGACCTTGGACTTTGATGTCTGTGTTGATGCCATTGGTGTTGTTGGTCATCATTTTGGTCTTCTCTGCATTTATTTCCATTCCATAAGCTCTGGAGGTGGTGTCAAGCCTCTGTACCAGCTGTTCAAGTTCTTGTTCCTCTCCAACCAATCCATCAATGTCATCCACAAAACGGAGTTTGGAGATTGCTCTAGCCCCTATGCTGACAGTGCCTTTGTGATCTGCAAGGGCATCTGACATGATGCGCTCCAGGAAGATGTTGAGTGTTGGAGAAAGTAGGCATCCTTGACGCATGCCGATTGTTGCTCTGAACCAGTTCCCGATGGCGCTATTGTGGAGAACTGCACTGGTAGCCTTGTCATACAGGCTTTTGATGACTTCAATAATGTTAGGGCTGATGTTTTGCACTCTCCTGGTTGCCCACAGACACTACAGTGAATAATTTTTTTTCCCCTTATCTGCAAGAATTGCACGTGCTGCCACTCCACTCCTGTCCTGCCTCTCGATGCTGCAGCAAAGACAATAAATTGAATAAATATGTTTTTGCCTTATTCGCAGGAATTGTAACTACTCCCTATCTTATACCTACTGATAGTGCATAAAGACACTAAAGTGAATAAATATTTTTCCCCTTACTTGCAGGAACTGCGCCTGCTGCCACTGCTGTCCTGCCTACCGATGCGGCATCCGCTGTTTCACGGCATGTGCATTGCCAACCTGTTCTGGAGCTTTGGGTCCACCGTGATCTACATGTATCTGCCGTCCTTCGCCATGTCTCAAGGGACCAGCTTCGAGACGTCTACGTTCCTTGTGTCCTGCATCGGGATGGCCAGCTTCGCCTCCAGGATGATCTTTGCCTTCATGGGTCACAATTCCACTCTGGACGAGGTGAGGATGTCCACATTAATGCAGCTGTCAGTTGAAATATAGAACAGAATGAACTGTATTGTAAGAAAGCTTTATTCATTTGCTCTCTCAGCATTATGTGAAAGAATTTTCATAGTAAATAAATAAAGTTTCATTTGTTCATTCATCCTTGTTTCAGGTGACGTCAGTGTTGTGCTCCATAGGTCTAGGGGTGGTCATAACAGGTATCTGTCCCATGCTGTTTGAGCACTTCCCAGGCCAGATCGGGTACACACTCCTGTTTGGTTTCTACAGTGGCTTCTGGACCACCTTCCTGTCTCAAGTGTCACGTGAGCTGATCGGCCCAGAGTACATCGCCCTGGGCAACGGCTATTTGTCTTTCATGGTGGCGCTAGGTGCACTAACGGCTGGCCCCGCTGCAGGTGAGATTAAGATGTTTTGAGATTGAAGAAAGTTATCTGTTATCTGTGAGATTGAGATGTGTTGAGATTGAAGGTTTGTATCTGTGGGGAAGTTCTTGTCATAACGGAAAACTATATATAAAAGTATATTTAATGTTAACAGTAACTTCTTTTGGCGAGAGGTGTGTGTAAAGCCATGGCCACACATGTCGATTGTGCTTAGATCGTGTTGCGATTCCGACCCGGTTGTTATCGGATGACGTCAGAGTTCCTCATTTGCATCCGTCCAATCTTGTGAATAGAACCTTCTGTATACTGCCCTGAAAAATCTTCCCGATGGTAAGCTTCAACAGATCAGAATGCGTTTCGCAAGTACTTCAGCATCAACATGGCGGAAGAAATGACTCTCCTGCGGTCGAAACCACCACCTGCATAGCTGATGTTTCACTTTTCTCTTCAGAATATGATGCAAAACTGCTTCTAATGCAAACAGATTGTCATCACTGTCAAATCTGGCAGCCATTTTGAACAACAGGAAGATGTGAGCAGTTAAAACGGGTTGGTGTGATCAGGAAATGTGTAACTGTACCCACCTTTTTGCAGTCTGGCCAAGATCACATTCTGATTCTGAGAACTGCTCTAGAATCGGACTGACAACCAGTTAGTGTGGCAGTGCTTTAAATGGTAGGGTGAAGGGACGAGGGGCTTGTAGAGGGTAATTTGTGTGCTGTGAAAATGAATGTAAAGGGCGATTTCCTTTAACTATATTACCTTCCTCTCGCAAGTCTTCTCAGGACGGGAAGCCAAAGACCCAATTTAGGGTTTGAACCATGCTCCTAGGATATACCCTATAAATTTATGTAAGAAAGATTGAACTTGAATTAATTTATGTGTTGTTGTTGTTGCAGGTCTGTTGATTCAGGAAGAAAATGAATACAAGTACGCCTTTTACTTAGCAGGTAAGTTTCTGAACTGCATGTTCCCATTATGGTGTCTTTTAGAAAAGACAATTATTGGCTAATGGGAGGTGGAGAGACTCGGCATGGGTGCATTTTTTGAATGGCGCAATGGAATATTTTGTCCAAATTATCTTTGAGGTGGTTTTATAGTATTCGTTACTGTGTAGGCTGGAGATCTGTACACTTTTCTACACCCTTGATTATGAAATGCCATCATGTTTATTTCATTATTTATTAATTTAAAGTGTGTATACATTGTGATTTTTAGATCTTCATGTTCGTTCGGAGACTGGAAATTGTGATTGATTTGGGGTCTTCGAGTCCACAAATATCTGTGTTACTACCATCAAGGTGACATGAATTCTAGTGGCTTTATTGACCAGTGACAATCCTGGACATGACAATAACGCGCTGGTGATGTTATTGTCTTTGCTTTCTTTGCCCTAGGGTCATGCTTGTTGTGGAGCTCTATCATCATGGTGATGTTCAAACTGAAGCGCTGTGTGGCGCCCTCTAGAGAGGAGTTTGAGAAGCAGAAGGAGAAGGATCAGGATATTCAGAAAATGCCGCTGATTCTGGACGAGCTGGGGACCACTAAGGAGAAGGTGCCCATGCTTGCTGATGACATTGTCGTGTGCGTATAACCTTCGGCACCCTGTAGTTTTTTCTCTTCGGTCCTTTACACAGTAACTTACTGGGGTTCTTTTCCAATGTCCAGACTTGTCTGGAAATACTTTGAAATTGTCATGAACCAGAATGAACTAAATCTCCGTCTATCCTCCGTCAGGCTGTTGCTCACCAATTCTCCAAGACTCCGGAACAGATTTTGACCATACCTCATAGGTTCATAATTCCCTCAACACCTTTTGCGTAGTGTCTCAAAACTGGCTAAACTATTTTGGATAAATGTTGACTTGCATTTTCAGATAGTTCACGGAGTGATCAATCCTTCCACTTTTTCATTTGCTTCTGTAGGATATATTAGCTGTATGTCTGAAATACATTTTAATGGCTTGCCATTTTCTGTTGTTTTGGTGTTAGCATTGATGTGAGCACGCTACACTGTTAAGGGCAAATCCATAAATGCAAAAAGCAGCAACAAATTTGCCAGGGATTTTGCTAGCATATAAAAGAAACATTTAGGTTCAGTGATAATTATTATCAATGTAATATAAATCACATAGAACCAGAATTCACAGCAAAACAAACAAACAAAATTCCAGGGTGCTTGTTCATCACTAATTAAATCACTGACTACTTTTTTTTAGCAAACGCAGATCTAGTTTTAGGAACTGGATGGTGGGGATGGTAAAAGATATCTCTCTCTCTCTCTCTCTCTCTCTCTCTCTCTCTCTCTCTCTCTCTCTCTCTCTCGCTCTCTCTGTAAGTGTGAATGTGTGCATACATAGGTGTGTGCAAAGGACAGATTGTTAGAATAAGCTCATGGTTAAAAATCTTAATCCTTCATGTCAATAAAATGTTAAGACTCACTCTCTGTCTCTCTCTCTCTGTCTCTCTCTCTCTGTCTCTCTCTCTCTCTGTCTCTCTCTGTCTTGTCTGTCTGTGTCTCTCTCTCTGTCTCTCTCTCTGTCTCTCTCTCTCTCTTTCTCTCCCAGGATCATTGGTACACAGAATTATCAGTTATTCATTCCTGTGAAAGATTTTTAAAATTTGCAATAGACAACACCTGTTTACATTTTTACATGATGTTAATTTGATTTATCGCATATAGGTCCTGTCATGTGTGGTTAATTTTCATCAATAATTATTTTCATATAAATCTTTTATAATATTTTAATTTTAATGCTTTAGTATGATTTTGAATAGTTTAATGTAGTCCTGACAGTCCGCTGGACAAAATAAATCTTGAATATCTATGTTATCTTATCTTGTCTATCTATTCTCTCTACTTCCTTTTATTATAATATTTGGGTAGCAAATTTGTTGCTGTGTTTTGCATCCATGGTTTGAACTTTCAAAGTACCTTTTTCATCATCTTCACCTGTTAGCATAATAGTCTGAGTTTATAAGTTTTTGTGTTGTTCTATCTGAATAGAATGACGATACTCTTTTTTTTCCCTATTCCTGTGTTTTTGTTTGTTTTTGAACTGAATATTTGTATTTGTTTCAATTCTTTGTGTTTGTGTTTGTGCATGAACTGTGGTATAAAGGAGGAAGTAATCTATATAGACTTGTGGCCAGGCTTCTGATAATCACTGGAATAATTTTATATTGTTTTCTTTAGTTATATTGTGTCTCCTTTGGCTGGATCATGGTTCCTGCAATTGATTGCCTATTTTTTTGCTGTAGAGAAGTGCAAATAAAAGTTTAGTTTTTTTGCAAATGAAAATATTGACTTTTTGTAGTTTGATGTTCAAGTGTACATAGATCCTTCTTCGGTTTGTTTTTGTTGTTGTTGTTGAGTTGCTTGGTCTATGTTGTCATGATGAACATACGTGCATGTTATGTTTTTATTTTCTGTAGGTCCTACTATTATTATATGTATAATGTGTTTGTTTTAACGTGGTTGCTGTAGATGACGCATGCATGGACCTGTGAATTCTCTGCCACTCTAGGATACCTGGGTAAAATATTAGTTCACACCGATATTATTATTACATTCCTCTGCCGTTCATGTTTAAATAATGGTTTTGTTCCTCTGTGTATGTATGCCCTTACAACTTTTGCTGTGTCCCAGCAGTGTGCCGCTTATTTCCTATTGTAATCTAAGTCTTTTCTAATTATGTTGATAGGGGATGTGTGTTTGTGTGTGCGCGTGTGTGTGTGTGCATCTTTACACATGCAGGGATGTAACTGCATGTGTATATGCATGTTGTTTGTGTGTGTACCTGAGTGTATGTATCTTCTTATACGGCAGAGGTGGTTATCTTTTGTAGTATTTTATGCATACATGTTACTAAACTCTTGTTATTTTTGTTATATTTTGGTCAAATGGAAACCGAAATACATTGTATGTTATATATTGAATGCATGTTTACAAATTGTACACGCTTGGAAATATAATCTCGGTGTTTGTTTTTAGTTTTTTTTTTAAGATCATTACCTTGTATTCTGTAGTAAGTAGAGTCCACAGAGATTTTAACAAAAGGCTGCTGTCCATTGTTTATTTATTTTAACCTTATTCACATCTGTGATATTAGACAACTCGCCTGTCTATGCTGTAGCTAATCATTCTGCTTTAGTCATAGTGTAAGGTTAACAACAGCAGCTGCAGCAAAACAAGCTTTTCCTGTCCCATCGCTTTAGCTTTTGACCTTTGTTGCATTAGTGAGTCGCATATGTTCCTTCCATTAGTCAAGCGTATTAGGGACACCAGAAAAAAAGTTAGCATGGCATTACTGTAGTCCAGTCAAGTCAAGTCAGCAACCATTGACATTTAGTACAGCATCTTTTCATCACAGCAAAACAAGTCAGCGTCAGTAGAACAGCGAAGAGATGATTTATTCCAACAGCTGGGGACTGGAATCAGTTTTGCATATATAGCTGACAGTTGAATATAGCCAGTCTATAAATATAGGTGTTGGGGATATTGTTTTTTTGGTGTTTTTTTTTTTTTTTTAACAAAAGGCAAAGAAGCAAGTGGGGTCATGGCAGTAGTTAAATATGAACACGTATTTCAAATAGTCCTTTTGCTACTAAGCTTATAAGAGGTCTGAAAGCGATGCTGACCGTCAGTCTGAGAGTCAGGGGCTGTAGGACATACGCCTACACAAAGCCTGTGCTTGGCAGATCTCTGATACTCAGCTAGTGGCAAGGTCCCCTGTTGAGTGCAAACTGGCCTTTTGTATTTACTTGAAACAGGCTATTTTTTTAAAATGCAATTGGGGTTAAATTATTAACTGGCACTGTGGTCTAATGGTAGTGCTTCGGCTTGCGGATCTGAACGTCCCGGGTTCGAGCCCTGGCCGGGCCATTGTGTTGTGTCCCTGGGAAAGACACTTTACTCCTGTTTTCCTACTCCTTCGGATGAGAGTATAAACCGAGGTCTAGTCTGTGTGTCGCATACATTCCATCATAACGGACTTTAAAGATCCTGACGCTCATGTCCTAGATGGGTGAGTGCCGGTAACAAGAACACACACAGCATGCACTTGGTCCTTCTACCCCATCCCTGGCTGCCCAGGATTGTGCTCAGTTGTCCGGGCGTCAGACCATGCGCCCAAAGGCTGCGGGTGGGCGTCTCGGGCGGTTTGAGTTAGATCCTGTATCGGCCAGCGCCTTGATCCTTAGACTAAGGCGCCTTACAAATGACGAACATTATTATTATTATTATTATTATTATTAAGTTGTTCAATAAGATCATGAAAGATAGCTGACTCTGATCTGTACAGTTCATCCTTTATTATTATCTGCTGCATTTTATTTGATTTCCTTGATGCGCTTTTTGTCTCAGCAGTTGACCCTCGTTTTGAGTTATGTAGGCAGTCTGAGTCTTCCTCCCTACTTAAGTGTGACCTGTAGCGTAGTTATTGGATGCAGTCTTCTTCCTGTTTTTGTGTTTGGTGTGGTTGTGGTAGTGTTCCTTGTTCCTTGTGTGGTGGGCTTTGTGGGTTTGTGTCCCTAGAGTTATCCCTCCTCTTCCTTCACCACCTCCGCCACCCCTTCCCTCCAAACCCACCTCGTGTGGTTAGTGTGTATTACGTAGTCTTCTGCTTCCTGCATTTATGACCAATAATCAGTATTTCAGTGGTACTGTGTCTTTATCAAGTTTTGTTTCTTTTGTTTGTTTTTATTTCTGGGGGCTGTTCTATGTGTTTGTTTTGATTTTTTTTTCCCGTTTCATTTACATTTGAAATTTTTTTTTACAATTATATTTTATTTTATTCATTTAAAAATAAATATATTCAATATTTGTTAATACTTTGAAGCGACATTACAAATTTTTGTTAAAACTTGGACGGTGTGTTTTTTTATCATTGAAAGACTTCAGTTTGATGTGTTTCTTGTCATCAAAAAGTGCACTTTGATATCAGTGTTACATTCCATTGTTTTATGTCAACATTTGTAAAAAGTAAGCAGTTACATTTTTGTGTTTGTTTCTTATAAAAAAAGTTTTTTTAAAAGCTGCCTCATACCTCGTCGAGAAAATAGCCCCTTTTATCTTCATGAAATAATTCAAAGTAATGTGATTTTGTTATTATTTTGATCAGCAGATTATACATCTCCCATGTTGACAGGGTGATAATGTGCTATTGTGCGTGATGGGTTTTTTGCTTCTTTGTCGTTTGCAGTGATACAGCCGTTATAAGCTCCGTATAGCAGTGACGATAACGGACAACTCTTCGACTGTAGTCATCTGCTCCACCTTGTGTTCACTTCATATAGGAAGTTTTCCGTGCTTGGTCAGGATTGGTTTACATTGATTTAGTTTTCATCCATGCAGGTCAGGCATCACCTCAAAAAATCTCTACGCATGGTCAGAATGGGTTATGGCCAGGCAGAGTACGAATCATTTTGGACTTTCCCCTGCATCTGGACTGCAGGGTTTGTGGGTTGTTTTTTTTGTCTGTGCAGTGCATGGAATATCCATGTAGTTTAAACTTTCATTGTAAATTTTTACTATAGCACTTTGATGGAGAAGGTGGCCAGAATGTTACTGTTAAGGTGTCAATATATATGAGTAACTAAACAAACAGCTAACTCAGCTGTCAATTATCTGTCAAACAAACAAACAACTGTCAGAGATTTGTTGTGCTAATATTTAGTCATCAGAATAAAATTGCACTGATGATACTTATAAGCAATCAGACATAAATCAGTGTGACCATACTTCCTGTACAAAAGATTCCAGCATGATAACCAAGCGTTACATAAGTCAAGTCAACAAGTTTTTATTCCAAAAATAAGTGGAAGATGTGGATGTACGAAGTGATAAATAAATATTCTGCTGGCATCCAGATAAAAGTTATTGGTCTTATACTCGGTGTAAATTACAATTTCCAAAAGTTGCATGAATAAAACTTTGGTCTCTTCCACTTTATAATCTGTTGGATGTGTGACAACAGTTTAATATTTTTGCATAGATAATGCACCTAGCTGTATTCCTCCATGGTGGAATGTTTGTAGTATTTTTGGCAGTACTTTATGTGAGGTGTTGTGGCATTTGTGAAGCTGGAAGTATCGAGGGGTAAATCAGCTGATGGCAAGTATTAGTAATTGGCTTGTGCTGTGTTAATGTTCACAGGGACAAAGACTAAACTATTTACTGGTTGGTAGTAGTGGCCGTTCCGATTTCTTGACATATTCTCAAAAAAACAATTTACACAGTACCAAACTTCTCAAAAGCTGCAGTGGAGGAGTTTATAATAGAACACTTAATGTGGCAGAAACTTTCCAGCAGCTGACCAACGGTGAGTGAACTGAAACTGCAAGAGCCGGCAAACTTTCTTGTGTTAATGACGTTCTCCTCACGCATCTGTTGGCAGAAGTTATCTCCCTTACTCCATGGTATAGCTAGTTTTTGTACAGTATGTACATTGGATGACCCTTACTACTAGGGTCATGTATAGAGCAGAAAAATGGTACTCTCCTTTTTCTCCTTTGCATGCTATGATAATGACATGCTTACTACTTGTGGAAAATGGTGTATTTCTGGTGTAGCAGAAGCAAAGTGAAAGGAATGGGAGATTAAAATTGCATTTGTGTATATAAGAATGTGTTTGATTTTGGCGGTGAATCAGAATGCTTTTATATTTTAAAAATTTAAAGTAAAAATAGGCAAGGACCTTGAATTTATGTGTGCTTGCGCATTTTAAGTTTTTGTGAAAGAGTAATCGCAGAAGTTGAGAATTATTTTACTCTTTTCAGTCCAGTCGAACTAGCTGACTTTGTGAAATTTGTTTTGACGCAGTGTGTAGTGTTTTCCCCTTTTGGAAGTGCTGGGGATTTCTGTATAAATAGTATCCCCACTTTCTGGAAATTTAGTGTTTTAAATTCCCACTGTCGCTGTCTTTCTTCTTTGTGCTTTCTCACTCTTACTCTGTTCTATCAATCTACTATTCTATTTTCTTCGCTAGATCAGTAACCTTCCTTTTTTCTTGAAAATTTCCCAAACTCCTCATTTGTGTATGAGATCTGTTGGGTCAGCTTGGGAATATTGGACGCTTTCTGCCAAGTGGTCTTTAGGGTTTCTATGATATTATTATTTAGCAATGTAGGCATTTTATATGTATGTGTTTTGTTGATATTTTATAATGATGTTTATATTCGAGTTTGTTTTTGTAAATGGGGGTGCGATAAGTTAGAGTTTAGCCTGCGGTGGATGCCTTTGTTGTGAAGTCACCGGTTGGTGGAGTGCCTTTAGTGTTACCACTAGGGTTGTTTCAGCAGATCTTTTATACGGATCAGGGGTGAGTTTCAACCAAGTTGTGGTCTTGATTTTGTAGTCCTGATTTGGATTTTGCAGTTCGCTGGACCCTGTAAGCAATGAAGAACTAAGTAAGTTTAAGTAAGTAAGTAAATTAACAAGTAACTACAGCTCAGTGACATCTTTGGACAGCATGTTAACCTGTCCCATTTAGAGCCATTAAAGTATATTTAGAGCCGTTAATACTTTACATCAGCGATCGGGTAAGTAGCAGTGGTGAGCTCTCTCCAGGTTGATGCGTATTTGTCTAGTCTTGCTTTCCTCACATAAATGAAGGTGCTGTATTCAACAGTGCTGATAAGGCAGTTCAAGGTTCACCCCATTTCATCGCTGTTGAAAAACCCTGGGAGCATGCATGAAAATCTGGATGATGATGTTGAAAAGTGGAACAGCGCATCTTGCCGCTAAAAGTGTATGCTCATGACACTTTGATAGTTGATGTTTTTGTTATTTCAGCCCTTGTTTGCTCTGTGGGCTACTTTTGCGGTCCTAGTTATTTGTTGCACACAATCTTCCCCTTTAAAGATAATGCTAGACTGCACGCAATGGGGTTGGATCTTATGTTGGCATTTCACCTTTTGAGTTACCAGCTCTTTTTCCAATGAAACTCACCCAAGTGGCCAAGTATTTATACACGTCACTCAAAGATGGTAACTATAGTTGGTTTGTAGATCTTGTGTTACAAAATAGCTTCATTTTGATGACTTTCATTTTCATAACTTTCATTTGGAATGCGCTTGGACGCGTTTTCCTTTCTTTCCATTTAATTTGAATGCACTTGTATACATACTTATTTAATCTGCCATCGTCTTTTGACTTTAAATGTTTGCATCATTATTGGGTGTTTTTTTTTGCCAGGAAATGTGTCACCTTGTCATCCATGCTGGTTATTATTGAAAAAGAAAAGATGCATGCTTTGGGGTGTATGTGAAAGTCATCTTTGATTCACTCTCATGCAGCAATGTGAATCTGTATATTCACCCCAAAACGATATTTAACAAAATATAGATTCTGAACAGAATGCTGCATCAGGACATTTTTGTGCAGATTATTTCTCACCTACAATGATTTGTTGGCATCTCTTATTGTTTTGATTTATTGTTGTTGTTTTTTTGTTGTTGTTAGTTTTGTGTGCAAAAGAAATTATTTCTTTTGTTCATCTGAATGTTTTAAACATAATATTATGCTGCATGCATTACGGGATGTGTATATTTCCTTCATCATTGTCAGGGTAAAAAATATTTTTTTTGGCACTTTTTTTCTCCCTTCAATTTTCACTTTCCATTTGGCTGAATTGTTGGACTTCACTTTTCTTTGTCCATTTGACTGATGGTTGGATTTTTTTGTGCAAGTATTGTTAAACATTTTTTTAACTTAAAAAAAAAAGTTTTTACTTTTGTTTGTTTTGTTTAATTTTGACTTTTTTTTCCATATTGTTTAAAAATTGTGATAATTTATTTATTTTTTTGGAGAAGGGGGATGGAGGGTAGCTTTAAAATTACTGTTAGCAATGAAGAGAAGGTGTTTGGAGCACACTTTTATGGTTGTTGCAAATATTATTATTATTATTATTATTATTATTATTATTATTATTATTATTATTATTATTATTATTATTATTATTATTATTTAAATCAGTGAATATAAGTGTCATTGTAGTTTTGTTGTTGAGTTTTTAACTGATATTGTGTACATTGGTATTTTTGTCATAGTTGAATAACTAAATTGTCCTTTTATTTTTTAAATTTTAAATTAATTTAATTTTTTTGTCCTTTGAATGTTAGCTTTTCATTCTCATACACTGACATTATATTTTACAGTTTCTTCTTGTCTTAGGTCAGTATTTCCCCTTCATTTTATTTACAAACTTGCCTTCAGTGTTTGTGTATGTGTGGATTTCTTCTGTAATAGCTTGTGAAAGTTGGTTTTATGACACGTTTACACTATTTTCTATTTGTAATTGAATCACCTATCTGTGTAATTGCCTTTTGGTTATATTGTGAGTGAAGGATTATAAAAACTTACAATGGTGCAGTAAACGATGTGATTAAATCATGGTTTGAGTGTTCTGATTTATAATCTTCAATCAATTTTTGTGCCACTAGTGAAAAATACTAGAATTTTGCAGACCGTAGTATATATATTTTGACGCTCACATACCGTACGTAAAGTCATTTAATTATGTATTAAATGAGCTTGTAAATTTTGACGTAATGGTGTACAAAGAGCCATTATTATTATTTTGTCTTCAAGCTGACAATGACAAAGTACGATCGTTACCTTTAAAAATGTGTACTCATGGAGTCCGGAGGTTTTGCTGTGAACATTTTGTAATGTTACTATAATTTATACACATTGCCTGATTTATTGGGACAAAATTACTGTGATTGCAATACAAAAAGGGAAGAAGAGCCTGCAATCCTCAACATAACTATTTTTTGGAGTTAGCATGGTCAAAGGAATTTCATGTAAAATTTACTGTCGACAGCAGGGCTGTCCCCCAGTTGGGGTGCCGGGGGTTTCAGTATAAATAGTATCCCCACTTTCTGGAAATTTAGTGCTTTAAATTCCCACTGTCACTGTCTTTCTCATTTGCTCTTTCTCATTCCTGCTCTGTTCTATCAATCTGCTATACTACATGTATCATCTTCTTCTTTGCTAGACCAGTCCCCTACCTTTTTTCTTGAAAACTCTTCCGGGACAAGACTCCTTATTTGTGTTTGAGGTCTGTTGGATCAGCTTGGGAATATTGGACGCTTTCTGCCAGGTGGTCACTAGGGCTTCCTATGATGTTATTATTTAGCAATGTAGGCATTTTATATGTATGTGTTTTGTTGATAATTTATAATGATGTTTGTATTCTATTTTGTTTTTGTAAACGGCGGTTTGATAAATTAGAGTACAGCCTCAGTGTCCCCTGCGTGGGATGTCTTTATTGTAAAGTGACTGGCTGGTGGAGAGCTTTCAGTTTTACCACTAAGGTTGTTTCGGCAGATCTTTTATGCGGATCAATGGTTGTCCGGTCCTGATTTGGCTCGGAAGAGTCCGCTGGACCTAAAGCAATAATCATGTAATGTAATGTAATTACCCAAGAAGGGGAAATTTAAAAAGCTGAAATAAGTTGTGAAAAGAGAACAACTGGGGTTTAAACTTTACCCCCCCCCCCTCACTCCCCACCTCCCAAAAGTTGTGTTTAAATTAAGAGCCAGAACAGAAAAATAACTAGCTTGAAATATTCATGTTGAGGATTTCTTGGTCTAAAAAAAGAATGTCTGCATTGCACTGATGATTTTTGTGATATGCGTGTAAAATGAAGGACCATTCTACCATCCTATATAAACAATGATAAAACCTATATTACATTTCAGTTTGTTTTTTTACCTGCTTTTTCCCTAATGTCTTTTTGATATTTTATTATTTGTAGGTTGGTGTAAATTTGGTTGGAGTTGTAGCTTATTTTGAATTTGTTGTGAATGGTGTTAAGTATATATGAATTGAATGGTGTGAATTATATATAAATTTATAACTGTTGTTTGTTTTTTTTAAGATAGTATTTTTGTAATATTTAATTTATTTTTGTAATATTTATTTTTTTAAAATTAGTTTGCTTGATTTTGTGTTGAAGACTTTGCTTGTTTTGAATGTCTGTTTTGTCATAAAAGGTTTTAGATAAATAGGATAATAGAAAATATTATACTAAATTATTTAATGGAAAATGTACCTGGAAGTATAATAATATTAATGGCACAGGTTTCACAAGCCGTCCAGCTTGTTTACTCAGCACTGTTATATTTGATACCTTGAAGATATTGTGTGTGTACAAATGAAGACGCTAATCATATGTATAGTGCAGCATTGATATGCATGAATACGATCATTAGTTGTACAGTTTGCGATCTCCAACTGACCAATCTGCAATAAGATCTCGTTAGAAGAGGTGCGTGTATATGTTACATAATGATAATCAGTTTAGCAACAACTACAGAAACGAGCTGCAATATTATTCATGGCTGTAGAGAGCAGAGTTTGAATTTAGAAGTTCAGATTGAGTGAAGGTTTGACACTGTAGTTTCGTTTTAGACAAAACTGAGAATTTGCTTTGAAGTATTAATACTTAAATAGAATGGGAGAGAGAAAAAAAACGGTAACATTTGAATAAACTTAACAAGAGGTCAGTAAAGTAGTAAATCAAATAAATACATGTATTTTAACTTCTAGATTGTAGTTGTATTGACATTTGTTTGAAATTGCATGGGATATGAGTTTGTGTCTCAAGTCCAATTTGTTTGTGTTTTGGGAGTGTATGAAAAATGAAGTAATGCATTGGCGAGCTATAGCTGCTTGTCTTCACTCACTTTCATGTCACAGCATCAAGTATTTTGTTCATGAATTTTTAACTAACTCTCTTCTGGGCGATTTTATTCTATGCTTTTCTGTGTTTACTCACTGTAGATTGTTCTAACCTATAAAGGGTACAGTGAAAGCCCCAGTTGAAAACCTGTCTTGCCTTTGTAGGCATGACAAATTAACTGCGGCAACAGTTCCCCCCGTTGGAGTGCCGGGGGTTTCAGTATAAATAGTATTCCCACTTTCTGGAAATTTAGTGCTTTAAATTCCCACTGTCGCTGTCTTCCTCATTTGCTCTTTCCCATTCCCGATCTGTCCTACCACTCTGCTATACTATCTTCTTCTTCGCTAGATCAATGACCTACCTTTTTTCTTGAAAACTCTTCCTGGACAAGACTCCTTGTTTGTGTATGAGGTCTGTTGGATCAGCTTGGGAATGTTGGACGCTTTCTGCCGGGTGGTCACTAGGGCTTCCTATGAATGTACTATTTTGCACTATAGGCATTTTATATGTATGTTTTTTGTTGATGATTTATAATGATGTTTGTATTCTATTTTGTTTTTGTAATCGGGGAGTTCGCGTAGTTGAGGTCAACCCTCAGCCGTCCCTCGCGTGGGATGTCTTTATTGTAAAGTGACTGGCCGGTGGAGGGCATTCAATTTTCCCACTGGGGTTGTTTCAACAGATCTTTTATGCGGATCGGGGGTTGTCCGGTCCTGATTTGGCTCGGAAGAGTCCGCTGGACCTAAAGCAATAATAAATCAATCAATCAATCATTTCTGTGTTTACTGGACATTTCTACTATTTAGTAAAAAAAAATTAATGTAAAACAAATTATTCCACAAAAGAACATGAAAATTTCAGGAGTTATTGTTGACATATTGGTGCACTATAGTGCAAAGTTTGAAATGTTTCAAGTGGAAAATACCTGATTTAGATGAGGGGTATTAATGACCTTATTTTTTCCCAGGCTTTGAAGTCTCTTCTTTCATCTTTGTAAACTCGTAGGCTTAAATTACATACTTTACTGCGTTTGTCGAAGTAGGTGACACCATTTTTGTTGGCAAAAATCACGTAAAGCCAGTGATTACAAAATTAAACTTTGCTGCATCATTCATTCACAGCTGAAGAACCGAAAATGCACTATGAAAGCGGGCAAAAGAACGAATTTGAAAGCTAGAGCTAAAAAAATAGAAACTAAAACTAGAGTGAAAGTTTATGCACCACCAATTTATATAATGTTCTGATTATTTGTTTGTGTGTCATTGTTTTTAATTTACTGTCATCCTGCACCCCGCACCACTACACTTCTCCCTACCACCACCCCCTCCCCCTTTCCTTGTTATTTCACAAAATTATTGGTTTGTTCATACAATTTCATGACTTGTGTGCAAATAGGTGAGCTTGTGTTTGTGTGCCACAGCACATGGTATTGAGGTTATTTGTGAAAACCGTGTTAACATCGGTTGACGTACCACGGAGTAACATTTTGTTAGCACACGAATTTTCATGATTTTGTGCGTGAGAGACATTTGAGGGGGGTGGGGGTGGGGGGTGTTTGTGTGCCATATCATATTAATTTGGATTAAAATTTCACTTTTGGTTTAATTAATTTTCATTTCCCCTGAAGAATGTTAGTTTGTTCAGGCATATTGGTGTGAGCAATGCAAAGGTGTATGCATGTGTGTGCAAGCATGCATGCCAGTATGTGTGTGTGCCAAAATGATGCAAAAGTCAATGCAATCTTTTCATGTGTTCTGTCATCAGAAAAAAAAAAATCTCCCCCCAGTATAATATGAATAGATACATTGTATATAGTTTATACAAACATTGTAAATAACATCGTCATTGTTGTAAACGTGGAGTATTTAACTTCTCTTTATGAAAACGAACATGCGCTAAATCTGAAAAACGAAAACGCACAGCATGGAAACACTGTTTTTTTTCTTGCATGACAACTCAGCAAGCCCTTCTTTTTTTTCTTTTTTTTTTTTTAAAGGAAATTGTTTATTTGTTTCCATATAAACGTTGGCATAGTCTTTGTTGAAAACACAGGTTTTGTGTTCACAAATGGGGAGACACAAAGTGTTTGTAAAAGACACAGGTGGTATAGTATTAATCTCGCCTAAAGAAATGGTGCACTGGAGTTAAGTGAAATACATAGCGTTACAGCAAGTCCTGTGGCTAGTAAAGAGATGTTAATGTGCATTGCATGATATCACAATTTGGCACAGTTTCAGGATTTGAGGATTACCCCTAGCTAGTAGATGTTGACAGTTACATTACAGACATATGGAGTACGAAATAAAGTGCAGTTTATGCCTCTTTTTGCAAATTTCACACAAAGATGTTTTATTGCCCTCTTTTACAACAGGAAAAAAGGAAATTATACATGAATATAATGCTTTGCTAAACTAGGGAAAAGCAACACATGTGCAAAATCAATTGATTACAAAATGATTCGGGAAAAATAATGTCTTCCTCTTCAGTTCAGGACAGATAACAATTTATACAATAAAACAAAAAGTACTGTGCATGTAATCAACAAAAATTATATATTTATATATTTATCCTCAATTTAAACAATAAAACAAAGAATACTGTGCATGTAATCAATTTAAAAAATATATTTATCCTAATTATGATGATGATTCAGAGTTATTTCTTCCTTTTTTACAAATAGGTATAATTTTTTTCCCCCTCTTAATTTTTTTAATGTCTTTTTCAGGAACACATGGCAATTTTTTAAACTGGCCATTGTGTGTCCTGTTTCCTTTTCCTTTTGTAAATGTGAAAATGTGAGGAGTAGGAAAAAAAAATCTGTGCTTTTATTGGTTCAAGTTGGGAGAACATTGGTGCAGTGTCGCATGATCAATAAAATTTTTGAAATTTATGAGCTGGATAAGGCAATATGTGTGCAGACTCGCATAATCAATAAAATGGTTGAACCATTGAGCTGAGAAAGCTCCGTTAAATAAATAAATAAATAAATACGTGTGCATACTTTGACAAATACTCTGAATATTATGACACTATTTTAAAGAAAATTATGTTTTTTAAAACCATTTTTAGGAAGTATTTATGTAAAATAGTGTTATAAAACAGCTTAATTGAAACTGTGCATTGACAAACTAGACATGGAAATGACGACCGTGAATGTGCATTCATTTTGTTTGAAAGGGTCTGTTATGGAGGTGATGATGCTGCTTTTGTAATATAGCCTCCCATAGCATTTAGCTATCGCTGTTTCAGTCTCATGAAATAAACTGGAAGACCAAAAGTAAATTGTAGGCCTATACGTTGTTGGGTTGGCTTTTGTGTACGTATGCAGTACGTTTTGTGTGTGGATGTAGAATATACAGACACACGAACATGGGCACACACACACAAACACACATACACACATGTGCTTATATATGTGCACGCACACATTTCGATAACTTTATGAAAACCCAAACTGTTAACACTAACAAAATGGACATGTGCGCATACACACTTCAAATATTTTATTGCTTTAATCCATACAGAGAACAGAGGCTGCAATATGCGGTTTAAAAAATGCAATAGCAGTGCAGCACTGGATCACGCTGCATAGCTCGAGACTGGCTCAATCTTATGTTCATCTCTCCATAATCCTTGACGCTGGTTACAGACAGATTGCAGGTTTTCTGGAAGTATTATGTCGTCGCATACCCCTACCCCCACCTCTCCCCTCTTCCCCCTCCCATCTCATACTGAAAAGAAGGGAGAGACTTAATGGTCCAGCTATGTTATGTCACCTGGTGTAATAAGTAGGCTTTACGACCAGCAGAAATCGGGCTAGAGGCGAAGTGAGCCTTGGCCGGTCTGGGCTACAGTGTGTGGTAAAGTTGGTCCCATAGCCTTGTGGCCGTAGGGGAGCGTGATGTTGGAGAGCACACTTATCTTGGGCCAACGTAATGAGAGTGATGCCCATCTCTCTAACCTCGCTGTTTTACCTTTCCCAACCCTTGAGAGAGTAGGTACTCAATCACAGCTGAGTCAACTGGGGGCGTTGTTATTTGTCGCTTCACGTTTTGCGGTCACCCATCCCAGTGCTAACCGCACTGGACGGTGCTTAACTTGCGACACAGTAGCGAGTGCTGCAACCACTGCGCTATCCGACACACTCACAGTGTGTGGCACTGGATATAATAACCATCACAACATCTTGGAACACCAAATCAACAAAGAAAAATATACAGCCACCATACTTTTGAGTCAAACGATGCAGGTATATATGCAACGTGAAAGACACACACATACGCACACAATCCCAAACGCCACCCCACCCTCATATAAATAAACAAATATGATAGAAAGTAAATACACTTACACCCTTTCTTAACCACCTCCTCTTCTCCACGTCACAACAGAAAGTCAATGTTGGTACATGCTGTGATTACATTACATTACATTACATAATTATTGCTTTAGGTCCAGCGGACTCTTCCGAGCCAAATCAGGACCGGACAACCCCTGATCCGCATAAAAGATCTGCTGAAACAACGTACCTAGTGGTAAAACTGAAAGCTCTCCACCAGCCAGTCACTTTACAGGGGCGGATCTTTCCATTGTTGAGGGGGAGTGCACAGCTAATGCGAAAGCGCGAGCCTGCGAAGCAGGCGAGTGTACTAGGGGGGTCCGGGGGGCGAACTTGTTTTTTCCAACCTAGTTCCAGTCACTTTCCCGAAAAAGGCAATTACCGAAGTCGAACGAAGCTCTCCGAGTCGAGCGAAGCTATCCGATGTTTTACAAACGAATGCTGGCAGGACTACGTGAAACCACAGGCTTAGAAGTCTCGTCTTTCGTAGGCCTCAATTACATACTATATTACGTACATATTTAGGAGTTTACAAAGACAAAAGAAAAGACTTCAGAGCCTGTGGTAAAACATCCGTGCATAAAAATAGCCGCTGCTAGATCTAATTCTATTTGGATCTGCACAGCTTCAAGCTCAAGTCGAGATTTGCATTTTGAAGCAGTTAGTATTATTATTATTATTTTATGATGAATAATATACTACAGGTCTAATAATTATATTCAGCTAGTGAGCTTCTTCGCTGCGCGGAGACTGACTTATAATATAATAATGTAGATTTAGCCTATGAATACTGTATAACAGTGTCTACTTGGTTCTAGGCAGGAAATGGGCTATTATTAGCCTTTATTGCTGAGAACTAACAAAAAGCAAATCAAGGAACGCAACTATTAAATATGGTCGATAATAATTATGCTCATATTATGCTCATATTAACAAAGTATACCGTTGCGAAATGCTAAATCTGTGTAAATCGAACAGAATTAGAAGCAACAGCGATCATTTTTATTGTCAGCTAGTCGTAGTCATGCAAGCATCATTTCGTAACACATCGGAGAGCTTCGTTCGACTTCGGTGATTGCCTTTTTGGGCGAATGACTGGAACTAGGTTGGAAAAAACAAGTTTGCGAAACCACAGGCTTAGAAGTCTCGTCTTTCGTAGGCCTCAATTACATACTATATTACGTACGTATTTAGGAGTTTACAAAGACAAAAGAAAAGACTTCAGAGCCTGTGGTAAAACATCCGTGCATAAAAATAGCCGCTGCTAGATCTAATTCTATTTGGATCTGCACAGCTTCAAGCTCAAGTCGAGATTTGCATTTTGAAGCAGTTAGTATTATTAGTATTATTTTATGATGAATAATATACTGACAGAATTAGTAATAAGGAGTAAAAGTAATACATAACACATAAAGCACACATACAACGATTTCACATCTATATCAACAATAAAACCATGACAAAACTTCAAAGCGCTATGGATACGTTGATGTCACTTCAGCACAAGGCAAAGCAAGTTTATAATGGTCTAAAAAAAAACAGTGATATTTTTATTGCAAGCACCAAAGCAATTATTTATTTAACTAATATTATTCTTTTTAACTGATACAGTAAATTTGTTATATGTATTTCAATTATATGTATTTTAATGAGAAACACGTATTTAAAAAATGTTGCGTGGCGGGCGGAAATTTCTATAAATCATCTGAAAACTTTGTTAAATCTATAAGAAAAAATAACCAGTAACACCATCTGAATATTTCGGGTTACACCCAACTTCAGCAAAAACAAACAAAACGTCACTGACCATATTTACACCATTTAGCACGCACAGCAGCACACTATTCTTTTATTTTTTTAAAAGTAGGAATAATAATAATAATAATAATAATAATAATAATAATAATAATAATAATAATAATAATAATAACAATAATAATAATAATAACAACAACAACAACACACAAACAAAACAAATAAATAAATTAAATATTTAACTAAATAACTATACTACTACTACTACTACTACTACTACTACTACTACTACTACTACTACTACTACTACTACTACTACTACTACTACTACTACTTGCGAAGTTGTGGTCTCGATTTTGTGGTCCTGATTCGGCTCTTTGCAGTCCGCTGGACTCTGTAAGCAATGAATAACTAATAAGCTTTTAATTTAACTCTGATCTCGAGTTGTCTTGATTTTGTGGTTCTGATTCGACTCTTTGCAATCCGCTGGACCCTGTAAGCAATGAATAACTAACTATTTATTTAACTCTGATCTCGAGTTATATAAAAAAAAAAAATTCGCTTAGCCTACTCGTCCTTCTCCGGAAATTTTAAGATTCGAATATTATAAAGTATAGGCCTAAATATTATGAATTAGAATAGATATAGTTTATACATTTATTTACGTATAAAACAAACAATACAGGTCTAATAATTATATTCAGCTAGTGAGCTTCTTCGCTGCGCGGAGACTGACTTATAATATAATAATGTAGATTAAGCCTATGAATACTGTATAACAGTGTCTACTTGGTTCTAGGCAGGAAATGGGCTATTATTAGCCTTTATTGCTGAGAACTAACAAAAAGCAAATCAAGGAACGCAACTATTAAATATGGTCGATAATAATTATGCTCATATTATGCTCATATTAACAAAGTATACCGTTGCGAAATGCTAAATCTGTGTAAATCGAACAGAATTAGAAGCAACAGCGATCATTTTTATTGTCAGCTAGTCGTAGTCATGCAAGCATCATTTCGTAACACATCGGAGAGCTTCGTTCGACTTCGGTGATTGCCTTTTTGGGCGAATGACTGGAACTAGGTTGGAAAAAACAAGTTTGCGTCCGGGGGCATGCCCCCCCCCCCACCCCATAAAAATTTGAAAATAATGGTTAAAATCTGTGCAATCTGGTGCATTTTGGGCATTATTTTAAGGACTGAAAATAGTATTTTGTGCTAAAAGTCCTCTTTTAGTCACCCCCCCCCCCCACACACACACACACACAAACACAAACACCCCTCTGCAAACTCTGATGATAAAGTTTACAATAACAGAACATCTTGCATAAAGGCTTATACAAAGACAGATAAAGTTACTGCAAATAAAACAAGAAATAGCCACTCACATCAGTTTTATTCAAAACTGACCTGATGCATGTACAAGTTTGGTCACAAAAACAACAACAACAACAACAACAACAAAACCCAACTAATTTGGAGAGGTACATGAAACTGTGTGGTGAGTGAGAATTAGTAATTTTTTTCTCTTTTTTCTTCTCCTTTTCTCCCTCCTTTTTTTTTTTTTTTTTGACCGCCAGGGGTGTGTGCACGTGCACAAGTGGCACAAGAACAAGATCCGCCCCTGCTTTACAATAAAGACATCCAACGCAAGGGACACTGAGGCTATACTCTAATTTACCGAACCCCGTTTACAAAAACAAAATAGAATACAAACATCATCATAAATAATTACACATACATATAAAATGCCTACATTGCTCAATAATAACATCATAGGAAGCCCTATAGTGACCATTTGGCAGAAAGCGTCCAATATTCCCAAGCTGATCTAACAGACCTCACATACAAATAAGGAGTCTTGTCCCGGAAGAGTTTTCAAGAAAAAAGGTAGGTGACTGGTCTAGCGAAGAAGAAGATAGTATAGCAAATTGATAGAACAGAGCAGGAATGAGAAAGAACAAAGGAGACAGACAGCGACAGTGGGAATTTAAAGCACTAAATTTCCAGGTATGTAGATTAAAGTCCCGCGTCACATGAGCGAATAGGGGACTGGGAAGGGGGGGGGGGTGAATCAATACGTGAAAAATTTCCAGAAAGTGGGGATACTATTTATACTGAAACCCCTGGCACCCCAACATGCTGTCAGTCGCTCGTTCATTTTCTATATTGATCTGACTGGCTATCTGAGTATTTAGTGCCTCTGAAACCTAAAGTGTGAAAAATGTCTGATGACACATTATTATCAGAGACAGTTTGCACACTTGGCATATCCATTCTCAAATATATAATGAACTTTAAAATTCCCACTTGAATTAATGTTCCTTGACATGATATACGACATCATTCTGCTTCAGCATCTTGTTAAAATGTAAAATAACCAGTTTTGAGGGGTGAGAAACAGGCATTAGCGACTTAAAAAAATGCTACAAAAACTGTCAAGAAGGCATGACCACGTGGATTTATCAAGCACGCGGAGGCTTGGTGCTATATTTAGCACAAAAAACACCATGAGACATTGAGAAGAATGATACCAAACCGGTTTTCGTAAGTGTTGAATATGCATGAGGGGGTCAAGGAGGGGTTCATGCTCTCACCAAAGAGCTTAATGATAGAAAGAGGCGGAACTTGGTACATAACCGCGAGACGAAAGGTACGAGTTATGCGCCCTTGTCAGCATGCTGAAAATGGCTCGTGGCAGAAAGTCAAAAGGCGACCAAGTGAAACAGGGCGGTGACTTTTGCACAGCCATCAATTGCCATAATGCCAGATACAAGAAAAGTTGTGTTGGCAAGTCCTTTTTCAAATTTCCAAGAGATAAAGAAAGGTAAATGAAAAACTTCATTTTTTTGTGTTTATGTAGGCCTAAACTAAGACCGCTGCAGTGCTGTTAGTGTTAAAACAATCGGAGAGCGGCTTGAATGATTCATGTTATACCTATGTGCTAAATCCAAAACAGTTTGCTTGCTGACAATTTACGTTCAACAGATCGCTCACTGTTTACGTTATTGCTAGGTTGTTTGTTTGACTATATTTGTGCTTATATTTCAAAAGTAGATGTCAGATTGGCAGTTTGGCTTCGTCAAACTCCTTATGTTAACAAGTTAAATTAGACTTAGTCTGTTTTCTCCTCATGATCAAATACTGTGCAAGATAACCCCTTACCTAGGCACAAAAATGGTCCTTGATCTGTTGTAATCCCATTTCGTTTGAGTGTAAACGGGAAAAAAAATGTAATGTAGAAACTCAGTCCTTGTTCGGATCTGTGAATTTTTGCGCATTAGATCTATATTGCGTGGAATGTTATAGTCTAGGTTCTGATTGTTCTGTCTGATTAATTAATTATTTTCCATGAAGTGACTGATGTTATTAAGCCAGTGATGTGGGAGGTGAGAGGGTTGGGGGATAGGGGGACACCTAATATAAATTAAATTCACACTATTAGTGAAACATTTTGTTATTGTGCTTTATTGTGATTAATTGATTGAATGACAGAGCTCTCTCTTCCCCCAACCTCTCTCTCTCTCTCTCTCTCTCTCTCTCTCACGATTACAGATTTACACAGTGTCGGATAAATGAAACAGTATGTCATGCATATTTTAATTTTAAAATATCTGTCGTTGATTAAAAAATAATAAATTCCAGGGCAGAAAACGAACCTATGACATACACACATAAGCAGCATAAAAGCACCTAATAAATGTCAATAAGAAAACATAAAAAAAAAAAGTAAAAGAAAAAAAGACAGCAGTAGCGGAATGTTAATAATAATGATGGTTAAAAGTTTGTTTTTTGCAACCGTTGCCATAAAAATGTTCTTTTGCAATGGCATAAGCTCAATAAGTTGCCACGCACAGATCATTTATATAGCAGATGATGAAATATAGCCAGCCCGAGCAAAGGGAAATAATCCGTGAGAGCGTCTCGCATTTTTGTATAGGACATAATGGAAGTTCCACCTCTTTCCGTAATAAGCTCTTTGCTCTCACACCAGACAAGACACCTTACTTTAAAAAAATAAAATCAAATGTCAACTTTTAAAGAAAGTAAATTGAAATTCCAGTGCAACAGGGGTAACAAATAAATTAGATAAACTAAAAATCTACATGAGAAAAGCAGGCATAAGGACGTAAGCATGAGGGGAGAACACTTGTTTGCAACCAGACAATTTCACGCTCTGGAGCATTGTTGACACGAGAGAGATTAGCGTTCAAGAGGTCACTGCGCTGACTAGATCTAGGGACGGGGAAGGTTTGAGGAGGGGGAAGGTGAAAATACCTCAGCGTACTCGGGACGTGTGTAGCCTGTAGGTCGGACTGCTGCTCGCGGCCGGCAAAGGTACGATCAAGGAAACGCCCGAATAGCGTGTGACAGCTTCTCTCGCATGTTTCGGCGAACACGGATAGTTTTAAACTGACCTGCTGCACCCTTTGTAACGGTGAACGGTGGCTGTCCACTGAGGTTTTTTTTCAGTGTTTTGTGTTTGTGTGTGTGTGTTTGTAATAGCCATGGCCGAAGTGGATCTTATTGGGCATCAGGCTAGGTCCCGTGAGGGCCGTGGACTTTCAGTTCGCAGTGGTGATAGCGACAAATGGATTATGATCCAGAAAAACACCTTTATGAACTGGGTCAACCTTCAACTTCAGGGTAGTGGATACGCGGTACAAGACTTCGAGACAGACTTCGATGACGGTGTGAAGTTGTGTGCACTGGTGGAATCACTTCAGCACAAGAAAATTGGCAAGGTGAGTGTTGAGAACAGAGAATACCAATTTAAAAGAAGAAAAAAAAAAGTATAGGAATATAGTAATTAGGCCTATAGTATAGGTATATTAAAAGAAGAAAAATAAAACTCATATTCTAACTCGAGGTAGATCACTAGATGTTATGTTAATAAACATTTTTAGCAAGTATGTAGCCATCCGTCATTATGCACAAAGAAAGTGCAACAGTAATATAAATTAAACAATTATTACCAAATTAATTAAATATAATTAAATTAAAATCATCAATTGATACCAAATATTTTTATTTCAGAATCAGTCAAGGTTTACATCTATTTGTTCAAACTCCTCCCTTCATACTGGGCATAAATCCCAATATTAGTGATATTGGGTTAAAAGTAAGTGAACTCCACACCCCCCTCCACTACACACAATTAATTAATGGAAATTCATGGAAGCAAATTAATGAACCTTTATTAAGCCTTTATGCAGTAGACTGAAAATGTGAAATAAACAATAGCTAGTGTTTTTGTCTGCCTGGCAACAGTGCAAGTTAAGCGTGTAGTGAATGAGAGACTGACTGCATGGTGGAGAGAGAGGGTTCCAAGACTGTTTGTTACCAAAGTGACCATACATGTATACATGTATAAAATGAGGTGGGAAGTGATAATAATTAGCATTTAAAGTTTATTTCATATTTTATTTCCTATCTCTGATGCTCATCTTAAGATATATTCTTGTATGTCATGATGAGGACAATACATTGATTCCTATTCTAATGTTTTGTCTACCAAAAATTTCACCTTTTGTCTAAAGCTTAACTGTTATTGTTAACTGATTATTGTACAAAACCATATTAAATGAAATGCCACTCTTTTCAAGTCTTGTGCTTAAAAAAAAACCATCACTGACATCATCATCATCACTGACCTCATGTTTTATTTATTTTTCATCACTGAAGAAGGGCGTAGCCCGAAAGTCTTTGATTTTATATTTTTCTTGGTGGTTTTTGTGTATTTTGTTTCTGATTTCTATTTTTTTAAAAACCTGCAGAATGGCATGCATTTGAAATAAACAGAAAATTATTAAGTAATATTTGTTGTTCAATGTATACAATTTTATGAAATAATCCCAGGCACACAAACAGCAATCCGGAAGTTATTAATTAATTTCCAGCTCTGAAGCCAGCACGTACGTAGTCATGATAATGTACATTCAGGTTAATAATTAATGTTAATTATACACAACGTTCACTTTCAAGCTTACATTTGGGTTCTTTCAAGTAATTAATATCAGTACATTAATTATTAATTAATTATGGGTTTGTTGCTTTATTCTCATTATGTCAGGTTGTATCTCACATTCCCAGAACGATACAGAATGTCTTGTTGCAGACTATTATTGCTTTGGTGTTTTCTCACTGTTTTGAATTTGTGCAGTTTGGGGTTTAAGATTATAGTACTTTGGGAGTTATTTAAAGGGTGATTTGCACAGGTAAATCATGAAGTCAGTCAACCAACATTACTTATTATCATTTAATTATCAGTGTTAGTTGCACATGTACATGGTGTGGAAGTTTTAGTGTGCTGTATAAGTTGTCATTCATTCATACATTATTATTGTTATTGTTATTATTATTATTATTATTATTATTATTATTATTATTATTATTATTATTATTATTATTATTATTACTATTATATTTTTTATTGTTTTAGTTTTTTTGGCAGTGCTTTTAAATTCAATTGATTGATTGCAACAGGTAATCAAGAAGCCAATCAACCAGCACCAATCCCTGGAGAATGTCACATTGGCCCTTCGAGCTATTGCAGAAGACAATGTCCGTCTTGTCAACATTGGTAAGCACATGATGCACACACGCATCCATGTACACACATGCAAATGAACATACGCACTCGCATGCTGGCACGCTTCTGCACATAAATGCACAATCCTACGGATGAGAGTGTAAACTGAGGTCTGGTCTGTGCACACATGCAGTCCTTGGCATGGACTTCAAAGATCCTGATGCTCATGTTCTAGACGGATGAGTGCCAGCTACACAAATAAACCCAGTAACAACTTGGTCCCTTCTCTATTCCTGGTGAACCTGGATTGAACTCAGTTGTCTGGGCGTCAGATGAAGTGTATATCGCAGCAAGTGGGCGTCCCAGGCAGCTTGAGTTGGATCCTGTATCAGCCAGCGCCTTGAGCAGCTCTGGAGCTTGAAAAGCGCTGTATAAGATAGATAAATAAATAAATAATCGGTGAATGACGCACACAAAGTCAAATACAAAGTAGATTGCGAAAGCATACACAAATCAATACATGTGACTGCCTCACAGTAGCATTGCTTGCCTTGCTGTATGTCTCTCTCTCATATTTACACTCAAAAAGTCTATAAGTCTTAGAATACCCCATACTTCATTGTGGACCAAGCCTTTGGCGTATAAACTCTCTGTGTGTTTATCTGAGGCAGTATCATGTTTTGAGATAAGCTGTAAAATTCGAAGTTGACCGTTTATGGTTTGCCAACTTCTCACCTTTGTAAATGTGTGGATACAGTCTCTCACATTGATTCATACAGCAGTCTAGAGTGGAATGCAAAACAAAAGCAGTATAACATTTAATATAATCTATTATACTTTAAAGCTTTTTGTTTTTAAAAAATTCATGTTTTTAATCCCCCATACTTTAGCAATGATCTCAGCATATAATATATATTAAAGGGTTGCATACATGTACTCTCTCTCTCTCTCTCTCTCTCTCTCTCTCTCTCTCTCTCTCTCTCTCTCTCTCTCCCTCCCTCCCTCCCTCCCTCCCTTCCTCCCTCTCTCTCTCTCTCTCTCTCTCTCTCTCTCTCTCTCTCTCTCTCTCTCTCTCTCTCTCTCCGTTCACGCCTTTGAATGACAGTGCCTATGTATACATTTCTGTGACACTGACACAGTGACAGAAGTCGCACTTTTTGCCTTATAGTTATAGTCTTCCCTTCAGTATTCTAGGAACACAATAACTGGAAATAATAATGTGACACCTGTTTTATGTATTGAATTTGTTTTACATTACAGTCAGATGCAATTCTGTTGTTGCTAATGTGAATAATTTTTAACTTCAATGTCCTGATAAGATCTACAGGTTTTTGGACATAAGCACTGCAATTGATTTAACATGTAGCCCTGGGCTCAAAGGGGAGGAGGTTTCCTTGATCCAAATCAATAATCACGATGTGCCTCGCCACAGTTGCTTGAGGCATAAAGCAAGGACTAGCATTAACGTAATAGTACTCTTACATGAGAATAATTATAGTACTCTTATATTAGAATGAGGCGAAGCAGACGTGGGATGAGACTTACTATTAGTATTACCCTAAAAATACTCATGTATCACGTTTATGGCTAATAGTAATACTTTCAGGTTTGCATCCTTGTATGATTATTTTATGCATACTGGAACATTGTGTATACTGTAATGAAAAATTTCATTAATTGTCAAAAAGATGTGTATGTTATTAAATTATTGCTGTGTAAGCCTGATCCAAGTACTAGTGTTTGCTTTTTGATTATATAGTGTTTTAAGTCTTGATAAATCCAATACAATACTTTGTCTTTATTGTCCAACTTGCACATTGTATACATAACAATGTAAAATTTCCTTTGGCATGAACGCAGAACTTTACATAAAATGAATAAATGAACAATAAAATGGGTGTTTTATCTCGAAACGTTAGGATTATTTGGAATTAATTGAGAAGATGAAGAATTCGCCTAAATTAATTAAACTAGCTCTCAGTTTTGGAGAAGGGTGAGCCAATAGATTGAGAGGAAAGACAGATGTTCAGAATGTGGTTTAGTGAGGGCTTGAGCTAGGTCGGTAGCTTGGGTGCATTGTGACTTTGTGTGTCTGTTGTACATTGGCTATAGTGATATAGAACTATTGTTTTCAATTTTGTAGCACAGTACTC
Organism: Oncomelania hupensis; assembly: GCA_036898135.1. Taxonomy (NCBI): domain Eukaryota; kingdom Metazoa; phylum Mollusca; class Gastropoda; order Littorinimorpha; family Pomatiopsidae; genus Oncomelania; species Oncomelania hupensis. Next base: position 20,015,051 of record CM072523.1, on the reverse strand, counting down.
AGTAGTATAGTGGTGTAGTATATTTGGTGTCATAGGCTGCCAGCCCTTTGCCCTCTAGTTGATATGCTTTATCAAATTACACCTCCCCTGGTTAGGCCTTTGAACAGGCATCAGAAGGCTAGATCGATTTGCCTACCAAGGTGGTGGGCGTGAAGGAGTCTCCACACAATTCAGTTTAGAACACCAAACCTGATACAAAAATGTTTGTGATTATTATTTCTTAATTTCTTCATCATTGATCGCTTTCAAATTCTTAGCTCAGTTTAGGGTATGCAAATATACATAAATTAGGCTACTTTAAAGCCAGGCCTCTGTTCATTGTGATTCACCACAGGGTGTGGAAAGTGAAGCAAAATGTCTTTCAAAAACAAATTAAACGTAAGCTGTGGTGTTGCACTCAAGTCAGAAAAAGCTAACATGTCATACCCAAACATTTCAACCACTCCCCTTTCTTTTTTATCTGCTTGTTTACACTCTTAACACTGTCGTGTCAAAGTTTAAATCTGTTACGTACTAAGTTAAAATCTACCTCAGTTTCTTGTTCACTGACACATTGTAGAGTGTTTAGCTTTTGTATTATAATTTTAAAAAGAATAAAAATGATGACTTCCTAATTATAACATAAATATATAATAGTACTACTAGTACTATGATGAAAGAAAGAAAGAGAAAGAGATTACTCTTATATTGCGCGCTTACAAGCTCAGAGAGCTTCTCAAAGCGCTGGTCACTAATATCCAACAATCACAAAATAGTTTGCTGAAGTCAGGATACGAACCCACGTCGCCAGAGATGCAGTGGTGCGCTCTGACGACTGAGCTATCCCTGCCGTATTACTACTACTATGACTACTAGTACCACTAACTATTGCTACTTCTATTGCTACTATGACTACTACAACTAAGACTTAGACTACTCCTATTACAACTAATACTATTTCTACCACTACTACTACCATTACTACTACTAGTACTACCTTATGTCTTAACTAATGTTAAGTTCAATGCATCGATTAAGATAATTTTGGAACAAACTAAAACGGAATTGAAAGCAAAACACATTGACCAAACTACAGCAATATTTTATTTATTTGCACACATAAAGAATGCATGTGGTTGCACTCACACACACCCACACAAACCCTCCTACACATCCTCTGACCATCCCGCACACCCTCTGATCCTCCCACACAATAACTTCATACCAGCGCAGCTGCCACCACACACACACTCAAAGAAAGTAGAGATTACCTAGGGTGGTTATTGCCTATCAAGTGTACAATGTAACAGCCTAGGTTACATTTTTTATTCATTTAGGTTTCGTGAGGGTCATGGGGGTAATCTTTTGCATGAGATGAGCTTAAAGAAATGGTACAATGGTAAATGGTATCGTATGTGTAATCGTATGTGTATCGTAGGTTATTTTACTCCGCGACTGTTATTTAATATAGACCGGCGCGTACCATTTATGAGTTTAACTTTTTTTTAAAAAGCTTTTAACGTTTAGAAATGAAAGGTGTGTCTGTAAAAGATATAGTACTAAGTGGATTAAAAATTCGCAAAGCGCTTTTGGATGAATGAAGGGGTGAGCGAATGAATGAATGATTAGAGTTTTGTGTACCACTGATGTTCACATTACTATAGCATACTCAGTGCATTTTTTGTTATTTTACAAATCAAAGTAATAGGATTACATTTACAGATATAGTTGTGTGTATGTTGTTGTGTTTGCTTGTAAAATTGTTATTGATTGCTTATGTTAATTTATATTGTATATACTATAATAAGTAAAGCTGAAGGGGTTTTAGGAGTCTCATATTTTTGGTTTTACTGCGAGTTTTAAATTAATAATATGGGCTTAGTATTGTAGTAAGCTGTCAGATAGCTTTTCCTAGATTTGGATGGGTCTCGACCTCACTGCAGATAGATAGCCAGGGAGGAAAAGATCACATCACTGGAAAGGTGTGTGCAATGCACACAGCCGACTGTACAGAACTTGCACCAATGTGTCACTGTCTTACCTGGCCCTATCAAAGCTGTTGTTTGCATGTGTCGTGGAAAGGAATGGAGGTGGGGAGGATGAAAAGAAGGGGGTGGGGGAATTTTAACACTTTTAAAATGAATGGGTGTTGGGGTGAGAAAGGGAAAAGATTCGCTCTTTTTTTTTTCCCAACAGTAAAATAAAACAATACTGTCTTGGGTACTTTTTTCCACTTCAAGCCAATGTTTTAACTGCCAATTGATACCTCAGTTCTCACCCTCTTTCCCTCCAAACTCACATAGCTTCTTCTTCTACTACTTCTTGTTCTTATTATTATTGGTATGTATTTATTTATGTTTTTATTTATTTTTTGAAAACACAATGTCTAGGAGTGTTGTCAATGTAAGTTTGTATGTATAAATAGCTCTTTTTATGTATGTAATTGCCTGTGTAAATTTAGGCCTACTGTTTACTCCATTTCACCATTAGACTTTTCCTTTACTGATATTTTATTCACATTTTACAATCCATTTTGTATGTCGTCTCGGATGACCTTTGGTTTTAGCTGAAGTTAAAACCTACCACTACTTTTTCTTCTTGTTTGGTGTGGGCAGCCAACTTCAGTTTGTTGTTCCTGCACTTGACTCAGTAGTATGCACAATAAAATTAACCAACACTGCAGTGTTTCTAATTGATTATTATTATTATCGTGTGTTTTCTCTACAATTGCTGATACTCAAATTCAGTCCCTTTTTAAACCAGACTTTCGTTTCAACTTTTACATTTGAGCTTTTATTTTGTCTTCAAAACAATGGCGAAGAGAGAAACATACAATGGCTAAGGGGTGTATGGGGAAGAGACTAGAGAGAGAGAGAGCGAGAGAGAGAGAGACAGACAGACAGACAGACAGACAGACAGACAGAGAGAGAGAGAGACAGTACACATGCATACAGTTTATACAGATATGCACTTGCAATCTGACACATATTCACACAGACTCACCCAAACACACCCAGTGCACACACATGCAACTACACTCACAGGTACACACACACACAGACCAGTATATACACATGCAATCACACAGGCGCGCACTCACACAAACATGTACCCAGACAGGTAAACACACACAGGTACATACATTCAGACACACAGAAACTCAAGGGCATGATTGAATAAAACACAAACCTTGTGTTTATGTTCATAATCACAGTACTTAGCAGATAAACCATACTATTGAGAGAGAGGCGCAAGTTCTGTCTACTGCTAAGTGCATGACAATAGGGATTTGCTTAGGGTGTATAATGTATGAGCATTAACCATTCTGTGTGTGTCATCGGAAGAAACATTACCGAGAGGGAATGAATGGCCATGAGACATGTTACATTGAAGAACTGGCACGCCTGAGATAGGCTATTGATCTAATTCTGCAATATTTATTTGAGAGAGTGTTCGAATGGAGGGTGTGAGTTATTTTCCTGTTAGCTTATTTATTCATCAATGCAGGGTTTGCATTTAACCTGCCATACAAAGTTATACATGTATTTTGAAAATAAATTTAAAGAGAGTGCTTGAATGGGGTGTGTGAGTTAATTTCATGTTAGCTTATTTATTTATCGATGAGAGATTGCAATTTAACATGCCATACAAAGTTATAAATGAATTTTTGAAATTAAATTTAGTTAAGCATGAGACAATGTTTGATTGGAGTTTGTGAGTTATTTTCATGTTAGCTTATTTATTTATCAACAGGAGGTTTCCATTTAACATGACATACAAAGTTATACATGTATTTTTGAAATTAAATTTAGTGAACATGAGAAAGTTTAACTTTATCTATCTATCTATATATATATATATATATATATATATATATATATATATATATATATATATATATATATATATATATATATATATATATATATATATATATATATATATATATATATATATATATATATATATATATATATATATTGAAATTACATAGTTAAGCACGAGAGATTGTTTGATTGGAGGGTGTGAGTTATTTTCATGTTAACTTACTTTACATAATTACTCATCAAACAATGGGAGGTTTGCAATTGACCTGCCATAAAAAGTCATGTATTATATAGTTTGACATTAAATTTAGTTAAGCATGAGAAAGTGTTTAAATGGAGGGTGTGTTATTTTCTTGTTAACTTATACTTATTCATCAATGGGAGGTTTCCTTGTGACCTGCCATACAAAGCTATGTCTGTAATTGGAAATTAAATTTATTGAAGCGGGAAAAAGTAATAAATGTATTTTGAAATTAAATTTAGTTAAGCATAAGAGAGTTAAGGGTGTGAATTATTGTCATGTTAGCTTATTTATTCATCAATGGGAGGTTTGTATTTAACCTGCCATACAAAGTTATACATGTATTTTGAAATTAAATTTTAAAAGAGTGCTCGAATGGGGGGTATCGGGTGATTTTTATATTAGCTTATGTATTCATCAATTGGAGGTTTGCATTTGACCTGCGAAACAAAGTTATAAATACATGTATTTTAAAATTAAATTTAGTTAAGTAAGCATGAGAGTGTTCATATTGAGAGTGTGAGTTTTTGTCACGGCATCTTATTTATTCATTAACGAAGTAAATTAACGTCCCCGGACACATTAAGCGTATGGGGGAGCATTAACGAATAACGAATCTTTATTGTCCCCATTTGCACAAGGATATTTGTGTGTGATGCACAGTAACTGGTAACATAATTATTAAGAAGACAACACAAAGGTTAGCATACATGTATATAATATTAATAAAGAAACGGTAGTGGATATTAGAACACCTTAATGCATAACAATAGTACTAAAAAAAAACCTCAAGACTATTACTGCCATTTTCTAAAGTAAACCATTCACGCTTTCTCATGACCATGCTAATCCTTCATTCATTCTTATCCACGCACCAACTCATCCCACACACACCCTTAATACATTTATGGGGCTCACTGTAGTTACCCTAATCGTTCTAAGGTTACACATGACACACTTCCTCTGTCAACGCTATGTCAACATTGTTGTTTCCCTTCACTAACTACGGGGGAGTTGAGGTTTTACATACATTATAAGAAAATAAGTAACAACCAATAGGCTATTGAGCAAATTAAATGGTGTTACATGGACACTATACACATGACTAGTTACAACTAGAGACATTCCGCAATGAATACATCAGTAAACTTTTGTTACTTCAAAAACATGTGACTAGATTTAACATTGCTAATAAAATCATGGTACTAGGTAGGCATCACAGATCTAATGACATAATTCACAAATCACAGACATAATGGGAGCCGTGGATCACACCTGAACTTTTGGATCTGTGTGATAAACAAAGAGAGATAAAAACAAGAAAAAGAACCCCTCACAGGGAGCTGATGTCTACCGAAAAATCAACAATAACATCCGAAAAGGCATGCGCACAGCAACGGAGAACTGGATAGAAGATCAATGCCAGGAAATAGAGAACAGCCTGAACAAGAACAACAACAAGAAGGCCTACCAGACTGTGAAGCGGCTGACATGTGTTAACAGCCCAAAGTCTCCACGATCCAAAGCAAGTCTGGCATATGCCTTACAGAAGAACAAGCCTGCTCGTCTGCAAAACGTAAGACGAGTTTCTGCAACACCTTGTTTACAAAGGGTGTGCAGAGCGTCTCCCTGAAGGCAGAAACAGCCCTCAGTTGAGATCGCATCCACTTATACAAACAATTAAGGGACAAACAATCTTCTATGTTTGTGGTCCATTGGAATCTCCAGCCTAACTCCTATACATATTACATACATCATGGCTAAACTAAACACATGGAGAAGTAATTAACAATATACACATTCTCCGGTACAGCCACTGGTCTGCAAGAATACACATAGAAAAAACAGGTGAACAGTAGAGGCTACCTCGTGGTTTTGAAAACTGGCCGCGGGTCAGCCACGTGGTCAAGCAAAGTTTGACTAACATTCACAATGATAAAACAATAATATCAATAAATCGCGATGAAACAAAAGATTGATCATTTACCTTTTTGACAATGTCAGGCTGTGGCTAAACTGCGATGAATTGATTTTCACCCATCGCCTGCTTAGTCTTCTGCTAGAGAGATCTTTCAGAGCGATTGCTCCTTCTCGTGTGAGAGTTACGTGACTACCTAACCCTGTGGTCAGCCAAAAGCCCACGAAATCTCATGATATACTTGAGCACCGTCTAGCGGGGGTGACTGTACTGTACGGGAGGTCACTGCCTACCTATGCTTAGCACACAACTGACTTGTGTCATCTGCTAGGCAGCGACTTTACGTTACACCGGCTAATGCAGGATGAACTATCTGAGGCGTTAAGCCTTAGTGCAGGGTCTAACTAGCCTCTCGTGACAGCAGTTAAGTCTATGTACTCACCCCACTCCCACCCACCCTCCTACCACCTCAAAAAAAGAATTAAGAATTCCTATATTTTTGCAAATCTGTGCAAGATGAGTCCTAAATAGTCCAAAAATGATATTTGTTTTGTTTTGTTTTGTTCGCCGTCTGTGCAAAACTTGCAAGTGGATTAAAATTTCAGAACCTATTGTAACTATCACAACCAAACTTGGTAAGATGGAGTATATCCATGAGACTTCATAAACGATCAGTGAATGAATGACTTCATTTCAAGGTCACAGAGTCAGCAAATGTAAAAAAATAACAAATGTTCACAAAATTTTTTCTAGGTTATTAACATTGAATGTATGATTCTTTGGTGCATAATAATATCAATGAGACACACATACTATACAGATTTGTTCAACTTCACTTCAAGGTCAAGGTCACTGGAGATGTCCAAAGTCGGTTAGTATAGGTACTTTGAAATGACCTTGACCCTAAACTATGTGAGATATAGAGTTCAATCTTGTTGTATTTAGATATGATCGATAGATTGATCTTTCATATATTATCCGTGTTGGCCTTGATCTTGAAGGTCAAGGTCCTTATAGGGCTTGCAAAAGCATAAAAAAATGGTCATCGTACAGTGGAATGGCTGTTTGTGTAACCCATAGTATGCAATAACATTGGGCTATTTGATCAAACATGCATGATAGAGAGTTCACATGAGGTCAAGGTCACCCACGGTCAAGGTCACAAAAGATAAAAGTCATCCAAAGGTCACAATTTTGTTGTCATAATACAACTTTTGCTGTAGTTTATTTGATAGAACATAAGAGTCCGCTGGACCTAAAGCAATAACCATGTAATGTAATGTATTTGATAGTACATGATTGTATTTGTAGCCGGAGGTCAAAGTCATCTCGAGGTCAAGAGAATAGAAAGTTCAAAGTTGGTATTACTTTGCATTTTAATGCCACCGTTTCATGTATTATTTTTTGGGCAATCATTTTCATGTTAAAAATTGCGAGTTCCATAAGGAGTATGTTAGTCATATGGGCTTTGCCCTTCAAGTTTTTTTAAAAATAAAGTTATCAATGGATAATTTATACATTTTAATATTCAGTGAAACTTATAAATCAGATAGCGAATGTGTCTATTGAAGTCTTTTTACATGCTGTCATGATAGTTCACAGTCTTGGCTAATGTTCAGTGTTACAGAGTTAGACATGTTTGCTGAGCTAATGTTAGGAGACGGAAGGGGGAAAACCCAAAGAAGATGGCCGGGAGGTGGGAAGGAATTCTAATTCTCTCCTCCTTGTTCTCTTTAGCCCCCCTTCCAACCCACCTAAATACATGTATTCTGTATGCTCTCTGTTTTTGTATACATCTATCACAATTCCTTGACAGCCAATATCTATGTGCGGTCATTCTTCAAGAGCTCCAGCTAGGCAAAATCATGGCAGTCAGGGTGCTGTTTTGCCCAACTGCTTTTTGAAGTGGAAGTAAAATGCTTGAAGTAAACACGCTTTATGCCCACAATAGCATTTGACTTTCACCCATAGCCTAAGGAACCCTGTTGTTGTTGTTGTTTGTAGATTATAGTCACACGACACTTTCGCATATAGGTGACTACTGGACCGATTTATACTGACACCAGCGGGCCAGTTGTTGGTAAAGGGGAAAATAATATGATCACACGCCTTTGTGCTCTTCTTTATAACTCTAGTCCATTTTTTCTTAAGCCAAGCACAGGCATTTGAAGTTGAAAGTAATTTTTTGAGTCTTGCTGGGCATAGCAGTGGCACTTGAAGTTAAAAGTCTGTAAAAAAAACTAAATAAAATGAAGCTTTTATGCATTTATTCTGTGGCATGGCTCGGCAACTTTGAATTGCTGTTTTATAGTGACTTGTGATTCTGTAATGTATCTTAATTGCTCGTTGTAATTGCTTTCATTGAATTTGTAGCAACAGATAAACCCACACATGATAACAAAAGGAAACACCCATGCAATTCCCCTTTCCCTTTTCTTCTCCCTCGATGTGGTCAAAGTCCCGAAGTCAACAATTCTTTATTCTCTCCTCCTCTCCTTCCTTCCACTCCCAAAAAAAAGGAAGATATGGGAGTTACCGGTACAATTACAAAGATGACAAATACTAATGTCAATGATGATGTTGATGATGATAATAATAATAATAATAATAATAATAATAATAATAATAATAATAATAATAATAATAATAATAATAATTTACAAATAAATAATATACAAGACATATAATCCTACGTACAGTACAAAAAACCAATAAAGGCAAACACACAATTAACTCCTATACTGTCTAAGGCCTGTAGCGTGAGTTAAGTTACATGGTAAGACCTCTGCAAAATAGTAAATAGCCAATTTTGGCTCCTGTAAAGTACTAATCAAGCGCAAGTGGCTGTATTTTGAATGTAAATTATTTCTTCCATGAAACGTTTCAATTTTTTTAAACAATTAATTATATTTAAAGCAACTGAGTACTGGTGTTGAAATACATGTATGTATGTATATATAGATATAGATATAGATAGATAGATAGATAGATAGATAGATAGATAGATAGATAGATAGATAGATAGATAGATAGATAGATAGATAGATAGATAGATAGATAGATAGATAGATAGATAGATAGATAGATAGATAGATAGATAGATAGATAGATAGATAGATAGATAGATAGATAGATAGATAGATAGATAGATAGATAGATAGATAGATAGATAGATACTGTGTGTGGGTGTGTGTGTGTGTTTGTTTGTTGGGGGCCTGAGGTTTATTCTATTTAATATATTTTATGATCATCTCTTAGATTAATTATATATAGAGACAAATGTGGCATTGTGTTGGTTTTTGAGCCTTTTTATTTGCAGTTTTAATATTAACAGCTTTTGCTGGATTATTGTGCCTAATATTTATTTTGGGACGTAAATCCTCCATTCCCCCCCCCCCACCTCCTACCTCCCCCCTTCCCAGTCCCCTATTCGCTTATGTGACTGGGAGATTTTCTAAGAATCTATCTGCCTTCCTGTCTTACGTTGGCCGCTGGTTTGGCCAGATTCTCCTATAATAACGATAGATTGTTCAGCAGGGCTCCTAAGCCTACTACAGGCCAGGCTGTGCTGTAGCACACTTCAGTATTTCAGATTTACAGAGGCATTCTACACCTAGAACAAACAAGTGATCTATCCTAGGATTGGTTTAATGACACGCTCAGCAGTGGCTATTCGGTGCTCTCAAGCGGGATCTAGTATCAAGCCTATAGAAGATAGACCACTGACACTCAGTATGGGTCTCTTGAGGCATCTTACTTGTCTCCGTGGGAGTGCTCAAGGCGAAATACTTGAAGTGAGGAATGCTAGGCATTGGTCTGTCAGCCCTTGCATGATTGACAATGGCATTTATTATTGCAAAGGGTGGGTGGATGTGCATATGGAGGATTAAGGAATTGTTTCTACTTTCTTAAATTTATACTACTATTATGGATATGTATAAAGTAGAGCACATTTCTTCTTTCTTTCTTTCTTTCTTTCTTGCTTTTTCTTTTCTTTTATAAATTGCTTTTATAAAGCCCTTTTCCAACTTAATACATTTGCTGATACAGGAGCCAACTCAAGCCATAATATGTATGCCTAATAGTGATTGGTTGGAATTATATCTTGTTGTATATTGCTGGCAGCGGTGAGGGGTGGGGGAGGGGGGGGGCTCATGTGACGTGGGACTTTAATCTAACAAGCAAGCAGCGGTAAATTGGGAAGAGAATGAATTGAAGTTCATTGTTCTGTTCAGTTTGTATACTTACGCTGGAGTGTCTCTTCAGTTTGCATAGTATTTACTCCATACACAGTGTAATACTTACTCGCTCTGACTGGGGTAGGGATAGGGAATTTGATGCCCAGCTGAGGCCAGGATGGGAAGAGTGAAGGGGGTGGTCAATTTTGCATTTATAATTACACCACAGTATTCAATTTGCATAATACTCACTCCACAAACAACAGTTCTCCAATCCAATGTAAGACAATACAGTACGATACAATGCAATACAACTGTATTTATGAGCAATTATAATGGCAGAAGCAGCATATTAAAAATCACATGACATACACAGAATGAACAATCATGGTCATAACTTTCTCTTTCTATTTCTCGATCTTTCTCTTTCTTTCTCTCTCTCTCTCTCTCTCTCTCTCTCTCTCTCTCTCTCTCTCTCCCTCTCTTCTCTCTCTCTCTCTCTCTCTCTCTCTCTCTCTCTCTCGTTGTGAATAAATGTCTGAGTATGAAATGTCTTAGTGAGTCTCTCTCTCTCTCTCTCTCTCTCTCTCTCTCTCTCTCTCTCTCTCTCTCTCCCTCTCCCTCACTATCTATCTCTTTCTCAGTTTCCCCTTATATATGTCAAAGAAGAGGGAAGTCAAAACTAAGATGATATTTTACCAGAGCTAATTAAATAGCCGACCATACGGCTAGTTCTACTAAGCATTTGTTTAATTTTTAATGCAAGAGGGGCCAAATAGTACTTGTGCATTTTTCCAATGAGACCGTTTAGACAATGGGACCTATTGTGTTGTCACTACTGTGCACAAAGTAGGTGCGTGTTGAGAGTACCTCCTCGGTGCTGTGCTGACAAAGACACTCTAATCATCTGTTAAAAAGGCCAGGATATCAAGATGTTTATTTATTTTTGTGTGTGACAGTTGCGTTTACTTGGGAGATTGCGCTGTTGCCACGTTAAAATCTTATATATTGGGCAATTGTTTCTCAAATTGACTGCTGAACTTTGAGTTTTAGGCATCTCCTCATTGCTTTGTAAACTAAACCACTGTGCCTAAGGTGTGCATGTTCACAGCGGTGCTATTTTTAAAATCAATCGATGCTATAATCAAATGAATTGATTGATTTTTATCAAGACTGTACTTTTGAAAGAAGTTATTTCTGGGCTTAAATAATTGTTTTCTGGTGGGCAACACTGACTGTGAATTTAAAAAGGATCTGTAACACTGAAATGTGTTATTTTGGGCCTCTTTAAATGAAAAGCTACCAGGCTTAGAAGTACCCTATTTTAGTGTACATACTCTGCAGTTAATGGTCCTAGCATTATCATCATTAAAAGACTATGTCTAATAAGGTACCAATCAGCCAGGTAAATTCTTAAACCCTACCTTACTATAAGTGCTAGCTGGGTCAGTGTTTACTACAGCCAGATCAAAATTGGATACATTCAAGCAGTGTGGGATGAATTGAGGAGTATATATGTAGATGATCTTTTTTCAACAAGGGCAAAGAACAACCATGAGGACAGAGGCCTATCCTATCCTATCCTATCCTATCCCGCAACACGAAAATCGAAAATCGTCTGGGCACCCCAGATGATCGTTTAACCAGCGTACTCAATCTTTCTCTGTCCTCAGCAACCCTCATGGCTGCAGAGTTTGAATATGAAGCCTAGCTCCAATGGAATCATTTAATTTGCTATAGGCCTATGTAAGGACGATTTATACACTTTTTTTTTAAACTGTAGGAATGTCAACAAAGAAAGAAAGAAAAAGAAAGAAATAAAAAAAGAAAGAAAATCAGTCAAAAAAAGCAACAACAAAACACACACACACACCCACGCACACCCACACGCACACACCCACCCACACACCCCCCCCCCACACACACACAAAATCAGGACCATTTTTGTAATGTCAAAAGGTATAATTATTGTGCTCATTTTCGATTCCCAATTATAGGTTTAAGTGATTTAGTCTGACACACATTGAGCATTTGCAGTGCAGATAAGTGATTATTATTTCCTACATTCTGTCCAGGCCTGTGGGAAATATACAATACCGAGAATTCTTTGAAAACAAGGAGTGATAGGAGAACTACTGTGTTTAAGTGTCGCCCGAAACCACCCGGTTTGGCCAGAGCAACTGTAGTGTAAAGTTGAAATTGTATGCAAACAGCACACCACCATTCAAAACCATCATTTCACAGTGCCACTCTCTTACTAGTATGCAATATATGGATTTTAAAATATATTGTCTCAGTTGTATTTTGCTAGCCAGACTGCTGTTTCCACTATGGAAGCATCTTCAGTGGTGGCAGGGCTGCGCTGGTGAGACACAGAAAACTTGGCTCATGCACCACCATAAGATTATTTACCAAGTCTGCCAATACAGCTTTTGTCTCTGCAGAAATGTTCATCCTTTCTGTGGGAATTTTTATTGACATAACCTAAATTATTATTTGGTTGATCTTACTTTGGAGATACATGATTACTAGATCATTGATTTTTCACACTAGAACATTCAAAGTATCCCAGAAAAATTGTAATTCTTTTGTGTATGCATTAGAATGGTTATGTTGATTCCTAATTATTACTTTGATTAGGTATGTTGTTCAGATGTGCAAATTACAAGTGCAAATTCTAAGAGAATCCATTTCTCATGCATGCAGATATATACAAGCTCGTGTGTGTGTGTATATGTGTGGCTGTGTGTGTGTGTGTGTGTGTGTATGTGGGGTGTGTGTGTGTGGGTGTGTGTGTGTGGGTGTGTGTGTGTGTGCAGATGGGATGAGGGAGGTGGGAATGGGGGACAGGGAAAGAGGTGGGGGTGGTAGTGGATATGATTGGGGTATGCCATTTTGCAATAACGGGATTAGATGACATTGCAGTATTGAGTGTAAATGGAGGAAGTTCATTATATCACATCCGCAATATACCCCAATGGGTTGAAGGCAAAAAGACAAACTATTATCTCATACAGAGGAGACAAAATGTGTGTGCAGAATGTAAATGATGTAAGTGTCTCGCCTAAAAACATGGGATTGGAGTTTACAGACGGCACCCTTTAATCCTTAATAGATGCTGTACATAATATTATCTCATACAATTAGCCAGCATGGATATGTGCACCATACAAGTGGACAATTATGACATATTATATACCTTCAGATCCTATTTCCAATAGGTTCATCCTTCCATTACAAATAGTTTACTTCTAATTCCCCTTTGGCAATATGTAGATGGGGATAACCTTCCCAGGGAAGAGGGGAAGGAACCTTATGTTTGAATGTACATGTACATGTAGATGTTAAACTTCAATGTTTGTTCATTAATTCATTCATTCATTCTTCAATTCACCACATTTAGAGATTTCTCATGCTTGAGTTTCTTATGACTTATTTTATTTCAGGCTCGGGTTTGTTCTGGCTGGCTTATACTTACTTACCACTAGCTTTGTCTGTGTTCCAGGGAGTGAAGACATAGTGAACGGGAGCCTGAAGCTGATTCTGGGCCTTGTGTGGCACTTGATTCTGCGCTACCAGATCGGCAAGACCAAGTTCCCGCCCAAGAAGTTGATGCTCGCCTGGCTGCAGGCTGTCATCCCTGATTGCCACATCAACAACTTCACCTCTGATTGGAACGACGGTGTTGCTCTCAGGTTGATGTGGTCTTTGGTATTTTTTATTCAGTGTAAAAAGACTTACGCCTCAAGTCTCTGGGCCAGACAAACAATGAGGGTGAAAGGGGTGAGCTTGTTTGTTAGCAAAACAGATATCCACTTTTTATTTTCATAGATGCATATGGCTATGCCAGAAGCCAGAATTCTGGCTTTTTGATATGCATTCTGGCAGGCACAGTGCCAGAAAAAATACCACAGATGTTATCAATAGTGTAGAAACAGACAAATGATAGTAGTATATAAATACTACACATAAAACTCATATAAAACTTGTGGGACCCCACATGGACCAACTATATATTGTAACCCAAGTATATAATGTTCTTTTTTAAAGTAATTCTTGAAAAGTTTGGATCCATTCTGGAAAATGTGTGGTAGATGTATTTTACCTACATCAGAAGTTGATGAATGTCTAAATATTTCCTGTACTAGATAAGTTTTTTCTTCTGTGAAGCACTATGAACTCTAGAGACGAAGGGTGCTGTACAAATGTTCCTTATTATTATTATTATTATTATTATTATTATTATTATTATTATTATTATTATTATTATTATTATTATTATTATTATTATTATTATTATTATTATTAACCATCATTGACTATAATTACGGTGTTTGAGTTTGACAGGTTAGGTTAGGTAAGGTGAGAGAAAAGCTGATATATGTTAAATATCAACCTTGTTTAACACAGCAGAATGTAAATGTTGCTTTTACATTGTGTTGACAGCGCCTTGATCGAATATTGCCAGCCTGGCCTCTTCCCACAATGGAAGCAGCTCAGCCGACACAACAAGTGAGTCCATTTTATAATTCTCCCCTCCCCTTCCCCCCTCCACTTCCCTCCCTCCCTTGCTAAATCTGCTGTTAGTAGACTTTTGTAGTATGATTGTAATGAAGTGTTGGTTTTGTAGTTTTTTTTTCTCTCTCCAAATGTTTAGTTAGTGCAGTGTGTTTCTAATACCCCCTAAATGTGTAAATAGGCAATCAATGAAATGTTGAGTCATTGATTCTGTCTTCATGTCTGCTGCTTTCACTCTTTCAGACAGGGGATCTGAATAATTATAATGGCACAGCATGATGAAGAAAGTCCACGTACACATAGAAATTCTAGCAATGAACTCAAATCAGTGTCGTTAGTTCATTGAGTGTGGACTGTAACTTGTGAGTACCTGCACTATAAAAGACTTGTTTACAGACGTATATACAACTCTTTCATTCACATACAGTGGAGTCCGGGTATAACGAATCTCAAGGGGGGGAATTTCGGGTTCGTTACAAGCGGGATTCGTTGTAGAGATTTGTACTGTAAACGGAAGTACACACCGGTGATGAGTACACATCACAACATACAGTACGTAGATCGATCTAGGCCTACGAAGTTTATCAACAATGACTTCATTCAAGGCTATTTATAGCAGCCAATGACAGTTATGACTTCAAGGCCTGGTTGACCTATGTACGAACTGGCATGCTTCTGCTGCTGTTCGCTATCGGCGATGAGCCAATTGAGGCAAAGTAAGCCAAGGGAATACACAAAGGGTTCGTTACAAGCGGAGATTCTTTATTTGCCTAGCTGGATTTGTTCGTTATAGGAAGGGATTAAATAGTAAGACAAAGAAGGGAGTGTGTCGGGAAATGGATGGCAGTACGCTGATCGCGGGTGTTCGTTATTCCAAGGTTCGTTATAGGTGGACTCCACTGTAATGAGTTGGCTGTTGACTTTTTTTGACTGGTGCATTTCGTGTGTCACATAATTCACAAGTCTGGCTTAGTATACTATAGCTGTTACGAACATAGCTGTACAGCTTGTGGGTTGACCTATGCGGTTGTATCCAGTACCAATAATCTTGTGTCTATTGATTGCTAGAATGATTTTACACTTATAAACAGTTACTACCACCCTCATCTCATTCTACCTCCCACTCTCAACTCCCAAACCTACCTCTTCGAAAAATTTTCAAAGTTAAGCTTGTCCTCATCCTGACATGTAGGCTAGCTGTTCATCTGCCTGTTCAGATCAGTAATGTTGTTTCAGAGCTCATAGGTTAAAAGTTGCTTTTCCAATATTTAATGTCGCTTCTTGAGATTTTCCCTTCCCCCATCTGAAAATGTAATGTTATATATAACTTCAGGCTGTTGCTGCTGTGTCACTAAATTATTGTGAGGTGCAAGTTTGCAAAAAACAGTTTCGAATGATAGAAAGTCAAACAGTTCAAAGCACTGCACCTACGCACACACATCTATATATAATAATTAGGCTCTCTAATAAGTACTTGGGTCTAGGGGATATTTCTGAGTTGTTGGTGGGGGTTGGAATTTGCATTTTTCCCGTATTTAATTTAAACTTTCATGTAGCTTCCCTAAATGTATAGATTTTCTCTCCAATGCCAGTTAGTCTGTCAACCTCTGACATGTACGTAGCAGTCCGTCGACTTTGTGTGCATTCAGGATTTCGCTGAGGGGAAGTTCAAACACTGGGCTGTTTGCTAGCGACACACAGTGTTGTTTTTGCATCTCAGCCACCCCACCAATGTAAAAGGTCTCACTCTTACATTTGTTAGATGAAGGTCTTTCCTCCTCCTTCCCCCCCCCACCCCCAACACACACACACATATTCTTACCTTTTTTTTTTTACAGTGAAGGTCTTTAATTAATTATACCCCTAACCAAGTATACTGAGGGTCTTCTACTGGTACAATTTACATTTACATTGAGTCTTGCAAACACATTTTAGTGGTCTTGATTCACCCTCTCATGTTTATTTCACCAAAGGGTAGAGGCAGTTGGCGCACTGAACAAAAATGTATGAAGAAAAGGGTATAAATATGTGCAATTTTCAGAACATAGAAAATTTTAATGTATGATCCGTCTGTTTATGAAATTGCATATGTTATAAGTCGATCAATTTTAAAATGCGCTCCTTTGTTTAGGTGGGTTGTGTGTGTGTGTGTGTGGGTGTGTGTGGGTGTGGGTGTGCGTGTGTTTAGGTGTGTGTGTGTGGGGGGGAGGGGAGGATGGGGGTAGTTTGTGTGTTTGTGTTTGTAATATTACATTCTGTGAAAAGACATTAAATAAACTATTGAATTAAATATGGACAACTGTACAAAATGTGAATCTTAACTTGCATTCAGTTTACTCAAAACTCAACCAGCCCTGTCATTGTTCTTTGCCTTGAGAAATATCAGCTCAATTCATATTTATATTGATCTCTGATGAACTAATAGCTGCTTGAGTATACCTGAATTTCTGAGTATATACATTTGTATAGTTTCCTGCACACATAATTAAGTACTGTCCCACTTACCCTGTACCCTCTGTGTGTCTTAAATTAGAGGTGCTAAGTTACATGGTATGAAGTGGGTAGAGATTAAAGTAACTGATAATATACAATTGTTTTACTTTCAGATATTATTATTATTATTATTATTATTATTATTATTATTATTATTATTATTATTATTATTATTATTTATTTAATCATTCTTATTTAGCGCGTTTCCAGCTCAAGAGCTGCTCAAGGCGCTGGCCGATACAGGATCTAACTCAAGCCGACGAGACGCCAACTTGCAGCCTTTGGGCGCTGTTACGTTGAAACGCGAAGGATAGTTTGTCTGAAATGCGCACGATAGATCTAATCGTTTCGCTTTGCAAAGTATTCAATAATAGAGTGTATTTACCTTTGATTTGAGTTTGCATTGCTGTTAGAAGAAGCTTTGTATAACGTTGGTAATTTTTGTTAATCGATATTATTAGAGAATTCTCTAGTGTTTACTGTCGATAGAAACTTCCTGATAAATGTCGAAGTTTGAGAACGTTCCTGGAATGTTTAGAAATATGTATGACGTAAGTTAGAAGCGATTGGTTAAATTGCGTCATACGCGATTGATCCAGGGTGTTCGGGAGAAGAAAGAGGCTATATCTGTGCCGCACTGTTTTGTGTTGATAGTGAGTCGAGTTGAGTCGAGTCGAGTTGAGTTGAGAATTGTATGCAGATGTTGATGTGTGCTGAATAAAAGTGGAGAATTTCATACGAAGACTCAGTGACTCGTATGCTGATTGAACGGGTTACGTGAATAATCGAATCCGAGATTACACTCATCAGGAGCATTCACGCATTGGGGCTGAATCTACTACTGAATGAAAACACCACCATCAAACGGAGTGTAACAGGCGCATCATAATAACGCTTCAGACAACTGAGCACAATCCTGAACAGCCATGGATGGGGGAGAAGGACCTAGGTGCATGCTGGGTGTGTTCTTGTCACCAGCACTCACCCATCTAGGAAATGAGCATCAGGGTCTTTAAAGTCCGTTATGATGGAATGTATGCGACACAGACTAGACCTCGGCTTATACTCTCATCCGAAGGAGTAGGAAACGGGAGTAAAGTGTCTTTCCCAAGGACACAACACAATGCCCCGGCCTGGGCTCGAACCTAAGACCATCATGATCCGCAAGCCAAAGCTCTACCATTAGGCCACCGTGCCTCCCAGATATAGACAACTCCTGAAAAAATGCCCTTTTTACTCCCTAAGGCAGCAAATTGGTGCCTTCAGCAGCTTGAGTTAGATCCCATATCTACCAGTGGCTTGAGCAGCTTGAGTTAGATCCTATATCTACCAGTGGCTTGAGCAGCTTGAGTTAGATCCTATATCTACCAGCACCTTGAGCAGCTTGAGTTAGATCCTATATCTACCAGCACCTTGAGCAGCTTGAGTTAGATCCTATATCTACCAGCACCTTGAGCAGCTTGAGTTAGATCCTAAATCTACCAGTGGCTTGAGCAGCTTGAGTTAGATCCTAAATCTACCAGCACCTTGAGCAGCTTGAGTTAGATCCTAAATCTACCAGTGGCTTGAGCAGCTTGAGTTAGATCCTATATCTACCAGCACCTTGAGCAGCTTGAGTTAGATCCTAAATCTACCAGTGGCTTGAGCAGCTTGAGTTAGATCCTATATCTACCAGCACCTTGAGCAGCTTGAGTTTGATCCTATATCTACCAATACCTTGAGCAGCTTGATTTAGATCCTATATCTACCAGTACCTTGAGCAGCTTGAGTTAGATCCTATATCTACTTGAGCAGCTTGAGTTAGATCCTATATCTACCAGTACCTTGAGCAGCTTGAGTTAGATCCTATATCTACTTGAGCAGCTTGAGTTAGATTCTATAATATCTACCAGTGCCTTAAACAGGTTGAGTTAGATTCTATATCTACCAGTGCCTTGAGCAGCTTTTGAACTGAAAAAGTGCTATATTAGAACAAAGTGCAGCTACGCTTGTTTCATTTTCTTTGATAAGAATTATTAAATTAGCATTCCTACTCTGTTCTATCAATCTACTATACTATTTTCTTCGCTAGACCAGTCACCTACCCTTTTTCTTGAAAACTCTTCCGGGACAAAACTCCTCATTTGTGTGTGAGGTCTGTTGGAAAGGGTTAGCTTGGAAATATTGGACGCTTTCTGCCAGGTGGTTATTGGGGCTTCCTGTGATGTTATTATTTGGCAATGTATGTGTTTTGTTGATATTTTATAATGATGTTTATATTCTTTTTTTTTTTTTTTGTAAACGGGAGTTTGTTAAATTAGAGTATAGCCTCAGCGTCCCCTGCATGGGATGTCTTTATTGTAAAGTGACCAGCTGGTGGAGTGTTTTCAGTGTTACCACTAGGGTTGTTTCAGCAGATCTTTTATGCAGATCAGGGGCGAGTCCTCTTTCAGCGAAGTTGTGGTCTTGATTTTGTGGTCCTGATTCGGCTATACTGGTCCTGATTTGGCTCAGAAGAGTCCGCTGGACTAAAAGCAATAATCATGTAATGTAATGTCATGTTTTAAAAAGCAGCCCGAACTTACTGAAGTTTTTCTCGGTGTTGCAGTGTAATGCCGATACAAAGTAGCTTTGTTCCATCCCCGTAGCTCAAGTGGTAGAGCATTCGTATGCCACACCGATGACCCAGGTTTGAATTCCATTTTGGGCAAGATAAAAGTAGCCATTTATCACTGTCCATTTTAGCAGTATGATTGCTCTGGTGGTTCAGTGTGGATTTAGGTTCCTGCCTATTGTTCCGTGGGATGGTTATCCCTGTCTGCTGTTTTGCCAGTTAAACTTCCAATATTCATTCATTCAAAGTATCTGATGTTACTAACTTAGCAGAATAGTACAATATAATATTATGGTCCTGGAGTTGCTGATTTAACAAACACAATTATCATGTGCCTGTACCTTCATTCATGATCCCAGTACTTGAACTTTTTGGGTGTTTGTGTGGGGGTAGGGGGGGGGTGGAGGGGAGGTCTCTTTGTTTCTAGAACACTAACAGGGTGATTGTGGCAGCTTTCTTCATTAATAGATGCCATTCATGGATGAAGGAAGCAACTTGATTAGTTTCCATCGCCTCTGCTCTCTCTCTTTTCCTGTTCTGTCACCCAATCAATGGATCAATGCTTGCTCCACACTGAGCATGCTGTGGATGTTTTGTGTCTGTAAGAACTCCAGCTGTTCGCTTTTTTATGTTTGATATTATGACTCCATCAATCAATAAATTCATGCCATGCTTTGCTGGGCTACTGAGAATATTGAATCTGTAAGGTTTTGGTTACATTAGATCTGCCCCCTTCCTCTGTCCCCCCCTCTCTCTCTCTCTCTCTCTCTCTCTCTCTCTTCTTCTTCTTCTTCTTCTTCTTCTCGGATCCCTTCCTATAAATACAATACTGGCCTGCCTGATTATATGTATGTTTCTTTTTTGGCAGTAGGGCAGTGTAACACTATTACAGAAGCTTTGTGATGATGATGATGATGATGACAATGGTGGTGATGATGATGGGATGATGATGATGACAATGGTGGTGATGATGATGATGATGATGACAATGGTGGTGATGATGATGATGATGACAATGGTGGTGATGATGATGCTGATGGAGGTAATACACATTGCTGCGATCGGTAGAAAGTATCGCCAAAACTCCCGCTAGCAGCAGGTGAAAGTATTCCCTCCATCCCTTTAAAGTATACTTTGAGCTCGCTGCTAGCCGCGGATGCGAACCGCATTACTGTTTAAAAGTAATGGAAAGAGCGGAATATTGCTACAAGGGTTCAGATAAGGGTTAGTTGTAGATCTATCCCTAGCCCTTGCCCTAAACCTTTTCTCTACAAAAATACTCTTTCCCGTCTCAAAAACCCATTTGCCTTGGATTCTTAAATTGTATGAAACCAAGTGAGGACACTATCCGGCGTCAATAAACAGTTCGAAAAGATTCTCAAACGGTTCGTAAAAGACAGTTGACCTAGAAACAAATACAGCGTGACCTAATTCGTCGCCTAGAGGAGACGAAACTTACTTTTCCGTTTGTAGTCTTTGAGCGTCAGTTAACTGAGCAGGCTCGCCAAAGTATCCCTTCAAGGGACAAGGGACATACTTTTGCCTGCTGCGCAGCGCGTGCCTGGAGTATACTTTCTTTCGATCGTAGCTATGTGCAATGGGTGGATGATGATGATATTGATGATGATGATAGATTTGGTGGAGAGGAGATTTGTTATTAGTTGCATTGGGGACGCATTTTCTATGACAGCCCAAGCACTACATTTTAACAGCGATAAAGATATTGTTCATTGAAGTTCCCCACCAAAATTTTTTTCTGTTGAGAGGGTTTCATCACTAGATATTGACAAAGAAGGAAATATACATGTTTTGTCTTTTTGTTTATTTTACAGCCAAGGGATCTGCAGTGTGTATATATAAAAATTGTATGCACCACTGTTAACCAACGGTAACATGTGGACAGTAGATATGCCTGTCTAATTTCATTTCTTAAAAATGTAACTGGGTTACGTAAACAAGAGCAAAGGGGCATAACTGCAACTATATGGACCCATACGGAGCAACATTTGGATGGGAGATAATCCTGTCACATTTGACCTACCTATTGTAACGAGCAGTAAAATGATTACATTCCCCTTTCCACTGTGTGTGCAGCCTGGAGAACTGCCGCAATGCCATGCGCATCGCCAACGAGCACCTCAACATCCCCATGGTTGTTCACCCCGAGGACTTGGCGTCCCCTCACCTTGACGACCTGTCTGGCATGACCTACCTGTCCTACTACATGATGCCAGACTCCCCTGGCTACTACGCCACCCGCCGTGAGATCCGCAAGATCCTGCAGTCTGGCTCCTTTGACAACTTCACTGTACGTACTATTACCAGTAGTCCATTTTACTTCATATCATATGACATAAATATTATCCCTTCAAAAGATTACATTGCAAAAGTTACTTCGGTCAATGTAAAATCAAAAAAGAATGACAATGAAAAAAATGACAATGAAAAGAATTACAATTGATATAATACCACTTTTGGGAATAATACCAAGTTACGATTAAGAAAACAACAATGATTGTAATGACCATATGATGATGTGATGATAACAAGGATGATAATGCTGACGACAGTGATGGTGACGCAGATGTTGAGACAATGTTAAATATAACAATGATATGATAACAATGATGATGGTTATGATTATGATGAGGATGATGATGATGATTTGATAATGATGATGAGGAGGATAATGTGAAAAATGAAGAAGTTGGAACTTTTGGGAACTCCTCTGACCTATGCAGTGTCTGTTACTGCTCCATGGGTGAAAGTTTTTCTGCGGGGGGCCGAAATCCAATTTTTCATAAATCCTCAGCTGGAATTTTCCCATTTTGAAGCATTTGAGAAACAAACAAGTAAAAATCCAATTAAACAACCACCAAAAAAAGCTGCAAAATTGCTAAAAATTAAATTTTTTTATGCAGTCTTTTTTTTTTCGATTCCAGTTTTGGCTGATGTTGTGAAAGTGTTACTTCCTGTTCTTTGCCACGTTAATTTGAGGGTTTACTCACATTTTAATGTGTGCAAGACTATTGACAAATGCCATGATGCCTGTTTTGACTGAGGGTAATTGTAGATTATAGTCACGTGACACCGGAGTGTATAGGCGACTACTGGTCACATTATTCTGACACCAGCGAAACCAGTTGATGGTAAGGGGAAAATAATATGGTCACATGTTGGCCAATCCTGGAATCAAACCAGATATCTTTCGGTTACTAGTAAGCAGCTCTACCAATGGAGCTACGAGGCCTCTGTTTTTTAGACCCCATTTTCAAGTCTTTGAATACCCTTGAAATTCCGACTTTTATCATGGATTCCTTGAAAATTCCGTGGATAATCAACTTTAGTGAACAGTTTAGCTCATTGCCTATATTTTTTGTGAGGTGAAAAGAAAATCTAACATCATTTTCTACTAATTTTGATCCTTTGCAAAACGTGGTCTGCAGTGCCAAAGGAGACAACTAGAAGATTGTTTGTCAGTTAACTCCCACTTCTGAGCATGCGCATTGGCTACTCATGTTCGATAGTGAAAATGATTTTTCGGAAACAAGTTTTAAAATGCCCCAGGGACTATGAGTTTCCAATGCTATGTGATTCCACAAAAAAATACTGGAAAAGCTGGCTTATGGAGTCAAAATGGAACTAGCAAGGCGCATTTCGAAGCTGAAGCAAAAGGAGCATTGAGATTAATCTGCCAGTCCAATGCCCTGAGAAGCAAGGCAAAATCAAAACAAGAGGAAATCAGAAGCATTGACAAGCAGATGGAGGAAGAAATGCAGAAAATTAAAGGCAGTTTGTGAATACAAGAAGCGTTTGCTTGCTTTTCGCTTGTGAACTGTATTTCTACTGGTGCCTTTCTGCAACACAGACAGCGCTTATGTTGGTTGTATTTACTGTTTTAGGCTATAGTTAGCTTTGATGGGTTTCTTTTAGATTCATTTGTGAGTAGTCTCTTGTTGTTGTCACTGAGCTGATGAGTAAAATGTTTAAAAGGATGTGATGTGTTAAAGTGGCTTGATGAAAGTAGGTAAAACTTCTGGCCTTCTGAAAAATCTCCTTCAGTGGGCTAACAGGTAAAAGGCTTACAGGCGAATCACTTATTTTAATTTTGAGCAACAGAGAATGTAACTTGATATTGAACTGCACTTGTTACTTGTGGTTGTGCATAATAATATTCAGCATGCTTCAAGTATTTGCCTTTTTGTGTTAGTGAAGGCCATGGATTGCTGTTGGTTGAATGTTGTCAGTGTGTACGTATTGTTCTGATTGTCCTTGAAATTTATTATAGTTTTCTAGGAAAGTCCTTTAAAAGTCCTTGAATTTTGTGAGTAAATGTGTGTATGAACCCTGTATGAACCATGGGTCAATCATATGTGCCAATTTCTAAGCCCAGATTGCTCCAGAATGCCCTATTTGGGTTCTTTGTACCAAAAAAGTTTCCTGGAGAGGGAAGGCATGCCCCTGGACCCCCATAAGGTACTTGGCGCATTCCGCGCCTTCGCTTCGTGTCTTCATTAGTTCACTTTCCTGTTTTGGATAATTTCAAACTTTCACCCATGTTGCTCTGACTTGTTCATTGTGTCATTCCTCTGACTTGTTCAGTGTGTGTGTTATTTCTCTGACTTGTTCAGTGTGTGTGTTATTCTCCTGACCTGTTCAGTGTATGTGAGAATCATCTGGTCTGTTCATTGTGTGTATGTTATTTCTCTGACCTGTTCAGTGTGTGTGAGATTCTTCTGACCTGTTCATTGTGTGTTATTCCTCTGACTTGTTCAGTGTGTGTGTTATTCCTCTGACCTTTTCAGTGTGTTATTCCTCTGACCTTTGCAGTGCATGTTAATTCTGTGACCTTTGCAGTGTTATTCCTCTGACCTTTGCAGTGTGTGTTATTCCTCTGACCTTTGCAGTGCGTGTTATCGTTAATTCTCTGACCTTTGCAGTGTGTGTTCCCTTGACATGCATGTGTTATTTTGATATTTCTGTCATTCAGACTGACTGGAATGACGGTCGTCTGCTGTGTACTCTGGTGATGAGTGTCGGGGGCCACATTCCTGGATATCCAAACCTGGGAAATAACCACGTAGAGAACCTGCAGAAAGGTCAGAGTTTAATTAATTAAATACATTATTTTTAAAATATCCAACTAAATTTAAGTGTGTCTGAGATCAAAGAGCAATTTAAAAAATAATAAAATGTGTAATTCATACTAAAAGGTGACTGTTTGCTTATATAGTCATACATTTTTTTGTGTCTGGTATTTTTGCAAAATTTGATTCTAAACGCCATGTCTCTGGCCTTTAGCAGATATTCTTTTAAAACCATTTGATGGAACTTCAAAGGGCCAAAGCTATGTTTATGAAAGCATGCTGAAGTAATGCTGGATACATGCCACACTTTAAGGAAACTGAACAACATTCATAAAAACTAAAAGAAGAAATAATTTAAAAGTACCCATTTTTCAGTTTATTTAAAACGTGTTATCAAGTGTAATGTATTCATTCCATAACATACAGAAAAGCCCAGCATATGCAAAAGCTGCATTGCCAATTTGTAATAGCAAGTTGGATACTTTGTGACTCATCTACATGTCTGCATTTAGATTGATAGTTTTAGCACAAATAACACTGTATTTCACATTATGTTGCTCAGGCTAGATTGATAATTTTAGTACGAATAACACTGTAATTCAACTTACATCGCACACAGGTCTGGATGAGGGTAAGCGTCTGGGTATTGAGCCTATCTTCAGTGCGTCGGAAATAGCAGACCCTGAAGTGGAGCACCTTGGCGTCATGGCCTATGCTGCCTACTACACCAAGTTAAGGCCCGTCAAGATCAACCTAAACGCCGCCTCGTTCCAAGGCAACCTGGACACCGTCTATGTGGGCAAAGAGGTGAGAACATCTTTAACGTTACTGTGTTTAACGTTACTGTGATAGTGAAAGCTGTAACAAGTTGTGAGAGCAGGTCTTGGACTTTTCTGTTTTCCATGTACACCATCACTTTGAGTTTTTGCAAGCAAAGAAGTGAAAAAATTAATCAGTATGTTATTTTAATGAATTTATTTTATCGATTTAAAAAAAAAAACAACAAAAAAAACAAACCATTCTAGTGTTACTGTAATTGTGAGAGTCAATTTATTTATTTATTTTTTTTTAATTCAGTCTGCAAACAAAACCTCTACAGATCCTGCAGATAGGTACTAACCAAGAAGCTTCACAGCTACTGAAAAATAATATTTCCATGGATGCGCAGAATGGTTTTTAAGTGAGGGGATACATTTTTTCCTTAACTTCCACACAAGTAATTGGTGTCTCTCCTAAAAAGGTGGCACTGGGGTTCAATGATAGGATCTTGGACTTAATCTTTGATAGTTGCTATACTATTGGGAAAAAGGGATGATAGGAAAGATCCATCTTCCCTCATCTCTGCTGCAAGAGTTGGGCCATAGATACTGATGACCATTTCACAGTGTTCTCAGCTTGTCGTTATATCAGCTGGGCTTGCTGGAAATCAAATGACTTCACTAAAACTGCACATCAAGAGACTGCATGATCCACGTGCGAAGTAGTGGTGTTGGTGAAATGCATACCAATATTGCTGTACACTATATTTGGTGGTTGGAATTTGTATTGCATATTATGTTAGCCAGCCTGCCATGTAGATTATTATTTCCATTTTTAAAAAATCACAATGCATTTTAATGTAGTAACATTGGTGGTGGTTTTAGCAGCATAACAGCAGGTTAATAGAAAGTGTACACCAGTGAGTACCCAGACAATAGAACATTGAAACTATAGTGCTATTCCACACATTCTTTACATCAGCAAACAAGTTGTGTGTAACTGTAAAGTAAATTGAATGATTGTTGGTACCTCGCTATGTATTATCATTTGCAGAGTTTGTTTTGAATCTACAGGTTTAGTTTATTTTTTATTATTATTTATTTTATTTTTTTTAAATTACGTGTTTGGTGTCCTTTGTTTTACCCAAATAGATCAGACACCTGTTTTGATACCATACACCTTTTCATTTGCGAAATTTTGTTGAATAGTTTTCCTTAGACAAAAATTAACTAATTCCTGTGGGTCTTTTAGGTGTTTTAATGTAATATAGAATCACCTTCAAAATGGACATTTGTAGTTTGTAGCTGTGGATGGAATAACACTGTATTTGTAGCTTTGCCTTTGCACGCGTTACAACTTTCAGATCAGACAACAGGTGTATGAAGAAGTTAGAGTGGAGACTAGAACTGTGACGGAAGAAGAGGTAAGGAGAGCCACCATAGCTTTCCTGGAGTCTCAGGGGGATGCCAGCGTGGTAGACGGGCGTCCCGAGTCGCCACGCCTTGTCGTAGAAATTCGTGCCATCTTTGACGGCACCTTTGACCGTGTCTTTTGTTTGATGGAGGTGATGATTTTGGATGGCTTGTTTTAGTTGCTTTTTTTGTTGGCCCGGAGAGACAAAAGAATGTGTTTGTTTTATGCTTTTTTTTTTTCTATTGGCCTGGATACAAATCCACCTCTAGCTACCTGCAGTCTGCTTGTACAGTGAACTTCTAGACGTTGACACCAGACTAGACTTAGAGGAGCTCATTTGTTTACATTGTTATAGTCATGCTGTGTACAGTGAAAGACCTGTTTGTGTATTTGTGTAGAAATCACATTCACCTGGGCATGCACTCTTTGCAGGATGATCAAAACTAGACTAGGGCATGGGTGCACGTGGCGCTGCTGGAAGCGGGAATTAAATGTGAGAAAATACAGGTGTGATGCAGAGTCAGGGAGCGGACAATTGATAGTAGTATATATACTACACACACACACCTTTCAGGCAGACCTTTGGATTACCACTTGCACCCATGCTACCAGAGCACAGCTGCTGTACTTCTAGTTATGCTTTTATTCACGTAGTCGATAGTGCATTTTTGTGGGTTTTTTTTAAATGTTAAAAACACAGATTTGGAATTCAACCACTCTCTCTCATATACTTTCAGAACAATTCTTTATTTCAATTGAACAGGACCAATTAATAATAATAATAATATTTAAAAAAAAAATAATGTTAAAAAAAATACTCGGTGCTATATATGTGCTTTTTTCCCAATAATACTTTAAAAAATATATATTAATAATAATAATGGATGCTGTATGTACGCTTAACCCAAACCACCAATCAGACTCACAGCATGGCGATCTGTATCAACATGCATGGCTCACATGCTACACACACTCTCACATACACATCTCTCACTCAAACATGGGGTTTAAAGGCAAGGAGATCACCATTAGGAGAGAAAATGGAAATTGATTTTTATTTTGAGTGACGGCACCCAACGCTATTATTGAGGTAGGCTAGATTATTTCGCCTAAGAAGTTGTACACATACGAGGGTGGTCCAATACGTACTTAGCCTACAAAAGAAAAACGAAAATTTAGAAAAAGTGGCGATTTATTTTTCAATATAGTCTCCTTTTAGTTCGATACAACTTGACCCAGCGATGCTCCAACTTTTGTAACCCGTCTGAAAAATATGTTTTCTTGAGGTCTGCAAAGTAGGCCTCTGTGGCGACGATGACCTCCTCATTTGACTCAAATTTCTGCCCGGCAAGTGACTTTTTCAAGTTTAGAAACAAAAAGAAGTTGCACGGGGCCAAATCTGGAGAATATGGTGGATGGGGCAGCAGTTCGTAGCCCAATTCGACTAATTTGGCCGTGGCGAGGGCGGAGGTGTGAGCCGGTGCGTTATCATGGTAGAAGAGCACTTTTTTTTATAAAATCCGCGGACACGCCCACTTCCACACGCGGTCCCAATAAAACTACGAGTCCGATCCGGATGAAATTTCGACAGTAGCCGTCTACGAGAATGTACTACACGATAGTAAATTGCTCTTGCGATACTGGCGCCATCGGGCGGTGAGGCTAAGTACTTATCGGACTGCCCTCGTATATATATATATATATATATAGTAATGCCTTGTGCGATCAGTCTGCTCTTTTTCTTTTTTAAACCATGTATTTTTTAACTTTAAAATTCCACGCACTAACATGGATAAAACATAGTTCCCACATTCTTCCCCTCCTTCTCCCCCCTCTACAAATTTGTATTATGTTTTCCATTTTCTTGTTTCTTCACACAAACGTTAGCATTGCACCTGCCACCTGCCGCCAACCTCACCCTCCTACCCCTCCCCCCCCAAAAAAAGACACTTTCTATTTTTTATTACCTTATTTAAAACCTAATGATTTTTGGAAGTAGCTTATTCAAGTTATTGTTGCACATAATTATCTCTTTGAATTTTGGACTCGGATGCATAGTATTGTGAGTCTATGTAAATTGCCACCATCCCGCCACCCTTCCCCCCCCCCCCCCCACACACAAAAATCCCAAATGTTTGCAAATCTGTGCGAGATTAGTCCTAAATAGTCCAAAAATGATATAGAAAAAAAAAGTCAGTCCGTCTGCCCGTTTGTCTGTCTGCCGTCTGCCTGTGCAAGAACTTTAAAGTGGCTACGTACACAGAGCCTATTTCATCTATCTCAGCCAAACTTGGTAAGATGGTGTATGCCAATGAGACCTCATAAGTGCTAAGTGAATTAATGACTTCACTTCAAGGTCAAGGTCACAGGATCATCAAATCTTAGTAAACAAAATGACAATTTTTCATAAAATTAAAATTGTTATCAAGGTTATTAATATTGAACATATGATTCTTTAATGCATGATAAATATTAATGAAACACACATACTTTGCAAATGTGGTCAATTTCGCTCCAAGGTCAAGGTCACTGGAGTTTGCAAAGTAAATTTTTATAGGTACTTTAAAATGATCTCGACCATAAACTATGAGAGATAACAAGTCGAAACTTGTTGCATTTAGAGTTGATAGATTGATCTTTTATATTGGTTCAGTTTTTGCGTTGATCTTGAAGGTCAAGGTCATTTAGGCCTTGCAAAAACATACAAAAAAATAGGTAATCGTACAGTGGAATGGCTGTTTATTTAAGCTATAATGTGCAACAACATTGAATTATTTGATCAGACATGCATGAGAGATCATGTGAGGGTTAAGGTCATCCCAAGGTCAAGGTCACTGAAGGTCAAGGTCATCCCAAGGTCACCTTTTTTGTTTGGTTGGCATAATACAACTTTTGCTATACTTTATTTGATAGTACATGAATCTATATAGAGCCAGAGGTCAGTGTCATTTCAAGGTCAAGAGAATAAAAAGATGTATTAATGTCTATATGTATTTGCATTTTAATGCCAACATTTATTTTATAACTTTTTTTGGGGGGTGGGGGGGATGAGGGGAGGGGAGGGGGAGAGGAGGCGGCAGGGATAGGGGTGGGGGGGTGGGGGGGTATCATTTTTATGTTAAATATTGCATAAGGGAAAGTTTGCCCTTCTGGTTTTGGGTTTTTGTTTTATTTTTTATAATTTATTACTTTTTTTTTTGTGGTCCTCCTCACTGTTTTTGCATGGTTTTTTTCTTTGATTATATAGTTATGTTAAAACTTGAAACATAAATTATTATTATTATTATTATTATTATTATTAATTAAATTGTAGAGTTATTCCCTCTAGGCCTTCCATTTCACCCCCTCCCCCATTCCCGTATCCACCTAGACCTAACCCCTCTCCCTCACCTCCCTCCTCCCCTTATCTCGCAAACAAACATGTGGAAGAATAACAGTGAAGATTTGAGTTCCTCTTGTCTGGTTCAAGTATGATTGGCAGTATCAGGAAGTTTTGCCAATTTTTCTTGAAGTGCTATTTGGAGATATTGAGCAGCATAAAAAAGTGCCTTTTGTGTTTTCTGATGTTTTGTGGTTGAAGGTTCACTAGGATTTGAGAGTTTTGTGGCAATGTGTATTTTTGTTGATGTGTGTGTTATGTGTATGAGTGATGTATGTGTGGATATATGTGTCTTGCGTGTGTGCATACCTGTTTGAGTTTTTTTGTATAGGTATGTTTTTTACCCCCCAGGAAGTTGGAGTTTGTGTGCTCACAGGGTTTAAATTTCAGCTTTTATTGAGAGGTTACGAGGATGGCAAATTATTTCAAACTGTTTCTAACATCAGGTGTGTGGTCTTGGTACCAATGGACTGGATTTGTGTTTATATTTTTGCATTTATGACAAAAGAATTAACTTTTTTTTCTTCCTATTTTTGTTTCATGTCAATATTGTTTTTCTTTTTCATTAGGAAGCTTTATAGAATTCAGCATTAAAACTAACATGTTATTAGGCAAGTCAGAAAAGTTTGATTTTTAAAATGATTTTTGATCTTGCTTTTTGTGTGAAACATTTTGAAGTTTTTCTGACCATTAAAATTTTTTTTGTGTGTTTTAGTTGGTGTGGTTTTGTTTTATTTTTTTTTCTATCTGTTGAATTTCCTTCTCCATTAGTGTTTTGATTTGATTTTTACACTTTATTGTCCCTTTTTATTAGGATATTCTGGGCCGTCTCCTGTGGGGAGGGCGTAGTCGCAGCCAGTGGTGGCGCGCCCAAACCCAGCCTACCTAATATTAGTTGTGTTTTTTGAAATTTTGCTGGGGGAGCAAACCGGAGTACCCGGAGAAAACCCCCGAGACGTTGCCCGAGTCAAAAGTAAATAATATTCTGAGAAACATAATGCCAAGATGCTGGATCGATTCCACACCTGTCAGGCGCAATTGGTTTCTGTCCTGTGGACAAGAAAAGTTAGTCCCGCCTTAGTCCACTCAGTCAAAATCACATTGAGAGTGTGAGGTCTTATGCACAGTACAGTAGTTGATATTTTTTGTTCTTTTCAACCAATCTCCACTTTCAGTATATAGAAATGGAACTTGTTTTATAGTTTGTTGTATTTCCTTTGCTTTGTTTTTCTGTCCTTTAGATAATTTAAAATTAAAAAAAAAAAAAAGAACAATTACAGCAGTGTGTCCATTATGGTATTTTCACCCTTAAATTATCCTGTCATCTGTCATTCTATTTTATCGTTCATATGTAGGGCTTTTCCAGCTCAAGAGCTTCTCAAGGCACTGCATGGCCTACAGAAGATCTAAATCAAACAGTCTGAGGCACCCATTTGATGGTTTAGGAGCATGTTTTCTGACTGTTACAAAGAACAAAGAGATACCACTGTATTATTTGTGAGTGCTGATAGTCTTCAATAACCATTGAATTGGATCATTTCATCTGAGTTCTCCAGTCTGTTTGCTGTTAGCTAATTATGTCTTTTGATTTGTTGAGTTCAACATTTAAGTTTATATTTTATTCATATGACAACAGATGTCATTCTTAGAAGCATGCAAGACATTTTAGAATTTCTGTGTTCTTATTAAAATGTATGTATTATTTGTAGGTACAATTGTTTATTTTTTTTTGTTTTTGTTTGGGTCACTTCAGTATTTGATTGATTTTGTTGCATTATACATGTTTGATTATCGTATATATAGAAAATTGCATGTATCACGGTTTTGTTTGTTTGAGAAATGGATGATTTGTATCTGCATGATATGAGAAATGTATTGGAAATTCACACAACCCTAATATTAAACATTTAGTATACTTCCTGGTATATGCAGAAAACACAGAAAATTAACTTCTGTACTCTTAGTCCACATTCACTTTGTGCAAAATATAATTAAAAGTTCGTGGAATTTGTGCAAAAAGTAATAAAGTTTTGTGCGAATATTTCAGAAAACCTTTAAGGTCCACCTGGAGGATGGATCCCCAGACAGCATCCGTGCTGTGCTGAGTGGCAACAACTCGAATCCACCAGTCCACATAAAGTGGGAAGGTTCTACCGCCCATTGCTCGTTCACTCCAGTGGAAACTGGCCAACACAAGGTATGGCATATTTATATTTATGCCATCTATAAATAACACATTTCAGAGGCAGAATAAATATGACAGAAGTTAAATAACACAAAATACTATATAGGTGTCCTAATAGACAATAATTTTAATAATAATAATAATAATAATAATATAATAATAATAATAATAATAACAACAACAACAACATCAACAACAACAACAACAACAACAACAACAACAACAACAACAATAATAATAATAATAATAATAATAATAATAATAATAATAATAATAATATAACAATAATAATAATAATAATAATAATAATAATAATAATAATAATAATAATAATAATAATTATAATAATAATAGTCTTTGATGAAAAGAGAGTCAAATAGTTGTCATATCCAATATACACAGAGGAGAAAAGCAGCAGCAAGGCTAACTGACAGAAAAACTTTGAAAGCTCGTAATTCTGTTCTTCTAACACTGAACATATTTCTTTTTTGATTAATTTTGAGTAATAGGCAAGTTTCCACTAACCAGGCGACCTTGACTATCTGAGTATCAGAGATCTATCAAGCATAGCTAGCTGTGTGTAGGCTTATGCCCTCCACAGCCTCTGACATTCAGATTGGGGTCAGCGTCGCTTTCAGGCTGACTGCTTTTGTAAGCAGTTTGATAGGGGCAAAAGGTTGTGTACAGTTTGATGAATCAGGAGACGAGGTTAGCAAGAGAGACCATCTAGATAAAAAAAAATGCAGGTCTGGCCTAGTCACACAATCATCCTGAGAATGACTTGTTTGGATTTTTGGGCTCAGACAAGGACCACACACTCTCAAAATACTGTGTAGCAAGCCTAGATTGGCTCTCCTAGTCAACCCAGTTGTTGAATTGCAGTGCAGACCAGATAGGACCTTGCAACAATGTTTAACATTTTGCAGATAAATTATGTTTTTTGACTTTTGCGCTGCAAGTCGCTGAGATGGGTTGACAGTTCAGTCCTTGGTAGGGTTTATTATAGGACATTAAGGAATGCTGACAGTTTAACAGGTCATTGAGGAATGCTGACAGTTTAACAAATGCCTCTAATGTTGTCAGGGTAAATTATAAAACACATATAAATCTAAACTGACATAAGACTTAGGAAATTGTATTTGTTCCCAAAATTATATTGGGAAAGTTACAAACTTACCTCAAGCCGTGCAAAACTAAAAGAATAATAATAAAAAGAATAATGATCAATACAAGATCAGTTGTTTGAATGATAAAAATAGCGTTATAAATGAATGTACATTGAAGTTTAACGCCTACACCTACTCTGGGTGGTTATGTCAGACTGGGATAACCATCACAGAAAGAGGGGTAGGGACCTAAATGATGATACTACTACTACTACTACTACTACTACTACTACTACTACTACTACTACTACTACTACTACTAATAATAATAATAATAATAAGGGTATTTATATAGCACTTTTTCCTAATGACTTCAGTTCAAAGCACAGTTCTCACGCATTTACACTTAACGTTAACATCGAAATACATATGAAAAGAAGTAAAACAAAAAACAAGATTCTAATGAATTTGCAAAGACATAATACAAGCATGAAAAAGACCTTTACAACCATACACCAAATGGAGACCCATCAGTTCTAGCATGTCCCAAGAACAGAGAAGAAGAAGAAATCCTCCCAATTCTCCGGGAAGAAATTGAGGCAGCAGTGCAATCGCTGAAGAAAGGGAAGTCAGCGGGAGTGGACAACATACCCACGGAACTGCTACAAGCAGGAGGAGAAGCGATGATTGATGCCCTCACCATTCTCTGTAACAAGATCTGGCAGAGTGGGGAGTGGCCTACACCATGGACCCAGTCGCTTGTCATCACTCTT
The DNA here is from genome assembly GCA_036898135.1 of Oncomelania hupensis. Taxonomy (NCBI): domain Eukaryota; kingdom Metazoa; phylum Mollusca; class Gastropoda; order Littorinimorpha; family Pomatiopsidae; genus Oncomelania; species Oncomelania hupensis. The sequence continues at coordinate 19,980,602 of CM072523.1, read as the reverse complement.
CCCAAAAAAGGTAACCTTCAGGAGTGTGAAAATTACCGCACCATCAGCCTCATTAGCCATCCCAGCAAGGTCCTCCTGAAAATAATACTCAACAGGTTGAAACCCCAAAAAGAAAAAATCATAGCTGAAGAACAAGCAGGATTCAGGGCAGGGCGAAATACCACTGAACAGATTTTCAACCTCAGAATAATCTGTGAGAAATACCTACAGCACCAACAACATCTATATCATGTGTTCATAGACTTCAAGAAGGCATTTGACAGAGTCTGGCATGCAGCTGTATGGGCAACAATGAAAGTGTACAACATCAGCCCTGAAATCATTGAAGTCATCAAAAGCCTGTATGACAAGGCTACCAGTGCAGTCCTCCATAACAGCGTCATCGGGAACTGGTTCAGAACAACAATTGGTGTGCGTCAAGGATGCCTACTATCTCCAACACTCTTTAACATCTTCCTAGAGCGCATCATGTCAGATGCTCTTGCAGATCACGAAGGCACAGTCAGCATAGGGGGTAGAGCAATCTCCAATCTTCATTTTGCGGATGACATTGATGGATTGGCTGAAGAGGAACAAGAACTTGAACAGCTGGTACAGAGGCTTGAAACCACCTCCAGAGCTTATGGAATGGAAATAAGTGCAGAGAAGACCAAAATGATGACCAACAACAGCAATGGCATCAACACGGCCAATCCCTCAACATAGTGCATAACTTCAAATATTTAGGAGCCATTGTATCAGACAATGGGTCCCGACAGAAAGTCCTCTCCAGGATCGCACAAACAACTGCTGCCCTGACAAGGTTGAAGCCCGTTTGGAAAGACAGGACCATCAGCCTACATTCCAAAGTAAGACTGCTGCGCTCCCTTGTCATCTCTATCTTCCTATTTGCTTGTGAAGCATGGACCCTCACAGCAGATCTCCAACGAAGAATACAAAGCATGGAGATGAGGTGCTACAGAAGACTTCTGGGCATTTCCTATACCCAATACATCACCATCGACGAAGTCCGACAGACCATCACACAAGCCATTGGACAACACGATGACCTGCTCACAGTGGTGAAGAAACGGAAACTCTGATGGTATGGCCACGTCACCAGATCATCAGGCCTTGCAAAGACCATTCTGCAAGGTGCAGTGCAAGGAGATAGAAGAAGAGGGAGACCGAAAAAGAGGTGGGAGGACAACATTCGAGAATGGACTGGTTTGACACTGAGCAAAGCCATCAGGGCTGCTGAGGACAGAGAAAGATGGAGTATGCTGGTTAAACGATCATCTGTGGTGCCCCTACGACCTCCGGGTTGCGGGACAGGATAGGATAGGATAGGAAAAAGAATATTTACAAGTAAAATATAAAAGTCGAGGGAGGGAGGAGAGGAGGAGAACAGCTAAGGAGTGAGGAGGCTAGGACCGTGCGGTGTTACGGTGGTGGTTTGAATCAGAAAAGGAGGAATGATGATGGTGATGGAAGATGAGATAAGATATTTTTAAGGAAGAGATGAAAGTGGCTATTTTCGGAGAGCTGCAAAAAGAGAGAGAGGAAGTGAGTTCAAAGTTGAGGAACCATGCACTGAGAAGGATCAACAGCCAGCAGAGTTAAGTTTGTAGCGGGGTATTTGTAGCATGAGGGTGTCAGAGGAAGAGTGAAAATTTTTAGATGGCTTATAAAAGTGAACGTTCTGGGTGAGGTTGGAAGGGACTAAACCATGGACGCACTTGTAACAGAAGGTACAGATTTTCTATGTAATCATCTGACAAAATACAAATTTTCACCAGGATGGGAATTGGTCAAAACCGAAAAAGCATTAATAAACAAACAGTGAAAATTTTCTCATTAACACAAAGTTCAACAGGTAGTGAAGCTGAGAGTGAGTTTGTGGTTGAGAGGCAGGCGACTGAGAACTATCTAAGTAAGCCAAAAAGTCTGTTCTATGGCAACCAGATGTAGGAGCGCCGTCAAAGGGAGACGCAATGATCTGAATTAATATTATAAATAATGAGTGAATGAAAGATGGCAGGGAAATTAACAAGAGACTTGTTGTGTGTCTGTGTCACAGCTCGACGTGCAGTCTGATGGCAAGTCCATTTCTGGATGTCCAGTAACCTTCCGGGTCATCGCTGACCGCTCCAGGGTCAACTTCCACAAACCTGAACGTTGTTGTGTTGGCACCAGCACTGAACTGAAGGTAATAATAATGTTACCATTTTTTTTTTACATGCAATTTACCAGATATCTTATCCACAAGGTAGTATTTTTAAATCATGTGGTCGTCAGTGTTGGTCACCTGAAACAAACAAAAAAACGAATGTTAAAGTGACGACTATTATTATTTTTCATGGGTGGTGTATGGAGCTGTGTATGAATCTTGAATTCTGACTTTTTGATATGCTTTTTGGCAGGTACAGTGCAGGAAGAAAACATAGGTGTGATGCAGAGTGTAGGAACAGACAATTAATAGTAATATATATATACACCACGAAAAAAGTTCAAACAAACCTTTGAGACCTATCCCTGGTCCCTTGAATACTCTACTGATTGAAATCTTGTTCATGTAGCAACAAGAGTTATCAGCTTGCACATGATGCTTACTTGTTTTTGTTCCAACTAAGACATGTGTATGCATTCTCTATTTCTTCAGCATTCAACTTGTACAAGTGTGTCAATGAGCACAAAGGGCAAATTGTAGTCACTTTTGTTTTGAAATAAAGTGTACTCCCATTCTGTTACACACACTGAACATCAACAATTTAAGTGTGAAAGCGTATCTGTAGGAGTTGGGTGGAGCCTGCATTTGTTGAATTCCGCCAAGATGGATTATGTACCTGTCAGCTATCTATCATTTATACATGACAGGCTGTTGGCTGCTAGTGAACATTTTTGCCCATTTGTAAAAAGAGAGAACAAGAATGTGATTGTTTACAAGGACCAGTATATTGGATTATACAGTGTAGAAAAGTCCTTTAGAGTGTGAACAAACTGTTTTTGTAAGATGAGTATTCTTTGTTTTTAGCTTGGAGCTTGCTAGCGTGTGTGTGTTTGTATGTGTGTGTAGGGGGGGGGAGGAAAGGGTGATGGTGGGTGAGAGGAAGGTGAATGAATGTGAAAGTTGTTATAGTATATTATAAGAGACACACTAAATTTTCACTGTTTTTTTTTTTTTTTTTTTTGTGAATAAAGATTTCTTGACTTAGTATTTTTTGAAGTAGTTCAAGTCATTTGAAGCGATTGAAAAGAAAAAACCCCGATAGATGTGCAGTGTTTAATTATGAGCTGTCTTGTGTCTTTTGTGAAGTCGCTGAGCAGATCTAGTCTTTGCTGTATTATGCAAGCTGCTGTTTAGTATTATCCTATGAATAAGGACTGTAAATTGGCACTTTTGGGGTATAGTCATACAGGGATTAATCTTGAAAGTGACCATGATAGGTCATTTGACCAGTTCACAGGAAAAACAATAGGTCATTTTGGAAAGCAATAAGTCACAGTCTCATTCGATTGCTGTTACACTCCGTTTGATGTTGGTGTTTTTCTATCAGTATCTGATTCAGCCCCGATGCTTGAGTTCCTGATAGTTGTGTGACTCAGATTCGTTTATCCACGCAGCCCGTCCAAACAGCATACAAGTCACAAAGTCGACGTATGAAGTTTTCCACTTTTATTCAGCACACATCAACAACTGCATACAATCGCTCAATCGTCTTTCCACTCTCAAATTTACTTTCCAACTAACAACAACTTCAACTATCAACAACAATCTCTCCTACAACAGTGCGGCACACAATTTTATAATCTCTCTCTCTTCCGGAACAATTTCGAATACAGTAGAAATGACGCACTGCCACCAATCGAATAAAAGATCGTCATCACTGACTTACGTCAATACATATTTTTATATCTTCCGGAACGACCTCTTGCTTCGACATGTATCGGGAAATTTCTATCAAGAGTAAACACGCAGATCCAGAAAATTCTACAACGATATCGACTAACGAAAATTATCAACGTTATACAAAGCCTCTCCTAACAACAATGCAAACTCAAATCAAAGGTAAATAAACTCCATTATTGAATACTTTGCAAAACGAAACGATTAGATCTATCGTGCGTGTTTCCGACGTACTACCATTCGCGTTTCAACGTATCATAACCCCCCACTCAAGAAGAAATTTACCCAATTTCTTTCAAAAACGTTGAAACGTAATGCACAAACAAAGTTCAGAATTAAAACTTATTTCAGACTGTCTGAACACTATCAACGTTCTCAGTTCATTCACACAGAGTCAATGGTTTTCATCTCCAAATCTGTTTGGATATTGTCAATGTTCACAATTCATTCACACAGAGTCAATGTTTCTCATCTGCAAGTCTTTCTGGATACTGTCAATGTTCACAGTTCATTTACCCAGTCAACGTTTTTCATTTTCAAGTCTGTCATTACCAATATTCTTCCAACCGCAAGGAAACGACGCCCTCATCCGTTGCAGTTGTCATCGGCCCAGGGTCAAAGACGACGATCACGTGGGCTTTCCTGGAGTCAGTGCATCCTCCGTTGTCTTTTTCTTCCGTCGGATGTCCGACGCAGTCGACGTTGTCAGCTCCCAGAATGCATTCGCTGGGTCTCACGGTGAGGTTTGCTTCTGCGGGACGGTGGGACAGCTCCCTCAAAGTCTGCAGATGCTCCTTCCAGGTCTGGGTGTGGACTTCATGTTCAACCAAAGTCGTAGAGCCTGGGACATCATTGAAGTTATGGGGAAACTCGCCCATAAGGTCCTTGAGCTCCATCTTTTGACCTTCCGTCAAGCTTGGTCCTAGCTTAACATCATCGATGCCTTCTTTGCTGTGGAAGTCTCCCAGTTCCAACAGTTCTTCGCTGTCAAAGCTGTTGTCGATCTCAGCCGCTGTTGCCACATGCACAGTCTCTGATGGCCTTTCCACGTACAGCTTAAGGAGGTTGGCGTGGTATATCTTGGAATGCTGGCCGACCTTCACCTTGTAGTCGTTGATCCCCACCACGGTCTCCACTTCGTACGGGCCTTTCCACTGCATCAGCAACTTATTGTGATCAGTAGGTAGCAGCACCAGCACTTTGTTGCCAGGTTTAAACTTCCTGTTCACAGCCCTACGGTCATAGTAGTGCTTTCCACAGTCCTGGGACTTCTTCAGGTTTTCTCTGGCTATCTCGAGAGTCTGCTCCAGCTTCTCCCGTAGCTCAAACACGTACTGGTAGCTGTTCTTCACCTCTGGGGTGTCTACTTCTTTCGTCCACAGTTCTTTTAGGATGTGCATCGGCCCTCGGATGGTTCTTCCGTACAGCAGCTCGAACGGAGAGAAGCCGGTGGACTCCTGAGGTACTTCTCTGTAGGCGAAAAGTAAGGCGTTGATATAGCGATGCCATTGTCTGGGCTGCTCGCTGCACAGTTTCTTCAGGGTGGACTTCAGCGTAGCATTGAACTTTTCGACGAGCCCGTTGCACATTGGATGGTAGGGTGTCGTAGTTAAATGCCGGATGCTCAGCAGTCTGTTGACCTCCTTCATGCAGTCAGAGACGAACTGCGTCCCGAGGTCTGTCAGAATTTCTTCAGGCACTCCAAGTCTACTGAACATGTCCACCAGTGCCTCTGCTACAGTTTCAGTGTCAATCTTCTTCAGTGGCACTGCTTCTGGGTACCGAGTCGCATAGTCCACTAAAGTCAGTACCCACCGATGACCTTCACTCGGAGGTCTTATTTCGCCGATTAAGTCTAAGGCCACCCTCTTGAAAGGTCGGTCGATCAGAGGCATCCTCTGCATAGGCACTTTCGGGACCCTTCCTCGAGGTATGGTTTTCTGGCAAATGTCACATGATCGGCAGAAACGGCTGACGTCCGCATGAAGTCCTGGCCAGTAGAACACCGCCTGGATTCTGTCTGACGTCTTCTTGATACCCAGGTGACCTCCCATGATTGAGTCATGTGCTACTTCCATCACCTGGCGCCTTAGGGGTAACGGTACCAATACTTGACGTAGTGGTTTCCCTCCGTTGACCCTCGGGTGCTGGAAGATTCGATACAGGATCTTGGCCTTCACCTCAAAATAGACCGTGCCACTGCCCTTGGTCACGTGGTCTTGGCGGTTCCTATACTTGTTTAAAGTGCTATCAGCTTCCTGGAGCTGGATCAGCTTATCTCTGTCCACGATGGCAGCTTTAGAGTTGTCGGCGACCTTCAGTGGCGTAGACGTCTTGTCTCTCTTGTCCTGGGCCCTGGTAGTAACAGCACCGACGATCTCTGGTCGGCAGGGCTGAGCCGGAGTAACCACATTATCCCGTAGCAGCTCTGTAAGGTCTCCATCGGGAAATGGCAATGGATCCTCTTCCACAACTTCGACGTGTTGATTTGAGGCAGGACTCCACTCTGGATCGGGGTCGTCGGGTCGTCTCGCGCCGTCGATATTCCCGATCATCAAATCATACAGCGGCTTCTTCAGGCAAACCGCTTCGACTTCGCCTATGTAGAAAGGGGTGTTGACATGAATCTTCGCAACTGGCGCTCTCACACATTTGCTGTCGGCCATAAGTGTCCATTTTGAATCGCCAGTGAACTGTTCTTTAGCGATTAAGTCTTCTCTGACGATGACCCCACTGCAGCCAGAGTCTCTTAAAACAGTCACTTCATGATTTCCGACGCGTCCCTTTGAAACAGGCATGTTCTGGACGGTCACAGCTGCGCTGGCGACGACGGGAATGGATTTTCCCTTGGCAAGGAGAAGTTGGCCATCGGTCATGCACTCTTGCACGTCCGCAGGGGTAGCTGTGCGCTCGGTCTCACTCGGAAGAATGACGCTCCCGCCGCACACTTGATGGTCAGATCTACTGTTTTGCCGTTGATTGGAGAAACGTCTCTGTCGGTTGCCCACCGCTGCATTGTCCGTACTGCCCCGCTGTCCGCTACTTTTGTTTTGAGGACAGTTAGCTGCTCTGTGGTCCGTAGCGTTGCAGGTGAAGCAGCCTCTTGAATGCCCTTCCCTGGGAGGAGGCGTGGAGTCCGTCTGTCTCTGGCTCGTCTGGCTCCCTTGGATCTGGTTCCCATGGTTTCCAGTCTTCTGAAAATGTTTCGTCGCGCTGGGTAGCCCCAGGGTCTTCCCATGAGCGATGAGATATCTTTCAGCAGCCTCAGTCACATCTTTAAGCGTCTGCAGCTTTTGTTCTTCTAAGTGGGTCGCTAGGTCCTTGTGACAGGCATTGAGAAATTGTTCCTTCACGATCAGGTCATGGAGACTGTCGTAAGACTTCCTTTCGCCTGATAACTCCACCCACTTGTGTAGATATGACGACAGGCGCTCCACAAACTGCTTTGGCGTCTCGTCTGACTTAGGCCGGCATTCACGGAAGCGTTTACGGTAGCCCTTCTCTGTAAAGTTGTAGCACTGCAGTAGGGCCTCTTTCAAGAGGTCATAGTTTTTGGCGTCATCGTTCGACAGTCTGGTGTAAACTTCGAGCGCTTGCCCTGTCAGAAGTGCACTTAGTCGAATCGCCCAGTCTCGAGGTTGCCAGTTGGAGCTTTCGGCGAACCTTTCGAATCTCGCCAGATAGCTGTCGATCTGGTCCTTCCCGTCGACGAAAGCTGGCAATTTTGGAGCTTTGTTGTCACTGATAACTTGTGGCGCATGCTGATTGTTCTGGATTTGCGCCAACTCTAGCTGGTACTGACGCTCACCTTCAAGACGCTTCAGCTCGAACTCTCTTTCTTCTCGGCGTCGTTGCTCTTCTTTTTCTTGCCGCTGCTGTTCAATTTCTAGACGCTTCTGTTCTAGTTCTCTTTCTTCGCGCCGTTGCTGTTCCTCTAATTCTCTTTCTTCTTGGCGACGCTGCTCTTCTAATTCTCGTTCTTGTATTCTCTCCTGGGATTTGACGTACTCCGTCAGCTGCTTGCCTTTTAGATTCAATTCAATCCCTCTCTGCCAGAAGTCAGCCATCTTGATGCTTCTGGAAAGTTCTTTTCTAGAAAGTTCTTTTCTGGAAAGTTCTTGACTGTGCTGTACCTTTCTAGACTGTTCTAGAACAGCACGCTTTCTGCAGTAGCGCTGATGCTTGCCACTAGTCGCTTTCGCTGACGCAGGCCCCGCTGTCCTCGTCGTATGCGACGCTGCACCACGCTGGTGTTGATGTACACGCTACTGTGCTGAAGTAGACGCGACGTCCACTCGTCGCTCTCTCTAATACTGGCGATGTAGCTCCGAGACTGTCCCTCGACGTAGTCTTGCGGCAGCCACGTAGTCCCGATCTGTTGTTCGCTCACGAAGCAACTCTTCAGCGACTACCCGCCCTTGCAGTCAACCCGAACCTATCGGGGATGTAGTCCCAGTATGTTGGCCCCTCTCGACGCAACTCGTTGGCGGCTACCCTCGATGACTGCCTCTCGTAACGTTGACTCGCTTGTTGTAGCAGTTGAACCCTTGGCTATGGCGTGAATCGCGGCTTGACCCCCAAAATGTTACACTCCGTTTGATGTTGGTGTTTTTCTATCAGTATCTGATTCAGCCCCGATGCTTGAGTTCCTGATAGTTGTGTAACTCAGATTCGTTTATCCACGCAGCCCGTCCAAACAGCATACAAGTCACAAAGTCGACGTATGAAGTTTTCCACTTTTATTCAGCACACATCAACAACTGCATACAATCGCTCAATCGTCTTTCCACTCTCAAATTTACTTTCCAACTAACAACAACTTCAACTATCAACAACAATCTCTCCTACAACAGTGCGGCACACAATTTTATAATCTCTCTCTCTTCCGGAACAATTTCGAATACAGTAGAAATGACGCACTGCCACCAATCGAATAAAAGATCGTCATCACTGACTTACGTCAATACATATTTTTATATCTTCCGGAACGACCTCTTGCTTCGACATGTATCGGGAAATTTCTATCAAGAGTAAACACGCAGATCCAGAAAATTCTACAACGATATCGACTAACGAAAATTATCAACGTTATACAAAGCCTCTCCTAACAACAATGCAAACTCAAATCAAAGGTAAATAAACTCCATTATTGAATACTTTGCAAAACGAAACGATTAGATCTATCATGCGTGCTTCCGACGTACTACCATTCGCGTTTCAACGTAACAATCGCTTATCAGTACAAATGGTACAAAATAACTCCCCGAGTCTCTCTCTCTATTTAAAATTCGGGCATCAGTGACAAATCTGAATTCTGTTTAAAACAGTAATAAACATGATAAATCGAGCGATAAAGATACAGATACTAGTACAGTTGAAGTAACACTAAGAGTAAGAGATCGAGAAAATAATAAATATTCTATACTTATAGTTATACTACTACCAAATGAAGAATAGACCTATAAACTAAAGTAATGGAGCCTGCGGCTGAAGCACACACTGCAGGAAGAGTTATTTTTTTACCATGTTTGAGTATTAAACATGGTACAATTTAACTATAAAAGAAGGAAAGAAAACAAAAACAACAGAAGACAAGGGTCGACCGGTATCGGTCTCAAAGACCTTTATCAAGACATTTCATGATGCTGCCGACATTTTTTATGTTTCTATGGAAAAGTACAGGTCCGCATCCATTCTTTAACCTTATTTAATTACCTCCACAAAATAAAATAAAAAAGAAATAATTATAAAAATAATTCTTACTAATGAATAAAGAAATGAACACAAATAAATTACATAAAATAAATAATTTTAAAAAATACATTAGTTTAAAATAACCCACAAACAAATCATCTACGTCATGTGTGACATCATTAGTACACACTACCACAAGTATATCAACTAATTAGTTGATATACTTGTGAAACTACACAATCTGTGCCCTGCCAAAAGAGGGAGACAATCCCACAGTGCCAAAGTACATAAATGTAAATAGATCCGTAAATTATTAGTTAGAAAATAATAATAATAATAATAATAATAATAATAATAATAATAATAATAATAATAATAATAATGACATTTCTAATAATACAATACTGTGCATCTTTAAAAAAAACTAACAAAAAAAAAACTAGGCTATACTATTACTATAGGCCTAAACACCATTTTTTTTTTTTCCGGAGGCATTTTTTTAGTTTGTTGACAAAATGGAATCGCAAACTAGATCTACACTGTGACTGTCAATGCGTTGGCGCGTTGCATGTGAGCAATGAAAACTATGGATCGGAAAAGTTTGTATTATACTGAAAGGGGAAATAATTTCGTTTCGGTTAATGGTTGTGCTAAGTTTTATTGAGTTCGCAGTTTGTGTAGAACTTTTTAAATGACAAATCTTTGCAAAGTTTGACCGCCCAATCGTAAAATCAATAGGTCACTTGACCAGCTGGCTGGCAAAACAATCGGTCATTTCAGATTTTTATGCGTCAATGACCGATGACCGACGCCAAGAATAACCCCTGGTCATAGCAATTTTTCTTGTGTGTTGTTTGAAGCCAAATGAAACAGCAGAAGTGGCCAATGCTTGTCTAATATAGAACACAGACAGAAGTATTCCTGGATTACTTGTTTGTTTTATTTTACGTTATCTCATATTTGACCAACAAGGTTTTTAAAAAAAACAAACTATAACTGAAAGGGGATTGAAGTAAGAGAACAAAGAATGATATTAAGGATAATAAGGTAAGAAGAAACATCTTCATCCTAATTTCACTCATGTTCCTCTTTTTCGACCTAAGATTAGGTTAATATTATTATTGTTATTTTATATAGTGCTTTTTTAGTGAAAGAACTGAGCACAATCCTAAGTGACCAAGATGGGGGAGAAGGGAAAACTGTACACTGAAACAACCATCAGACTAATAGCAACAGTAAGATGGCCAGTGCCAACGGGAATTGAACTCGCAACCTTTGTAACACAAGCTCGCCGCTTTACCAACTGAGCTATCCCGTATTATGCTATTTAATAGCTGTGGTTTTAATTTAAATTTAATGAATTACCAATGGGACTAATTACGATATCCTCAGTCAATTCACTAGCATTACTTGTGTTTATAAGTAATTGTTTTACAACTATTTTATAAGAAACAAGGCTTTTCATCCACTTGTACAGTGCACAACCTCATGCTAAGAAAACAGCTTTGGTGGGCGAGTTGCATGAAATGAAAGAATATTGTGTTGTTCTTTTTCACAGGTGGACACATCGTCTGCAGGCCAGGGTGACGTACGCATCGAAGCTCGCAGTCCCAGCGGCCACGTGCAGACCATCAACCCTCACTACCGCAGCGGCATGTTTGACGGAAACTTCACCCCTACTGAAGCTGGTAGGTTGTGTTGCGATGAATATTAAGATTTTGTATAGCGCCACCATCAATGTAGATCCGTGCTTATATTGTCTGCAGTAAATGGGAATGTTGTTGCGTGTGGCTCGATTTTTTTTCACAAAAGGAAAATCTTCTATCAGTCTTTATCAGGCTCTTTTTGACTCACATGCATTGCAGTGTAAGTCTATGTATTCATGCTCCCACCACCCCCAAAAAATAAAATACATTTTTTGTCATATTTGTGCAAATCTGTGCGAAATGAGTCCTAAATAGTCCAAATATTACATTTTATAAAAAAAATTCACTCCATCCATCTGGCTGTCCGCCATCTGGCATCTGTCTGAGCAAAACTTGCAAGTGGATTAGTGGATTAATATCTCAGAACCTATTTCAGCTATAACAACCAAACTTGGTAAGGTGTTCTATAGCCTTGAGACCATAAATGATCAGTGAATAAATGACTTCACTTCAAAGTCAAGGTCACATGGTTAACAAACGTTAGTCAAGAAAATGACAACTTTTCACAAAATTTCACTTAAAAAAAAAAGTTAATAATTATTGAACTTATGATTCTTTGATACATGATAAATATCAATGAGACGCACATGCTTTGCAAATTTGGTAAACCTCACTTTAAGGTCAAGGTCACTGGAGCTGTCCAAAGTCGGTATAGGTACTTTTAAGTGACCTTGACCCTAAACTATGGGAGTTATGAAGTCCAAACTTGTTGCATTTAATGATGATGGATTGAACTTTCATATTTGTTCTGTTTTTGTGTTGATCTTTAAGATCAAGGTCGTTTTATGCCTTGCAACAATATACAAAAAAGTAGTTTACTATACAATACAATGGCTCTATTTAACCCATAATATGCAGCAACATTGTGTTATTTGATCATACGTGAGCATTAGAGGTCACATGAAGGTCAAGGTCATCCCAAGGTTCCCACCGTGGGGGTGCCGGGGGTTTCAGTAAAAATAGTATCCCCGCTTTCTAGAAATTTAGTGCTTTAAATTCCCACTGTCACTGTCTTTCTCCTTTGTTCTTTCTCATTCCTACTCTGTTCCATCAATCTACTGTACTATCTTCTTCTTCCTAGACCAGTCACCTACCTTTTTTCTTGAAAATTCTTCCGGGACAAAATTCCTAATTTGTGTGTGAGGTCTGTTGGATCAGCATGGGATTATTGGATGCTTTCTGCCAGGTGGTCACTGGGTCTTCCTATGATGATATTATTTGGCAATGTAGGCATTTAATATGTATGTGTTTTGTTTATATTTTATAATGATGTTTATATTCTATATTGTTTTTGTAAACGGGGGTTCGATAAATTAGAGTATAGCCTCAGCGTCCACTGTGTGGGATGTCTTTATTGTAAAGTGACCAGCTGGTGGAGTGCCTTCAGTGTTACCACTAGGGTTGTTTCGGCAGATCTTTTATGCGGATCAGGGGCGAGTCCTCTTTCAGCGATGTTTTGGTCTTGATTTTGTGGTCCTGATTCGGCTCTTTGCAGTCCGCTGGACCCTGTAAGCAATGAATAACTAACATACATACCAAGGTCAGGGTCATTCCAAGGTCAAGGTCATCTCAAGGCCACGTTGTTGTTGTTGTTGTTGTTGTTTTTATACAACTTTTACTGTAGTTTATTTGATAGCACATGAGTGTATTTGGAGCTGGAGGTCAAGGTCATCTCAAGGTCAAGAGCATAGAAAGATCAAAGTCGATATTACTTTGCATTTTAATGCCACTGTTTCATTTCAATTTTTTTCTGGGTACTCATTTTTATGTTAAATATTGCTAGTTCCTTTTGTTGTTGTTGTATCAAATTTTATTCATCAGATTAACATAAGTTGTACTGATAAATTGCTAGTTCCATAAAGAACATGTGAGTCATGTGGGCTTTGCCCTTCTAGTTATGTTTTATACTGACTTTTAAAATCTTGATTTCGATCTTGATTGTGTCCCAGTTATGCTGGCAATGATCCAATATTGTTGTATGACCAACAGTATTTAAAAATGCAATCACAGAAATGTTAAAGTACCAGATTTTTATCCAAAATTAAAATAAGTAAATTAAAACAAGTAAATTAATTAATTAATTAATTGGGTTCCAGTATTGGTACATGACCAACAGTGCTAAAAATACAAACCCAGAAATATCATAGTAACAGCAGTTTACACAAAATAAATAAATAATAGAAATATAATAATTAAAGTCTATCCTATCCTATCCCGTAACTCAGAGGTCGTAGGGGCACCACAGATGATCGTTTAACAAGTGCACTCCATCTTTCCCTGTCCTCTGCAACCCTCATGGCCTTGTTCAATGTCAAACCAGTCCATTCTCGATTGTTGTCCTCCCACCTCTTTTTCGGTCTCCCTCCTCTTCTACCTCCTTGCACTGTGCCTTGCAGTATGGTCTTTGCAAGACCTGATGATCTGGTGACATGGCTGCACCATCTGAGTTTCCATTTTTTTATCACTGTGAGCAGGTCATCATGTTGTCCAATGGCTTGTGTGATGTCTGTCGGACTTTGTCGTTGGTGATGTGCTGGGTATAGGAAATGCCCAGAAGTCTTCTGTAGCACCTCATCTCCATGCTTTGTATTCTTTGTTGTAGATCTGCTGTGAGGGTCCATGTTTTGCAAGCGTATAGGAAGATGGAGATGACAAGGGAGCGCAGCAGTCTTACCTTGGAATGTAGACTGATGGTCCTGTCTTTCCAAATGAGCTTCAACCTTGTCAGGGCAGCAGTTGTTTGTGCGATCCTGGAGAGGACTTCCTGTCGGAACCCATTGTCTGATACAATGGCTCCTAAATATTTGAAGCTATGCACTGTGTTGAGGGATTGGCCTTGGACTTGGATGTCCGTATTGATGTCACTGGTGTTGTTGGTCATCAATTTGGTCTTCTCTGCATTTATTTCCATTCCATAGGCTCTGGAGATGGTTTCAAGCCTCTGTACCAGCTATTCAAGTTCTTGTTTCTCTCCAGCCAATCCATCAATGTCATCCGCAAAACGAAGGTTGGAGATTGCTCTATCAACTATGCTGACTGTGCCTTCGTGATCTTCAAGGGCATCTGACATGAGGTGCTCTAGGAAGATGTTGAAGAGTGTTGGAGAGAGTAGGCATCCTGGACGCACACCAGTTGTTGTTCTGAACCAGTTTCCGATGGCGCTGTTGTGGAGGACTGCTCTGGTAGCCTTGTCATACAAGCTTTTGATGACTTCAATAATTTTAGGGCTAATTATAATAATTAAATAATAATTAAAGTACATTAATTCATTAAATAAAACATGAGGATAATCATGATATTCTACCTTTAAAAAAAATTTTTTTTTTTAATTCCCAAAGTTACAGAACAACTGGGGATCTGACAAAATTTTAGTATAAGCAATATCTGAATGGAGCAGTCTTTGAATATTTGTCTGATCGTCTTTGTAATTCACGTTTCATTGACTTTTAGAGATGGTTTTCAGGCATCAATGAGATTTTACTTTTATTTTCAGGAACCTACGAGATCTCAGTTCTGTACGACGGAGAGCACATCAGCGGCAGTCCATACTACATTGAGGTGTTCGACCCATCACAGGTTCGAGTCTACGGCCTGGAAGGAGGTGCTGTGGGTCGTACGCTCACTTTCAATGGTAAGTCCCCATGTTTATCAATAGTAGACAGAATGAGTTAGTAACACTACCCTGAGGTTAAAAGCAGAAAGCGAGTTGTGGAGTCTGAAAGTTGTGGGAAGTGATTGAACACATAGCTTGTAGCCTTCTGCATTTTGTAGGTTCAAATTTAGGAGCTATGAGTGGGTTGGGTTCCCCCAGCATGACACATCAGGTTGTAGTGATAAAGCTAAGGGAGCCTGCATTCAATGTGGCAGAAAGGGAGGTAATGCTTAAAAGGAGTGGTCTCTTTATATTACTACAAGAAGGAATTACCTCCCTTCTTATTGCTCTTCCTGCTGTTGGGTTTCATGGTTGGAGAGGTAAAACTGAGAAATTTCTGATCCAACAGTATATCTTTTTCTTCATCTTCATCTTATTTAAATAGATTGTCTGGCAGTCAATGTGTGGTTTTAGAAAAAAAAACCACAGGACAGTTTGTTGTATTTTATCATTGTTATATATTATAGCCAATTTCCGGGTCAAGGTGCTGGCAGATGCAGGATCCTTCTTCTTTTTGACGTTGAGGGCCCACGATCAATTCGTCAATCATTCTGGCACCTGGATCCTATTCAAGCAATCAGAGGCGCCTACTTGCAGCCTTTGGCGGACAGTATGACGCCCCAGATAACTGACTATAGTTGTAGTACTAGAACCTACAATCTTGTTTGCACTTAAATCTACAGTCCATGGTAGCCACAATTTTTATGCCCTTTCTTATAAGGCATTAAACAAAACGCCCTGGAAGAGAGCTGTTTTCATATGAGGTTAGCAGAAAATCTAGTTCAAATCCTCCACTCCGCTGCACATTTAAGAAATAAAAAAACTAAAAAAATATATATATATAATTTCCGTTTCAGCGGATGCAAAACGTGCTGGCAACGGCAACATCGACTGCAAGGTGAGCTACGATGGGGAGGAAATCTCCTCCCATATCATCAAGGACAGCAACGGAGAGTACAAGATTGACTTTACCCCTAGAGGCCCCGGGCAGTACAAAGTCAACGTCTACATGAACGATATGGAAGTCAGAGGTAAGTGCAGAACTTCTTCAAGATACCTAAAACAAAACACACACACCCACACACACACACACCCACACACACACACACACACACACACACACACACACACACACACACACCCACACACACCCACCCACCCCCACCCCCAACACACACACACACACACACACACCCACCCCCCCACACACACTCACACAGAGTTGTAAAACATTTTCTGGTGGTCAAAGATCTTTTTGATAGGTTTGAATGAATGACAATTTATTAACTGCGTACGTATTTCCACGCAAGAAGTGTTTAAATACGTTAGGTACAGAAGAAAATTGTTGGTTTTCAAATGTGGCCTCTAGACTGCTTGTGATCTGCTATATGGACTAGGTGTTAACAGTATAAATGAATACCACATGAAGTAATTTCTCCTCATTTTAACAAGTTATTTATACATTATTCACTGCTTACTTATTTGCAGGATCTTGTAACATTGAGATGGGTGCATTTGGCTATGCCGGAATGCTAGCTTGTTGATATCAGACATGACATGTTTCCGTTAATTAATGGAAAGACATTAATTTTGAAACACCAGGTGTCATTTCCAGTGAGAAAATTTGAGGGGGAGCGGAGGTAGGGGAGGGAGGTTTCGTTTTACGTTGTCTTGAGCAGATGATTTTTTATTCACAAAGCAGATTATCCTCAAATTGATCAGAGGTTTTAATAATATCAAGCCATTTGAGAACAGCGCTTTTAGTTACGCCATCGGCTTCGACGTTTTTAAACGAACAGTTTGAGAATTCCTGTTTCTGTTTACCTGTGCCTTCTTGTCATCATCAACATGCCGTTTCGGAAATTGAAACCGAGTGAAAAAGCTCTTGCGAGAGATTTAGACAAGAAAGGAAATGTATGAAACTGGTGGAGTTTGATGTGGGTGGAGGAGTGTATTTTCCATCTTCTGATGTGTTCATTAAATACAGCCTAATACCTGTATTACACCTTTCCGGCTTAGTTAGTGTTGTGTCTCGTATGTGTAACATCCACCATTTATACTACACATGCTCCACCACCATCCAACATGGCACCACCACATAATTACACATTAATGTTTTCATATTGTTTTTGCTTTTCAGGATCTCCCTACTACCTTGATATTGTGGATTCCAGCCTGGTTACCTTGAGTGGTGAAGGTCTCAGCCTCGTTCCGGTCGACCGACCTACGACCTTCACCATCCACACTAAGGGTGCCGGCAATGGCAACATCAGTGTAGACATCTCCGGTGAGTCCACCATGTTGCCAGCGGGTTTTATCCTAATTTTGTTTATTTTGTTTATTTTTTTCCCCACAGCTAAACATTATGGAGTTTCCGGTGAGTACATTTTGTTCAAGGTAAGTTTTGTTTTCCCTTGTATATGAATTGAACGTGGTCTGAAATTTTTGTGTTTGGTAAATTTTGGTTTAGTTTATTTAGCCTGAATGTTTGGTTATTTTGCTCCTATAGTTCAGTACCATTTTTTGAGATTTTTATTTAGATTTTTGAGATTTCCGCCCCCCCCCCCCCCCCCCCCCCGATGATGAAGTATTATCACAATGCACAAAAGGCTTGGTAAGGGTGTTTGTGTATTGTGCATGTGCAGATATAAACACTGAATTGTGTGTTATTATGTTTTGTGTTGCATGTTTTATTATTTTCTGTGAATTTGAAATTTAAAAAAATTATAGAGGAAAAGTGTTAAGTTTACAAGCTTACATTGAAAGCGCTGCGGTAAGTTTATAAAATCTTAAGCTAATGTGTATTATTATTCTAATGGGTGTTAACTGATTATAATGATGAATGTTAAGTGATTAGAGTAGTTAATGTTATGTTCATATAATAATTCATGTTGAGATATTATAATAATTAATGTTAATGCTAAGTTATGAGAAATGTGTGTATTTTATATAAAAATGATGCCATGTTTGTGTTTGACTATCTCTGTGACTGTCTCTCTCTGTGTCTGTTGTTTCACTAACCGCACTGTATTAGCATGCTTGCTTTGTGAATATTAAACCACTAATGTAAAACGCTGTAAAACAGTCTGCTACAGTAGCAGATTTCTCTTGCACCCCTGTAGAACTGTACTTTGACATTGCTTTCTACAAAATGTAGTCTATTATCTACCTTTATCTTGAGATAATAAATTTGTTTGTTCTACTAAGTTATGATGTGTCATCGTATCTGTTATAGTCAATACAATTACTGTGGATGTTCTCGAATGGTGTATCGAAAGTTAATTTGCTGTAATTTTGGAACAAGAACATGTATTATAGATAAATATATGTCTTTGAGGAAATGCTTTACGGAATAGAACCGTAAAATTTAGTAACTTCGAAAGAGATTAAAGACATGCTGCAGCTTTAGCAAAACAACACAAGCATACCAAGCAAGACTCAAAAGACTGTTAGATTCACTTTTTATTAGGAGAACTACAGTAAGCATTTGTTACTAGGATTAGGAAGGCATTATTTGGTAGTATATATTCCTTCCCTTCATCATGCTCCTTGCAATACAGCACCATAAGAAAATGTATTTTAAAAGTGGATTGTTTTGTATATTCTCTTCTAAATAGTTTACCAGCTGTTTCAATTCTTCAGCATCCTGTTTGAATACATTCATAGGTCTTTTCCTATCCTTTCCTACTTAAAAATTGGTTATAAAATATTTTATAAAGAAAACAACTTTTAGTAACCGGTCTCTGTGACTTAACTACATTAGTTTGTCTTGTAAAAAATTAATTAATAAAAAAACGGTAGGAAAAATAGATTTCTATAGTTTTATACTTAATCTTAATTTATAAAACAAAAATTGTTATTAATAATTCTATTTTTTTTAATTGAAACCTAGAAACTGCCATTATGCTTTTAGAATCACAGTAGCTAATTTAATTATTTTGTTGCTATTATTAATTAATATTTTTGTTGTTGGAAATATTACAAAAATTGTTATGTCAGCTTTTTTAGGGCTTTGGTTTAGTAGGTGTAGCATTGCAATATTGTTTTTATTTTTATTTTTAAACAATGTTTTTAATTAAACAAGCATATTGAGCATTATCCTTTTTTTGTGTAAGAGAGAGATCATGTTTTCTTTTTTTTTCGTTGTTAAGAAATGTTCTATTTTTTATTTTGTTTACTTTTTCTTTTTAGTTGATCTTTTTAGACAGGTTATGACATTGTAATGCATGAAATGTATACACCTGAACCACCATTTTATCTTTTTACCTTGCAGCCCAGGTACAACCATTTTTCTTCATGTTAGTTTTGCTCATAATTGGAATGTCTTTTAATCAAACAGGAACCTACGAGCAGCAATCATTTTGCCTCTTTTTTTTTGTGTTTCTTCGAATTTGCCAACGTTGCCTTTCCGTCGACAATGAGATGAATTTCTGCGAACAGGTAGAACACGGTTGTTTTGACCTTCACGTCTGGCTTTGCTGTTTCTCTTGTAGTCTCCACATTGTTGGAATCATTGTAACTAAGTTTTAAATTGCCAAAATATGTGCTACAACCCCATTGTGCGATTAAAAAAAAAGATTTTATTGTTGATAGTGATACCTACCTGATGCTACAGCACTTGGAGCTAATTGCTTTCCAAGCTTTTGGTGTTTTGGTTATTTATTATTCCTCCATCTTCCCCTCTCTCTTCTCTCTCCCTATTATTATTATTATTATTATTATTATTATTATTATTATTATTATTATTATTATTATTATTGTTGTTGTTGTTGTTATTTCTTTCTATGGAGTTTCCAGATTTTTGTTGCTTCCTAGTTATTATGCTGTTTGCTGTGTGCAATCCTTTGTTTTAAAAAAATACAGCCAGTCTCCAACCCCAATTTTTAATGTTTTTGATCATTTGCATGCAGCAATTCTATTCCCACTGTTAAACTAAACTTCAAAAGATGTCGACCGCCTTCACTTCCCATAAATGATTTAAAAAAAATCAATCTGTAGAACTTTTTTTCCCCACCTATTCACTCCATTTTTGGGGGCGACCAAGCAGCGTTAATTCCGAAATTCATCATTTGGTTTTTGGCTTATGACAAGCTTTCCTGCTTTTCCCCAACATTTGGTACATGCTTTTCGCAACCAGGTTGCATGTTGTTAGTCTTCCTCTACTACATCACCATCTGACCTGTTCTATCAGTTTGTGAGCAGACGTACCTTTGGTTTGCGAGCTGTATGGTAATTATTATTATTATTATTTGAATTTGTTATTATCGTGATTTTTAATATTATAATTAGTAAAAAAATAAATATTATTATTGTTAATATTATTTTTATTATTATTGTCATTATTATTATTATTATTATTATTATTATTATTATTATTATTATTATTATTATTATTATGGGGTGTCGGATAGCGCAGTGGTTGGAGCACTCGCTACTGTGTCGCAAGTTAAGCACCGTCCAGTGCTGTTAGCACTTGGATGGGTGACAGCAAAATGTGAAGTGACAAATAACAACGCCCCTAGTTGGCACAACTGTGACTGAGTACCTACTCTCTTAAGGGTGGGGAAGGTAAAGCAGCAAGGGAGAGAGATGGGCATCACCCTCATTAGGCTGGTCCAAGATAAGTGTGATCTCCAACATCACGCTCCCCTACGGCCACAAGGCTCTGGGACCACCTTTACCTATTATTATTATTATTATTATTATTATTATTATTATTATTATTATTATTATTATTCCAGTTTGATTGAATAGTTCATAACATTTACAACTCATCATTGAACTTTTCATGGATTCATCATTGCGGAAACATTTGACATCCGGTTTGTTCTGCAGCAGCATTGGCTTTGCTTTCTAAAAAAAAAAAAAATGTTTCACAGGTTAATGATCATGTGTTTGCAAGTTGAACCATAGTTATTACCTGTGATTAATTAATACTAATAATAATTAATGATCTACCGTTCATGCTGCATGTGCTTTATTTGAAATTGTCAGGAGATTTGCTTTGTTAATTAAAACATACAAAATTATGTGTCATCGTTTTTAAATCAAGATGTGTACTGTTTAACATTATGGATTAGTTTTTGTTTGAATGTGTGCAGGAAACTTTTTATGTTAGCTATGTATGAATATTTTGGATCTAATAGACCATGCACAGAAATACGAGGGGAAACAATTTTGTCCGGCTTGCCTGCATGTTGTGCCCCGAGTTGTCTAAGCTTGGGCGGACATTCTTTGCAAATCAACACAGTTTCTTGCCTATATTTTATGCTCTATCCTCCATCAAACTTTCCGGATCAATCAAAAGGTTGATTTCGGTTGCAATCCTGGCTAGCTTTGCTAGTTTGGCTTTGCACTTCCCTGCAACCACAACTCCACTCCCCCCTCTCTCCCCCTCCCTGCTCCCTCCCTCCCCATTCCCTTCCTACACCTTTCCTGAATAAAAGCTTGCAGCTCGGAATAGCTTTCGTAGTATTCTGAGGCAAAATGTCTAGATAATTACATTACATTACAAACAAAACAAAAAGACATGTTATCTCCCATTCCGGAATAAAACCTATTACTTGTAATAATGTTACTATACATTTTAGCATGTTTTGTCCAATGGAAGTTTTGACTCATATTCGTAGGAATGTGAGTCTATGTATGCACCCTCCCAAAAAACGTTTTCCAGATTTTTTTTCAAATCGGTGCGAGAAGAGTCCTAAATAGTTAAAAAATTACAGTTTAAAAAAATTGTCCTTCCATCCGTCGGTCTTTCTACCTTTCGCCATCTGTCTGTGCAAAACTTACAGGTGGATTAATATCTCAGACCCTATTTCAACTATCACAACCAAACTTGGTAAGATGGTGTTTACCCATAAGACCTTGAAAATGATCAGGGAAGGAATTACTTCACTTCAAGGTCAAAGTCACAAGGGGCAACCAATGTTAGTAAAAAAAATATTTTTTTAAAACAATATTTAACTTGTTTTTCTAAGTTATTAATATTGAAAACAATTCTTTGATGCATGATAGGTATCAATGAGACACACATATTACACAAATTTGGCCAACCTCACTCCATGGTCAGAGTCACTGGAACTGCCAAAAGTCAGTTAGTAGGTACTTTGAAATGACCTTTACCCTAACTATAAGAGATTTGAAGTTCAAACTTGTATTTAGAGATGATAGATTGATTTTTCATACATTTTCAGTTTTTGCATTGATCTTGAATGTCGAGGTCATTTTAGACCTTGCAGAAACATACAAAAAATAGGTCATTGTGCAATGGAATGGCTGTTTATTTAACCCATAGTATGCAACAACATTGGGTTATTTGATCAGACATGCATGAGAGATCACTTGAAGGTCAAGGTCATCCTAAGGTCAAGGTCACTGAAAATCACGGTCATCCCAAGATCACTGTTGTTTTGTTTTGCATAATACAACTTTTGCCGTGCTATAGTTTATTTAATAGTACATGAGTGTATTTGAAGCAGGAGGTCAAGGTCAGCTCAAGGTCAAGAGCATAAAAGGATCAGAGTCGGCATTTTAATTTCTCAGTTTCATTTATTTTTTTCTGGGCACTCATTTTCATGTTAAATATTGCGAGTTCCTTAAGGAGCATGTAAGTCATATGGTCTTTGCCCTTCTAGTTAATTTTTTAAAAATGTACTTACACATATCTTGTTATTTTGAATATAGATTGTACGTGATAAGTATGTTTGTCTTGAGTTCTGTTGGAAACACAAAACCATTGTTTGCATTGTGAAATTAAAAATGATGTTTGTTTATTATTTACCAAGCATGGGCGGTTTTCGTTGGCATGTGATGCATGTTCTTTGTTGTTGTTTTTTTTAATATGGAATTTAGATGTATACATTTTCACCCTTTGACTCACATGCATAGTAATATAATAATAATAATAATAATAATAATAATAATAATACAGGATGCTATACGCGCCTTTCCCCAAATCATTCAGGCTCAAAGCGCGGCGATCTATACCAACATACACGCTCACCTGTCTCATCCACCCTCACACACACCAAATACACATCCATCACTCAAACAGGTGGTGTAAAGGCAGGAAGATCGCTATTAGAAGACGGAAAGAAAATCTAATTTTTATTTTTGAAATTTTTATATTGACTGCGTCCTGTACCATTATTGAAGGGAGGGAGGAAACCGGAGTGCCCGGAGAAAACCCTCGGTGACCTCAATAGTCTCGTAGCTAAGTCACATACGTTCGCAATTGCGGGAATCGAACCCGCGACCTTCGGCATAGGAAACCGGCGACTTATCCACTGCGCCACGAGGCCACCCATATATTAATGAAACACACATCCTATGCACATTTAGTCAACCTTACTCCAAGGTCAAGGTCACTGGAGCTGTCAAAGTCAGTACAGGTACTTTAAAGTAACAGTGACCCTAAACTATGAGAGATGTAAAGTTCAAACTTGTTGTATTTAGAGATGTTAGATTGATCTTTCTTACATGTTCCATTTTTGCGTTGATTTTGAAAGTCAAGGTCATTTTAGGCCTTGCAAGAACATTTTTAAAAATAGGTCATCATACAGTGGAATGGCTCTATTTAACCCAAAGTATGCATCAACATTCGGTTATTTGATCATACATGAGCATGAGAGGTTATGTGAAGGTCAATGTCATCACAAGGTCAAAGTTTTTGGGCATAATACAATTTTTGCTGTAATTTATTTGATTTTGATGAGTGTATGTGGAGCTGGAGATCAAGATTAAAGATCAAAGTCGATATTACTTTGCATTTTAATGCTACTGTTTCTTTTTTTTCTTCTTCTGGGCACTCATTTTTATGTTAAATATTGCAAGTCTCATAATGAGCATGTGAGTCATATGGGCTCCAGCTTTTTTTTTTTTTTTAAATTTTAAAGACAAGATCATGTATATTAACATTTGTTGTATTTAGATTTGTGACATGTATATTGATTAATGTACTTTTTGACATCAACAAATTGGTTTATAGATATAGGATGTCACTTCTTTTTCTTTTTTTCTTCAAAAGATGGGTGTGGGGGATAGGAGCTGGTAGAGGGTTAAGTCAGGAGAAGTTTGGGGGGAGGGGGGGGGAGTGAAAGGGAGGAGGAGGAATTTCTGACATAAGAGTTACTATCCTCAAACAAGTGTGTGGTGCGCTGCTTTAGGTTCCATATGATGGTGACAAGTTTGTTCTGGTTTAAAAGTAAAAAAAGATGGGAATTTTGATCTAGATTTCTTTTCTTTTTTTTTTTAAATGAAAAAAATTGTTTTTACTAAAATTGCTAACAATAAACAGAAAGGTTAAAGCGATTCCTTTTCTGTAGTGTTTTGTGTTGAGACTACTGCTACAGGTTAAAGGTGCCTTGTAATGGCAAAACTCAGTGCAAGTCCATCAGTTTTGAAATCTTATGGCAAAACATGGCAGTTCCAAAGTTAATTTTGAAAAACGAAATTTTACCTGACGTCACTTTTTATACACTGAAATGATTTTAGATTAAGTAAAAATGGGTCGTTGAAAAAAACAAAGATATTTTTTTTAAACTTAAAATACAAACAAACGCAAAATAAACCTTATGGACTTAGATTGGATTTGCCAGATCAGTGCAGTCTGATTTTTGTCGGTGATCAATGTACATACTCCGTCGGGCTGGCGTCCCCACCTTTGGCACATGATTGGATGACATGTGGATTACCCCGACTTGACCTTTACCTAATCACGTAGCTTTATTACCTTTCACCTTTTGACCTTCAGTTGTCAACAATGTCAAGGTGAGTTTGGGAGTCACATGTTATATTTTCTTAGATATTCCTAGTGTATCATTACTGTCACTGAAATTCCAAACCTAAGTATTTGAACCTTATTGTGAAAATATTATTATTATTATTATTATTATTATTATTATTATTATTATTATTATTATTATTATTATTATTATTATTTGAAAACAATATATTATTTTCAAAGACATAAACAAAAAGAAAGATTATTTTGTTGCAAGCATTTTTTCAGTTATCCTTTCATGTCATTGAAACATGGTAGTCTTACACACAATAATTTATTTGCTACTTTAAAACCTTTAATATACTTCCTCCTGCCTTTATGGATTTCAGCTTCTTGAACTCAAAAGGAGACCTTGCATTCCCTGACACAGTTGTAAATGTGTACTTCTTGTGTCTGCACTAGGATAGGGTCTATGAATGGTCCTGGGTTTGAAGAGAATTAGGGGGTTGATCTTAATATATATTTATATATATGTAGGCTCTACTGATACATTGTACTTCATAAATCTTGAAGTTGTGAAATTCATTGTGGAAAGGGAGGTTATGAGAGAATAGAGGTGATGGTTTCACAAACTCTATGCAATAACATAACACAATTGCAAATTCATACCTGTCAAGTCTTATGCTTTTGAGGTAATTCTTACGGAATTTTGGCGATTTTCAAGTCTTACGGCATAAGGTGAAGATCTTATGTTTATTTTAAATTGTGGTGACAAAATAAGTTTATATATATATATATATATATATATATATATATATATATATATATATATATATATATATATATATATATATATATATATATATATATATATATATATAGCTAAGGTAAATCTCACTCAAATCTAAATTTTCTAGTGAGGAAGGTGGTAAGAAATTTTGAAGAAATAGCAAGATGGTATTATACTTAAATATAGTGGCGTCGGCAAAATTCTATATAGGAGGTTCTGTTTCCTCAGTTCGTTCACTCAGCCCTTAATGTAATTCTAATCTGTGGAGGGAAAAGAGGATGGTAAGAAATTTTGGAGAAAATTGTAAACAGCTAATTTGAATATATAGGTAACACAATCCATAACAGAAGTGTTGCAAGATTCTTTATTTGGGGCTCTATTCCCCTAGCTCACTCAATCCTAAATCTACATTTCCTAGTCTGTGAAGGAGGGGACGATGCGAGAGAAGAAATTGTGGAGAAAAGGGTAACGGCTAGCAGAGAAAGCATGATGACGTAATGCATAACAGTTGTTGACACAGAAAATTGTGCATGGTAACACATCATTAACACTTATGTTTGTTTGCACACGTCCATAATCTGTTGCATGCCAGTGTTTTCATAATACAGTGGCTTTGTGGTGGTAACTCACATTTGTATTAAAAAGCACTGTTCACAACACATGTCACACTGAGTATGATAGTTTGATGTAGGTGTACTGGAATACATTGCTGAGAGATTTGTGAATTGTTAAACTCTGGCTAGGACAATATACAATATTTTTAGTTTTGATTTGGGGAGGGGTTAGTTGCTTATGTTTTTGCGTGTGGTAAAAATGGACCAATTTTTCTAGCCAAAAATTAACACACGAGAAAGCAAAGTATTTAAGAAATGTATTCCTCCAAGAGTTGATCATATTTCTATAAAATTTACTTTGAAGTATTGAGCATCAAATAAACTACATATGAAATTAGGTTTTAATGTATTATCATGATCAAAGAACTATTCATATGAAATTTAATGTTAAATGGTCACAATAACATAATCAACGGTCATCGTTATCACTCTGCCCTTGTAAGGTTCTTTCACTATCAGTGATGAACAGTCAACCCTTGCAAGTAATTATGTAGATAATACCTCTTGATTGCATTCTCAAAGTCAGAGGATGAAATACCTACATGTATATGATTTTGCCCATCACTGCATCCTCCCCTACTAACATTCCCCACGTATTGATATGACATAAATAAAAGCATTTTTGGTTTTGTGTGTGAAAGAGAACATTCCTCCATTGTTCAATTTGAAATATATCAGGCAAATTTTACTCCACTATGACTTAAACTGAAATTGCTAGTTATGACAGAAGAGAAGAATTGATCCAAACATTTGAAAATAAACAGGACACATATCCTTATGTCCCCACGCTCCAAGAGTTCAGAACGAGCAAAGTAAATCTATAATCCAACGCCTGTGTAAAGTTTTAACTTTTAAAACATAAACTTCTTTAACTCTTTAAGGCAGTATTTTTAAATATGAGCCTGCAGTGTGCACCCCAAAGTTGTGGAGGTTTTCTTCCAACAGTCAGTGTATCCACAGTATCCTGAAGAAGAAGAAGAAGAAATAAATAAGATCATGTTGCAGGCTTCACTTACTGATACTGAAAAAAAATACATACTGCAAATTTGACTCCACTATGACTTCAACTGTCTTGCTTGTTATGACGGAAGAGAAGAATTGATCCAAACCTTTCAGGCCGAAGGAGAAATAACAGACCTAATGAACAGATTTTTTATTACCATATAGAACATGACTTGCTGTTCTACACAATCATGCTGAAATTATTTTGTATCTTTTCCATGCATGTGTATGGCTTTACCCCATATGTTAATAATCAGATGCTGTTCCAAAACACCTCGTGGTTAGCTTGGCACATCAACAATTGTATCATTCATTATATACACTTGAGCCTTTTTTTCTTGATCTTTTTTCTTGATCAATTTTCTTATATTATGGCAACATACAGCAATGTTATATATTTTGGGAAACATTACACTATTATTACTAGCTCCTTTTGTATTTTATTTCAAAATGGATGAAATGGAAGACATTTAATTTTTTTCTGATACATTTTCTGATATTACTGAATACAGTCACGTTACATTAAAACAAAAACAAAAATCATTATACTGTTACTCACCCCGTTTGTATTTTTTCTTTCAAAATGGATAAAACAGGAGAATTTTAATGTTTTTTTTTTTAAATACATGAAATAGAAATTTTAAAAGATGCAATTTATATAACAAAGCCTCATAACTATGATGGTAACAGTAAAAAATGTTTGATTGTATAAAAAATATATATAGTGTACAGAAATGACAGTTATAGACCAATAGAGAATATATAAGACATGATAGTGCGGTTTGTATACAAAATGCAACAAGCAAAACCTCCAGTGTTGTCTAGTCTATGTCTAGAGATGAAAGCTGATACTAATGGCTGAATGGAAAAGTCGCGACTGAGAGGTTTAATTTACTGGCAGGGGGACTAAACCTGTGTCCTTAGTGGGGAAAAGCTAGTGACGTTTTGTGTTACCGGTACAAGGGTCTGTAGTGAGAGGATCTCTCTTCAATCTTTCAGTAGCTGTATGTCATAGGTGGACTGGTGTAGCTATATATATATCTATAAATATTTCTTCTTCGGAGCGACAGAGCAACTATTCCAACATGGTTTCCACTGGTATTTAGTTATTTTTTACAAATAGATTTTATGTTTGTTATTAGTTTTGACATTTTGTGCTGATTTTGTGTGTGTGTGTGTGGGGTAGGGTGTAAAAAAGGGGGGGGGGAGTCTCTTTCCATTTGTTCATTTTTTTATTAGAACAACTGAAGTCAACAGTCCATTGTTCATCATTGTCATATTTGCCTAATTCGTCCAATTTCATGTTTTGCATCATTTAGGCCCTCGGATATCATACCTTATGAGTTTAGTAATATTGTCTTCAATTACTATTTATAAGCATTTCTAAAATTTTATAAGCATTTAAAGTCCTGATTGTGAAAGGCCCAAACTTTGTCAAAGAAGAAATGTTTGAGCAGTCTGGCAATTGTTATTGATATTTATGAATTAGTTCATACTGACTTTCATAGGCTCTGACGTTTATGGAATATAATTCCAGTAGGCATTGATTGTTATTAAAAATTATTCCAATGTAAATATTATTATTATTACAAATTTATAAGAAAAAATTTGATTTAGCATGATGTTTAGAGATTTTTTTTGTATGTGTGCGAAGGCAAAGTGTATAATTTAAAGTTTTGTTCTGTCAGCGCCCAGTGGTAAAAAAGTGTACAGCACTTTGCGACCGATCAGCAGTGAGTTGATGGAAGTGGAGTTCACACCTAGAGAAGCAGGTAATTAAGTACAATACAATGCAATACAATGCAAAGCAATACAATGCAATGCAAAGCAATACAGTGCAATACAATGTAAAGCAAAGCAATACAGTGCAATACAATGCAAAGCAAAGCAATACAGTGCAATACAATACAATGCAAAGCAATACAGTGCAATGCAATGCAAAAGCAATACAGTGCAATACAATGCAAAGCAAAGCAATACAGTGCAATACAATGCAAAGCAATACAGTGCAATACAATGCAAAGCAATACAATGCAAAGCAAAGCAATACAGTGCAGTACAATACAAAGCAAAGCAATACAATACAATGCAAAGCAATACAATGCAAAGCAAAGCAATACAGTGCAATACAATGCAAAGCAAAGCAATACAGTGCAATACAATGCAAAGCAAAGCAATACAGTGCAAAGCAAAGCAATACAGTGCAATACAATGCAAAGCAAAGCAATACAGTGCAATACAATGCAAAGCAAAGCAATACAGTGCAATACAATGCAAAGCAATACAGTGCAATACAATGCAAAGCAAAGCAATACAGTGCAATACAATGCAAAGCAAATCAATACAGTGCAATGCAAAGCAATACAATGCAAAGCAAAGCAATACAGTGCAGTACAATGCAAAGCAAAAGCAATACAGTACAATACAATGCAAAGCACTACAATGCAATGCAAAGCAATACAGTGCAATGCAAAGCAATACAGTGCAAAGCAAAGCAATACACTGCAAAGCAAAGCAATACACTGCAAAGCAAAGCAATATACAATGTAAAGCAATACAATGCAAAGCAAAGCAATACAATGCAATACAATGCATTCCAATACAATGCAATACAATACAGCGCAAAACATTGATTCATAATAGATTGCCTTAAGCCAGCTAGGTCTGACTTATAATAAGGATGGAACGCTTAATAAGCCACAAGGCTTAAGGATTGGCAGATCTAGTCCTACTACTATTACTATTACTATACAACAATTACTACTACTACAATTACATCTACTGCTACTACCAATACAATATAACACAATACAATTACAATACAATGGCACTTTTAATGTTACTGTCTGCAATAGAGTTTTTTTACTCTCACTGCTGCGTGTGTTTATTCATGCAATACAATACAACACCAGTTACAATTGTAATGTCAGCAAAAGTGGTTTTCCTCTCATTGTGTGTGTTTTAATGTGCATGCATTATTCCATTCATACTTTTGTTTCTTGATGAAATCTGTCCGATGAATAAATAAATGTCTTGAGCATCTTTTGAGCTGAAAAAAACACTATGAAGAATGATTAAATAAAGAAACGCAAGGCAAAAATGTTAAAATCTTTGAGGGGGTACATCTTGCTTGAGTTTAATATGCATTCTTTGAGCTGCTCTTGAGCTGGAAAAGTGCAAAGGATGTTAAATGAATAAATAATTCCAGCATTCTAGATTCAGTACAATAAAAAAAAGAAAACGTTGCATCTTGTTGAGTCCGTACACTTTTTAAAATGATGCGGTTAAACTAATTTCCTTGGAAAGTCTAAGACTGATCAGTGACACATTGCCAGATACATTGCAGTACTATATAGTAGTGGTAGTTGTAATTATTTTGACTGTATATTTCATTATGTAGGTACTGATTGATCTGTTTTGTATTAAAATTGAGTTTTCTTGTTCATATTGATTCTTCATGTGATTTGTATGAATTAATGAGTTTTCTGGTTCATATTGATTCGTCACTTACTTTTTTTTTGCTTACTTTCAGTAGTACTGCAATATAAGGTTCACATATTGTTTAATGTTGCTGACATTGGTTATCTATCGGACTGCAACAGCCAATGAATCAGCGGATTGTTTTGTGGCTGCCCAACCCAAGAAAGAGAAGAAGATGAAGAAGTAGACTTTATTCTGTCTTATTATTTTACCATTGCTGTCAGGATGCAGTATGATGTTAAACATTAATGTATGCCTATTTTGGTTGGTTGTTAGGTGACCACAAAGTGAAAGTGGAATTCTACGGGCAGCCAGTGAAGAATTCCCCCTTTGTGAGTAAAGCCTACAACACTGGCAAGCTGAAGGTCACCAACATGCCTCAGTTCTGTCTTCCTGGAAATCCAGTCTCTTTTAACAGTCAGTAGTTGACATCTTTGATTATCATCATCATCATTATCATCATCATAATCAACATTATCATCATCATAATCAACATCATCTTCATCATCAGGATACTACCACCTCTGTCAGAAGATGAGCGCAAAGGCTGCACAGGTTGCAAGTGTGCGCCTCTGTTGCTTGTGTTAGATCCTGTACCGGCCAGCACCTTCAGCAATTCTTGAGCACACATTTACTGGAGAAAAAAAAAATCTAATGTTTTTTGCACGTGCCTGACGTTGTCCACAAAAATAAAACTCTTACGCTATTGAACGAACATTGAAGTTCAACATCTACATCCACCATGGGCAATATGGAAGACGGGGATAACCATCCATGGGAGAGGGGGTAGGGAACTAAATCAACACTGAACCACCAGAGCAATCACACTGCTAAGATTAACAGTGAAAATTGGCCACTTTTATGTTCTCCACTACAGGAATTGAACCTGGGTCATTGGTGTAGCAAACGATATTAGAGAGGCGGGACGTCTGAATTTTTTTTGGCATCGTATTATTTTGCCTATTTGTAGTCACCCCTGTGTGTTTTCTTCAGTTTTTGGCGCGTAAACAATACATATTTAAATGTATTGTATTTGTGTGGTTGCAGTTGATGCCTCCCAAGCAGGCTCAGGGAATATAGAAATCCGAGTGAACGGTGGCCGAGTGGCCTGCACAGTGGAAAATAAGGGCAACCACTGTTTTGTGGCCTCTTTTGTGCCAGAAGATTCCAGTACACACACTGTGCAGATGTCTTTCAACGACCAAGATGTGGAAGGTTAGCTTAATAATTATTATATTTGTACGAGGATTATTAGTTTGTCTTTGTGCTTTGGGTGGTTGTATGTGTGATGGTATAGTGGTCAGGCAACAAAAGCCTGTTGAAGAAGTTAAGCAAGAAGCAGTCTTATTAGTACTGATATTGGATTGGATAGTGAATTTTGGCCCAGGAATTAATTCAAGACATAAATACCTGTTTTTTGGTGTGTGCCCCTTTTAGTCAGGGGTGGGTCTGCTATCTAGTCTATACTGGTGGTTACATTGATCTATGCTTTATTTGTTTTGTATGTATCTTGTGCATGCGTGCCGCTGATCTAAAGCATTCTTTGTGTCATGTATACTATAACTGTATGTATGTCACTTGGCGAATAAATCTTAAATTGAATTGAATTGAAATTGAATTGGGGAGTGATTACTAAATGTTCATTAATTTTTGTTTTGGTTGAATGATTTTTGCGTGCAGGCAGTCCATGGAAAATCCAAGTGATGGATCCTCATGCCGTTCGCATCATTACCTCTGGCAAAGATATCATTCCTGTCAATGCTCAGACCTCTTTCAGTATTAAATGCGGCAGCAATCCTGTTAGTCAACTCAAAGTCAGCATTCAAGGTATCCACAAGCGTTTGTGGGCTACAAATATTTGTATTCACTTTTTTTTCTCTGTGTTTGTGTTAGCTTATTACATTTTGTTTAAGTTTAATTAACATTGATGTACTACTAGATGATAAGAATGTTTTTGGTGATTAGTTTATAGTTCTATTGACTCATGTTATATTTTGGTTGTTATAATTATAGTAGATGTGCATTCACGTTATTTAGTAATATATATGTGTGGTGGTTTTTTTTAAAGGTCTTATATTTCTGTAGATATTACACGGAGACCTAATTTATCTTAGGGTGGTTTTCTGAAGCTATTTCATGTGCATATATACAAAAATCCAAAAAATGAATGAAACTCCCAAATCCAATCTAAATATAATAGTTTTGAGGAAAAATTCATTTAGATGTTACATGAAGAATTACTATTGCTTTTGTATTTTAAGGGGTGTGCAATGGTGAGAGGGGGTGAGGTGGATACCATTAGAGAGAGAGAGAGGAGAGTGAGGTGTGTGTGTGTGCAATGTGTGTGTATTATATGTTTGCAATTTTTTTAATAAAATACTGATGTGCGTCAGTCATGTATGATAAGTTAGTGCATTTTTAATGGCAGTTTTCATTTAAGTTTATAAACATTAATGTTTTGTCAGCATTGGATTCAGTGTGTTTTGTTTGTTCTTTAGGTTTGACATTGTGGTGTTATTTCAGGATGAAATGATGATTTGAGCATGACTTTTGTGTTTGATGCCAACCCTTAGGGCATGAAGTAGAATGCATGCAGCATGTTTGGATGTCTCCTGGTCTGGGGGATAATACATTGGGTAGTGTGGGTTTTTCACTCTGGTGTCATCAAGGTAGCACTTGATGTCTTTCATTTTTTTCAGGCTCTTCGACAGTTAAAAATCAAATTTTAAATAAAGATTCACCCAGTTTTTGTTGTTGGTTGTACATTTTAGAGAGATTCTTCTATTTGTATTTTGGAAAGTTAGATTTTTTTTTTTTAAATTTTTTTGTAGTTCTCCAAATCTGTCATGCTCAAACACCTTCCCCGCCCCACCCCTAAACACTCTCCTTCTTCTCTCTACATTTGGTTCTTTAGCAATTGTGTTTTTAGTTTTGTCAAGAGAATTCATATTTGATTATTTGAATGCGATTGAGAGTTACTGTACCATGCTAGTTTCCGTATCCTTCCAGTTTATGTAAGACTTGTGCAATTACGAGTTTTCTGTGCAGTTTTGCCTTCATCCCCCATCCCAACCAGCATCCAACTCTTAATCTTATTGTGCCAATCTCGTATCAATTATCAGTCCACATTATTCATCATTGCTTTGCCATTTTTATTTTTCATTATTTGGTCCAAATATTTTTTCTTCTTCTGAGCTGTTTGAATTTGTACATGCTTGTTTTTTTACTTGTACCAACATTTTTTTGGGGGTGACAAGGTTTTAATTTCATTCTGTTTTCTCTATTAGTATTGTGTCATATGTTCATATTAATTTGTACTCCATCGCTTAACTTTGTTGATCCAAGTATGTTGTAAGTTGGTGCACAGGAAGAAGATTTTAATTATTTTGAAATTGTTATTTTGTTTCTGCCACAGCTAACGTTTTGGGTGATTGCTTCGGCGTGGATATACTAAAATCTGGAAGCGTTGTTGCTTGAAAGTTAGACATATATTTTTTGTGTGTTTGGAGATCAGAAATTGTTGATGAAAGTCAGAAATTCTGACAAAAGTTTGGATCAGAATTTTCAGACGAATGAGCTTGGCACGTCTCGTGAGGTAGGTTTACATTACTTTTCTTTCTGTAGACATATTTAACCCCAAGATCGTGTGAAGTCTTTGTGCTGTTCTTTGTATGTAGATCTCAAGTTCCTGACCGAGGCTGTGGTGTCGTCAAACTAGGCTTCTACTGACTCAGAAGTGCATATGCATGGAAACTCTTTACTGAATAATTATTCTTAATCATCAGCGTCTCGTGAAATGTTTTGTTGTTTTTTTTAAATGAAGCTGACAAGTTGTCTCAACCTTATTAATTTTTTTTTACAAATGTAATATATCTTAAAGTATTTGTCTTTTATTATTTGTTTTGTTGTTGTTATTATGTTTATTTCTCTGTAGATTTGTTTTAAAATGTATAGAACTGACATACTAGACAAAAATGAATGAAGCTTAAAATCCAGTGTGCGACAAACTTGTGTAAAGTACTTTGGTTTTCATTGGACATTACATAACAGCCAATAGTTATTTTCCTTCTCAGATTCACACATCTGGAAATGTTATATTCTTATACGTTTTGCTACAACTTAGATTACTACTGTTTTATTTCTAAATTATTTTGTTACTTTTTTAAGTAGGATTTAAAAAAAACAAAAATTGGAATATCCAGGCTTTGTACAACTCTACAACTGATTTCTCTCAACTCTCTCTTCCTCTGTCTCTGTTTTTATTCCTCGATACTGTGTTGCAGTGTTGTAATTGTCTCTGTCTGTCCCTCTCTTTTTCTTCTATCGTTCTGTCTTGTTCTCCATCTCGTTGTTCGGTAGTATTAGAGCTTGCTTTTGTTGTAAAACGTAGTTGTCAGTAGTTGTGCATTTAGAATTGTAGCACTAAAAAAACAATTGTATTTTTGTTTTTTCTATACGGTTGTAAATGCGTTTTATTTTGGCTAGATAACTTTTTAAAAAAATTCTTCTCTTTTTTCCTACCCCGAGTTGTTTGTGATTGAGAGATAATAAAAATATAAAAAAACAGAAAAAGATAAGATATAATTATTAGTGGGTTTTGCCTAAAGGCTACTTGGAATTTTCAAAGACAATCTATATATTCTTGCAGATTAATGGCTGATGAGTTGAAAAGTTATAAAAAATTCATTAAATTCAAAATAAATCAGAAAATGTTATTAACAATTAGCTCAGTTCTATGTACTGTAAGATGGTAAATCAAATGTAATAAAAGGATGCATAAACAGTTATACAAGTGATATTTATCTGCCTATAAATGACAGCCTCTTTTATAATGCTTATGAAAATGAGATCTTTGAATCGTTTCAAAGAAATTGTGCTGATCTGTTTGTGGTACGGTATGGTGTCCTACGGTAAATATTAGAATTTTCTTCATTTGGCCTTTTAAAAACTACAATATATATATATATAGGTAGATAGGTAGATAGATAGATAGATAGATAGATAGATAGATAGATAGATAGATAGATAGATAGATAGATAGATAGATAGATAGATAGATAGATAGATAGATCTTAATTTTGTCTGTACGCAACTACTTTTTTTTACAAATAATTTCACTCTTCTGAATAATACTGGGGTCTGTATTTCCTATTTAAAATACAGTTTTTTTAATAATGATTTTCATTTTAGAAGTTTGACCACAATTAAAGGCAGCATTCAATAAAAAAAATTTACAAAATATATAATATCCTAACATGCGCTGTTCTCGGTGGCAAAGTGTGTCAATACTGTAAAATCTTTCTCTCTTTTTCAGACTCCCTGTTGTTGCTTTTCTGGTGACTGCTTTAGTACTGTGAACCTCTTGTATATGTATTAACCACCTGAACATGTTTGGAAACTTTGAATTTCAATCTTTCTAATACTAATTTGACTTTGTTACTGTGGGGAAAAAGGTCATTGTGTTGTCATAATGTGAATATTGGAGATTTTTGATAATAACATGCCTTATGAAAAATTTTGAGATGTTTCAACAAAAAAAGAGAAAGAAAGGTTAATATGAAAATATTTTGCTAAATATTATTTGTTTATATTGCACTAACAGATCCGGATGGTTTAGACGTTAAACATGAACAGATAACAGAATCAGATGGAGACTTGAGAGTCACCTACACACCAAGGAAAGTTGGTGAGTTAAGTTTATTTATTTATTTATTTATTTATTTATTTGTATGCTTGCATGTTTATTACATTTTTTTTTTAAATGAGTGTATGGATGTGGCTGTTGAGTACGGGTTGCATGATAAAACAATTTTCAGAATCATTTGCATCCCAGTATATACCCTGCTGTTAGTGGGCATCGATTTAGGCTTAAACCTTTGAAGGTACAGTAGTGAGAGAGAGAATATAACATACCACCCTCATGAAACTGACTCGGAGAAAAAAGAGCTAGCTGATTCCTCTCTCCCCAGCAATGAAGAGAAGGTAGGGTCAAACCAACCCGCATATTTTGCCCCAAGTCCCAAATTTATTATCTGTCATTTATATTTTCTTGCAGAGAGAAGAAAAAAGATACCTCATGAAACTTACCCTCCACTCCCCCCTACAATAAAAGGAGACACCTGCTACCTCTTTACCCTATAATTAAGAATTACAAGAAAACCATAATATGACACCAGGTCCCCAAGTTTGTTAGCTGCTGCATACATTTTCTTGCATGACTATTAGTATACAGTTACTTGTGTGTTCTTAGACATTTTTAAATAACCAGGTCAGCTTGTGTAAGTTTATGGCTAAGGCAGATGTGCCATGAGGTTATGCTCATATTACCAACACAAAATCCAAGGGTGTTTTTAAAGGAGGAAATGGGTCACTGTGCCACCTTAAGTTATAAAGTCACAAATATAGTCATTCATAGCTCCTATAATCACCACAGCAAAAATCCAGATCGAGTTTCAGAGATAGAGAAACATCTAATTCCTTCTATAACAAAAACTAAAGATTTGAGAGATTTTTTTGTTGTTGTCATTACAGGTTGAGATGATATAGTTAAAAACTTATCGCATTGTTAAATGCTTGACTGCTCAGTTACTCGCAACTTGAGAATTATGTGATAGGAAGAAAAGTGGACTGTTTGTTGCTACAAAACATTTATCCACTCACAGTGTAGCTTTGACACACCATCGACCAACGTGATTAATTCTGGCTGAGGTGAGCTGGAATTCAGTGAACATGACCTCTAGAGTAAAAACTGGGCCCACTGTGTGTATTACTGCATACCATCACGCTGCATTGTTTAAGTGCAGTGACTTGCTAGATCCACCAATCAGTATTAAATATATTTCTTTCAGAACTTTGTGTGAAGCACTATAGGTATCTGTAATGATGATGATGATGTTGACTTGTTACTCACACAACTCCTTGCTCAGGGCTTACAAACACAAACAAATTGATTTTACCTTTTACCTGAAGTGTTTTAAAAATATAATAAAATGAAAGTAACCAGTTCCTTCTCGAGTGGCTTGAGTTAGATCCTGTATTGGCCTGAAGACCCCCGTTGGGGTGCCGGGTTTTTTAGTATAAATAGTATCCCCACTTTCTGGAAATTTAGTGCTTTAAATTCCCACTTTCACTGTCTTTCTCATTTGCACTTTCTCAGTCCTGCTCTGTTCTATCAATCTGCTATACTATCTTCTTCTTCACTAGACCAGTCACCTATCTTTTTTCTTGAAAACTCTTCTGGGACAAGACTCCTTATTTGTGTATGAGATCTGTTGGATCAGCTTGGGAATATTGGATGCTTTCTGCCAGGTGGTCACTAGGGCTTCCTATGATGTTATTATTTAGCAATGTAGGCATTTTATATGTGTATGTTTTGTTGATAATTTATAATGATGTTTGTATTCTATTTTGTTTTTGTAAACGGGGGTTTGATAAATTAGAGTACAGCCTCAGCGTCCCCTGCATGGGATGTCTTTATTGTAAAGTGACTGGCTGGTGGAGAGCTTTCAGTTTCACCACTAGGGTTGTTTCAGCAGATCTTTTATGCAGATCAGGGGTTGTCCAGTCCTGATTTGGCTCGGAAGAGTCTGCTGGACCTAAAACAATAATATTGTAATGGGATGTAATTGGCCTGAATACAGTATAAGTTCTTGTTTTGTTCAGACTGCAATTCGTAATTTTAGTATTACTGTGTGTGCCACTGTACTTACATCACTTCTTGATTTACAAAGAGATATGCTGGGTTTGGTTCTGTTTCATTTTGGGGTAGTAGGAGGACAGGGTGGGTTTGATACATGTGCATAAGGAAGAGGGGGCCACACTAGGAAAGGCTCAAATAACGAAAATGGATTATTAAACGGGTTTGAAAGTTCTCAAATGCTTGCATGTTTTGTGTAGTGACTGTGCTCACGCAACTTCAAAATCTACATTTATTAGTATGACTGTCGTGTCCATGAGGGCATGTGTAACGGAAATTTGAATCTCGTTTTTTCTGGAATTAGCTTAGATTTTTTTTTTAAAAGGAAATGGTAAACTCTGTGCAAAGGCACGGCAGGCAGGTCTGTCACGCACTTAGCTTCAACCATTTTGGTCCTTCCTATATATAGAGTGGAAGAAGTATTCAAGAATCATTGTGATACACCCATAAAATTATGATACCGAGTGGAGAAAATCTATTCTAAAAATAATCGCCCTCTCCATTTGTAGAAATACTCAAACAATGAAATATTTCAATAGCTATTTATTGTTTATAGGATTTAGCAGACTGCAAAGAGAAGAATCAGGACGACAAAGTATTGTAAGCTTTGATAGGAAACATAATTATTCTTTAGGACCCTTGACTGTCAGCGTTTCTTGTAACTAAAATTGTTATGAACATTCAGTAACCAAGTAATTATTTGGCAGCTTAGAAATTGTGTTTGCTTCTGTCAATCTAACAACGAGATACGATGGACGCAACATTGACGTGTAATATCAACACCCGCCATGGGCAGGCGGAAACTCACAATGCGTTTGAAAATGCCCCATTGTTGCTGTCTTGTAACGTGACTAATGTTTCTGTGTTGGACAGGTGACCACCAAATCAGCGTACGGTGTTCAGGCCAGGATGTATCGGGCAGTCCCTTCATGGCCAAGGCCTACAACAGCAGGGCTATCACTGTCACACATCTCCATGACGGTTTTGTTGGACAGCCTATGTCCTTTACTAGTATGTTTTGCACACAAAGGCATACACACACACAACACACACACACACGCATTTTTGTAAAAACGACATTCTGATGACTGTTGTGAAAAAAACAGGGATTTGTTTTACACACTTTTCATTTTCGTGACATTATTTTGACATTTTTAAATTTTTGAACCTATCCCTAACCCTAACCCTAACCCCTAACCCAAACACTAACCCTAACCCTAACCCTTAACCTAACCCTAAGCCTAAAACAGCTGTAACTCTACCGGAACTCTATTTTGACGTCAAAATTGGACAGCCTTCCAAAAAAGTCAAAAGAAACCATGTGGAGTTCCATGAGTGTGTCAATGTAACGTTGTTTCTACATGCCCACACACACAAAACCATGTAGAAACGCTGTAGTGATGACTTTCATGAAACTCTACATACGTTACTTTGACATTTTTACAAATGTGTCCATTTTTTTAAGCTAACCCTAACCCTTATCGTAACACAGCCCTAACTCTAACGGATCATTGGTTTGACGT
This sequence comes from Oncomelania hupensis, assembly GCA_036898135.1. Taxonomy (NCBI): domain Eukaryota; kingdom Metazoa; phylum Mollusca; class Gastropoda; order Littorinimorpha; family Pomatiopsidae; genus Oncomelania; species Oncomelania hupensis. Next base: position 19,940,835 of record CM072523.1, on the reverse strand, counting down.
CAAAACAAGTAGGTCTGTCAAAACAAGTTATGTAGATGTTCACTGGTTTGTCCAAATAACACTGTGTAAACAAATACACACACACACACACACACTTGCAATGACACCGTTGTTGTGACTCGCATGAAACGGAATATATTTTGTTTTGACATTTTGTGAAATTTTGTCAATTTTTTTCAAAAGTACTTTTAAGTGTTCTAACGCTAATCCTAACCCTTACTCTAACCCTAATGCCTTTCTCAAACCTAACCCTTACTTTAACCCTAACTCTAATAGAACACTCTTTTGACGTCAATGTAACATGGTAGATTTTTACCTATTTGTGAAAACAACACAGTGTAAACATAAACACACTCGCATACACACACTTCAAGATTTTATGCTCCATAAATCGCTTGAATTTATGCATTTAGAGAAGTGAAGACAGCAAAGACAATTATTATATTCAAGCTTGATCATGATTTTACAAAGGTCTTGTTGCAAACATAGGCACACTCACATCATCAGTTCTCTCATTAACGCCCCTCTTTGTTTTGTATAGTATACACACTGTAGCAACTGGGTAGATTTCAGATAGTTGTAATGGCAAAACATTTCCATTCACAAATTGCATTTAGTTTCGCGTGCAGTTCATGCACGCACACCCCTTGGGGTCATGAGCAATCTTGCCACTGTAGATTGTTCAAACCTATAAAGGGAACAGTGAAAGCCACAGTTGAAAACCTGTCTTTCCTTTATAGGCAAGACGCTTCACTGCGGCAACAGTACCCCCGTTGGAGTGCCGGGGGTTTTCAGTATAAATAGTATCCCCACTTTATGGAAATTTAGTGCTTTAAATTCCCACTGTCGCTGTCTTCCTCATTTACTCTTTCCTATTCCTGCTCTGTCCTTCACTCTGCTATACTATCTTCTTCTTCGCTAGATCAATGACCTACCTTTTTTCTTGAAAACTCTTCCTGGACAAGACTCCTTGTTTGTGTATGAGGTCTGTTGGATCAGCTTGGGAGTGTTGGACGCTTTCTGCCGGGTGATCACTAGGGCTTCCTATGAATGTACTATTTAGCACTATAGGCATTTTATATGTATGTGTTTGGTTGATGATTTATAATGATGTTTGTATTCTATTTTGTTTTTGTAACCGGGGTGTTCGCGTAGTTGAGGTCAACCCTCAGCCGTCCCCCGCGTGGGATGTCTTTATTGTAAAGTGACTGGCCGGTGGAGGGCATTCAATTTTCCCACTGGGGTTGTTTCAGCAGATCTTTTATGCGGATCGGGGGTTGTCCGGTCCTGATTTGGCTCGGAAGAGTCCGCTGGACCTAAAGCAACAATAAATCAATCAATCAATCATGCACGCACCACTCTTACCACACACATGTAGCAAATACGTACACACACTCACATACACACACACACACATATTTGCAATGCATCACAACTACCGTTTCAGTATAAATAGTATCCCCACTTTCTGGAAATTTAGTGATTTAAATTCCTACTGTTGCTGTCTTTCTCATTTGCTCTTTCTCATTCCTGCTCTTTTCTATCAATCTGCTATACTATCGTCTTCTTTGCTAGACCAGTCTCCTACCTTTTTTCTTGAAAACTCTTCCGGGACAAGACTCCTTATTTGTATATGAGGTCTGTTGGATCAGCTTGGGAATATTGGACGCTTTCTGCCAGGTGGTCACTAGGGCTTCCTATGATGTTATTATTTAGCAATGTAGGCATTTTATATGTATGTGTTTTGTTGATAATTTATAATGATGTTTGTATTCTATTTTGTTTTTGTAAACGGGGATTCGATAAGTTGGGGTGAAGCCTCAGCCGTCCCCTGCGTGGGGTGTCTTTATTGTAAAGTGACTGGCTGGTGGAGAGCTTTCGGTTTTACCACTAGGGTTGTTTCAGCAGATATTTTATGCGGATCGGGGGTTGTCCGGTCCTGATTTGGCTCGGTAGAGTCCGCTGGACCTAAAGCAATAGTAATGTAATGTAATACATCACAACTGGATTTATTTAAGAATGTAGGAATCGGAAAGTGATTTTTGTAGAGAAAAGGGTTAGGGCAAGGGCTAGGGATAGATCTACAACTAACCCTTACCCGAATCCTTGTCTAAAAAGTTGACCTAGTTCGTCTCCTATAGGCGACGAAATAGGTCAAATTTTCTTCAAAATTTCTCCGAAAATTGACTGTAATTTCTCCGAAAATTGACTGTAATTTCTCCGTCCCGGATAGAGCACTCCTGTGTACTTAAAACACTCTCATGCACTACAACTGCACTCCCATGCACTAAAAGAGCACTCCCGCGCACTTAGAAAAAAGTGGGGTCCTGGAAAAAAGTGGGTTCCAAGCAAATAAACCCATTTGTTACTAAGAAAGACAAGGTCTGCTACCCATTTGTGTGTTTATTCACATGCACACACACACACACACACACACACACACCCCCCCCATACACACACATACACATACACACAAACACTAGCACACATACACACAAACACTAGCACATTCATTCACACACTAGTATCAGCTTAAATTTCTCTGTTCCATTCTCCATCTGTCTTGTATGTCTCCCTGTGTTTCCTCTCTCTTTTACACACATACACTTCACACAAACACATGAACACCTACACACACATACAGACATATCACATTTACACCTACACCTCACACACACACCCATGCACCCATGCAGACACACAGTAAGTCTGGATTCTCGGTCTCATTTATTATTACTGATTCTGTTGTTATCTTTCTGTCTCCACACTCCCGTTGAGGTGGCGGGGTTTTCTGTAAATAGTATCTCCGCTTTGTGGAAATGTAGTGCTTTAAATTACCACTATTTCTGTCATTCTCATTTGTTCTTTCTCATTCCTAATCTGTTCTATCAGTCTACTGTCTTCTTTGCTAGACCAGTAACCTACCTTTTTTCTTGAAAACTCTCCTAAAACTCCTCATTTGTTTATGGGCTCGAGCTCTGTTGGGTCAGCTTGGGGATATTGGACACTTTCTGCCCAATGGTCTCTAGGGCTTTTTATAGAATTATTATTTAGCGATGTAGGTATTTATAAACGGGGGTTCGATAAATTAGAGTACATCCTCAGCGTCCCTTGCATGGGACACCTTTATTGTAAAGTGACCAACTGATGGAGTGCCTTCAGTGTTACCTTTAGGGTTGTTTCAGCAGATCTGTTATACAGATCAAGAGTGAGTCCTCTTTCAACCATGTTGTGGTCCTGATTCGGCTCTTGCAGTCCACTGGACCACCTCTATAAACATTTACTAACGAACTAATTCTCTCTCCAACTTCTCCTTCATCTCCCCAACTTAACCCTCACCCCACCAACATCCCCATCATCTCTCTCTCTTCTTGTGTTTGAAGATGTAGAATCCACTGTTCGAGTATTACAACGCCTACAATCGGAGTGGTTTACTGTTATGCTGTTTGATTAACAGATGGTTGATTAGTTGTGGTTTTTTACCTGAGGGGATTGGCATGGATTTGGGGGAAGAAGTAATTAAGTAATTGGGTGATAGGGGTTCAGAAGATAGAGGTGCTTAGCAGACATGTTTGCTCTTATGATAAACCTGGCTGGGCCACCTTGGTATCCGATAGGAGAGGGAGACTTTTTGGGAAGTGCCTGTGTCCCGTACAATATCCTTTGACACTGATGCATCTGTCTGTGTCTCACGTTACTTGACAAGTGAAATGGAGAGGGTGTAGGTGGTAAACAGCCTAAACTTAAAACAGACAATATCGCCAATGTGTACAGTCTTCCGATCTGGGATGAAACCAGTCTAGTACATTAGCCATGAATGGAAAGAAGTAAAGCAGAGTGAATGGTTTTTGTTTATTCTTGGCATCAAATTTTATAGCTTCTTTTTTGAAGTCAAAAAAAGGATGTGAATTCATATTAGTAATTTGAGAGTCCCCTTTTTTTTTTTTTTTTTAAAGTGGTAAACACAGAAATTTTTGGAGTTCACGACGTTTTATTTCCACTCATTGTCAAAATGTAATGTTTCACATCGGTGTTGAAGGTGTTCGGATCCATCTTTATTCTTTTCAATCTGCACCCTGTCACAGTTGCTTACATGTTGGAGTTCAAAAGAAACTGTGAAATAATTTGCATTTCATCTCTAGCTCTGTGCATTACCTGAAGTAAACTAGAAAGGCACTGACTTGTAGAAAGGAAACATCAGTCAGTGAGTGGTAGACAGGCTTCTACTCCATCTTTATCATCACCTGCTGGAGTGAAAATGAAGCTCATTTCATCTGTTATTATTTCCAGAAAGCAAAATAATGAGTTGGCTCGGTAACTGAAAGGCAGGTTAGCAAGCTGGATACACAGAGTAGTTGAGACTTGCTGAGAATTACCCTTACTTGGCGAGTCTCTGCAAAGCTGAGTTTAAGCTACTGAAATGTACTGAACACATGCCTTTTACACGCTTTACATTACAAATATAACTTACGAGCTGAAGTTTAAAGGGCTGCAAATTCACGTTTTCTCTCCATATTTCTCAAGAGTAAAATTGTGATCTTGGAGCTGGTAGAAAGGGTCAGCGTTTGCTCGCAGATCTTTCCTATTATGATAAAAGAACAAAAAGGTTACTTGAAGGCAAAAGTGGCAGAAGAAGGAACATGAAATGAGGTGTTGAACCAGCAGTAGCATTATACTGCATGCAGGCTAGAAACTTTTAGCCTTCTGAATGAGGTCACTGTATACACCTGACCCAAGATTAGAGTACATGAGTATAAATACAAATAGCGACAAATAGTCTAAGAACTGTTGCCCTGATGATACAATATTAAACTTTTCCAAGTTCGACAGCAACTCTAACAGAACACTAGTAACAATAAGCATGTTGATCCTGAATGCATGTGGAAGAAGAAGAAGAAATACAAATCACTTTATTGTCACCATGATACACTATGATTTGTGGTTGTTGTTTTGTTTGTGGCAATGAACGTCAGATGAAATAAAATATTAATGAAATAAACCTAAAATACTTAACCCTTTTACACAACTTATCTAACTTATTGTTGAACTGCATTGAGTGAGTCTGCATTGACAGCCCCTGGTAGTAAATAATAATATGGCTGTGTACTGTTTCCCAGTTGATGTGCATGCGGCAGGAGAAGGCCAGCTCCAGATCATGGTCAACAGTGGCAACATTCCAAACGAGGTGGAACCCCAGGATAAGGGCGTGTACCTCATCTCCTTCACGCCCATACAACCTGGCCCTCAGCAAGTGGACATTCTCTTCAACGAGGAGGCCCTGCCAGGTAGGCAGAATTTAATGACCTGTTCTTATGCAAGATGTCTTTGGAATATAATGTGGTATAAAATAGGCCTCTTTTTGCAGTGTCACCATTAAAATGCTGGAAAGTTTGAAATAGAAAAATGAAAGAATGCTTGGTTTTGTACTGTAATGATGTGTTACAGATAAACTATTGCATTAACTACATTCTTTTTGTTTCAATTGAATAAACCTTTCTTTGTCCTTGTGTAGTGTCGCCGCTGAAATGCAAAGCTTTGCCATTAGAAGCGGAGGTGATGGGCCTGTCGGATTTGATCCCAGTCAACCTAGAACACAGCTTCAAGCTGAAGAGCGCCAGCAGCACCACCATGAGCACAGAAATAGTTGTGCTGTGTAAGTCACTCTCCACCTCACCAGCCTTGTGTTGGTCTGCGACAGTAAACCTGGTCGAGCCCCCAAATATTTTGACTCCTCAGTTGAGTTTAGTTTTGTGGAATTTTAGTCAAATCGTGATCACTGGATTTTTGTATGAAGGGCCTTTTTGTATTGTACTCAACACTGTAGTTTTGTGGATTTTTGTTTCTACTTTTTCAGATTTTCTTAGCACTGTACAGAGCTTTAATTTTGTTGAGTTTTATTTAAATTGTAATCACTATGCTATTGTTTTTGCGTAAAAAGCCTTAGTATCATATTCTACTTTTTCATGTTAGCATAAATAGGTGAAAGCATTTTGCTTTTTTAAAAGATTTTTTTAAAATTACTGTACCAAAGTGTTTGTACGAAGGGTCTTTACTATTGTACTCTACATTGTTCATTAATATCTTACACTTTGTATTAAATTAGTGTTACTGTGGGAATGCTATTATGGAGGTTTTTTTGTATTGCAGTGTTAAATGTGTTTTGCACACATATGATTTAGTTTGTTTTAGATGTGACTAGTGTATTTTCTTGTTTTTATATTAATTCCACCAACTATTTCTTTATTTATTGTATTTTAAAAAATTTATGTATTTATTTGTTGTTTTTAAAAAACAATATTTGTTTATTCAATTATTGTTTGTTTTTTGTTTATTTTTTATTTTTGGACCCCCACTGGATCACTGTTAACTAAATATTCTTAAAAGTTCAACATTTGCAACCAAACATTAATTGTTGTCTTTCTTTGGTTTAACTTTTAAAAATTTAATTATTTGTTTACATTTCTTTTTTTATTTTGGTAAAAAATAATAAATTAGGTTACTTTGTTAAAATATTAATTTGATTTATTTTTAGTCTACTCATTTTTTGTTGGAAACTTTTGGATTTGGAAAGTTCTTACTGATACTTTCCATCTGACCATCTTGATTATTGTTGATGGAATTTGAGATGATTCAAATTTGGATTGTTGGATGTGGTTTTTAAAGAACTTTGACATCCATTGAATGTTTGTTGTATGTGATGCAGCTTTGTTTTCATGATGATTTCAATTAACCTCTCTTTTTGCAGGTAAAAGCTTTAGAGATATAAATAATGGGATCGCCATGTCATTAAAAATGTTTGCGTCATTGAGTGCATCATGTTTTTGTTTGGCAGCAGTTTTTTCTGCAAAAGTTTGCTGTCCTAGTGAATTTTGTTCAAGCATTTTTGAATCTCGCTTGCAGCATGAGCATTCGATACAAACATATTGACATATTCACACTTAAAACACATACACACGCAAACACACACATGAGCGCACACACCATGCATACATGTGTACACTCATACATACACACACATTTACAAGCGTGAGCAAACACACTGCATTACCAATTTTACAACCAGACACACTTTTATTTGTTTTATTACATTACATCATTTTTTCCCCCAGCCCACTACTAATCCATTATGAAACCTGTTGTTTTGTGTGTTTGACCCACCATTTCATGTCTTGGACAGCACATTGTATCCTAGGCCCTACTGGTTGGACCGTTTGAAATGCAATTTGTCACTTTACAAATCGAGCAGTACCAGGGTATGTTGTGGCAGCATTCTTGGCTTGGTAACAATTTACCATTTTGCAATTGTTTGTGTTTGTTTATATTATAGTGCTGAGTTTTGGAGACACAAGATTGTGTGGTTTGCAGATTTTTCACTGTAGTTGCTGCTTTGTGAAAAAAAGAGTTTATAGTAGTTTAGTTTGAAGTGGTCAAAAAGTACTGTTTTTGCGTAACAGATTTGTTTGATCATATGTAGCTATAGTCCGCTGATAGATATAGCATGATGCTGTTGAGTATGTTTTTTGTCTTGTTTTACCCTTTTGCATGTAGCGTAATATGCATGAAATGAGCGCATTGGTGTTTGTGTATACTCAGGATAAGGTGTTTTTGGTTTTGACAGCCTATACTGATAATCTAGGCCTTAGTGTTAGTCCAGCCTAATGTGTAGCAGTGCTGATATACCTATCCCTTGCATCATCATCTAGTCATTGGTGTTTTGTGTATGAGCACTGTAATCCATCCACCCTGATGAACTTTATCCTTGCTCACTGCCTGTGGATGTGGGTACAAGACTTTTATCTTATTGGATGACCCTCATGAAGCCAGCTTCCTCAGTGAATAAAAGCAAAAACTGCGTGATGTAAACCATTTCGTTATTGGATACCAGCATGATGTAAAACAATTCAGTATTGGATGTGTCCCTCCCCCCCCCTTTGGAAGATGAGACATGCTTCATGATTGGCTAATGGTGAAACTGCATGATGTAACATGAATCTTGGTTGGTGGCAGCTGCTGCAAGGGATCACAGTTTTGAGGTCAGCTTTCACTTATACTGATTGATTTTCTACTTTCATTTTAATCTTTCCTTTCTGTTTATTCCAAACAACTGTCCAGTCTGTTTGTTTTTGTCATGGTTTTGAGTTTATATTTGTTTTGTGCATGTTTTGTATTTGTTTTGTCACGGTTTTGAGTTTTGTGCATATAACTTTGTTTTTCGCGTCACGTCACGTCAGTGTACGTTTTCATTTGTTTATTTGTTGTTTTTGTTTTAATTCTGTTCTTGTTGACAGGTTTATTTTGGGTCACAGTACAACTGTAACGCTCTGTTGTTCCGAAAGCCTGTGTCTGCATGTATCTTGTCATTTGGAAAATTAAAGGGTGGTGGAGGGACGGGGAAGAGTTACCTTGAAGAGTGGACCTATGAATGAAATTATATTGCACTGTATGTGCATGAATGCCTGTTTTGTCCAGTTCAGGATTTGTGATTCAGATTGTAATCACATACCACATACATGTAACATGTTGCCGTCTTGTGTGGTTTCTATGCTGTCACAATTTCTACAGTTTCAGGTCAATCGCAGCAGAGGGTGGGAGAAGGGCAAGGGGGAATATAGAATCGAAATTAGATTTGTTGTGAAGCAAAGTTCCACGTTCGTATGAATGTTTGAGGGAAAGTAGAGGTTAGGTATGTAGCAAGGACGGTCCGGCAAACACTCTTCAGTTCTAATGACCAGTTATGGAAATTTTGGGATTTTTGCTTGTAACCTTTTTTTTTTTTTAAAATACACAATTTTATTTTGTTTTATTTATTTTTAATTGTGGTTTATATTGTAAGAAGTGATTTATGAAGTGTTGTTTTTGCATTGCTGTAGGCCCCAATGGTCAGAGCGTGCCGTACAAAATCACCGGTCAGGGGTCGGCCGACCAGACTGTAGAGTACACTGCAAGAGAAGTTGGTACGTGCAATTAGCTTTTGACTAATGACCATTTACGTTAGGAATAATTGTTTGCACATTCTGTTATGATGATGGTGATGATCATGATGATGATGATGATGAGTTTATACTTTGGTTAAAAGACATGAAAAGATTGAAAACTAGTGCACGGCACACCCAAGTCCTTCCAGCAGTGAATGGATATACCTGGATCTGTTTAGAACTGGGGAAGGTAAAACAACAAAGTAGGCAACATAGACATCACCCTCATTAAGCTGGCCTAGAGAAAAGGGAGGTGGCAGAAGCTTTCCTTCCAAACGACCGAAAGGTCATAGGGACATGTTTACCTTTCACCTTGTACCACATCTGCTGTTAAATAATAGCTGCAAGTACATGATTGTGATTGTGATATTTATTTGGTGAGATTTGACCATGAGTGTTTAAATTGATAATTGATATAATTTAATTTAGCCACATTCTCACATGGTGTGCATTGTTATGTTACAGGAACGTACACTGTGACAGCAAGTCTTGCCGGCCGACCAATCAAAGGCAGTCCCTTTAGAGTCAAGACGTATGACCCTAGCAAAGTCAAGATCTCCAACCTTTCAAAAGGCGTCATTGGTGTGCCAAACAAGTTTACTGGTAATTTTTTTTAATTTATAGTTTTTCATGTTCTGCAGGAACATTGCATTAGTTTTCCCATCAAATTAACAACATTAATTTAGATAATTGGCTTCATCTTTTTCCAAGTAGATAATTGTCTCTCAAATGCTCTCTCCTCCACTCTTTATAGGAGGAGTGATGCAACAACACAGTCATTGTGCTTCTGTTTCAGTGCTTATAATTAAAACCATCCCAGGTAATACTCCTGATGGATGACATTCAAAAGTGTGTGTGGAAAATTTTCTCAGAGATAATAAAATATTCTTTATTCTCTTATCTTTGGGCAAAGCAATTGTCCCATGCCTGTGAATGGGTAACTGGCTAACCTGAGAACTGGTGGTTGGAAGGGGGGGGGGGGAGGAGAGGAAAGGGGAGGGAGCGGTGATTAGAATACAGCAATGAGGGTTAGGAGATAGGGTACACACCCTCACAGGGCTTGCCCTGAAAAAATGGAGGCCTTTAAAACGACTTCTCATCTCCCCTGTGTAGAAAAAGGATCTTTAAACTTCTAAAATTCCCAATGAAAATTGCCTCTGCTAAGGTTATAAGATATTTGTAACATTGATTTATGCTTTACCCTAATACCAGAGGACCACATTGTTGTAAGCAGGGTTTTTGATTGATACGATATGATTGTTAATGCTGTTGATGCATTTCTAATCCGTTCTGCCCTTTGCAGTGGATGCCAGCGCAGCAGGAGAGGGAACGATGGAGATTGCTATCACAGCTAACGGTCGTAACATCCCTAACCAGGCTCATGCCATCAGTAATGGCAAATATGAAGTGTCCTTTGTCAGCCATCAATCCGTGCGACACCAAGCAACCATTACCTATAACGGACATCAAGTGCCTGGTAGGTTACTTTATTGATTATTATTTTCTTCTTAAAACGTTTTATTTTTAGTGGTGCTGAGGGTGGCGAGGGGGGAATGGAAATTTTTTTTAAATAAAAAATTTCAGTTGTTCATCTAATTGGTACATCAAGCTGTCGTCACATTTTATGCCCACTTGTTTATTTTGTTGATTTAAAAAATTTTGATTCAAAGTAGGTCACATGATTCATGTGACATTGTGATGGTGTTCCTTGCCTATAACAGGAGATGACTTTCTTTAGTGACTCTTTTATGTCACTGTGTCACACGTTGCCCTTTCTGACCTTAGCAGCATGTCATGTTAATACATGGTCATTATACCCAAAGTAGAAGAAACAGCTGGCTCAAACATCCATAAACACTGCTCACCTCAACATTTACTGTTTAATACTGAAGTAACCTTTTACCCACAAGGATTCAGATTAAATTAAAATTTTCACAAACAAATTTGGAGTAAAAACAATCAATTAAAACATTAACACGCAAAACACCCACACACAAAATTAAACACCACCTAACAAAACACTATAGAAAGCATGCTGTAATAGAATTTATCAGGGGTTCTTTTCATTGGATATGATTTTAACAAATTAAAATTGTTAGCACTTGAACTTTTGAAAAAATTGTAAACAAACCAAGGAATGTATTTTTTAAAACTACTATTAACAATAATTTTAGAAGACAAGATACATGTTAACATCTTGTTTATAACTTTTTGTGGGCTATCATGTGCTTGTGGCATACTGTCCTGTGCCTATAGCCATGAGGCTCTCTCTCTCTCTCTCTCTCTCTCTCTCTCTCTCTCTCTCTCTCTCTCTCTCTCTCTCTCTCTCTCGCTCTCGCTCTATCTCTATATATATATATCTATTCATGTTATCCCCTTTGGCTTAAATTATTTTCTGTGCATAAACACATTAGGTGTGGGCGTGTAGCCTTTGTAAGTAACTTGAGCCAGTAAGACCTATAGTTGTGTGTTTGCTCTGTCATGCATGGGTAGTTCACAATGCTTGGAATTCCTAGATTTATGGTAAGAGTTGACGGATTGTACTGGTCAGTAGAGGTTGGGGTGAAGAGGGATTGGGAGTTGGAGGGAGATGGATGCTTGAGTGGAGCGGAGTGTGGGGAATTCCTTGGAAACTTGCTTTGCATTTGATGGATAATAAACAAGAATAAGTCTCCAGTGTAGCTCCCCTCCATATGATCAAAGCGTCTTATGCACAAGGGTAGGTCTACTAATATTACAGAAAGTATGTTATCCTTGAGCTTGTCCCAAGCTCTAGCCCCTAGGCCAAAGCCTAATCCATCCCAGTTTATTTCCCCGTGTATTTAAATATTCTAGCATATGAAATAGTCCACTTGCACATTTCCAGAAGAAAAAAAAACTTCGTTATAGGGTAAGGCTATAAACATTTTGAAAAAAATAATGCTTTTTTTTTAATGGTTAGGTTAGGTGTTAACACTGCTAGCCCAAGCCCTTACCCTAACTCTAATAATTTTTACCCAAAACCCTTATCCTAAACTTCTCTGTATAGTAGTATATATAGATAAATTATAGATAGATGACATTTTGTGGGTAGTGAAACTAGACCATTACTGAAAAGAAGAACTTTTTAAGCTAGTAGCTGTCGTTGATGCTGTCAACTAAGTACTGTCAGTTTCAAGGAAAGGAATGATGAATTTTGTAAACATCAGTCACATTGTAAAATTATTTATTAGTCTGACTGTGGTGATCGATACCGACACCACATTTGATTAAAATGAACATATTTTAAAACTGTTTATTCTAAATACCACGACATTTTGTGGGGAGTAAAACTAGACCATTACTGAACAGGAGGTGGGTAATTTACTGAGCTGTAAACCATGACAGCTATATTATTGCATGGCTGGTTGGCTTTGTAGCACAGAGTGGAATTTGAAATCAGACATTGAAAGTTTCTCATCCATTTTTAACAGGTGTCATTGCATGGCTTAGTGGTTAGGGCACAGCTTCTTTGTTCTGTCAAGAAGTTATACAAAAATCAGCCAGTTGCCTTCTGTAAGAGAGATGCATTTTGTTTTCTTCTATCATGTTTATAACTTGCCTGATAAATGTAGTTAGGGTAAGGGCTTGGGCTAGTAGTATTAACAACCTAATCTAACCACTATTGGGTGAAATATGGGTGGAAATAACTATTAGAATTATGTGCTGTATATATAGGGCAACAGCAGGGTATGAATCCAATAGTTGCCAGTGCAGTTTTCAGACAGGCAGATATGGGTTAATGCTTCGGTGGGACACTTTTGAAAGGACAGAAAACTGAATAATGCAATAAGATTTCCCTGAACCAGAGAAGGCTAAAGCAGCATGGGAGAGGAAGGTCGGCACTGCACTCATGATGTTTGCTCTGAGAAAAAGGAGATCCATAATGCCTTCACCATCAAACCCCTGTGACAAAAAAGGGTTAAGAAAAAACCTTTGCTCTGATTTATTTGTGTAGGTGCAAGATTATTAGATAGATGCCACCCTTATGAAGCTGGCCATGAGAAAAGAGGGGTTGCCTAATTCCTTTCTCTCCCCTAAGAATGAGGGAGGCTATAGAAAACCTTTAGCATCGTAACTCAGTGGTAGAATGTTCACCTGGCACACCGATGACCCAGGTAGGTGGGCAAGACAAAATAAACATGGCCACTTTTCACTGTCCATCTTAGCCGTAGGATAGCTTTGGTGGTTCAGTGTTGATGGTTATCCCCATCTGCCCTATGACCAACAGTACGTGGGTGTAGAGGTTGAACTTCAGTATTCATTTAAAAACTTGTCTCTCATTAATTTGTGTGGGTGGAATTGCAATCGTCACGCTTGAACAGTTTAGTAGCTAGTGGTGTAGCAACAGGTCGTATAGAGAAAGGTCTTTTATACAGCAATGACTGTCATAGGAAATGGACTTAAAGTCTATTGGGCATAACAGAGTGAGATGGATAGGGCGACTGGATGAAATATGGGTGGAAATAACGATTGAGTGAAAGATAGGTGGGTGGGAATGGAACAAACACGATCACAGTGCTCATTACAATTATGTACTGTACATAGGGCAGCAGCAGGGTATCAATCCAATAGTTGCCAGTGCAGTTTTTAGACAGGGAGTTGGCTTGATCATTCACCCTTTCAGCTTATAACCCTGGGGTGCATGACCCACAGTGCTGGAAGCTATAAACACCATACAAGCTCACACACAACTATCTCTCAGAGAACAAAACTACATTTATTGGGCGAGTTATAAATGTGATAGAAGAAAACAAAATGTTTCTCTCTCACAGAAGGAAACTAAATTTTTCTTGCAGGTTATAAACATCTGTGGAGTATTTGCAACACGTTACATTTTTGTGTTGGCCAATACATTTCCACATTGAACATTTATCGTATATATTTGGGAATCAGGGATGCAAAATTATACTACATACAGTATTTGAGAGTGTGTGCAAAATGTTTTCAGTGTTAAAAAAAAATAAAAAAAAATAGGACATGTTGTAAAAGCTGTTTACTGTGTATTTACTCAAGATTTGTTTTTTGAAAACCCTGCGTAGATTGCACTGTATTTTGTTGTTGTTTGAAAACTCGGTGTAGACTGCACGGTATTTTGTTGTTTGAAAACTCGGTGTAGACTGCAGGGTATTTTATTCTTTGAAAAAAAAACCCACCTGAACTTAAGGCTAATAAGTACCAAGTTATGGAGAATGTATAAGTTGCAGAGGGTGTTTCATTTTTGAACACCCTAAAAATAAACAAAATAAAAAGCATTTTGCCAAAAGAAAATTGTGAAATGTTTGTACTGCAGAAGTTCAAAAAAGTGTTAACATGTATATGAAAATAAAACATTGAAATCCATGAAATGTGACACAGTTTAGAAGCACTAGCACCCTGTGTGCAGATAAAAGCAGAAACCAATAACTTGATAACATGAAACTGGGACCAGTTTTATCCAATGAAACAGTGCGGATTCACAGAGCTAATTCTGCGGAGGTGGGCAAACGTCGATTCGTGACATACATAGACATCCACATAAAACGCCATGCGCACCAGTCCGCCTCACATCTTGGCTTGCCACATGGTCATCCCCAACACTGTTCCTTACAAAAAGGCCACGCCCATTATGCTTTACCAAATGACCACCTCTTACAAAATGGTCGTCCATCTGCAGGAAGCCCCTTCACCATCGACTACCTGGATGCTAGTCAGATGTCCGCATCAGGGGAGGGGCTCAGCCTGGTCCCCGCCCACCGCCATGCAGAGTTTGTGGTGCACACTCCAGCAGCCAACCTGACGGAGCTGTCCGTGGAAGTGACGGGCCCAGACGGACGCAGCATCCCCGCTCACCTCCGAGACAACGGCAACGGCATGTACAGGGTGGACTGGGTACCTGGCTCCGTGGGTGAGAGCAGTACTGGTTTATTTATTATTTAGTGTGACATTTACATTGATGTGCATTGTACACATAGACATTGAATTGGATTGGTTTCTTCTGTGGTATACCTATGGTCATTGCTAAATCTTCACTTTGTTATTACCCCTTGGGGTCATGAGCAATCTTGCCACTGTAGATTGTTCTAACCTATAAAGGGAACAGTGAAAGCCCCAGTTGAAAACCTGTCTTGCCTTTGTAGGCATGACAGATTCACTGCGGCAACAGTACCCCCGTTGGAGTGCCGGGAGTTTTCAGTATAAATAGTATCCCCACTTTATGGAAATTTAGTGCTTTAAATTCCCACTGTTGCTATCTTCCTCATATACTCTTCCCATTCCTGCTCTGTCCTATCACTCTGCTATACTATCTTCTTCTTCGCTAGATCAATGACCTACCTTTTTTCTTGAAAACTCTTCCTGGACAAGACTCCTTGTTTGTGTATGAGGTCTGTTGGATCAGCTTGGGAGTGTTGGACGCTTTCTGCTGGGTGGTCACTAGGGCTTCCTATGATGTTAGTATTTAGCAATATAGGCATTTTATATGTATATGTTTCGTTGATGATTTGTAATGATGGTTGTATTCTATTTTGTTTTTGTAAACGGGGGTTCGCGTAGTTGAGGTAAACCCTCAGCCGTCCCCCGCGTGGGATGTCTTTATTGTAAAGTGACTGGCCGGTGGAGGGCGTTCAATTTTCCCACTAGGGTTGTTTCAGCAGATCTTTTATGCGGATCGGGGGTTGTCCGGTCCTGATTTGGCTCGGAGGAGTCCGCTGGACCTAAAGCAACAATAAATCAATAAAAAAATCAGTTTGTTATTTGCGCGCACTTTTCTATCATTCAGATTGTTCAGTGGAGGCTCCTGTTATTGTTAAATTGCCTGCTTTTGGTTTTGTTTCGAAATTATACATTAGAAATGATGCAATAGTATCCTGAAGGTTGCACTTTATTTTGTAAACGATATAATGAATGTGAGAATTTCTTAGGAAACAGTTTTACTCATTTACATTAGAAATGAAATGTAGTACATGTAACATGCCTCATGGTGCTGTGTATTGTTACCCTAATATTATATTTACCAATGTTTCATTTATTACTTCTACTACTAAATGTTATTATTATTATTATTATTATTATTATTATTATTATTATTATTATTATTGGGTGGCCTCGTGGCGCAGTGGATAAGTCGCCAGTTTCCTATGCCTAAGGTCGCGGGTTCGATTCCCGCAAGGGGCGAACGTATGTGACTTAAGTTCGAGACTATTGAGGTCACCAAGGGTTTTCTCCGGGCACTCCGGTTCCCTCCTTCCCTTCAATAATGATACAGGACGCAGTCAATATACAAATTTCAAAAATAAAAATTCCATTTTCTTTCCGTCCTCTAATAGCGATCTCCCTGCCTTTACACCACCTGTTTGAGTGGTGGATGAGACAGGTGAGCGTGTATATTGGTACAGATCGCCGCGCTTTGAGCCTAATTGATTTGGGAAAAGGCGCGTATATAGTATCCAGTATTATTATTATTATTATTATTATTATTATTATTATTATTATTATTATTATTATTATTATTATTATTATTATTACTATTATTATTTAAAAGAAAGCTATTAGTTTTCCTTTTGTTTTTTCATGGAGCTTAAAGCACTGAGATTTGACATGCATCTTTTTAAAATGCAATGCATGCCTTATTTATTGTATTCTTACTCACTTCCATTAAGCTAATGTCTACTTGTGTGTTTTTACACCTGGCAGGTAGTCACAGAGTGCAGGTGGACTATGCAGGTGTACCGATTGGAGGCAGTCCTTACACAGTCCAGGTCTATGATGCGTCTCTCGTCACCGTCTCCAAAATCTCACAAGGATTCGTTGGAAAACCTGTTACCTTCTCTTGTAAGTAACACAGACGAATCAGTCTTCTTCTTCACTATTATTTATTTAGGATAAAAGATTTGTTTCTCTTAGTATGTACCAAATGTTGCATTTGTGTGCTGTACGTAAACCTGTATTGTTGAATGTGTTGGCAGTGGATGCCAGCAACGCCGGTGATGGAAATCTGGAGATTCATGTGACCGCTGATGGGGAGAGTATTCCCAATTACGTTCGGCAAGAGAGAGACGCTTACTTCAAGGTCACCTTCACCCCACAGAGACAAACCAAACATAAGGTTTGTTCCATTTGCTGCTAGTATTAAAATGCCTAGGGTATAGGTTTTTCCTAGAGCATTGACTTTCTGTTATGGCTCTTTAGATTTTCCTTTCCCACAGTGTCTCGTTAGCCGCATGTTAAAGAATCCAGTCTTTTCTATCAACAGGCACAAAGTAACATTAAGTAAAGTAACAGTAACTCACAAACACACACACAAACACACACACACACACACACACACACACATACACACACACATCCTAGAGTTAACATTTTCCTAGCATTGACTTTTTGTTATGACTCTTTAGATTTCCTCTTCCCCTCAGTTTTTGACTCACATGCATAGCAAAATGAGTCAATGTACTCAACCCCAACCCATCCCCCCATCCTGCATTCCACCCTCCATCTCACCTTGTTCTTCCCCCCCCCCACCTCTCCTCCATCTCCCTCCCAAAAAAATCCAGATTTGTGTAAATCTGTGTGAGTTGAGTCTTCAGTAGTCCAAAAATGACATTTTATTTTAAACAATAATTTATCCGTCCGTCCAACCGACTGTCAACCGTCAGCCATCTGTCTGTGCAAAATTTACAAGTAGATTAATATCTCGGAACCGTTTTCAACTATCACAACCAAACTTGGTTAGATGATGTATCATGGATGATCAGTTAATGAATGACTTCACTTCAAAGTCAGGGTCACAGGATCAACAAATGTTAGTCAAAAAATGACATTTTTTTTACAAAATTTCAATTTTTTTCTAGGTTATTAGTATTGAACTTATGATTCTTCGATGCGCATGATAGTTATCAATGAGAAACACACACTTTGCAAATTTCGTCAACCTCACTCCAAGGTCAGGGTCACTGGAGCTTTCCAAAGTCGGTTAGTATAGGTATTTTAAAGTGACATTGACCCTAAACTATGAGAGAAATTACGTCCAAACTTGTTGTATTTAAAGATCATAGATTAATCTTTTATATATTTTCCGTTTTTGCATTGATCTTGAAGATCAAGGTCATTTTAGGCCTTGAAAAATCATACAAAAAATAGTTCATTGTATAGTGGAATGGCTGTATATTTAACCCAACATTGGGTTATTTCATAATTCATGATCATGAGAGATCTGTGAGGGTCAAGATTATCCCAAGGTCAAGATCACTGAAGGTCAAGGTCATCCCAAGGTCACTGTTTTTTTGGCATAATAAACTTTTGATGTAGTTTATTTGATAGTACATGAGTGTATTTGGAGCCAGAGGTGCAAGCTAGGTCATCTGAAGATCAAGAGCATAGAATGATCAAAGTCGGTATTACTTTTGAATTTTAATGCTACTGTTTCATTTTCTTTTTTCTTGGCACTCATTTTCACGTTAAATATTGCAAGTTCCATAAGGAGCATGTGAGTCATTGGCTTTACCCTTCTTGTTTTGGTTTAAACCAACCATTCTGAGCATGCAAGTCCCCAATAGTGCTTTCATCCATTGTACCAGTTTAGAATTGACTTCTTCTTCCTTTCATTGACTGCTGCCTTCATCACGGTGAACACTCTGTAGACTTTTAAGGGTTTTGGCATATTTGTACAAGGGGTGCCAAAAGTACAGCGATCGTAGGAAGGTCAGTCTGCAGGTGTGTAAGGGGAAAGGGGGGGGGAGTTCCTGACTAAGGGGTATTGGGTGTGGTGGAGGGATGGTGAGTAGGGTGGAGGGAGAGTGCAAGGTGATGGGGAAGAGAGTTTCAAATATGGGCTTTGAACCCTTCCAGAGTCTTGACAGGACTCAGCAATAGAGCGGGAAGAAGAAAGAGGACTGCTGGCACTTCAGATCCTAATAATAATCTCGCCACACTTCTGTCTCTTTTGTAGGTGAACGTAACGTTCAACGGGGAGGCGGTGCCTGGCAGTCCTTTCACCTGTGATGTGCTGGACACTGACAGCCTGACCCTGACCGGTGACGGCTTGAGGGCAGCCCCTGCCAATGTCACCACTTCCTTCAGAGTGGACCCCAAGGCTGCCGGTGACTTTGACCTCAGGGCCTGGGTTGTTTGTGAGTCAACAGTTTATCTATTTATTTTATATATTGATGTATGATGATCTTTTTGGGTATGGATTCTGCTTTTAAAATGAAAATAATTTTAATTTTTTTATTTATTTATATATATATATATATATATATATATATATATATATATATATATATATATATATATATATATATATATATATATATATATATATATAAATGAAATAAAATATAATATAATCTATGTTCCTAAAATAAAATATTACAAAATTTACCAAAAAAATCCATATTCAGAGTTTTGAATCTTGTTTTAGCGTAATTTTGTTTCAAAATGAATGCATGAAAATTTATTAAGCACATGAAACATTCCCTCCATACAAGAAGTATGGTCACCGCAATACAACTTAACTTTGTCTTTTGACATTTAGTAGGTTGATATTGTGAAAGAGACTCAGAAAGGAGGTGATTGGATAAAGGTAGTACTGCAATTTGAACTGATAGACTGATGATTTATTTCCAAACTTATAATCAGGGTGGAGAATTCTCCTCGAATCCGCGGATTTCCGCGGAAGGCATTTGCATTTCCGAGAACAAAATATTGAGTTTCGAGTGTGAGAAGCTGAGGGCTACCCTTTACTGGGCATAGCGGCCAAAAGCGGCCAAAGGTCTAAACAGGCAAAACGTCCAAAAGCGTCCGTATCAACCATGTGGTTATATTCTCGCGTTGTTTGAAAGTTGTTTATCAGTACAACTTATGTTAATCTGATGAATAAAATTTGATACAACAACAACAGTTTGAAAGATTGCGAGACTTCCGGCAATTGACTTCCGGTTAAATTCTGTTGTGAAAACATTCGACTGCATTTCCACAAGTTTTCTCTGTGATGCGTTCGTTTTTTCGATTTTTTTTTTCAAATTTGTGTGTGTGTGTGTGTCTAAAATGGATGGTTTAGATTCTTCGACTGATGAAGAAGAGTTTACAGGCTTTCATTTATCAGACATTAAAGTGAGAGAAATGGACTTGGAGCCGGAGGAAGAGATCGGTACTGACATTAGACAATTAGTGTCAGTAGTGTGCATGCATACGATCTTTCAGACTGGTATGAAAGTGAAGAAGAGGAGGGGGCTTGTTTGGACTTTTTAAAACTTTTTTATTGTATACACATGGAGTAATCAAAAACAAGACATGACAAGAGAAGTATAAAAAGGTAGATAATCAAAAGAGATGTATTTCTGTTCATTTTGCATTTTATTTCATTTAAATCTATACACTAGTCACTAATACCTAAGATGTAGTGTTTTTACTAACGTACCCCTAAATATCTCTAAAAATTATAAAAATTCTTGCCTGTTTACAGCTAAAAAATAGACAAACGTGTGCCCAGTAAAATTTGAAATGTGGAGTTTGTGTGTAACAGTGGTGGACCTCAAACTTTGTTAGGCCTACAAATCAAGATTATTTAACTTTTTTGAAAGACATGTGCATAAAACATTCTTTTTTTTTGGTTGTTGTTGTTTCTATTCATGTTTACTTTGTGCTTTTTGCTTTCAGGAGAGGCCCTAAATTACTTTCAAAATAGCATAAATTCATTTTCTTCCAGGGGGCGGATACCGGGGCTTGGCCCCTGGGCCCCGGCCGGATTTCAGAGATTTCTTGATTCAGTTGTTCTCCACCCTGTATAATGTTAGGGCTTTACAAGAATTAGAATGGCTTTTTAAGCAGTAAGATGACCACAAGTGCTACAGGCCTTTAACTCAACTTAGGTAAAAAAAAAAAAAAAGCTTTATGTGAACATCCTTGCTATATATATTAACTACTTTTGTTTTTGCCTGTTGTATGCAGCACCCAGTGGACATGATGTTCCTGTTAGAATTACAGGCAACCCTAGGTCAGCTTACCGGGTGGACTACACACCTGTCGATGTTGGTAAGTCGACTTAAAGGGGGTGGCCTCGTGGCGCAGTGGATAAGTTGCCGGTTTCCTATGCCGAAGGTTGCGGGTTCGATTCCCGCAAGGGGCGAATGTATGTGACTTAGGTACGAGACTATTGAGGTCACCGAGGGTTTTCTCCGGGCACTCCGGTTTCCTCCCTCCCTTCAATAATGGTACAGGACGCAGTCAATATAAAAATTTCAAAAATAAAAAAATTCGATTTTCTTTCCGTCTTCTAATAGCGATCTCCCTGCCTTTACACCACCTGTTTGAGTGATGCATGTGTGTTAGGTATGTGCGAGGGTGGATGAGACAGGTGAGCGTGTATGTTGGTATAGATCGCCGCGCTTTGAGCCTGATTGATTTGGGGAAAGGCGCGTATATAGCTTCCTGTATTATTATTATTATTATTATTATTAATAGCAGTGATACAATGAACACTTCCAACAAGACACTTTGGCGAATATTGTATTATCCTTTAGCAAATAAAGGATGCACACAACTTTAATAGGATTTCAAATTCTAAAATGTATATAAATATTTGTTGATCTTGTGGTTGTTATACATTTTGCTGGAAAACATGTCAAGATATTTGAAGGGATCCATATAAAGTTCCATCACTACGATAACAGATTTAAAATGTTTATAATTTTTATTCCAACTGCTACTTTGAATGAAATCAAAACAAAACAAAAATACAACGTAAATTTTCAAGCTAAGCTCTTCATCAGGCAGAAAAAACGCACAACAGAACAAAACGATACTTCTCGGCAGAACTCCAGATATGAATAAAATCTGTCTTTTATGTGCAGGGACCCATAGAGTGCACGTGGAGTATGGTGGGGTGGAGGTGAAGGGAAGTCCTTACGACGTGGAAGTCTTTGACCCTGCCCTTGTTAGAGTCAACAGTACCGGCCGTGCCTATCTTGCCAAACCTTTCATCATCTACTGTGAGTATTGCTATAGGAAAGGTTTATGTTCATTTCTTTGTTCTACAACAATTCCTGTAGTTTTTCATTCAATTGTAAAGTTCCCAAATACACATGAAGCTCAAAATAGTTGGGGTTTCTGCTAATGCTGGCTTAATGTTGAATGTTGTTGCTACAAAAAAATGTTTTATCTGATTAGTGAATTGTTTTGTTTTATTTTGGCATTCGTCTCAAACTCCATTTCTTGCGTGGGAGGTAAGGGAAATCGGGCCCCCTTTCTTAACTTGCATATATGCAGCAGTGTGAGTGTTATGTACTAACCCCAAAATGTCAATTTTCTTGATGTTTGCAAATGTGTGCCAAAGGAATTGTGAATAATAAGAAAAAAAGTGCAATTTAAAAGCGCCTTTTCTTCTGTCAGTGAAGAACCTTTTTGCATTGCTGATTATTCAGATTATATTTCATGTCGAATCAATGAGAGATACAAATATTGATCAAGTGATAGTATGATCTCTTTTTTATTTTATTTCATGAATCATTCTTATATATTTCCTTGTATTATTATTATAATTTTTTTTCTTCTTGCAGTTGACACCTCGATTGCTGGCCATGGTAAGCTGGAAGCAGAGGTGAAGAACCGTGGAGTGCTAGTGCCTTGTCAGATCAGAGATATGGGTGGTGGTCGCTGCGAGCTTTCCTTCACACCTCGAGAAATCAACACACATCGTGTTGATGTCACCTTCAATGGAGTGCCTTTGCCAGGTAAGCCAATGACGTTTAGATTTTGATTTTTATTTATTTATTTTTCTTTTTTCTTTCTTTACTTATTTATTAAAAAAAAAAAAAGATTTTTTTAAGGAATGTTGGGCAAGTAAAAATTATATTAGGTGGAAGTCAGTGTTGACCAAAACCTTTGTAAAATTGTTCAGTTTAACTTTGACGTACAAAAACATTTTGATTTAAGAACATCACACAGAAATTCAGCATGTTAAATTTGTAGAATTTGGTTTATCCAAAATGAAATTATAGGTAGATTCAATAGGTCAGATTATTTTAATTCTTCAGAAAGGGCATTATGTGAGAAATCAGCCTGACACCCTTGAAGCATTCACCTTATAATATAACATATATTTTGTAGAAGAAGGCTTCTTAGTTTTCATTTTAGTGTGGGACACAAAAGAACAAAAGTACTAGGCTTTTAACAAACGTTACTAACAATTTGTTCTCTTGAATTTATTCACTTTCAATCTAGTAATTAAATAAACAACAAATTAGTCGGTGTTGTTATGGCAATAACATAAATACAGAGCATTTTTTTTAGGTTTGAAAAATTTTAGAAAATATCTTCCAGTGCAATACCTGGATGTGATAATAATATGACTATAATATTTCACTCACACTCTTCTTTTTGTTGATTTTTAAAATTTATTTAATTGTTATAATATGGCGCTTGTTCAGCTCAAGAGCTGCTCAAGATGCTGGCCAATAGAAGCTAACACAAGCCCACTCCCCAGACACCTAGATGATTGAGCACAATCCTGGGCGATCGGGGATGAGTTTACTTAAAGAATTCTCTATTAATACCGTGTCACGATCAATTCCTTAGTGCAAGATTACATTACAATAATTTTATTGTTATCATTGTTAATTTGTCTAATATTACATCATGAAAAGACGATACATTTTAAATGATGGTGTAGTATAGTAACTGATGGTTGGTTGGTTTTGCAGGTTCGCCTTACCATGTGGATGTGATAGACAGCAGTACAGTCAGTGTGAGTGGAGAAGGACTGTACTCAGCCAAAGTCTATCGTGAGACCTGGTTCAACCTCGACCTTCATGGAATGGACGCCTCGGATCTGGATATCAACGTCATAGGTTTGTTTGGCATGTTTTCATTTTGAAGACTCTAGAAAGTGCACAGTTATTTTGGCATGATTTCATTTTAAAAACTCTTCTATGAAGCTAATATAACCTGAAATCTTCACAAATACGTACCCTTATAATGTTTTGTTTTTTTTAAAGAAGCAAAGTGAAGGGTTGATTTTAGGTATTGCTCACTTCTCTGCTTAGCACAACTGCTCAGTATTTGTTATTAATTGTGACTTTAGGTTTAATTAATTGTAATCATTAATTTTTGTTGTGGTTTTACATCCCTCTACCCTTTAAACTGATCTGTAATTAGGAAAATGCACTGTACAAGTATCCTTAATATTATTGTTATTGTTGTTGTTATTATTATTATTATTATTATTATTATTATTATTATTATTATTTATTTATTTATTTATTTATTAATTTTATTTTTTTTAATGATTATTACTTTGACTTTAGCTTGAATGAATTTTAATCATTAATTTTTGTGGTGGTTGTAGGTCCCTCTGGAGCTCACGTGCCTTGTGGAATCAGTCGTAAGGGTCACATCTCTCGTATTGAGTTCACCCCTATGGAGCCCGGACCACACAGCATTGAAGTGGTCTTTGCTGGGCAGAGAATCCAGGGCAGTCCCTTCACTTGCCAGGCTTATGACCCAAGCCGTGTCCGCATCACTGATGTGGACCGCACTGGCAAGAAAGAGAGAGAGATAGGATTTACCAGTAAGTGGGAAATGGTGTTTGTTGTGCGCTATGATTGTGAGCGAGAAGGAGGCTTTGACGTTTTATTGAATAAAAAAACAACACGTTCAGTAGCGAGAGAAAGAAAGAAAGAGAAAGGGCACGCGTGGGTTTGTGCACTTATTCCTTGGTCGCTTGAAGTATCATGGACAAGCTTTTAATGAAATATTTTAAGTTTGTTTGTGTGTGTATGTCTGTGGTTGTACTTGCGTGTGTGCATGGGTGAAGGGGTTGGGTATGAGTGTGTGTGACTCTTCAGCGCTAGTGCACAAGATGTTTGTGTCTGGACTGCAGCCTGTTGGACTATCACTGTGGCAGAATAAAAGTCTGGTTCGATCAGTGTCATGATGGGCTCTAGAACAGTGTTGGAGAGGAGAAGATTCATGGTGGGGTGTGGCGTCATTGACAAACTGTGCTGAGTTCATTACATGGGGTGGGGGGGGGGGGGGGGGGGGGGGTATGGTGTCATTGACAAACTGTGCTGAGTTAATGACAACATTGTTAAAGTTAACAGTTGTGTGATTATGGGTGAGAGAGCTGTAGGGTAGAGAGTGCATGCGTGTTTGTGTTTCAGAGGTACAATGATAAGGCAAGGCTTAAATCTTGGTCTTTCAACATTTTATTGGCAGGGTTTTTCTGGATACCTCCCATGGGGGTGCCCGGGGTTTCTGTATAAATATTATCCCCACTTTCTGGAAATTTAATGCTTTATATTCCCACTGTCGCTGTCTTTCTCCTTTGTTCTTTCTCATTCCTACTCTGTTCTATCAATTTACTATATTCTATCTTCTTCTTATTCATTAGATCAGTCACATACCTTTTTTCTTGAAAACTCTACCGGGACAAATCTTCTCATTTATGTGTGATGTCTGTTGTATCAGCTTGGGAATATTGGATGCTTTCTGCCAAATGGTCACTAGGGCTTCCTATGATGTTATTATATAGCAATGTAGGCATTTTATATGTATGTGTTTTGTTAATATTTTATAATGATGTTAATTTTGTATTCTATTTTGTTTTGGTAAACGGGGGTTCGATAAATTAGAGGATAGCCTCAGCGTCCCCTGCGTGGGATGTCTTTATGCCAATAGAACTCAAGCCGTTTCCTTTCAACACTCTCTCTCTGGCACCCTAAAAACTTCTACTGGCTCTCCTCAAGGTACTGTTCTGTCACTGATTCTGTTCATCCTCTACACTAATGACTGTACTGGCTCTGACTCCTCACCTCTCGTCAAATACTCCAACAACACCGCTCTCGAAGACCTTTCCAATTCTGACACTGTCTACTTTCAACAAGTTAACCGCTTCTGCACATGGTGCAAAGACAACTTTTTTGACCTTAACGTGACGAAGACAAAAGAAATGACGATCGACTTCCGACGAGACCCCGCCCCCATCCCCGACCTGTACATAGACGGTGCGAAAGTGGAGAGAGTGACAAACTACAAATACCTGGGGACGATTCTCGACAACAAACTGTCCTTTGACCAAAACACAGCTGCGATAGAAAAGAAATGCCGACCTCGACTGTACTGTCTTCAGAAACTCCGTTCTTTGAACATCAGCCGACCCATTCTTTCTTCTTTTTATCGCTGTTTTATTGAATCAGTTTTGACTTTTGGTTTTATCTGCTGGTTTGGAGGGCTAAGTGTAAAGAACAAGAGGGTGCTTGACAGATTGGTGAGAGTGTGTGAGAGAGTGACGGGTGAAAGACAAAACAGTTTGAGAGAACTGCATGAATACCGTTTGGTGAGGAAGGCGGGAGTGGTTATGAAAGACACTTTACATGTTTTAGCAAAGTATTTTAAAATGTTGCCCTCTGGTCGCAGACTGCATGTGCCTAAATGTTCTCTTGTAAGAACGAAAAACAGTTTTATTCCAAAATCTATTGAGTTTTTAAATAAGCGCTAAGTAATATTTTGTATATAAGATCTTGATGTTTGAGATGTCATTTAATACTGGAAATTTACTATAGATGTAGTCTACTGTGTACTTGTTTTATCTATGTATGTATTGTTTTAATGTTTCATACCGATCAGCAATTGTATGTCATAATTTCTCTGTTGAGATAATAAAGTATTCTTGAACTTGAACTTGTAAAGTGACTGGCTGGTGGAGTGCCCAGTGTTACCACTGGGGTTTCAGCAGATCTTTTATGCGGATCAAGGGTGAGTCCTCTTTCAGCCAAGTTTTGGTCTTGATTTTGTGGTCCTGATTCGGCTCTTTGCAGTCCACTGGACCCTGTAAGCAATTACTAACTAACTAACTAACTAACTAACTTTTTCTGGATGGCTTGTACACCACTCTTCTGTTAGAATGTCAAAAATGTATTGTACTTTATTTATCATTTCAGTCGACACATCAGCGGCAGGCGTAGGTGAACTTGACGTGGGGATCACGCACCAGGGCTACAAGATTCACTGTCAGAGAGAGTTGCTGGGTGACGGCAAGTTCAGATACACCTTCACTCCCCCACAGACCGGCCACTATGAAGTCAAAGCCACCTTCAATCAGGACTCCATCCCAGGTGGGTTGGGAAAAGAAATGGTAATTTGCTGGTTACTAAAGGGGTGAATGCCTGCTGAACAAACACACCCAGCAAGCACTAGGGCCCTTCCCCTCATCCCCAGATACCCAGGATTGTGCTCAGTTGTCTGGGCATTCAAGGGGATGCATCTAAAACAGCAAGAGTGTGCCCTGGGGGAGGCGGCTTGAATTAGATCCTGTATCAAGCAGCTCTTGAGCTGGAAATCCTGAAATAAATTCTCCATAATATGTGATCTATTGAATTTTTTTATTTTTTTTATTTTTTATTTTTTTAGGAGGAAAAGTTATATTTTCTATGATGAACACCCAATGAGCTTTCACTTAGATCTAGGTAGCTTAAGGCCAGCAATATGCCAGTCTGAATTGTTTTAATTAAACGTTTTATTTCAGGTTTTCTACTGGGCATTAGCACATCAGTTCATCAGCCATTATGTATCAAATGTCTTGTGTTCCACAGGATGTCCCCTCATCATCAACGTCGAGGACGACACCCCCACGTTCATCACCATCAGCTTCCGGAGCGTAGAACCCATGAATATGCGCGGTGACCGTAAAAACTACTTCATGCTGCACACTGAGGGCAACAAGATCGACAAAGAACTCCTTGATGTCAATATTGAAGGTTGCCATGCCAACAGCCCATCGTATGCCTTGCTAGCCCTGTGAATTATGCATGAGGGGTGTGGGGATAGGAGTTCAGAGGAATGATTGATGTCTTAGTGTAGTGGGATGGGGTTAGAGTGCCTAGTTCGTGAGTAAATGATGGATTACTTTTGAAGAGGTTGAATAATGTTTAAGGTTTACTTCTCCAAATGGTATCATTTAATCCACTGCAGCCCTGCCAATGCCCCTAACGTGAGAAGAAATACCTTATTATAACTGTAAAGTCCTGGACTCTTTTCATTGGCACAGTTCGTTAAGAAATTCTGCATGGGAAGGTGCCAGCATCAGTGGTTATGGCTCAACAATGCACGATGCTTGTTATTCCATTTTTACTGTTAATCTCTGCTCCATATTAACTATTGAACTTCATGGTTCCCCTATATATATATATCCCATTTCCCGTTAATGTTCTCGCCTTGTCACACTTAAATGTTTAGTGAGATATTTAAAAATGTCTTGCTTACTTCAATGGGTTTATAGTCTTTCTTAACCCTGCTTCCAGTAAGGCTCCACAGGAACTCAATACTACAAATTGCTTGTGATTTTTGTAAACAGCACTGCGTGCGCTTGAAACAAAACGTAGCATGATCCTTACAGTTGTAGAATTTCATTGGTGGTCTCTGATTTCCTCTCAACAGTGACGAGAGCGGCCTGTAATGGGCCCATTCACCTGACACACTATGCTTGAAGCTGAGCTTGCTCACCTCAGTGTAATGAAATGAGCCATTTTGGGGCTGCTCTCGTCAATGAGATGAAATCAAAGATCATCAATTAAATTGTCCCAGTGTGAGGATCACAATACGGTTTGTGTTGTGCACATGCAGGATTATTTGCAGAAGTTGTAAGCCATTTTCAATACGGAGTTACTGTGATGGAAAGAATAACGCGTAATGTAATGAGTAATGTATGAAAGAGTTGGTACTGTGGTTTTGGTAGAGTAGACTCCACAATGAGAGTTTTAGTCATAACACAATCGCAATTAGCTTAACACGACAGTTTATTGCAGCGTTTATGACGATAAGCTTTATGATTATGTGCATGAAACGATATCCTGCTGCATGATTTGTGTCTTGTCAGCTAATTCCATTCTGACTTTCTTTTTCAGCAAATTCTACTTGGAGCAGTTTCTTTTCTGTGTTTTATTTTATTTTATTTTTGTTTTTTGTTTGTTGGTGTAATGTCTTGATTCATATTACTTTTCAGCATGGAGAATTTTCTGTTATAAATCAGTTTTGTGGTTTCCGATGTATGGATTCTCATTTGTATAACTGTTCTGGACTGTTAGATTAACACTGAATAACATTTTTTTTTATTTTGCTGTACCATGAAATACAGCAGTGTTATCAGTAGAGATGTTAATTTAACCACGAGCTGCTGTCTGCAGATTGTGTAATACTTTACATTCATATTATTTTCTTGTGAAATGACTCTTTATCATTTTATACTATTTGTCAAACAATATTTTCAAGATGTTTTGTTCAATTAGATGACAATATTTCAAAGATGTTTTGTTCAGTTAGAAAAATGGAGAGAGAGAAAAAGAAGTATACTTTTCACATTGTTCACTACAGTTTTATAATCTATTTTGGTCAAACAAATGACAATTAATATTTTCAGAATGTTGCGTTCAATGTTAGATTAAAAGTAGTTATAAACAGAGAGAGAGAACAAAAGTCTACTTCTCACATTATTCATGACAATTTTATAATCTATTTTTTTGTCAGACAAATGACAATATTTTCAGGTTGTTTTGTTCAACGTTAGAAGCTAGTTGGAAATGAGGAGAACCCCCCAAAAATAATCTTGTGTTTGTGAACGTCCCCATGTATTTTGTTTGAAGATGGCTTGTTGAAATGTTGCATGGCTTTGTTCAGTTTGGTTGTGATGCATGCATACATACTTTTTTATTATACAATTTGTGTTGTTGTTTTCTTCATATTGACATGCTGTTGTTTGAGTTGAAGTGTATGGCCCTCATTATTAGTGGTATTTTTGTTTTGTTTTATTTTGATGAAATTTTGTAAAGAGCTTTTCTTTTCTTCATGAGGTGTATTACAATGAAGTCAATTTTGTGGGTTTTGTTTTTTCATTGTGGGTTATTTTCTGTATTTTATATAGGAATAATAATAATAATAATAATAATAATAATAATAATAATAATAATAATAATAATAATAATTTTAAGACTTTATAATGTGCACTCATCTCACAAGATGTAGTGTTATTTATTAGAATTTGACAGTTATTATTATACCAGAATTGATTTAAAATTATTTATACTTGCAAAATATTGGAATTTCAAACACAAATCAGTTCAGCTATCATTGAAGTATCCTCTTACTATTAATGCAACCAACAACAAGCAAACAAACACAAATTGTTTACTTTGTGTGTGTGTGTGTGTTGTTTTTTTTTTAAATTAAGAAAAGTGTTAGGTTTTTGTGTTTGTGTAATTTTAGATTGAAAATATATAATATAAATCTTTTACGTCTTTTTAAAGACAGAAACCATATAGGCGTAGTTGGAGAAAATATCATTTGAGAATGTTTAAAAAAAAACAACAAATAAACTTTGAAAATCCATTACTCATTTAATGATATAAACAAAAGTTATTATTTTTTTATTTTGTGTACATTTATTATAATAGCTTGAAATTTATAAAGATAATATATACATTTTATTTTAAACTTTCCAACTCCCCAAAAAAGATGTAGTTTGAGAAAAATATAATTTCATTAACTTTGAAAATGTATTCATGACAGAATAAACAAACAAATAAAATTTTAAAAAAGATAATTCTAGTAAGTACTATTGAAAACTATTGTTAATTTTGTTATTGTTTTGTCATTGTCCAGCACCTACTGGCGAGCAGCTGGACTCTCGTTTGGTTGAAAATGTGGATGGTGATTATCGTGTGGAATGGGTGCCCAAACAGCCAGGTAGGCATTTGTACAGACAAATCATAAACACTTATACCACAGCATTTAAACATTGGTTTTAAAAAATAATTTTAGAAAAGTTAAACAAAAAAAATTTTTTTTTTTTGCTACTATGCATTGTAATTTTTGTCATCTCCATCTTCCTATATGCTTGCGAAGCATGGACCCTCACAGCAGATCTACAACGAAGAATACAAAGCATGGAGATGAGGTGCTACCGAAGACTTCTGGGCATTTCCTATACCCAACACATCACCAATGACGAAGTCCGACAGACCATCACACAAGCCATTGGACAACACGATGACCTGCTCACAGTGGTGAAGAAATGGAAACTCCGATGGTATGGCCACGTCACCAGATCATCAGGCCTTGCAAAGACCATTCTGCAAGGCACAGTGCAAGGAGGTAGAAGAAGAGGGAGATCGAAAAAGAGATGGGAGGACAACATTCGAGAATGGACTGGTTTGACACTGAGCGAAGCCATCAGGGCTGCTGAGGACAGAGAAAGATGGAGTATGCTGGTTAAACGATCATCTGTGGTGCCCCTACGACCTCCGAGTTACGGGACAGGATAGGATATGATAGGCTACTATGCAAATTCTTGATTCCTGAATTGTATGAATTTTTTTTGTTGAGGGAGGGGTGGGGGCTGAGGGGAAGAGGAGGAAATGGGTTAGAGGAAGGTAACATTTTTAGAATTGTTTGTTGGTGAAATTTTTAGTTTCTGTATATTATTTCTTAAGTACAGTATTATATGGGGCAATCACTTTAATATGAAGATAATGAACTGTTGTCAATTTTGATGAGGAATCTTTCCTAAAGCACTAATTAGCTCAAGTCTATTTGGAAACATTGTAAATGTAACATTAGGTCAAGAGGTGTTGTTTAATCTGAGCTCTGGTTTGTAGAGATGCTGCTTGTGCTGAGCTGGCTTTTGGTTTGTAGAGTTTTTTAGAGAACTGCTTCAAAGGGTGTGGTTGTTGTGAACAGGTCGTCACTCAGTGGACGTGTTGTTCGGAGGTCAGAGAGTGAAAGGCAGTCCCTTCTACATTGAGGTCTTTGACGTCACCAAGATCCGCGTTGACAACTTCTTCCATGGCAACGTTGGCGAACCTGCTGGTTTCTCAGGTAAAGAATGAAATGTGTGCTACAGTCTCTTTTTGTCTTTCTCGTCCACCCCTCTCTCTGTCCGTCACTTTTGCGCACTTTTCTCAGCAACTAATGGAGGGATTTCTTTCAAATTTATTATTATTAAATTTTTTATGTGTTGTTATGTCAATGTACCCGATGTTAAAGAGTGGTAATGTTTTCTTTAAAAATACATTGCTTATTGTCTTGGTCTGTGGCAGTGGACACGTCAAGGGCAGGTAAATGTGAGCAGTCAGTGAAGATTGTCAGCCCATCAGGCCGCAGCATTCCTGTAGAGTCCTGCGAGCCGTCATCCCAAGGTTACAACATCACCTACATTCCCAGTGAGAGCGGACAGCACCGCATCTACCTTACCTACAACAGTCTGGAGCTGCCCGGTGAGTGCACAGTACTTTTTATGGTGGTGATGGTAGTCTTCATGGTGGTGGTGGTGATTGTGTTTGTTTGGATGGTGATGATGATGATGGTGGAGGTGGTGTTAGAATTGTCATCCAATATGAGGTGGTTTCAGCGATTCGCATCTTAGGCAACATTAAGTGTTATCCTCATTTTTGCTCATTATTATTTTGTGCTTATGGGGTCTGTATGACTAGTGATGATGTTGGCCAGTAGTGTCCTTTTTGGTGCTAAGTCTGAATCTTTGACAACAATGAGTATTGTCCTCATTTGTACAAATTATTTTGGGTCTGTGTGACTATCGATGATGTTGGTCAGTAGTGTTTTGGTATGGATTTGCAAACAGTAGTGGATGACCTGTTTCTTTATAACTAGTGAAATGTTGCACGAATGCACATAATTTATTGATACTCCAGGTTAGAAATTAACTTTTTGACAAGGGTGTCCTCTGGGTGCCTTACTTGAAACTTTTGGGTACCTCCCTCCCCCACCTCCCCCCCTCAAATTTTTGAGTGCCCCAAGACAAATAACTTGAAATACACGAGTGAACCTTATAGGAGATTCCAGTTAAAGCACATAATTTATTGATACTCCAGGTTAGAAATTAACTTTTTGACAAGGGTGTCCTCTGGGTGCCTTACTTGAAACTTTTGGGTACCTCCCCACCAACCTCCCCCCCCCCCCCTCAAATTTTTGAGTGCCACAAGACAAATAACTTGAAATACACGAGTGAACCTTATAGGAGATTCCAGTTAAAGCTAAACAAACAGTTACAAAAAGACAAAAATAAAAACCAAACCAAACCATTAGTGTGTTTTTGGTTGTACTAAAAAAATGTGTTTATTATTTTTGACACTTAAAACAAAAAAAAGTGTTAAAAAATATCAGAGTAGCAATATAAACAATAACCAAGACTCAATGCTCAATGTCTCTGAGAAGAACTCAAATTTTTGGTTGAAAGAACATGGACATTAATAAAATGAAAAAGCAATGCCAAATAAAGCCAGACACTTTTTTCAGCTTTTTTACTTGAATGTTATCATGCATCACACTTTTAAAAATAAATTTTAATAATTTGCTGTAATTTACCATCTTTTTTTATAGTCCCTGATTTTGGTAAAATATGAAAAACACAAAACTAAAAAGAAAACCAAGAAAAAGAAAGTACAAATCACAACCACATGGCACTAAATACCTGATTGAGATACACAATCACGTCATTGCCCTCAGAATTTGTCACTTTCATGTGCCATGGAAAATCCTTCTTCCAGGAGTCAAGATATTTTCTTTTTCTACCCTCTTCGTATTTACTTGGTCACCTTGCGAAGTCAGTGGACGTTCTTTGAAGGTGTCAAGCACTTTACTTGACATGCTTGTTTCAGAGTAACTTCATGTTTTGTTTTGCGCATATGAGATAGCAGTTGACTCAATGATTGGTCATTGAATAAATTACTGGCCAATCAGAAAGCTCATCTTTCATGCATAAAGGGAGACTAGCTAATCCTGGCCTATCGCAACCAAAAGCGAATGGAGAAAATAAGAATATGATGTGCAAAGGAATATTTCTGTTGCTGTGACTCTGAAGTTTTTCTCAGATTTTTAATTACGATGTTGACTATTTGAAGGGAGCTTCTATGAGCTAACTTTCTTTTAGTATGTTACATGCGCCCACTAACATCTGGGAGCCCTAACAGGAATTAAGGTTCCCCGAGCACACGGGCGCGTGCCAAATTCTAACGCTGATACTGGTCCGTACATAAGACCTGCTTATGATAGTGGCTGCAGTTGAGAGTAATGGTCGACTTAGCCACTGGCTACAATTGGTTGAACTGACAGGATTACCTCCCCTGTCCAAACGTCCCTCAGTATTGATGCACATTGCTGCAGGTATGTCCCTTCACTGTTGTTTAATCCCACATAGCTACTTTAGTGTTGAGCATTGATTGTTCAAATGCTGCTCGTTCATCCAAGTTTTAAATGGGATTTTTTTTTTCAACTGAAATATGAAGGTCATCCATCCCTTGAATTGCTGGGTGGTTGTTGTTGTTGTTGTTGTTTTTTGTTTTTTGTTTTTTATTTTGTGTTGAATTGTTTGTATAACCGTTTCACTGTTGGTAATCCAGCAATGATAGTTTTATATGCCTAAAGAACAGCTAAGATTGTGACTAAAGTTTTGATTAGAGTAAATTCATTCGATGATGATGATTATGATGATGGCAAAAGTTTTGATGATGATGACGATGATGATGGCAAAGTTTTGATAGAGTAAATTCCTTTGATGGTGAGGATGATGATTAAGATGATGATGATGATGATGATGATGATGATGATGATGATGATGATGATGATGATGATATAGTCGTGTATAGCTCAGGTATCCATGAATAAAGGTAAATTAGTGAAAGTTTAGCTTTAAACAATGAACAAGTTTGACTGAGGAATGGTGGGGGAGGGGGAGTGGTTTGATTTTTTTGTGCCTTTGAAGCACAGTGTGTGCACAGTGTACAAGAAAATGGGTCTTCTTGTTCTTCTTCCTTTTTGTCAAGATGACCTATTGCTTAGGGGTGTGCCCAACAGGTACTTGAATTCATTGGTTTACCATGCATTGTCTTTGCTATTATCTTTGTCTCTGTGCATGTGACTTTCTCTCTCTCACTTTGCCTCTTTGTTCTCTCTCTCTCTCTCTCTCTCTCTCTCTCTCTCTCTCTCTCTCTCTCTCTCTCTCTCTCTCTCTCTCTTTCCACATCTCCCTCCCTTCTCCCTCTTTTATTCTTTTCAATTTTCTTCCCATCTCTCCTATATCCCTCTTAATTATTACTCCACTCTCTGTCTCACTGGGATCTCTTTCTCTTATCTCTTCCTTTCACCTCCCACCTTTACCCCCCACCCTCCCATTCTAACCTTCTCTAACCCCCCCACCCCCACCACCCACCTCTGCATATATTGTTTCTACAGTTGCGTATTTCTCTACCTACTGTACATACTACAGTATGTTCTTTCCTAGGTTCCCATCACCCCCACCCCCCTCCCCTAACACCTTTTCTCTAAGACTATAGTACACCAACTGAGACTCCTCTCTCCAAAGTATAATAACGATAATATATAATAATAATAATAATAATAATAATAATAATAATAATAATAATACAAACATTTCTTTTCCGCCAAATCTAGACAGACAAATCTTGTCTCCTCTAGGCGTATAACCAACATTTTCGCACCATGCACACACACGTCCCCTATATGCTCATGTGTCCGGGGACATTAATTTATCCAAGAAAGAAAGAAAGAAATGCACACACACACACATATTCTATCACATATGTGATAGGCATAAGCCTGGGTGACTGTCAGCTACATTGTGTGTAGGACAGAACACCCTCTCATCCTCTGACTGTCAGCTACATTGTGTGTAGGACAGAACACCCTCTCATCCTCTGACTGTCAGCTACATTGTGTGTAGGACAGAACACCCTCTCATCCTCTGACTGTCAGCTACATTGTGTGTAGGACAGAACACCCTCTCATCCTCTGACTCTCAGCTACATTGTGTGTAGGACAGAACACCCTCTCATCCTCTGACTGTCAGCTACATTGTGTGTAGGACAGAACACCCTCTCATCCTCTGACTGTCAGCTACATTGTGTGTAGGACAGAACACCCTCTCATCCTCTGACTGTCAGCTACATTGTGTGTAGGACAGAACACCCTCTCATCCTCTGACTGTCAGCTACATTGTGTGTAGGACAGAACACCCTCTCATCCTCTGACTGTCAGCTACATTGTGTGTAGGACAGAACACCCTCTCATCCTCTGACTGTCAGCTACATTGTGTGTAGGACAGAACACCCTCTCATCCTCTGACTGTCAGCTACATTGTGTGTAGGACAGAACACCCTCTCATCCTCTGACTGTCAGCTACATTGTGTGTAGGACAGAACACCCTCTGATCCTCTGACTCTCAGCTACATTGTGTGTAGGACAGAACACCCTCTCATCCTCTGACTCTCAGCTACATTGTGTGTAGGACAGAACACCCTCTCATCCTCTGACTGTCAGCTACATTGTGTGTAGGACAGAACACCCTCTCATCCTCTGACTCTCAGCTACATTGTGTGTAGGACAGAACACCCTCTCATCCTCTGACTGTCAGCTACATTGTGTGTAGGACAGAACACCCTCTCATCCTCTGACTCTCAGCTACATTGTGTGTAGGACAGAACACCCTCTCATCCTCTGACTCTCAGCTACATTGTGTGTAGGACAGAACACCCTCTCATCCTCTGACTCTCAGCTACATTGTGTGTAGGACAGAACACCCTCTCATCCTCTGACTGTCAGCTACATTGTGTGTAGGACAGAACACCCTCTCGTCCTCCCATCCACACTACATACCTGAGTCTCACTGAGGGTTGCGTTCACTTTTCACTAACGTGGAGAGGGGGAGGGGGAACATCAAGCCTCACAGAGTTTCAGCTATGCAGTGTGCACCCCATCCTCATCCCCTGCTGAAAGCGTAATGAGTAGGCCACTAAGAGGGCTTGTTGACTTTGCAGGTGTCTGGGAAATTTGTCACCCTGGTAAATATCGCTCCTCTGGTGAACCCTTGCACTGGCTCCCCTGCAGCCTCTCCCTAAAACAAACACACTTGCTGATGAGCTGCGAGCTTTGGTCACATACTTTCACTAAGGCCTTTTTTTCAAGTTCTTTTTTTTTCTTCCCCTTTTCTTTCCATTTTGCGCAAATTTAAACACTTTTGAAACAGTTGTCCATTTAGTTACATATAATATTAATTGTCTGCCTGATTAAGAGCTTCATTCATTAGCTCAAAAATATGGATTGTGTTTTAAAAAACAAAATTTGTTTGTCTTATTTTATTCAAATAGGTATTCTCTTAGTTTATTTATCTATTTTGTTTCTCGTTATTGTTACATAATAGCTTTTATTTCATGCAATGCCATTTGCAATTAAAATTTTTTTTCCTTCCCTTTAGGAAAGGTCAAGATGTAAATGGACACTTTGGTTGTAAAGGTGTTTTGTTTCTCAAAAGTTTTTCAGCAGTATTTGTACTTGTAAAAAGGGTTTGGAGGGGTGAGGGGTTAAGTAGTAATTTAGTATGTTTTTGTCATATTGATTTACACAGCAGTAGTATGTATGCGTGAAAGAGTATTTTGTCTTATAATTAAATTTTATGTATAGTGTGTATATGTGTTTGCATAAGAAAGCGTGCGTGTATATGCGCTTAGATCCTTAGGGTAGGCGCTTTATAAATGCTAGTTATTATTATTATTATTATGACCGTTGAGTCAAAGAGACAGTGACACATGATGATATTAATGGGGCATGGATGGTTATTTTGTTTTTGCACAGCCCTAGGGACGAAAGTACTCATTTCTGTCGTTTGAAGAGCGTCAGCAATTTTATAACAATTGATGGTCACACGACTAGCTTTTTATGACCTAATTATTTCACTCCCTTTGGTGGCGGGTACTCAGGTAGCTTGTTTTTGTGTGTGTGGTTTTTTTTCTCTTTTATATTGGATGTTCACTCAGTCTCAGCTTTATTATTGGTGCCTCGGACAGCTTGAGTTAGATCCTGTATCAGCCAGTGCCTTGCAGCTCTTGAGCAGGAAAAGTGCTATATAAGAAAGCTTAAATAAGTAGATTATTAAGTAAATAAATAAATTATATTTTTCACTGTTTGGTGTCCTCAAGATTTTAACCTGGGTGATCATGACAGATCTGAAATCATTATTTTAATTTTGGGGTTGCATTTTTAAAGTTTTTAAAAAAAAAAATCTCCCAGCACTATATCTTCTGCATTGAGCATGGAATATTTTTATTTTGAGGTAGATTTTAAATAATTACCTCTTGAATTGTGTCCCTGTTATGAGACTAATTTGTTTACAGCTTCCCCCTCCTTTAAAAACAAAATTATTGTATGCAAACAAATATGAAAGGATTGAAAGGGAGCAAAGTAGAAAAAAGTAATTCATGGGATAAATAGTATATAGTATTATAACTTGTGGTGAAAAAACGTAAACTCCGATGGTATGGCCACACCACCAGATCATCAGGTCTTGCAAAGACCATCCTGCAAGGCACAGTGCAAGGAGGTAGAAGAAGAGCGAGACTGAAAAAGAGGTGGGAGGACAACATTCGAGAATGGACTGGTTTGACACTGAGCCAAACGATCAGGGTTGCTGAGGACAGGGAAAGATGGAGTACGCTGGTTAAACGATCATCTGTGGTGCTTCTACGACCTCCGAGTTATGGGATAGGATAGGATAGGATTATAACTTATTATAAAATAAACAGAAATGAAATAATGTAAACAGCACACTACAAGGTACAAGCTGCAGTACTAGATACAGTGATTATGGTTAGTTATTTTCAAGGTTCATTATGCTCCTGAGATGCTAAGTAAATCCAAGCCCTGTCATTGTTTACATTGTTTTATGTTGTAGTTTGGTAATCCATTACAGTAGATAAATAAAGTTATGGATCTTTAAAAAAATCATTTTTTCATATATAATATTACAAATCATAGCTGAAGAACAAGCAGAAATCAGGACAGGACGAAGAACCTCTGAGCAGATTTTCAACCTCAGAATAATGTGCGAGAAATACCTACAGTACCAATAACATCTATATAATGTGTTTGTGGACTTCAAGAAAGCGTTTGACAGAATCTGGCATGCAGCTCTGTGGGCAACCATGGGAGTGTACAACATCAGCTCTAAAATTATTGAAGTCATCAAAAACCTGTATGACAAGGCTACTAGTGCAGTCATCCATGACAGCGCCATCGGGCACTGGCTCAAAACAACAATCAGCATGCATGGAGGATGCCTACTCTCTCCAACACTCGTCAACATCTTCCTGGAGCGCATCGTGTCAGATGCCCTTGCAAATCACAAAGGCACAGTCAGCATAGGGGGTAGAGCAATCTCCAACCTCGGTTTTGCGGATGACATTGATGGATTGGCTGGAGAGGAACAAGAACTTGAACAGCTAGTACAGAGGCTTGATACCACCTCCAAAGCCTTTGGAATGGAAATAAGTGCAGAGAAGACCAAAATGATGGCATCAACACAGACATCGAAGTCCAAAGCCAATCCTTCAACATGGTGCATAGCTTCAAATAGTTGGGAACAATTGTATAAAACAATAGGTCCCGACAGGAAGTCCTCTCCAAGATTGCACAAACAACTGCTGCCATGACAAGTTTGAAGCTCATTTGGAAAGAGTAAATGTTGACTGCAGGATCTTAAAACAGTTAAGGAGTTAAAAAAAGTTTTCTAAACCTTTTGCAGTGGTAAGTAAGATCCTGGACACAAAAAAATAATGTTCTCCAACATTTCAGCTATAGATTTTCTTCAGCTTTAAAAGCTCCTTGAAGGAAACCTATGGTTGAAACGTGATGGGAGAACGTTTTTTTGTAGTTGCTTTTTTTTTTAAAAGGATTTTCTTTATCACCACAAAAGGTTTCTAAAACTTTTTTGAAAACTTGTCATTTATCTATCTGTAAGGTGAGCAAGATAAAAATGTCCATGTTCCCTATCCAGCTTAACGGTGTGATTGCTCTGGTGGTTCAGTGTGTAGGTCCTTTTATACCCTACTCTCCCTATCCCATTAAAAAAAATTCATTGGGGTGGCCTACCCCTTTATCTTTGGGATGGTTATCCATATTCCCTTATCTGCCTTATATCGCCAATGGTGGGTGCAGAGGTTAAACTTCGATGTTCATTCATTCTGTATAGGTCTTAGCTTGAAAGGGAACAGAGTACAGTTCATGAGACGCAAACCCCAGCAGTTGCCGATACTCCCTGCATGTGTCTGCTGGGCTAATACTTGTTTATTGTTTTGAAGTTGGTGCTTGGGTTTCTGTAAGGTTGTAGTTTTGAAGGCTTGTACAAACACCCTAGCGAGTTGTTTGTTCGACTTACCCCTTGGGGTCATGAGCAATCTTGTCACTGTAGATTGTTCTAACCTATAAAGGGAACTGTGAAAGCCCCAGTTGAAAACCTGTCTTGCCTTTGTAGGCATGACTAATTCACTGCGGCAACAGTTCCCCCCCCCCCCCCCCCCGCCCCCCGTTGGAGTGCCGGGGGTTTCAGTATAAATAGTATCCCCACTTTCTGGAAATTTAGTGCTTTAAATTCCCACTGTCGCTGTCTTCATCATTTGCTCTTTCCCATTCCTGATCTGTCCTATCACTCTGCTATACTTTCTTCTTCTTCGCTAGATCAATGACCTACCTTTTTTCTTGAAAACTCTTCCTGGACAAGACTCCTTGTTTGTGTATGAGGTCTGTTGGATCAGCTTGGGAGTGTTGGACGCTTTCTGCCGGGTGGTCACTAGGGCTTCCTATGATTGTATTATTTCGCACTATAGGCATTTTATATGTATGTGTTTTGCTGATGATTTATAATGATGGTTGTATTCTATTTTGTTTTTGTAACCGGGGTGTTCGCGTAGTTGAGGTCAACCCTCAGCCGTCCCCCGCGTGGGATGTCTTTATTGTAAAGTGACTGGCCGGTGGAGGGCATTCAATTTTCCCACTAGGGTTGTTTCGGCAGATCTTTTATGCGAATCGGGGGTTGTCCGGTCCTGATTTGGCTCGGAAGAGTCCGCTGGACCTAAAGCAACAATAAATCAATCAATCAATCAGTTGTTCGACTTTATTCACACTGAGTGTCAGAACCTATATGAGGCTCACTGGCCACACCTCATGGAACTGCTTTCATTGCAACATAGTACAGTAGTATGGTATGGCATGGCATAGCATAGCATAGTATAGCATAGTATAGTATAGTATAGAATCATAGGCTGACAGTCTTTTGTCCTCTAGTTGAAATGATGGACCCTTTTAGATAGCACAATTTACACTTGTAACATATTGAACTGCAGTGTGAAGACATCAAAACGAACAAACTATGAATTAAAAGCTATTAATTATTTTTTAATGTATTTTTTAATCTTCTTTTTTTTTTCATAGCAGTGTTTTAGACTTTGAAAGTTTGTGTGTAGTCTTCAGCAAAGGTTTTCGTATTTATACAATCATTTGCTAAATCTAGTGGTGTTCTTCAGTCATTTAATTTTAGTCCTCATTAATTTGCTGAATGTGACAGAAAGTGGAGTTGTGGTGGAGAGGGGGGTGGAGGGAAGGGGAGAGGTTTGTGGAAGTCCTAGAAATGAAGATTGTAGGAAAAAGAAGAAAAGTTGGGTTTTGAAAGGAAAGAAAGGGGAGTGTGTGTTTGGGAGTGGGTGGGTGGGTGGGGTGTTCCTAAGTAAAGAAGATGGTAGGATGGTGGGAAAAAAAAGAAAAGAAGAAATGTTAAGTTGTGGAAGGGGAAAGCTTTGAAGGTTTGTGAACATAACCCCAGCCACATGCTCTCACTGTCCCTACATACTGTACTGCTAAGTCAATCCTCTTCTTCTTCAGTGCGCTCTCCTCTCCCATTACTTCAGAGCTTACCACCCCTTCTTCATCTCCCTAACCCTAATACCCACAACTGCTGTTCTTCTGTCTTCTCTCCCCTCCCCGTCCCTACACCTCCCACCCCCGCCTTCTCCCTTGCACACTTTTATCCAGTCCCACTACTACCCTTATTAACCTCAATCATTCTCTTGGCGTCTCCCCCATGCATCCATGAACACCTCCCACAATCAACCCTGTCACCACGCTTTATCCAACTATTACTCCTCTCTCTCTCTCTCTCTCTCTCTCTCTCTCTCTCTCTCTCTCTCTCTCTCTCTCTCTCGCTCTCTCTCTCTCTCTCTCTCTCTCTCTCTCTCTCTCTCTCTCTCTCTCCCCTCCACCTATTCCCCTTTATGCACAACTCTCTCCATCTTCACCAAACTAGTCCGCTGGTCCTAAAGCAATAATCATGTAATGTAATCTTCACCAAACTCTTAAAGCTACTTACCTCCCCCCCCCTGCTCCACCCACCTCCCCACTCTTTCTTCCAGTTTTATTGTATGCACTGCCCTTTTCTCTTGAATGAAGGCGCATAACTGGCTTGTCTTTAGTCCACCTACCACCTCCTTAACCCTCCTTTCATCCCCCAAACCCCTCACCCCGAGTCTGAAGTGTTGCATACCTCGTCATTGTTCCCCTCACCTGCTTGAAAACAAATCTTGTTAGCGGTGGACTGGCCCATACCTGGCTCTCCCAGCGTAACAGCCTTTGCTTTTACCTATGGTAGCTGGGCAGTCTGGTAGCGGCCGAGGATGATCGTAGGAGTTCCAGCACTGGCTGTGCAAGGCTGGATCTCTGTGCGTTGACCTGCGGTCAGCGGGGGGAGGGGGCAGACACACATACACACTCACACACACACACACACACGCACACACACACACACATGTACAGACACAGTGTTCCCCTGCATGCTAGTGTTTGGTGTTACCAGAGAAGGTGAAGCTACGCAGCTGAACGTTTTTTGGTGGTGTTAATCTTGGATTTCTGTGGTGCTACAGTTGTATACTAGCATGTTGTCTTATGGTCCCAAGTGTTGTTTCTTTAGTCTTCTGTTGAACATCTATCAAGTGCTACGACACCTTTGGAAGGTGTGGAGTTTGGTCGTTTGTTTCTAATGTGCAGTTTTGTGATTCACGCAGCGTTTGAGATTTGGAATGCAGCCTGTTATTGTTGTTACAGACTACTCAAAGGAACTTAGTCAATGTTGAAAAAAGAAAGGAAGTTTGTGAACGTGACATAATTAGTTGTTGCAACTCGTTACCAGGAATTTTTTTAATTGTGAGCAGTCTTTGCAGTGTGTGTTGTTTTTTTAACAATTTTATTATTTTTTGCAACTTCTTTACAACACCCACCCTACCCCCAACCCCACTTCCACCCAAACCCCAAGAGGAAGAGGGGAAAGAGAGGAAAAGATGGACTCAGCATTCACAAAGTTGGCCTTGAAAAAAAGGGAAGATCTTAAATGTATTTCACCATTACCACAGAGAAGTTACCAGAAGACCTTTTTGACTCTCATATGCATAGCAATGTAAGCCTATGTACTCGCCCCTCAACAAAAAAATTGTTCTAGATTTTTGCAAATCTGTGCAAAATGAGTCCTAAATTGTCAAAAAATTACATTTACAAAACCCAAAATGTATCCGTCTGTCTGTATGTCTGACGTCACTGTCTGGAGATGCAAAACTTGCAAGTAGATTAATATCTCAGGACCTATTTCAACTATCACAACCAAACATAATAAGATGATGTATATCCACGAGAACTCATAAATGATTAGTGAATAAATGACATCACTTCAAGATCAAGATTACAGGGTCAGCAAATGTTAGTTTAAAAAATGACAATTTTTCACAAAATTTTACTTTTTTAAAAGTCATTAATATTGAACTTATGATTCTTTGATGCGTGATAAATATGAATGATATACACTTTCTTTGTATATTTGATCAACCTCACTCCAAGGTCAAGGTAACTGGAGCTGTCCAAAGTGAGTACAGGCATTTTGAAGTGACCTTGACCCTAAACTATGAGAGATATAAAGTTCAAACTTGCTGTATTTAGAGGTGTTAGATTGATCTTTCATATATGTTCCATTTTTGCATTGATCTTGAAGGTTAAGGTCATTTTAGGCCTTGCAAAAACATACCAAAAATAGGTCGTCAGTGGAATGGCTCTATTTAACCCAAAGTATGCAATAACATTGGGTTATTTATCATACATGAGCATGAGAGGTTGCATGAAGGTCAAGGTCATTTCAAGGTTAAGGTTACTGAAGGTCAAGGTCATTCAAAGGTCACTGTTATTTTGGCATAATACAACTTTTGTTGTATTTGTAGTTTATTTTATATTACAAGAGTATATTTGGAGCTGGAGGTCGTGGTCATCACCAGGTCAAGAGCATAGAGATATCAAAGTCAGTATTACTTTGCATTTTAATGACACCATTTCTTTTTTTTTTTTCGTCTGGACAGTCATTTTCATGTATATTGCAAGTTCAAGTAGCGTGTGAGTAATATGGGCTTCTTTGCCCTTGGAGCTACCTTAATTTTTCATTACTTCTGCCCCACCCCCACTCCTTCTACACGCCCCCTTCACCCCTCATTTCTGTAACAAGACTAACTTAATTCGGTGAGTTTAACACTTAGGAGTCTCACTGTACATTGATTTTGGAATAGTTGAACTGACAGATTGTGGAGTGTTATCCCATGTAGTAAATTTGTGTCACCCAGGCTTATCGGACAAACATAAAAGACTTACAGGGAGAGGAGAGGAAGAGAGGGGGGTGGAGGGGGGGGGGGCTTTGACAGTAAACAGCTGAAAATCTGGTGACCGTCTAGCGATAACATAACTATGCCACACGTTAATGCTCTAACTGGAGGAGGGATAAACCCTTACACTTAAAGTTCTGTCCCACCGCAGTAGGTAGATCAGTGGTAGAGCGTTCTCCTAGCAC
This sequence comes from Oncomelania hupensis, assembly GCA_036898135.1. Lineage (NCBI taxonomy): Eukaryota > Metazoa > Mollusca > Gastropoda > Littorinimorpha > Pomatiopsidae > Oncomelania > Oncomelania hupensis. The sequence continues at coordinate 19,896,150 of CM072523.1, read as the reverse complement.
ACCGGTTACATAAGTTCGAACCCGTGGTAGGCAACACTAAAGTGGCAATTTTTTGCTATCCTTCTTAGCAGTATGATTGCTCTGGTGTTAATTTAGGTCCTCACTTCTCTTCCCTGGGATGGTTATCCCTGTCTGCCATATCAGTCTCCTTTGATGGGTGTAGAGGCTAAACTTCCATGTTCATGTATTACATTTAATAATAATAATAATACAGGATGCTATACGCGCCTTACCCCAAATCATTTAGGCTCAAAGCGCGGCGACCTATACCAACATACACGCTCACCTGTCTCATCCACCCTCACACATACCAAACACACATCCATCACTCAAACAGGTGGTGTAAAGGCAGGGAGATCGCTATTAGAAGACGGAAAGAAAATCGAATTTTTATTTTTGAAAATTTTATATTGACTGCGTCCTGTACCATTATTTGTGTCAATTTGTTTGGATTGGATGTGCAGAGGGGGACTACAGTGGAGATTGGTTATTTTACAGTTCGTTTATAGTGTTGAAACTATTCTGTTATCATTTTCGAATCAACTTAAGTTCAAGTGGTTGTTACACACCTTCAAGTCTGCTATGATCCCTGTTAATGTTTTTTTTTTTTTTTTTTTAACTTTGAAATGCTGCGATATTAAAAGTTCAGGTATATTAAAAATGGGAGGCAGAAGAAAAGGTTTTAGTGAAATAGAGGTAGCAGTTGTCTTGCCTAAAGAAATAGGACTGGAGTTAAAGGCAAGCGTCTTGAGTATAATCCTTATTACATACTGTTCCCTGGGGAATAAGGGCATGATGGGAAATCTCACTATATTACAACATCATTAGATACTGTTCCCTGGGGAATAAGGGCATGATGGGAAATCTCACTATATTACAACATCATTAGATACTGTTCCCTGGAGAATAAGGGCATGATGGGAAATCTCACTATATTACAACATCATTAGATACTGTTCCCTGGGGAATAAGGGCATGATGGGAAATCTCACTATATTACAATATTATTCTGGGTCTTCCTGCAGATTTTATGTATCCAGCCTTCACTGCCTAAGATACATACATTTTGTGAACACAATTGATGGCGCAAAAGACTCAAGAGCAAGCGAGTGTCGGAGTAATAATACGATGCTATCAGTTGTAAACTGTATAATCTTGTCAATGGTACAGGTAGCAGTAGTTTAGGGTGGTAGAAAAGTAACTGGCTTTTCACTGTTATCAATAGTACTGCATTTACTTGAAACAAAATGCATTGTCAAACCTACAGTGGTCGAATTTCATGGCTGGTCTCTGATTTCACCTCACGGTGACGGAGAGAAGCCCAACATGGCCTGTTACCTGACACTACGTAAGCAAGCTAAGATAACCAAAGACGTAAAACGACATCAGACAAAGGTTGTCAGGTGAATGGCCATGAAGGTGCTGCTTTTGTCTGGTTGAGATAAAATCAGAGACCAGCTATTACATTGTCCTAATGTAAGGGTCACGCTATATTTTGGTTCAGGCAACAGGTGGTAGTGTTACCTGTCAGCTTTGGTGTTTCTTTAGAACTTTGAAGCTTTGATGTTTCAAGTGGTGGAGTTTTGTTTTATTAAGCTTTGCAGTTAAAAAAACAAAGACGACTACAACTTGTTATGACACTTTTTAAGTATAATAGTTTATCTGGGAATGGCCTTTGGTGGTATCATATTAGTGTATACTGAGTTCTCCCAAGAACCCACAGCAATATCTCTTCTCTTTCATTTGCATATTCTTGGACTACATTTCATTGACAACTACTCTACATCCCATTATTCCTGTCCATCATCATCATCATTATCATCATCATCATCATTATCATCATCTCATCATCGTCATCATCCTCATCCTAAGCCAAACATACAACAATCTAATTTTGCGATACTGCTTTGAAAAATTGTTAAGTAAACTTTGAATTCCTTTTGTGTGTGTGTGTGTGCTAAAGACGTATATGTGGCAGGTGTATTCTTTGCTTTGTAACTGCAGAATTTCAAACATAACAGCATCGCTTGAAAGATGCTTTCAAACTAACGTACTGCATGAGTCACAACTGCAGTGAAAGTTTAGGTTGCATTCTTCGCTTTTCAAACTGTATAATTTTTATACATGGAACCACACAACTTGAAAAGGTGCTTTTCAATGTTTCAGTGATATCAACATTATACAGGATCGTTTTAGAGAGACGCTTTCAGTGAAGATAGTGTTTACATGAACGCATGAAAAGTGAAAATGTGTGGTTTAGAGTTTTAAAACTTGTTTGGCCATAATACAGGGATTAGATACAGGGCCAAACTTTGGCTAAAATGGTCATCATTTTGCCCAAACAATTTTGGGTAAAACTTAGTCTAGATGACAAGTCTCTGTCTTATTTCGTCTTACCCCCTTGTTGCATCTTTCACCATCATATCTTATAGGGCTGCAGTTATCAGGCTCCACAACTATATTATATACTGCTGGCAGACGTTATATAAAAATAAGAATAGAAACAATGAGGTCAAGACCTAGAGAGAGGCAAGACAGTAGTAGAAGATGGTTACATAGATTTAATAGAGATAGGAACTGTAATTGTATCACTGGAAATTGATTTTCTTCTTGTGTTTCAACAGATTGAAATATGCCGTAGACCCTTTTTTCTGTCGTTTAAAATTACCCAGATTTCACATAAAAATAAAGATGGAGACATTGATATTCGTAACCATTGAGTTGCATTTTATTATTGAAAAAAAAAAAAACTTTAAAAATGTTGTGTGAGTGAGCAACATCTCTTAGCAGTTATAGTTGATATTGCCTTGCGCATTACTGTGCATATGTCATATTAAAAGTCTTTCTGTATGTACATGGTAATTGAAACCTTTTGCTGTGAAAGTGGCATAAAACACAAAAACGGTTAAAAAGAGTTTAGATGAGAAAGTGTTGTAGTTCTAAATCTAACATTCGAGTTTAAAGCTTCAAGAGTAGAGGTTTGCCAAGACTAAATGCACAATTGGCCTTTTGCAAGTGAGAAGGTCGAGTGTCAAGTTAAAGTGTTTCAACTGCACACACTGTGGAGCCACCGTGGAGCTCTCATTCCTCATAATTCATTCTCCTTCCCACAGACTGCACACTTTCCTTATCCATCCACAGGCGTAGACAAGATATTTGTTTACACTTATGCACTGCATCAATGTCTCTTTCATAATAGTTCTGTCATCTTGCCTCCCCATGCTATTTTGGCATGCAGTGCGCCTATCGCTTATAGCAAGTGTGTAATTGAAAGACTTTTCAAAACATTGAGCGGTTTGCTTTAGCAATACAGTGTTTCAAAATGATAGGAGTGTTAGCAACATTTAGAAGTGCTGTAACCATCATACACATCTCCATTGCTTTGGTTGGGTATGGGTGGGTGCGTGTGTGTGGCTAGTTAGAAACGCCTTTATTCTGACATACACTTGAACCTCTATGTACTTTCTTTTGACGGACCCCGTTATTTTGACGTCAAAACAGCGTTCCGTTAGGGTTAGGGCTGTGTTAGGCTTAGGGTTAGGTTAAGGGTTTGGGTTAGGATTCGTTTGGGTTCGGGTTAGGGTTAGCTTCAAAAAATGGACAAAGTTGTAAACATGCCAAAGTAACGTATGTAGAGTTTCATGAAAGTCATCACAACGGCGTTTCTACACGGTTGTGTGTGTGTGTGTTTGTGTGTAGAAACTGAGGTAGTTTTTATTGGAGTCGGCAGTTGCAATATTGTACCCTGTAAATTCAGGGTTTAGAATAAACTGAGTTGCTGTTGTAATTTTGTCATCTATTTGGATGATCCCAAGATTTTTTTTTTAATGCTTTATTTTTGGGTAAACTTACATCTTCAAATTTGAACATGGGAGTAGTCAAACTTATTTTGAAACTAAACCACACATTGCAGTTTTTTTTCCCCTTCTTTACCAACCCTGAATTTAACATGGACAATGTGGAGCATTGCAGTATGGTGTTGATTTTAACAGTAATCATTGTTAACTGCAAGCTATTCCTGCTGAGTTTGTGTGAGGCTGAATTGATGGTGTAGAAATGAAATTCAGGGTGATGAACAGCACGATTGAGAATTTGACTTAACTGTATTTATCTTTTGGAGACCTGACAACCTTGTTCAAACTGTGATGGATATTTGTTTTTATTCACGGGACATTGAAAGGCATTTTGTAATATTTTCATCTTGGTATTGTATTGATTCTTAGGGTAGTGATTGTGACAAACATCCATTTCAGCGCGTAAAGTACTGTAACTGTTACATTTTCCAAAATATGACTGTGAACAGTTGGAGACAAGAAACGTTGAACAAATTATAAACTGAAAACCTGCATAAACAAATACAGTGCAGTAAAGTGCTGCAACTTTCAACCTTGACTAAGGGTATAAACGGAAGACCGCACAATGAATTCAGCAAAAGACAGAGCTGAGAACGTCATTGAGGAGCTGCAGGTGTTTCTCAGCCAGCAGCAAAGCCGTGATGACTCCTTCACCAACACTGACCTGGACAATTCCTACTCGGACTCTAGCCACCATACGGGGGTCAAAGGGCAGGTGGACTGGGAGGCAGAAATGTCTGACTCTTTCCGCTTACCCGCCTCCTCCCTCTCCGACGGTGACTCCCAAAGCAGCGATGACGAAGAGGAAAGAAACGGGGTTGATAAGGATCGAGGGGACCACTCACAGTTAGCAGGGTTGTCTGAAGTGTTAATCTCTGCCCACAGCGAGTTGAGCATCCCCCAGCCTCCTCCTCACCCTTCTCCAGGCCGCGCTAGTTTGCAGCGTTTTGTTAAAATCCATGATACAGCGAAGAAGAACACAGGCAACGCACACACCACGCCCGTCCACCGCAGGCCTGAGGCGTCACTGAAGGTCAGTGCAGCTGGACATGCACACATCGCTGCTGTCAACAGTAAAGACAGTGGGGGCCTATCCAAAACAGTGTTCACTAATGCCAAAGAGCAAGTGTACACCACCAACATTACCTCGCACGATGACAATAGCTCTGTAAATAGATTTGTACCAACCCCGCAACAGAACAGTGTACCTGATGGTAAATATGTGAACAGGGGTGGTGGTAGTGTTAGTACTAAACCTGCCTACCCCTCGACCATCAAGGCAAACGGTGCTACTACCACAAACGTCATCTCCACTACCATCACCGCTGCCAACACCACTACCACCGCTAACATTACCCGCAAAGACACTAGTGCCACTAAGGAAGGCACGGTGCAGAGAGTAAACAGCAGGGTAAACAAGAGCGAGGCGAATGCTAACGAGCTGTTGAATGGAGCAAACTTTGCAAATAAGACTGCTTTACTTAGAGTTAAGACTGAGGCACAGGGCATCAGCACTGAGGCAGCTTCACGCAGTAGGGATGAGAAAACCGCCACCACAAATGGGTCTACTTGCAAAAAAGAGACCAGTGTCGCTGATGTGAAACTGAAAGTGTCATCTGCTGCATCTGCCTCCCCTAAAGACAGTGACAATGTGGTGAAAGCGCCTACCACTTTACCTAGTAAGCCTGCGTCGCTACTAATGATGGAAGAAATCAGGACGGTGGTAGGAAAATCTGTGTCTTTGAACCACACAATGGAGGAAACGGGGGAGACGGAGATGGAGGAGAGCGAGAATAACTCGACGTACGATTTCTTGCAGCCCACGCCTCCTCCCCCACCTCGCGAAATCAAGGAGTCCCCCTCCATGCCTTTCCCCATGATCTTCCGCCGCTCCAAGAAGGACCCTGGCTCCAAGGAGTACAACGCTCTTGTCAGGGAGCTGGAGACGGTGTTGGAGAAACGGAACAAAGTCAAACGCAGCCACAGCATGCGTGATGACCTTGACATGGAGGACGTTCCTGAAATCAGGGGCACACTGCGGGGTACCAAGAAACTGTCCAGCTCTACAGACAACCTCAGTGTTTTTTCCAACAAGGCTCTGCTCAGCCGCTTGGAGAGTCACTTCAAGAACCGTGGTGCCAGACCTGCAGACTTTGGCAAAGCTGGCCCGCCACAAGAAGACTTGGTCGTAAAGCAAAATAGTCATGAAATCACAGGGTCGTCACCCCCCATAATGAACAGTGCAGTGCGTGTAGGGGTGAACTTTGAACAGCACCACCACCCCAGTGAGTCGGTCAGCGTCATCAAAATATCCTCAGACTCTACAGATTCTGATTCTTTTGGAACCCATGCCGAATCTGAGACTTTTAGAACTAGAACTGTTTCACATATGTCTAGCATTGGCGATGGAAGAAAAAGAAGTGTACATTCACCCGTGAGTGTAAATTCACCAGTGACCATGCATTCAACATGGAATATGAACTCACAGTTGAACTCTCCCAGAGAACACTATGACAGTTTTTCACACGACACATCATTTGGTTCAGAAGATGATGTTTCATTTAGTATGGGCTCTTTGCCCAACTATGGACACTACAAAAAGCATCATGGAGGGAGGTCACACCATTCATTTGTGCACAAGACAAACGATGATTTTGCTCACAAGTCCAAAACACTAGACAGCAGCTTTCGGCACATCACACGAATAGCTGTTTCAAAGTCCACTGAAAATTTGTCATACACTAGCCAGCAGCTGTCAAGGAACGGTGATAGACAACAACCGCAAGAGGAAGGTAGCAGCATGCTTCACTGGCCACCAGTTCAACGCCAGAATTCGGTCCCCATGAAAACCATCGTGGAGCACTTCAGTGAAACAGACGCAGATGACGTGCCAACCTGGAATGAAGCCTTGCGAAACACTAAGAAACACAAGGAGAAGGGTGTGTATCGCAGCATCTCGCAACGCATGGTGCAGAAGATCTACCGTTTTGTGCGACCAAAGTCAACCTCTCCTCAGGTGTCCAGATCCACGTCCTTCAGCTATGCCCCCAAACCAGAAGCTACACGCCACAACACCTCAGCTGAAGGTGTTCCAGAACTTGTAGTGGAGTTCCCCAACAAATACAGGATGGCATCACCACCGCCTAACATCTCTATGAAGTCACACCCACATGGACAGTCCGGTATGGACATGACCGGCACTGTGAACAACGGATTGATGGTGAATCACCATGGTCTAACTGTGGAGCTTCCCAACCATCACACAGCTTCCATAGTGCCAATATCCTTACCTACGGCGGACTATAGCGCTCGTTCAGCGAACGTCACAAGGAGTCAGTCCATGGGATCTGCTAAAGACGTGCAGCTGAGGAGTCACAGAAACTCAAACATTCATCACTCGAATTTTTCGGTTCACAGTTCAGTTGCAGAAAATGGTTTGACTGTGCAGCTGCCCAACAATCACACAGCCTCTATAGTGCACACTGTGCCTGCAAATTTAGCCATTAACAGTACTGGCCATTCGTTGTCACTCAGTTCATCAGGGACTAACGCTAATACTCACAGTGCGTCACTCAACCACAGCTCATCCAGAGTGTCTCAGTCATCTCTCTTCAGACAGACTTACAGACCAGTGGAAGCGGGTAAGATTTACCTGAAGATAGTGTTATGTGCCTTTGATATGAAAATGATTTTAGTTGCGTTTTTATTGTGTTATGATAATGGACTATTGCCATGAGTTCCAAATAGTTGAGACAATAGGCCATTGTCCACCAAACTGCTAACCTTGATGGTAGCTTGAGTGTCAGAGATCTTTGAAGCATAGGCTGAGTGTAGGCATAGGGACTCATATGCTGAATGTAGGCATAGGGACTCATAGGTGAGTGTAGGCATGGGGACTCATATGCTGAGTGTAGGCATGGGGACTCATAGGTGAGTGTAGGCATGGGGACTCATATGCTGAGTGTAGGCATAGGGACTCATAGGTGAGTGTAGGCATAGGGACTCATATGCTGAGTGTAGGCATGGGGACTCATAGGTGAGTGTAGGCATGGGGACTCATATGCTGAGTGTAGGCATAGGGACTCATAGGTGAGTGTAGGCATAGGGACTCATATGCTGAATGTAGGCATAGGGACTCATATGCTGAATGTAGGCATAGGGACTCATATGCTGAGTGTAGGCATAGGGACTCATCTGCTGAGTGTAGGCATAGGGACTCATAGGCTGAGTGTAGGCATGGGGACTGCACAGCCTCTGACACACAAATTGGGGTCAGTGTTGCATTTGGGCTGACAGCTTATATAAGCTTAGTATAACAGCCCAATAGTGTCTAAAGGATTATTTGCAAACAACCGCTCTTCTTTATCTTTTTCATAGAAGTTTGAAAATTCCACAGGGAATACCTATGAAGAGCATTTATATGTATGAATGTGTATATACATAGCACCTCACGTTGATTGAGGTTGGTGAGGGGAAGGGGAGGAGGGGCGGGCAGGATTTGTGCTGAACAAAGATTGTGTGTGGTCATTATCCTTGATTTATTGTTGGTTTATCTCCTACAGTGAGGGAGAGCACTTCCAGTGCTCAGTAACTGGACTAACCACTTTGATCATCTTTGCACATTTTCACTAAGAAGAAATGCCTCGTCACTCTCTAAATTTTTAGGGACCTGCAGACTTTGGCCACGTTTGTTGTTGTGATCAAGAACTAGAAGTCCATTATTGTTGCCGGCAACCTTGAAGTTTTGCACCTTTGGGATTTATTTTTAAGTTTTAAGGTGACCCTAACTCAGCAGCAAACAAGATTCAAGTGAAATGTTCGATTGCATTATTATTATTATTATTATTATTATTATTATTATTATTATTATTATTATTATTATTATTATTACTACTACTACTACTACTACTACTACTACTACTACTACTACTACTACTACTACTACTACTACTACTACTGCTACTACAAGTTGTTGTTGTTATTAGATCTAAATTTCTACTTGGTGTGTGTTCATGTGTATGTTCGTGTGTGGGTGTGTGTGTCTGTGTGTGTAATGCTAAAGGCAATTATACCCTTTTGTTCTTTTTTAAAACTTCAAAAAAAAAATATTGTTATTAAAATTAGTATTATTTATTATTATTATTATTATTATTATTATTATTATTATTATTATTATTATTATTATTATTATTATTATTATTATTATTACTGTGGATGTTGTTTTGAAATCGGACATTGAAGTTGTACAATAATTGTATGCGTATACATACAGAGAGAGAGACAGAGAGAGAGAGGGAGAGTCTGAGAGAGAGAGAGAGAGAGAGAGAGAGAGAGAGAGAGAGAGAGAGAGAGAGAGAGAGAGAGAAAATGTTATACAATTGTAGCAAGCAACACACACACACTGCTTCCTGGGGGGACCAGGGTGCACCAGAAGTGACCCCCACAAACGTGCCTACCACAATCCCCCTACCCTTTCCACAATAGACCTAAACTCTATACATTAACAAGAAAGAGTGAGCTTTTAGCTCCTCAAAAAAACAATGAAGACATTTGCACATAGCTGGTCAAAGTGTTACAATAGAAATCTTTCCTAAAAGGTCTTGACAACATTATTTTCTTTTTTCTTTTCTTTCTTTCTTTTCTTTTCTTTTCTTTCTTTATGTATTCTTTTTTATATTGTAAAATATATATTTAGGTTATTATTTTTATTATTATTATTTTCATTATTATTATTATTATTATTATTATTATTATTATTATTATTATTATTATTATTATTATTATTATTATTATGACAAACACAAACATTATTTTACAGTTACAAACTAAACAAGTTTAACTTTAAGACAAAACGAAAAAAGAAGATAGTCACTCAATCGCACATGTTGATTCTATATATATATAAACTAGAAGAAGGGTTGGGTGGGGGGTGAGGAGATAATAAGATACAATATTGCAATATATGACTGTGTATTGTATAATATTCAGATAAGGATCATTACCGTCTCTGGGCTGTGATGAACTATATCGCATTGATGTAGCGTACTATGAACTTTAAATCAGGATCAAAATCTGTCCCACAAACCATGAGGAAAATTCTCTCTCTGTGTATAACGAACATGGCGCCAATCAGTATTCACATATACATACAACAGCAGTCAGTATAGAATAAATAACACATCAAACATCCTCTAGCTCAATAAACCAGCAGTCAGTATAGAATAAATAACACATCAAACATCCTCTAGCTCAATAAACCAGCAGGGAGCATCCCGGTTAAAAAAAAAAAAAGTGTTTATATAATGTAAGGTGGGGGCGACTGCTGGAGTGTTTACATACTATATGGTGTTTATATCATTCCTATGATGTTTTTATTTTATTATTATTTTTTTTAGCAGCGTTTAAATTATGTTATCTTGCGTTGATTGAATGCTACTACATCTTACGATTATTATTCCTCTGACTGTATTATATATTGTGTGGTGTTTATACAGGAAGCCCTTTCACTCAAGAGATCGGGGAAGGCAAGCTACCAACGGCTCATGGCGATGGACTCAGTCGGGGAGAGGAGGACAAGGCCGCCACCTTCTACATCGACTCTCGGGGCATGACTGGCGAACCCTTCGTACAAGTGGATGGTAAGGACTGACCTTTCTGGGTTTTGTGGAGAAAAAGTTCACACAAATGTATGCACTGAGCATGCTGCTTAGTAGCGGTAGCTTAGATATTAGTATATATATATATAAACACACACATAATCAAATTATTAAAACAATCAGCCACCCTGTTTGTGATGATCCCCTATTATTATCCAAACAAGAGATGAATCCCCCAACACATGATTTTTTTACCAAAGGGAAAAAACAAGGTATTATTATACTAGTTCATCAGTGCAAATGATGAGTCTGCTCCCCTTTCAATTCAGTACAATACAGTACAGTGCAATACATTTTTATTGTAACTTTCACATTATATATCAAAGCGGAAAATTACCTTTAGCATTAAGCGCAAACTTTGCATAAAATAGTAAATGAACAAATATAAAACTTTTCATGTGTGCAACAGTCATCTGGCTCAGCTTGAAATATTCTCTCTCTCTCTCTCTCTCTCTCTCTCTCTCTCTCTCTCTCTCTCTCTCTCTCTCTCTCTCTCTCTCTCTCCCTCCCTCCCTCCCCCCCTCCCTTCTACATGTTGACACATCCACACACACCCACACGTGTACTGTCCTATCCCATAACTCGAAAGTCGTTGGTGCACCATAGATGATCGTTTAACCAGCGTTATCCATCTTTCGCTGTCCTCAGCAACCCTCATGGATTCACCCAGTGTCAAGCCAGTCCATTCTCGAATGTTGTCCTCCCACCTCTTTTTCTGTCTCCCTCTTCTTCTGCCTCCTTGCACCGTGTCTTGCTGGATGGTCTTTGCAAGGCCTGATGCTCTGGTGATATGGCCATACCATTGGAGTTTCAGTTTCTTCACCATTGTGAGCATGTCATCGTGCAATGTCCAATGGCTTATGTGATGGTCTTTCTGACTTCATCATTGGTGATGTGCTGGGTTTAGGATATGCCCAGAAGTCTTCTGTAGCATCTCATCTCCATGCTTTGTATTCTTCATTGTAGGTCTGCTGTGAGGGTCTATGTTTCACAAGCATATAGGAAGATGAAAATGACAAGAGAGCGCAGCAGCATTACCTAGGAGTACATACACACTAAATCCGTAATTACAATGTATAAGTAAATATATAATAAATGCGCCCAATAATAACATAAAGATAACCATGTTTAAATTAACTTGCACATACACAATTTAAATTAACTTGCACATACACAAACACTGATATACATAATGAATATATAATGAATATATTGAATATATGTGTATCCATATATACAATTCTGCAGAATAATCAAGATTCATTAAATTGAACACACCCATGTACATGCACATGCATAGCCTTAACCCATCACATGCCACCTGCACTATAAAATGCCATCAACTCATTAAAAGTTATAAGTTTGACTTGAACATCTAAAAGAGTGCATAACATCATCAAAATAAATATGAATGTTAAGATTTCAGTTAAACATGCAATCCGGTTTGGCTGACTAGGCTACAGAGTTAGCGATTGTTGAGGATTGAGATCGCACTAGGGATGAAAGAGTTCCTGTGTAATATTTTCTTAGAGAACAGCATCCAAAGCCTTTGAAATGAATGCAAGTAATGAAAACAATTATTCACGGGTCTGGAGGTTTATCCTATGATGCCTTTTTCCTAGTGGCTGCGGTGTATAGTTTACTCAGCTGTTGAATGTCAGTTATTTTACTCACTAAGCATAAGCTGAGTGTAGGCACATGCTGTCAGCAGCCTCTGACACTTAGACTGGGGTCAGCGTGACCTTCTGGCCAGCTGTGCAGACTGCCTTTATAAGTATACTATACAATTGTAGCTGTCCAACAGACCCCCTATATCGGCAGTCAGTCAGTCTGTTCAGTTTAAACTTCGCAGTAGATGTAATGTCAAACTCAGGGCGGCACGTTTTAAAGAATTTGTATGTTCTTTGTTTTTTTGTAATTTCTTTTCTCTATTCATTCTTGTTTTATTTTATTCATTTATTTGTGTGTGTGTGTGTGAAAAATATATTAAATTTTTATACTAGACGTTTAAAGAGTATTATTTGCCAACTAAAGTTGATTCCTTCTAAATATCTCTCTCCTTTTCAGGCGCCTCTCGTTGGAATTCCTTTAAGTCTGCATATGTAAATATAAAGGGTTAGAAACTCCATTGATCTTAAAGCTGAGCGAACAATATTATTAAAATCAATGTGCAGTAAAATAATTATTGCATTTTTTTTTTCTCCTATCTCCCCATCATTCTTGATAAGCTTGCTTTAGTTGGCATAATTTCATGATATTCTTTTATAATATGTAATAACAGCTGCATAATTTTGTTATATTCTTTTACAATAAATTATTACTGCCATTATTATATGCATTTTGTTGTTTAATTCTGCTGTTATTGTTCATTTTATTCTTTTTGATGTTCATGTTATTGTTAGTGTTGGAAATTTGTCAGTTTGCTGCTGAGCTGTATATCAAAATATTATTTATCCATAATATTGCATTTAATTGCTGCATTATAATAAGTTATGCTATCATCTGTATCCCTCTTCCAGTTTTGGGGATAAAAATCCCCAACAGAACAATTATATTATTATAACATCAACATCAAAAGTATCCCTAACTTTCAATTTATTTCATTTAAAACAATACAGGCTCCTGCTTATATCTTAAAGTATTACTAACTTTGTAAGTATGAACATATATTATTTTAAATAAACTAAACAGGAAAGGGTTATAATTCAAACTTTTTTATTATTTATCAATTATTTTGTATTATTTCACAGCCTTTTTTAAAAAAATAATTTTTGTTGTATGATTAATAATAGAGTTTGCAAATATTTGTGCAATATCATGTACATTAAAAAAAGACCTCAGAAACATACAAAAAATACTATCGCTGAGATACTACTGCAGTGAAGAAGAAATTATGAACTGAAATAAAGGGATAGAATATCCTAAATATTTGCTTAGAATTTGGTGTTCATGGATGCATGTTGCAGGCATGCCTACCCATATGAAATTTTCGGTTTTTTTACGGAAATGTAAAATACTCGGCAAGCGCTACAGAAAATACGGATACTTGTTTCACGGTCCGGAAATATATAAAAACATTGGGGAAAAAAATTGAACTCATTGGCCTGTGGTAATGCACCGCGTGACCTTTCTCCGAAGACAGCCGAACCCGGTTTAATGCTGCAATGCGCAGTTGCAAGTAGAGTCAGTAGAGACATGTGGCATCAAAGTTTCCGGTAGAGGCACCGAAATTTGCCGAACCACTTTTTGCGCAGTCGCAGTGAAGATCAGTGCACATGAGACAGAATTCAAAACATGGCGTCCAAACGAATGTCTAAGCAAAGTGATTGTGAATCTGAATCTTCAAAGAAACCGCGCAAGGAGCAGACATATCTTGCCTCGTATTCGGAAAAGTGTCCTTTCGTTATTCGTGGCAGCACTGACTCAAAAGTACAATTTGTGCCAACCAGTTTGGCATCTCCACCGGTGATATGAACGACATCAAGCAGCACGTGGAAGGCCCACAGCATATCAAGAATTACAAGGCTTTGGAGAAGAAAAAGAAGATTGTGGCAGCATATCAATCTATCACTGGATTCTTCGCGTAATATCAAAAAGGATGAGTGCAAAAACAATAGGTAGTAAAACTAAATACGGAAATCGTAATAGTAATACTGAAATTTGAAAAAGCTAATACTGAAACTTCAAATTGAGGCTAGGCATGCCTGATGTTGCTGCGCCGGAAGCTGGAGATCCAGCTTTTTGATATGCGTTCCAGCAGGATGAAGATAAGGTGTGATGCAGAGTGTAAGAACAGACAACTCATAGTAGTATTATAGTATAGATATTTCATGTTGACCTTTGGGTCGACCCATATTCATCCATAAATGCTTTTTATTTATTTATTTTTAATTTTTTTACATTTCCTTCTTTCTTTTAAAATTTTATTTATTTATTTATTACATGTTTTTACTATTTTGCAGTGGCTAATGAAACAGATAATATTTGATGTCAAAATGTTTAGTGGCTGCATGTGCTATTTTCCATAGCCACAACTCTTTGTAATGTTCCAACAAGATGTTTATTCTGCAGCCAGGCCTAGAATGTTTTTTATACCTATATTGCACTTTCATGTATGTATGTACCTATAATTTCTTTAACCAATGTTTTTTTCTATTCTCCATATTTATACCTCTTGCAGGAATAGTGTCTTTAGTAACTATTTGCTTTTGCATGAGCATTGAGGACGAACCATCTTGTCGCCCCTTTTATGACTGGGGTGTTGAGAGCTCACAAAATTGCTGGCTTTAAGCACCACAACACTCTTTACAAGAGTAATTTGTATACGTTATTTTACAATACAATACAAATGAAATCTAAATGCTGTTTTGGGCATCTCTGCAGGTCCTAACTCTATTGCTAAGGTGAGCATTGATCCCAAGCCAGATGGACAGTACGCAGTCACCTACATCCCCGTGGAGGTGGGGCTGTTCGATGTGCTGGTCAAGTGGAACGGCAAAGAGATCCATGGTTAGTAAATGTTATGGACCCTGTATCGATTCTTTTTTCTTTTCTCTGTCTTCCAGTCTCTGGCTCTGTGTTGAACCCCACTATCTGTCCCTGTGTTGAACCTCTCTCTCTGTGTGTTGAACCTCTCTTTCTCTCTCTCTCTCTCTCTCTCTCTCTCTCTCTCTCTCTCTCTCTCTCTCTCTCTCTCTCTCTCTCTCTCTCTCTCTCTCTCTCTCTCTCTGACTCTCTCTCTCTCTTTTTCTCTCTCTTCTCTCTATTTCTCTCTCTTATTTCTATTTCTCTCTCTCTTCCGCACCCCCCCCCCCCTCCTTCTATCAGTGGCTCTGTGTTGCTGAAGCAGTATGTTTTGTTCTCTATGTTGCTTGCATTGTTGTTTATACATGAAGAAATCTTCAATAAATGAAATGTATTTATAGATAAACAATGCTTACACTTTTAAAGGCTCTACATTACATTACATGGTTATTGCTTTCGGTCCAGCGTAAAAACACAAATTTATGCGCTTACCATTGTTGAATTGTATCTGTTCTCGTCCTACATGTATGCAGTAGTAATAAATTTCGGTTTTAAATGTTCCTTTTGATTTTGTCTTGTTTTTATCTAAAAATTGCTCAGTGATTTCATTTCGTTGTTATAATTTGTTCTCAATAAACTGTAATTATAATGATTGTAGGCTTTGACAGTATCAAGTCTACAATGATCAGTGAGCAATGTATTTACAGATTCATTTCTTTAGTTGTAAGGAAATTTGTGGCTGTTCTCTACATGTTAAGTGTGTGCATTTAACTGTCACAATAAAATGTATGCCAGCAGAAGAACGGGAAAACAAAACCAAACAAGTTGCATGAAACTTCCAAATATTTGTCTTTATTTTTTAATAAGGCTTCTTCATTACAGCATAAAAATAAAGGATAAAAATAAAAATAAGGATACAATTCAATTGTTAAAAGCCCAAAATCACAGATGTAAGCGTGAGGTTAAATTAAGTAAATATAATTTATAAATAACGTTTTAAAAAGTGTATCTATGCCTTTTTTTGTGTGTAAGGTTCCCCATTCCACCCCAAGGTGGTGTGTGCGCGTAAGGTACTGGTAGTGGGCGGCTGGCAGCACTACATGGACGGCAAGGAGCGCGTCCATCTGGTGGTCAATGAACAGAAGGAGATCCCCTTTGACACCTCCGAGGCTGGACCTGGTAAGTCGTGGTTGGACAGGATGTAAACAGAGCTGCCTACCGTTCCGGAATTTCCATATTTTGTTACGGAAATTTGAAAAAATGATAGAGTGTTCCGGAAAATACGTAAATTGGTTATGGTATTATGGAAATTAGGGACAATAAGCTTTGTTATGTCATATGAGAAAGACAAATATTATAGCAGACGAAATATGTCCAGGGAAATAACTTGAGATTGTCCCCTGAGAACGCAGGAGTTATTTCCCTTTCATCCTTTATATTGGAAAAAAAATGGCGACTAAACGAATGCGCGAGGAACTGAGTGCGAAAAATTCGAGCAAGACTCTGATTAAATCATTGGGGAGGAAGCTAGGGTATTTCTTGAAAAACATGAAAACAAGCTAAAATCAACTATTGTTTAAGATTTCTACAATGATGTCATTTCGTTCTACCGAGCCAGTTGTTCATACTTTCAAAGAATACTTCCTCTGTCTGACCCTCTTCTTCGACATACGAATATGAATATGATCACTTTATTATCTCAATCAAAGAGAAATTCACACGTGGTGCCACATATAAATGTTTCAAGACGAGAAAGGACAGTATAACAACAATAAACAGTAAAACAGGATTAAAAAAATAAGGAAATCTGAAATTCAGTAAGGAAATTTGAATTTTTTACTTAAGATAGTAAGAAAATTGAGATTTGTGGGTTGGCAGACCTGTGTAAAGGAGGAGAATGGGAGGGAGAGGTGATTGGAGGATAGGTGGGTGGGAGGAATTTAAGGAGGAGTGGACCAAGAGATAAAATAGGGTGGTCTAAAATAGCATGATGGTGGGTACAAAAAAACAGGATGATAATGGTGAACATTTACTCCTTTTTTGTTTGTTTGATTTTGGGGTTGTTTCGTCTTTCCAGCGAATTATAAGATTATCCAGCCAGAAGAAGTAGAGTCAAGAAAGTATATCAGGGTTGACGTCAGCTGTATTTGACTAATTTTAGATACAATTTTTCCCCCTTATAACTCCACTATAATTTTAATGTTGAACTTATGTTTATAAATATAAAATGTATTGATTTAGCACCAGGCTATGCCAGAAGGCGGAATTCCGACTTTTTAATATGCATTGCAGCAAGGAACTTGGTGGTGGATAGATGTGATGCAGAGTTAAGAAACAGATAGTTGATAGCTGTTAATACAATGACAGAAGTTCAGGCAGACCGTTTAGGATCCCATGTGCACCCATATATTTGTATGTTGATACTCAACAGTTTCACTGCTACAATAAGCTAATAGTCTTCTTGGTTCTACGCACAAGCCAGCATGCTTGTTTGTGCATTTTTATGTTGTTTGTGAGAGAACTGACAGAAGCTTGCACCTGAAGTATTAGTTCCAGTCTGGCATGTGCATGCTAATTACTGGTTCAGTTTGGGTGTCATGGAGAAGAATTTTACATTGGAACCATGTGGACTATCTAAAGATCCCAGCATTTCGCTAGGCTCGACTTTGCTGCAGTGAAGTTGGAAATGAATTCAGTGTGGGTAAGAGTCTATCACTGCTTGTGTGCAGGCAACATGACAGTGGAAGTCAAGAGCCCTAGCGGCTACATTCCTGCCAGCGTTGACGAAAGCGCTGTAGGTCGCAGCAAGGTCATCTTCACGCCACGCGAAGAGGGTGAGTGTTGTGTATGGGTATGTGAGAGATGTGCGAGTGAATGTGTTGGGGGAAGGAGAGACAGACAGACAGACAGACAGACAGAGATGGGCAAAACAGAGAGAAAGAGAGAGAGATTATGGTGTATGTGTGTGTGGAGAAAACTTTACAAATCACAGTCACAGAGAAGACTTAAAAAGTTTTGTTTTTAAGAGAACATTGGAATCTTGGAATAAATTTCACAAAATTTTGGTCAGATTGGAACAGTGTGCTTCAATAAACCTGAAATGTTTTGTTTTATTTTCCTTCCCAGATTGCCCTGTCTTGTATATATGTTTTACGTGTTCAATTTATCAATAAAATGATTGTGTACTCGACTTCAAATTATGAGAAAATATAACATCTTCTTTACTGGGTCTTTACATTAAGAGAATGTTAATTCATAAATTATTGAATTGAATTGTGGGTCTGCACAGGGAACCACCACATCTACATCTACTGGTCCGACACTCCACTGGCTAGTTCCCCCTTCCTTGGTTACGCCACTGGTGGCAGCCTTGATCCCAGCAAGGTCATCCTGACAGGTCGTGGCCTCAAGGAGGCCATCGTCAGAGAGGAAGCAGAGTTCATGATTGATGCGTCGGCGGCTGGCAAAGGTAAGAAAATATTGCCTGTTATTCCAATAAGCAGATGTAACCCTTTGTGCTGCTGCATGTACTGCATAGCTGTTCTCCAACATTGAATGTAAGGGAGACGACCAATTAGAGATACATCTAATAGCTCCCTTGTTTCAGATTGTGGACACATTTTGTTGACTTTCAATTTATAAGTTTCTTGTTTTTCTTCCCTGAATGTTCTACTCAGTAGAAAGTGTAATGTATTTTTTTATGTAGCACAAAAGTGTGTTTTTGTTTTTTAATTGTGCAGTGAAAGTATTTATAATATTCCAGATAATAATGAGAAACAAATGGATATATTAACCTAAAGGAATGTTCATCTGGACAAAACACCACAATGCAGTTTTTTGGGGCCAGGCTCTTCATCAGGCTGACAAACGCAACACTAAACACTAGCTAGTAGTATTTTCTTTTATCATTTTAAACTTATTTATTCCATCCCATTCTGTAATATTCCAGAGTATAATGAACATATTGTTTCCTGGTGAAATTTCCTGAGGAAGTTATTAACTTTGAGAGTATAGAAGTCAAGTCAAGTCAAGAAACCTTTCTTCACCAAAATACAGTGAAAATTTGGCGTGTTGCTTATAATATACAAATAACTGCTTGCATACATATCACACACCTACACACAGGCACGGTAAGCATAGGGGTAAACCAGTAAACCAATCTCCAACTTCCCTTTTGTGGATGATATTGATGGATTGGCTGGAGAGGAACAAGAACTTGAACAGCTGGTACAGAGGCTTGACACCACCTCCAGAGGCTGTGAGAGGAAATAAGTGCAGAGAATACCAAAATGATGACCAACAACATCAATGGCATCAACGTGGACATCAAAGTCCAAGGCCAATCCCTCAAGAAGCTTACATGAGCACTGTTGGGGTAGTAGTTCTTCGGTCATCAAAAATGGAAGAGAATGTTCTCACACCTGTGCTTGATTACAGGTGAGCCAGAGGTGCAGCTGACAGGTGTCAAAGCAGAGGTGAACGTGTTCGTCACTCCTTTGGGGGGCGGCAAGTTCAGGTGTACCTACATCCCTATCATACCTGGCGCTTACCTGCTGCACATCACCTGGAACGGACGACAGCTCCGTGGCTCCCCTTACAAGGTGACAACTTGATAATATCAAATTATTATTATTATTATTATTATTATTATTATTATTATTATTATTATTATTATTATTATTATTATTATCAGTTGCGGAAGAGTGATTGAGGTAAGATTGTGTTAGGATGGTCTACGGTGTGACAAGTAGCGCAGGTTTGAAGGTTTTGTTTGTTAGGATGGTTTTGCAGCTCTTTAAAATCCTATGAAGCTGAGAGAGAGAGAAAGAGAGAGAGAGAGAGAGAGAGAGAGAGAGAGAGAGTGAGAGAGAGAGAGAGAGAGAGAGAGAGATTCAGTTGTTAGCATGCATACCTGGGGTGCAAAGGGGTGAAGAGATATGGGTTCAAATCTTCAAAGTGAGGGGGGATTCTGTGCTGTAAGTGAGAACAAAAAAATCCCAAATGTAAAAGACGCAAATAGGGGTTTAACTTAAAGGGAGAATCACACTGAACGTGCCATAATAGCATGAATTTGAACGGTGTATGTAAGACCCTCATTCTTCTGATTGGCTCAGGTGAACGTGATTGGAGCTTTCTACCCCAACAAAGTGAATGTGTCTGGTGAAGGACTAAAGGGCGGTCTGTTGGGTCGCGACCTGGACGTTCGCATCGATACGCGCAAGGCTGGGCCAGGTAGGTTTCCCATTATCAATGCTGACTCACTGTCTTCTGGACAGCTTGCTTTCATTTTTGACTCACAGGCATAGCAATGTTAATCTATGTACTCACCACCAAGCTTCTCACCCCCCATCCCTGTCCCCCTCTTTCCACACACACACACAAAATTTCCAGTTTTTATCAAATCTGTGCGAGATGAGTCCTAAATAGTCCAAAAAATGATATCGAAAAAAAAGTCCACCCTTCCGTCTGTGCGCCGCACAGGCAGACGCCATAGGCCGTCTGCCTGTGCAAAACCTTTACAGTGCCTAAGTACTCAGAACCTATTTCAAATATCACAACCAAACTTGAGACCTCATAAATGATCAGTGAATTAATGACTTTACTTCAAGGTCAAGGTCACAAGACTAGTGGCATCAAATGTTAATTTTTTTTTTAAATGTTCACAAAATTTCTATTTTTTTCTTGATTATTAATATTGAACTTATGATTCTTTGACGCATGATAGATATCAATGAGACACACATACTTAGCAAATTTGGTCAACCTCACTCCAAGGTCAAGGTCATTGGCACTGTCTAAAGTCGGTTAGTTTAGGTACTTTGAAGTGACCTTGGCCCTAAATTATGAGATATAAAATCCAAACTTGTTGTATTTACTGATGATAGCTTGATCTTTTATATTTGTTCCATTTTTGCATTGGTATTGAAGGTCAAGGTCGTTTTAGGCCATGCAAAAACATACAAAAAATATGTCATCGTACAGTGAAATGGCTGTTTATTTAACCCATAGTATGCAACAACATTGGGCTATTTGATTAGACATACATGAGAGGTCACGTGGGGGTCAAGGTCATACCAAGGTCAAGGTCACTTAAGGTCAAGGTTATCCTAAGGTCACTATATTTTTGGGATAATACAACTTTTGCTGTACTTTATTTGTTAGTATGTACTTGGTGTATTTGGAGGTCAATGTCATCTCAAGGCCAAGAGAATAGAAAGATAAGTGTATTTGCATTTTAATGCCACCGTTTTATGTTGTTTTTTTCCGGGGCCCTCATTTTCATGTTTAATGTTTCGAGTTCCATAAGGAGGATGTGAGTCATATGGGCATTGCCCTTCTAGTCTATATTCTACCTTGACTTTTGTTCTCCTTTCTGCCATTGCTCCTTTTTGTCCTTGCATTGTATTGTGCAAATCATGTGTGAACCAAAACAAACCTTTAGAAACCAAATTCTTTTTTTAAACCATGCTAGAGTATTGAGCTGTTATTTTTTTGGGCTTTGGTTAGTATGGTGGCAGGAATCATTTTCCCTTAAGTATGCATAAAGAGTTGCTTTTTTATCTCTTAAAAATGTCATTATTTTTATTGGTTCGGTTTTGTTCATTTTTTAAATTTATAATTGTTATTCTTAATTATTGGTTTTGGTCAACACTTTTTTTGTTTGTTTGACATGCTGGTGAATTGGGTACAGTTTATTTATTTCACAGCTAACACCCTTGAATGTTGAATAATTATGTTGAATAATTTGCGTGGTATATCCTTGAATAGTTGTGTGCCTATGTGTATTAACAGCATTTATATTGATATTACTCTCAACGCCCCCAAACCTGATTTCTAGATTTCTGCCTATTTTTTTTTTTTAAAGAATTGAAAGAGACTAGTAGACAGTCCCTATCTCACTCTCTCTCACCCCTCATCAAAAATATATTTAAATATTAATTTTAAAAAAAGATGGAAAAGAGTTCAGAAAAAATATCAGTCCAACTATTTGGTGGTGGTTTTGCAATGAGAAATAACAATTTCAAACTTCTTGTTTAGGCAGCATCAATTTTTGACATTGGAAATCATACATTGGATTTAGTATTGGCTGACAGACTTTCCCAAGGCAGTTTACTAAAGAATATCCAAGATGCTTTGATTCAACTCCTGTACCATTTCTTAACTACAGAAAAGCCTAGTGCGAGTTACATAATTTTAGGCTATTTTGGAGGTTAACTATTTGAGTGTTTTCGTAAATGTTAACCAGTTGAAATAATAATTAGTCTTAGAGTCAAATTTGGCAACAAGTGATGGAAGCACTATACTGAAAGTTTTTATATAAATATATATAGAAAAAAGGTATTTAAAAAATCTGAAAGGCAAAAAAAAATAATAAAATAAAAGGCTTATAAAAAGAAAACGTTAAAACACAACAAAAAAGAAAGAAAGAAAGGATTGATTTCCTTGCATTGTAAACCCATTAATCGCATGAGTGTTTTTGCATGAAGTACTCAAACTAAATCTATTGTGATCTAGCAATCCCTGTTGCATTCAGGTTGACTTATTTCCTAGATGTAGAGCAGATATATATATATATGCATTTTTATATCATGGAAAATGTGCGTGTGAGGTATTATAATGCCTGTGCATGTAGCACTTTGGTTTTGATGTAGTGAATGTTTTGAATTTACAGACACTGTTTGCAATAGTTCTCTTTATGATTTACTTTCTTATGACAGGCAGAGGTAAACTTTCACAATCTATATAGTCCATGTTACTTAAACACTCACTCTACAACACTTTTTACCTAATATTTTTTCCAGCTTATCTTTCTCACCACAATGCAAAAGAAAACATAACCTTTTCTTTACAAGAAATCTTCAACTATGTACTCTTGTCTTGTAGTTTTCAATAATCTCAACGTTTTGGGGGCTGTTAAACCATTTTTGTATTTATCTGTGGTCATCAACTCAAACTTTGTGCTGTTGTAGGAAAGCTGGTTACGAAGTTTTGGTGCCTTTTTTTTCCTTTATGCTTTGGGGTTATGGAGCGATCTCTTGGTGGTGGTTTAAAAAACAATTTGCTACAATGTTGTGAAGTATTCCATAGTTTGTGTATGTATTCTTACACATTTTAATAGTTTGTATTATCCACTTACTCATTTTCTGTTATGTTAATATCTGAATTGTGGGGTTTTAGTATGCGTAGGCAATATTAGCTTATTCCTAACGGTTTTGATATGTTTTCGAAATTTAATATATTTAACCTGTAGATTTTTGTGTTTACTCATGTTTTTACTCTCTTTCTCTTCCCCCATCTCTTCCTTCTCTATCTCTCTCTCTTTCTCTCTGTCTGTCTGTCTGTCTGTCTGTCTGTCTGTCTCTCTGTCTGTCTGTCTGTATTATGATGATTTGTTTTTAAAACAGGGGAGCTAACTGCGTACTGCATGGGCCCAACCAAGGTAGCTAACTGTGAGCTGGAGGATCACCATGACGGCACCTTCCGTCTGATCGTTCGGCCACAAGAGGTGGGCCGACACGTGCTGCAGGTCAAATACGGTGGCGAACATGTTCTAGGTAAGTTGTCCTTTTTTTATGTTTTAGACTTCAATGTAGGAAATTGTTCTGTGCTCGTGCCAATAATGGAATTTTGTGTGGGAAGGATGTGTATTTTTGACTTAACAGGAATGTCAGTGTATGTACTCGCCCCAATATATTTAATAAATTGCAACGGGAAATAAATAGTAAATAAAAGTATATCCACCACCTCCCCCTTGCCTCCACTCTACTCCCCCCCCCTCACTCTCCTTCCTCATCCCAAATTTGTATTATTGTTGTAGGGCTTACAATCAGCTTATCTACAAATCTGTCACAGATGAAGTTTCTGTTTTTTGCCAGCTGTGTTGTTTTTGTAGACTTTGATGCACAAGACAATATATATATATATATATATATATATATATATATATATATATATATATATATATATATATATATATATATATATATATATATATATATATATATATATATATAGAACTTGCAGGCAAAAAAGGTATGATTTGTTTGTCTTCTGTTGCAGGGAGTCCGTTTGCTTTCAAAGTGTCAGCTCAACCAGACGCTAGTAAAGTGCGTGTCAGCGGGCCTGGTGTGGAGCATGGTATCCTAGCAACCTTCCAGAGCCGCTTTGTGGTGGAAACGAGAGGGGCTGGCGCCGGACAGCTCACTGTCAGGATCAGAGGACCCAAAGGTGAAGAATAATCTTCCTTTACTTATTTCACTGTATAAACCAGGTTGCTTTTGTTGTGTTTATTGATAAATCTGTACCCACCAAATTGACCAAATGACTGACAGGTTATACAAGATGATGATGCAAAGTACTGAATGGGGCACTACTGCCCACTGAATCTGGCTCACCTTTTGACAAGTCACAATCAAGTTTACACAATGTATTATGATGATTTTTTTATTTATTTATTTATTTATTTTTTTGGACAATTCTCATACATCGCCACTCAAACTGAGACGAAGAACAAGATTTAACATCCTATTCTGGGAGCTTTAAGGGTAAATTGAACTGTTAGACCATGCATATGATCACAGCCAAACTGGAATAATTAAAATGGCATTGATCTAAAGCCGAGGCTTATTTTGTGTTCCTGACGTTACAGTGAAGCTTGCTAAGGCGTTCATCTGCACACCTGCCTTTCAATCAAAATGAGTTGTTGGGGTACTGCTGCCATTGTTTGTTGTGGCTTATAAAAGCTCAAAATACAGTGTGTTCCAAAAGTCTTGGGCACATTTTGACATTGAATATTTCCGAAACTATTAAGGATATAAAAACGCATCTGGTAAATTCAGAAAGCTTGTAATCTCAATTTTTACATGGAATGTTCAAAGATGTTCAATGTGAGCACCATTGGCCACACGACACACATCAAGCAGATAGTCAAATTCTTGCCAAACGCGTCCCAGCATTTTCTGGTTGAGTGAACGCCATTAATGGGTCTGAAAAGAAATAAAAATAAAAATCAACAGCTAACAAAAAACGTAATGTAATTAGCTTTAAAATGGCACAACTTTGATCTTACTACCATTCATAGTAATTGAGATATGGGGACTTCAAATGTGCCCAAGACTTTTGGAACACCCTGTACTCAAACTATGTCCTAGCAGGTGTAGATCTGGGTGTCAGACAATGCGCCAAATGACTGCAAGTGGGCGCCTCGAGCTAGATCCTGTATCAGCCAGCACCTTGAGCAGCTCTTTAAGCTGAAAATGCGCTATACAAGTACGATTAAATAGAAAATAAATTGGATCTCCAATCACCATGGGAAAACAACCTGCACACAAAAAATGATCAGCATTCCAAAAGATAGCATTTATTTGTACAAAAAGGAACAAATAACTCCATGCTATCAAGGAACATTTCCCATCAAAGTTGTTCCCATGGGCTCCAGCCATGCACCTCTTTAGCAGAGTGACCCAGCCTGTGTCTGATGATGACTGACAAAGGGCCAAAACCGCTGTCATACACTTTGCTCTTCTGAGCCAACAGTGGTCCTTCTATATATAGTGGAGGAAAGTGGTGCAGAAAGACAGTCACCTTGCCATTGAACTATACTGTCCACTTCTGATGGAGAACCTTCAGTAAGGACACTTGAGTGGTATATACTTCATTGCTCCTCATGATCCTCCAGCGTATGGTAATGAACTTTTTCCTACCAAGTTTACTTGACTGTGTAAATTTAACTCTTTCCCTGCCAATCGACGATATATCGTCGATCTGAGTCGCCATGTTTGTGCCAATCGACGATATATCGTCGATTTCAGTATTCCGTTTCGTTCCGGTTTTTTGCTCAGTCCAATCCAAGTTTTATTTTAACCAAAGAGAGATAACTCTTTCTACTTTCGTTCTCGATCGACACGCGCGTGGTTTCTTCAAATTGATTCGTTTTTAGAGTGTTTTTTGTGCATTTTACTAAGCATTGTGATGGGCACAATCGACAGTGTGTCAAACTCTGCTAATAATCAATATAATTTCAAACTGTAAAGTGTATTTTGATCCTAAATAAATTTTCTTTCTGGTGTGTGAACTGATTCAGTGATTGGAATTATTCCTCTGATTTTTTTTATCACTGTGGTATGTAGAAATATTTTTATGTTATTTTATCATTTCAAAAAGATCAACATGCTTTCAAAACACATATTTCAATAATAACATCATCAAATTAACATTTTTTTTTTTTTTTTTTTTTGTTATTCTTCACTCTTTTACCTTTTATTTGATATGAAATATGTCTATTTAACAACTATTATTGAAAGAACAGTAGCTTAAATGCCTAAGGTACTGAACTTTCTTTCCGGTGCCAGAGAAATGTCTGGCACAAACGTGGAAACATGCCTGGCAGGGAAAGAGTTAAAAGCAGAAAACAGGAGAAAGTCATGAAAGCACTAATTCAATCTCTTCCATTGCTGTTGTCGATGCAGGTGCCTTCCAAGTAGAGATGTATCGCGACAGCCAGAGAGACAGAACCATCTTATGTCGCTATGACCCCACCGAGACAGGCCTCTACATCATCTCTGTACGCTGGTCTGCAGTGGATGTGCCTGGTTCACCTTTCCACGTGCACATCCTTGACACACAGGTATGTTATTAACAGGATTAGTTCCAGGTTGTTTTTGTTTTTGTAAAATTTAAATAAATAAATGTGCGTGTCTTGAGAAACGTTTTTACAGTGGATTCAAATTTTAAATGTTGAATACCATTTTCCACTCTAATCTGAAATTATATATGGATGAGTAACTGTGGCTATTTTGGAAGCCGGAATTCCATCTTTTTTGTATGCATTTCGGCAGAAAAAGACGGCAAGAAGGCCGGAGCTAAAGAATATGGCTGGTTTAGACCAAACTCAAGAAGATGGAAAGGGCACTAACTCCCAGATACAAAAGAAGAAGAAAAAACTCCGGGGCGATCATTAGGTACATGAAAGAGCAATAATTTAATAATAATTCTGTTTTGCCTAAGATATCTTAATAAAGTATGCATCATCATTATCATCCATCATCATCATCTTATCATCGTCATCATGATGTTAATGTCTGCTCCTGTCTGTGTGATGGTGTTTAGGCTGAGCTGGAACAAGTGTTGGCTGACCAGTCTTTCCACAATGCTAGCTTCCACTCTTCTCGTGCTGGCAGCGGCTATGGACAGTGGCGTGAGGAGTTCTAACTCCTGAGCAACTTACAGTGCAGAACTGCTCACCTTAATCATTCATTTACTCTGTCCCGTAGGGCTTACAGACACTATGTTAGTAGAAAATACAGATTTAAATGTAAATTTGAAAACTCAAAACTTGTTCAGGTGCCTGGCAAATAATGAAAACCGTTCCTCATGTGTCCATTCAAAATTTGTTCTCTTTTTCAATTGTTTATGATTTGTCTCTAATTATGTTTTATTCAAATTAATCTCAGTTGAATGTGAGATGAGGAAATCATATATGAAATAAAATAATAATGAGCATGCATAATCATGTGTTTAGTGGTGAGAGCAACGATTTCACACATTTTTCTGTTTTATTTTTTTTCTCTCTCTGTGTTGAGTCTAGTTTTTGGAATTATGATACATTCTTGTATGTGTACCTCAATTATGTTAATTCATATACTCATTAATTTTGACAGATAGAAAGCGTGCAACTCCTTTCAGCCAACAGATATTTGCATTATTTTGAGATTTTTTTTGGGTTTCATTATGAGCTTCCAATTTGATTTTATTTTGGTACACTCTACAATAAGTTTTTGCAATTTGCAAGATTGTCTCATTGGTTATGTTTTCTGCATATATAAAAACTATTCAAAACTATTGATTAACAGTCAGAGAATATATTTTACAAATATTTTTGTTGGACTTCTTTTTGTTGTACAGATTTTGATCGACTTCCTCGTGTGATAAATATGCATATTATGCTATGGAAATATTACGAATATATATATCATAATGATGAATATTCATATCATATGTGATTGAATAAACATTCCATAATGTGTTACTGATCCTTTGGTTTCTGTTCTAAAGTTAATTTCACGCTCAGTTTTCATTGCGTTTTCATTTTGTTCCTTTACAATTACAAGAATATGTTTTGTTTCATAATCAAAATTATAGGCCCTCACATGTAAACAGAAAAAAAAACCTTGCCAAATGAACAATTGATATTTTTGATATTATTACAGCGAATGAATCTTTTTTATGATACAGTATCATTATCGCCATGGGAAGACTGAAGCTATTCTTACAAGATGCTGAAGATCATTTTATTGTCCATCAGCAGGAAGAGATTGTATGTTACATATAACATGTATGGTGATATAAGAATTATTGCAAAATCCAGCCTTCATAGTCCCTGTTATATCAAACAATGAAATTTATGCTGAATGGTACCTGTAATATTGCTTTCTTAAGTGAAAGCAGCTGCATGGCAGCGTCACCCTTTAGGACAAGGGTGAACAATCACCAGTCCTCCATCTTGTTTCTGTACCTTCAGCAAAAAAACAAAAGCACAAAAGCTAATTTTGGGTGTCATATAATGCTAGCTTTCAAAAAGCAAACATTATTTTAAAATACAATTATTTTTTTCTCAACTTTATGGGGACATGAAGTTGATTGAGTAACAGTGTGCTGCATAGCCAGATGAATAATTATGGTTTTGGTGATTTGGTTTGTTCACATAATATTTCATTCGTGTTTTCATATTCTAAAAAACTTTTTGTTTCATACAATTTTTTTTTTTTTTTTTGTTAAATGTGCAACGAGCTTGCTTTGGGAGGGATACCTGTGTGTTAGAAGTGGACATCATCATCATCACTTGTTTTCATGTTATATAAAAAAGATTTGTTCATAAAATGTACAACTTGTTTTCATATTCTTAAAAGTTTTGTTTCATAACAATATTATTATATTTAAGATTTATTTTCATGATATACAAGATTTGTTCCAATAAGGTTTATTTTCATGATATATCGTATTTGTTTCATAATATATAAGAGTTGTTTTCATGATGTCATATAACAACTTCTTTTTTTAATTTTCATAATATTTACGTTGCTTGTTCTTTGAAGGGGTTTGGGAGGCCACGTTGTTGTACTGCTTTACATATTATTTGTGTGATTGAGTGGACCGAGTTAACCAAATATGTTATGGGGTTGTGATTTTTGTGGTTGTAACATTTCTGTTGTGTGTTGTGCTTTGGACTAAAGATCACAATTCATAATAATTATATTCCATCAAGCTTTATTGTCCTTCTTAGCTTTATATCATATTGTATGCAAAGCTGAACCTAATTTAATTAAGCCTTGTCAAACATATTTTATGAGATATTATACGAAATAATGTGTGTGTATATAGGTATATAATATATAAACATATCACTTAACACAAAGAGCCAACCAGAACTAGAATGTACAGAGAAATATTTATATAAGTAATGTTGTAAACAAATGATCATTAACATACGTTCTATGGATAGCAAGTAATTTCTGCAATCTTACACCTATTCTTTTGTTCTTTCTAAGACTAGAAATCAGACTTCACACAACTTGAAAAAGGAACTTGCCTTTTTTTTTTTTTTTTTTTTTTTTAAACTGAACTAAGCGAAGTCTATACAAAAATAAAGATCTTACAATAAAAGTTTGATTTTTTTAAAAACCTGTCACTCATTAAAAAATTATGTGTTAATAATGTGTATTGGTCTAAAGGGTAATAGAATGTATCATCCACAAAGCTATTTTCAAGGATGAATTTTTTTTAAATAATTAAAAATGTGCTGTCTCATTAGATTAAATGTATAAAAAAATTAGGAAATCAGATTAATTTATTTATTGTATACATATATGTACTACCAAATCTAGAGTAAAAAGTGGCGTTTTATAATGTTTAGGTAGCGAGTCTTGTTTCATTTGTTTGCAAATAGCTAGTCAGCTACGTTTGATTATTAGCCTGTGGTAGCTAATAATAAAGTTCTAGTTGTTGGGTTTTATTCTATGATTATTCACCCACTTCTCTGTGTGTTCGTTTATGATAGTCTTTGTGGACAATATTATCTGGATGCAATATTTAGACGTTTACGTGTAGATCTTTTGCTAGTGATAACGTTCATCCTGAGACAGCTGTGGCATACTACTAAACTGAACCTGCTCTTAGTTCATGATGAGGACCGGCTTTAGCTAACGTGTGTGTTTCTTCCTTTAAATGATCAGTTTTGACAATAATTGTTGAGTACTATATTAATGCATTCTATTTGGGTGGTGTCCATAGATTTTTTTGAGAGGGAAATTTTAAAAAATGGAAAATTGAATGTTTTTTATGCTTGTGTTCCTCCTCTTCCAACGACCCACCAGGGCAGTGGACTGAGGTGAAATCAGATTTGCTTTACTGTTAGGGTGTTCTATATGAATTAAATATTGTTTCCTAACTATTGGATGCTATTGATCTGTTGTGAGTAACCATATACAGTAATTTTGGGACAGTTTTGTCTGATGCAATTTTTATAACTTTTTTTTCCTTTTTTTTTTTTCCTTTTGGACCTGTATACAGAAATAATACTTACATATATTTCTTTACACTGCTGCATATCATATTTTGTGTATGAACTCTTTTTGTAGAGTCTTTATAATAATAATGAAATAAACATTTGATTGAACTCGGGTTGTTTTGGCGTTTATGATGTTTGTGAGTGTTGTCTGGGAAGGTAATGTAATTCAAGTCAAGAAATCTTTATTCATACAAAAATACGTAAACATTTGTTCTTATAATGGTTATAACAATGCTTATAGTTGCTCAAAGAGATCCTCCAGCTAGGTTGCCACATCCAGGATCCATCTCCAGTCATAGTCTGTAATCCTATCCTATCCTATCCTATCCTATCCTGTCCCGTAACCCGAAGGTCGTAGGGGCACCACAGATGATCGTTTAACCAGCATACTCCATCTTTCTCTGTCCTCAGCAGCCCTGATGGCTTCGCTCCGTGTCAAACCAGTCCATTCTCGAATGTTGTCCTCCCACCACTTTTTCGGTCTCCCTCTCTTCTACCTCCTTGCACTGTGCCTTGCAGAATAGTCTTTGCAAGGCTGATGATCTGGTGACGTGGCCATACCATCGGAGTTTGTGTTTCTTCACCACTGTTAGCAGGTCATCGTGTTGTCCAATGGCTTATGGTCTGTCGGACTTCGTCGTTGGTGATGTGTTGGGTATAGGAAAATGCCCAGAAGTCTTCTGTAGCACCTCATCTCCATGCTTTGTATTCTTCGTTGGAGATCTGCTGTGAGGGTCCATGCTTCGCAAGCATATAGGAAGATGGAGATGACAAGGGAGCGCAGCAGTCTTACTTTGGAATGTAAGTCTGTAATCAAAATGCCAATACACTGCAATCTCCCAATTATTGTCTGTGTGTAATCAAAATGCCAATATACTTCAATATCCAGTCATAGTCTGTAATCAAAATGCCAATACACTGCAATCTCCCAATTATTGTCTGTGTGTAATCAAAATGCCAATATACTTCAATATCCAGTCATAGTCTGTAATCACAATGCCAATATAATAATAATAATAATAATACAGGATGCTATACGCGCCTTTCCCCAAATCATTCAGGCTCCAAGCGCGGCGATCTAAACCAACATACACGCTCACCTGTCTCATCCACCCTCACACACACCAAATACACATCCATCACTCAAACAGGTGGTGTAAAGGCAGGAAGATCGCTATTAGAAGACGGAAAGAAAATCTAATTTTTCCTCCTGTTCTCTATTAGCCTCATGCAACACGGTGACCTTGACAACGTAGCGCAACGTTCATTAAGGTATAACGCTATGCGGCAGTTAGGAGGGGACTTATTTACAACGCAACTGCAACTTGTGACAGGTTAAGCACACACATTACAACCCGCAGATTGAAAAAAAATAATGCCTTACTTTTGAGGGATCACGTTAAAATCTTAAATAATTTAGGTGAAGAAATCTTAAATAAAAGAAGATTTAGTTAGTTAGTTAAAATAGATTAACGTCCCCGGACACATAAGCGTATAGGGGACGATTAATAAAAGAAGAAAAGAAAGAACACTTTGATATAGAATATGGAATACACAGTTCCATCCCATCTTTGAGCTTATAATTATTGTGAAATGACTTTATTATGGGTAAATTTATTATCATTTTAATTAACCTCTCGGGGTTTTGGCTTCAGAAGAAAACATCAATTTATTGTGCTCTTTGTACCACCACAAATAAAAATTTTAAAAAATACTCGCAACACAGACCTCGCCTATGATGATGATGGTGATGATGATAATCATGATGATGATGATGATGATGTAGACTTGTAGGACGCAGAGCTCCTTGTCACAGGGTCTTGCTCAATTCACACATAAGATAGTGCCCAGCCCTCAGGAAAAAAAGAGGAGCGATAGCATAATTATGTCGATCCCTCAACATCAGATATTTGTTCCCCCACATAATTATGTTTGTGACAGACGAGAGGTAGAACATAGATCTGGAAGAACAAAGACCTTGGAGAACATGCACTATCATTTAATAACTATTTTAGGCAGTGAATTCTCAAAAAGTTTTTATGAGAAGAAAAATTGTTGTTACAACTCAAATTAGACCGCGTTAAACTCTCGCATCATTGAGGGAGAAATTGTCCAATCCGTTCTGGCGACATCATCACAGTGACGTCATTATTTAGTTTGGTGTGTGTGGCTATTTTTCTAAAAACTTCAGACAACCCACGGCTTACTGAAACTATCAAATAAATTCTCTCTCTCTCTCTCTCTCTCTCTCTCTCTCTCTCTCTCTCTCTCTCTCTCTCTCTCTCTCTCTCTCTCTCTCTCTCTCTCTCTCTCTCTCTCTCTCTGTCATCGTCCGTAAAGTGTAGGTGGGTGGGGAGGAGAAGGGGAGATACATTCCCCCTCCCCACCTCCTCATACCCTCCCGGTTTCGACGCCACTGTGATATGATGGTAGGAAGAGAGATTTCGAAACTTTAAATTAATGAGGCTAGAGGTTTGGGGGGCAAGTCGAGTCAGACAGTAATAGGTAGGTCGAGAACTTGATTAAAATGGCAAAAATATGGCGAGATAGTGGGATGGTCCAGGTATAATTTTGTTTTTAAGCGTATATGAAAAACTGTTTTTTTTAAAGTTAAAAAGAATTTTTAAATACAAAAATTAGATGGGTAGTCGGATGAAAGACTCTACTCTAGCAATTAATTTTTTTTAAAATCCCATGGGTAATCGGATGAAAGACTCTACTCTAGCAATAAAAATAAATAAATAAATAAAAACAATAAAAAGACATCCTCATCGCAACACCTACGTGGGAGAAACATGTCACGCTCCTACAACAACTACTCGCCCGCCTCAGAGACACTGGATTGACGGCAAGACCCACCAAGTGTCAGATTGGATTCACGGAATTAGAATTCCTGGGACACACCATAAGTCAAGGAAGCCTGCGACCGGTAGAAAAGACCGTGAAACGCCTTCTCGACGCTCCTAGGCCCAAGACCAAAAAGGAAGTGCAGTCGTTTCTAGGACTCTGCGGCTTCTACCAGAAGTTCATCCCCAACTACAACAGCATCGCCGTGCCACTGACAAATGGAACCCGGAAAATCGCCCCGGACAAAGTCGTATGGACAGCCGAATGCGAGACAGCATTCCAAACCCTCAACTGGGACAAAATGACATCGGCGCCAGTACTCCACCTACCAGATTTGACGCGGCCATTCGTTCTTCGCACCGACGCCAGTGACTTAGGACTCGGAGCAGTACTGCTACAGCGCGACCCCAAGAATGCAGAGACGCTATTCCCTGTCGCCTACGCCAGCAGAAAACTGAGACCCGCCGAAACACACTACGCCACGTCGGAGAAAGAATGCCTTGGACTAGTCTGGGCCATACAGAAATTTCAACTCTAACTGTATGGGACACACTTCACAGTTCAGGTGGACCACCAACCACTCTCGTTCCTGGCAGCCTCCAAATCCTTGAACTCTCGCCTGATGCGATGGGCACTCACCCTTCAGGCATACTCATTCCAAATCGAGTACATCCCAGGCAAAGAGAACCACGGAGCCGACTTCCTCAGTCGCCATCTCGTGGAGGACACAGCCGCTGTCGCCCACCCAACACAACTAAGGGCCACAGCACCAGAATTCGTCCCCGTCCAGTAAAACCCTGTCACTAGTGTCCATAGCTACCTGGCACAATATTGCAGCTCAGGTAGAGCAACTTAACTAGTTGGTAAATAGGACCCTAGTGCATTGTTAAACTAGGCTCTGTAGTAGAAAAAGGTCAAATCCAGTAGTCATCGCCTTTTTTCAGTTGAGGGAGCCTGTAACAAACAGACCAGTGTACCCCGCACTATTTGAGCTTTTGCTTGTTTAGCAGTAGTAAAACGTAGAAGGTTACTGTAGTCTATAGCAGACAATTAAGGTATAACTGATGCGTACACACACACTGCGAGCTGACGCGAGCCGTTTAGTGACATCATTGCGGCCTACGATGGTGTTTCGAACTTTATAGTCACTTAGATTGTGCCATCCAATAGGTAGAGTGGTTAGGACCAGTTCTGGCCGATTCAGTCAAAGCCAAGTATAGGTCAGTTGTGTGGAAAGCTCTGAGCAGTACACAGTTACACTCGAGCAGAGAAATATCTCCACTGATAGAACAGGGAAGCAGTGCTTGTTGAATATTTGAATTCAATCAAGTAGCCACGGGCCTGACATTGTCGAACAGACGAGCAGGCGGGATATCGTGAGCCCAACTCAACCAAGAATAGAACCTAATCTATGATTCGAGTTGGCTGCCGAGGCATCTACAGCATCGAGCGCAGATAGCCCACCCGTCGAACACAAGCAACGACAACACAGCGTGTCGTAGAAGCTACCTCAATGCAGCGCTTCAACCACGAAACCACTGATCAGTTAAGTGACCAGGAAACAGTGCACTAAAACTGTATCATAAGGACCACAGTAGTCCACTCTTCATGAACGCTAGTAGCCAGTGCCCGATGAAGAAAAAGTAGCTGCCTAGATTATCAGCGATCGAGTCATTCGCATTGACAATTGAACTTTTAAGTTAGATTCGTACTTCGAAGATCATGTATAGAGTAGAAGAAATAAATGTGTGATTTTGACTGTTATCAAGTGGCTGGACTAAATATGATTAATAGCCGTGTGAAAGCTAGTGTGACAGTGATCTTTTACCATTTTTCTATCTCTGTACCCCAGCCTTAACACAGACCGAGCTAAACAAATAAATGTATTAAAGTAATTCACAGGGTGACTCACTAGCGGTCCCCATAGAATAGACGTGAGGGTTACAGCATTCCATTGTGCAGAGCCCAGCAACAATAAAAACCCACGTCACAGTAAGTGCTGCCCCACTGGAAAAAGAAAAAAAAAACTAACTAAAAAATTCTGACGGACTTACGAGACTTAGGTACGAGACTATTGAGGTCACCTAGGGTTTTTCCCGGGTACTCCGGTTTCCTCCCCCTCCTCAGTAATGATAGTGGATGAGGTCAATCTAAAATTTAAAGAAAAAAAATCGATTTCCTTTCCGTCTTCTAATAGCGATTTTTTCACACTTTTCTGCTATCCTATGCACCAACGGGAATCCCCTCATGTGAAACATACTTCCGGTTTCTTTCTCCGTTGTTGTTGCATCAATTTTTATTCATCAGATTAACATAAGTTGTACAATGGGAAGTTTTACAGTGGGCCACCAGTATCGTACCCTCACTTTTTTTTTTTGCTGCAGTTTATTATCCCTTTCTATCGCCAGTGGCGCGCCTATACCCTACCTACCTAACATTATTTGTGAATTTTTGAAAAATATTCGGAGAAACATAACGCCCAGATGGCTCGAACCCACACCTGTCAGGCGCCATTGGTTTCTGGCTTGTGGTCACGGCAAGTTAGTCCCGCCTTAGCCCATTTGGCCACAACGCTCGCCTAACATAGCCAACTACTTCGTGTTTTGTGAAGGTTGCGACGGCGAAGCTATGGAAAACTACAAGAGTCTTCAGGTCCTGTTTCACTTTCTGTCGATGATCGACGCACCTCCGAAGTCGCCACAAATACAGGCCTCTACGATTGTTTTTTGCATACTTTCACTGAGCATGTACATCCTCCACCGTTTTTATACTTATCCCACTCGTTTTCTGGCTCTAACAGTAACAATCGTCGTTTTCGGCAATTTGCCATATTTAAAAGTCACGCATCAAGCTTTGATAAAAGCAAAACAAGCCAGACCGAAACTTGGTTTCATTCTAACCTCGTTTTAATTTATAATGGCGATACCCACGAGTTTTTATGAGAGGTGTCGGAAAGTGATGTGTGTTTGTTCTGTGTGTGAGCGTTGGTGAAAATGTGAACGCGTATGTTGGTGCATATGGACGCGCTTTGAGCCTGACTGAAGAGTTGGGAAAAATTTATTTATTTATTTAATCGTTCTTATATAGCGCTTTTCCAGCTCAAGAGCTGCTCAAGGCGCTGGCCGATACAGGATCTAACTCAAGCCGCCCGAGACGCCCACCCGCAGCCTTTGGGCGCATGGTCTGACGCCCGGACAACTGAGCACAATCCTGGGCAGCCAGGGATGGGGGAGAAGGACCTAGGTGCATGTTGGGTGTGTTCTTGTCACCGGCACTCACCCGTCTAGGACATGAGCGTCAGGATCTTTAAAGTCCGTTATGATGGAATGTATGCACTGAAAAGCGCGTATATAGCATCCAGAATTATTATTATTATTCTTATTATTATTTTTATTATTATTATTATTATTATTATTATTATTATTATTATTATTATTATTATTATTATTATTATTATTATTATTATTCAGTAGATTTTTTTCATGAATGAATTCCTCTGTTTTTGTTTCTATCAAAATAGCAAGGGCTAACCAACACCCTGGAGATCAAAATAGCATCGACCAAAGCCGGTAAAGGACAGTACCCGTAAAAACAATAGACTTATTCCCTAATTGGGAAGCAACTCGTCTCGCAGGAGTGATTTCCTTGAACCGCAGACAAACATGGAGAACTCCTTACGTAGAGTGTACGAGTGTACGAGTTTCAAGCATTTTTGAGAGATCGTCTGGCCAAAGAAAGGATGAACTAGCAGAACTATGTGAGATTGGGAGAGAAATAATTGAGTTTGATCCCAATGGATTATTTGAAGACAGATAGAACATTACTGTTACTGACCGATTGCGATGTCACCTTACCGAACCCTTCTCTCGAAGGCACAGTAATCATTTGTGATATAGCAATCTCCAACCTCCGTTTTGCGGATGACATTGATGGATGGGGTGGAGAGGAACAAGAACTTGAACAGCTGGTACAGAGGCTTGACACCACCTCCAGCCAGCTAGCCTTTGGAATGGAAATAAGTGCAGAGAAGACCAAAATGATGACCAACAATACCCAATGGCATCAACACGGTCATCCAAGTCCAAGGCCAATCCCTCAACACAGTGCATATTTCAAAAATTTAGGAGCCCTTGCATGAGACAATGGGTCCTTACAGGAAGTCCTCTCCAGGATCGCACAAACAACTGCTGCCCTGACAAGGCCCATTTGGAAAGACAGGACCATTAGTCTACACTCAGAGGTAAGGCTGCTGGGCTCCCTTGTCATCTCCATCTTCCTATACGCTTGCGAAACATGGACCCTCACAGCAGATCTACAACGAAGAACACAAAGCATGGAGATGAGGTGCTACAGAAGACTTCTGGGCATTTCCTATACCCAGCACATCACCAATGACGAAGTCCGACAGACCATCACACAAGTCATTGCACAACACGATGACATGCTCACAGTGGTGAAGAAACGGAAACTCCGATGGTGTTGCCACGTCAGCAGAGCATCAGGCCTTGCAATGACCATCCTGCAAGGCTCTGTGCAAGGAGGTAGAAGAAGATGGAGACCGAAAAGGAGGTGGGAGGACAACATTCGAGAATAGATTGGCTTGATACCGAGCGAAGCCATGAGGGTTAATTGCTGAGGACAGAGAAAGATGGAGTACGCTTGTGAAACGATAATCTGTGGTGCTCCAACGACCTACGAGTTACGGAATAGGACATGATAGGATAAGATCTCTCCATGAAGCATGAGCCCCCGTTTCTTTTTTAAATAATTTAAAACAGTTCTTGTATACGGGTTGCTAGGTATGGTCATCAAAAATGCAAAGCAGTGTTAATTTTTGTTGGTGTGAGCCACGAAAGCCCATTTACATTGTTTAATGCAATAACAATGCGAATTTTAGGGTAAATCCGTGTTGGCCAAAAGTAAACATAACCTTCGAATGGGGGGCCTTTTAAATTGCAGCAGCTCGCAAGCCTTCACTGTTCAGCAGGCCTACCATCTCGTTCACAGTGCTACTCAGTTACTGCAGAAAATGGGACTGAATATTATGGAGTTTGGTTGTTGTTGCAAAACCGTATCTTATAATAAATATTATGGCGTTTGCCGTGATTTTCGATAAAACAAAGGTACTCCAAGAGGACGTTGTAACTGAGAGTGGCTATTTTTACAGTTACAGCTACGAGAAGAATGTAGGTTACGTTCGGAAACAGATTGCTCACCGGATTTTGTGTGACAGAGAGCGAGAGAGAGAGAGAGAGAGAGAGAGAGAGAGAGAGAGAGAGAGAGAGAGAGAGAGAGAGAGAGAGAGAGAGAGATTGGACTACTACTAATACACGTTAACAAGTGTTACACGGAGCGGGTTACGGTTAATTAACTGGGTCGTTAAATACTGATATCCTCCAAGGGTCATTGGGTGGATAACTGGAGGGGTAGGGGGGGAAGGGGGGGGGAAGAAGGAGAACAGGAAATAGATAAAGAATACAAAGTGGCGGTGGGGTGGATGAGGGTGGGAGGAGAGGACAAGCTAGTCACGCAAAAAGATTGTAAAAGCCCGGTTTTTTTGTTTCTAAAAATATAGCTTAGTTGACTGAATTTCTATCTTTTATCACGCATCAACCTATAAATACAGATTATCTTGCGTCGATTTTACAAACA
Source organism: Oncomelania hupensis (assembly GCA_036898135.1). Classification (NCBI taxonomy): domain Eukaryota; kingdom Metazoa; phylum Mollusca; class Gastropoda; order Littorinimorpha; family Pomatiopsidae; genus Oncomelania; species Oncomelania hupensis. Next base: position 19,857,052 of record CM072523.1, on the reverse strand, counting down.
AGAAAAAATGTGAAGGAGCAGTAACATAAGAACACAAACAAAACAAAAATATGAATAAATAAATAGATAAATAAGTAAATAATTTGAAAGAAACGCACATACACACATGCACACACACTCACCCAACAACAACGACGACAACAACAACAACAAAAACAACTCCTATTTGTGTATAATTATTATTAAAATATCACTGTGGCATTTCCCTTATCCCGGAAATGTTGTGTTATTTGTGTATTTTATATTTTCACAATAATAATTATTTTTCCTGCTTTGTACGTGACCTATATATCGTCAGAAATAATTAAGAAGTCACGTAGGGAACGCAGTGCCACCAGTCTAGAGTGGCTTTTTCTGAAACGATTCATCTCTTGTGACAGAAAAACAGAATTTTCAATTTCATCAAACCAAGTTTTGTTTTTCTTTTAAGCTTGAGCCAAATGAAACAGTGTTGAGTGTGAGAGCAGCCCAATAAGCCTATACGCAGCTTTAAAAGACATTACTGCCCTTAATAACGTCACTTCGTGAGTTCCCTTCTGATTTTATGCAGTCGTTACGCGTCACACGATACAGCCCGCCGAGAACCAAGTCGCATAAAATAATAATAATAATAATAATAATAATAATAATAATAATAATAATAATAATAATAATAATAATAATAATAATAATAATAATAATAATAATAATAATTATTATTATTATTATTATTATTATTATTATTATTATTATTATTATGAAAAAACGAGGCAATTAATGGGGGCTGAAGGCCAAAGAAGAGAAAACGGCTTGGTGGCGCAGTGGATTATTCGCCGGTTTCCTATGCCGAAGGTCGCAGGTTCGATTCCCGCTAAGGGCGAACGTATGTGGCTTAGGTAACGAGATTATTGAGGTCACCGCGGGTTTTCTCCGGGCACTCCGGTTTCCTCCCTCCCTTCAATAATGGTATTATTAGATGCAGTCCATTGACAAACATAAAAATTCGATTTTATTTCCGTCTTCTAATCGAGATCTTCCTGCCTTTCCACCACACGACGTTTGAGTGAAAGATGTGTGTTTGTTGTGTGTGTGAGAGAGTGAGCTTGCATGTTAGAACAGATTGTCCCCCTTCAAGTCTGATTGATGATTCGGGGGAAACTGCGTATACAGCATCAATTATTTTTATTATTATTATTATTATTATTATTATTATTATTATTATTATTATTATTATTATTATTATTATTATTATTATTATTATTATTATTATTATTGTAGCCGCTACCTTTACGTAATGCTCATGTTATAATGTTGTGTGTTATAGCAATTAACCTTGTAGTTGTTACATACGTTGTCAGCCATGATTAGAGCTACGTCCGACGTTTTTGCATGACAAATGACGGAGTTTTGCCCTTTTCTCTTTTATTCTGGGTTGTCCTTGTCTTTGGTCGTATTCTGGATTGGTCCCTTCCACAGGCGCTTGTATCAGGACAGGAGAGCGCCTATGCCTGTGACGCGTCTCCCTTTAAATAACCAAAGGGAGACGCGTCACTGGCATAGGCGCTCGCGTGTCCTGATACAAGCGCCTGTAGTCTCTTATAGTCTCTACCGTTACTCTTCTGTTCCCTCTGTCCTGTTCTCTTACGTTCCCATAATTTTCTTCTGTTTACTGTTCTGTTGCTATCTCTGTTCTGTTTCGTTCTAGTTGCTCTTCTCCTCTCCTCTACTGTCGTATTTTATTGTTCTCTTCTAGGTCATCATCATCATCATCATCATCATCATCATCATCATCATCATCATCATCATCATCATCATCATCATCATCATCATCATCATCATCATCATCATCATCGTCGTCGTCGTCGTCGTCGTCGACGTTGCCGCCGTCGTCATCATCATCATCATCATGGCTAGAGCTCGACACAACCGACTGTCCGACTGTCCGGGGCAGGTAAAACCGGTTGTCGGACAGGTTGGATCGCTACCCTACCTATCCGACGAAACAGGTATTTTTCAAATGCCAAGCCAGTCGGCGTCAATGATGTTGGCTTCGCTTAAAAACTGACAACAGACCTCTGCGACTTCGCAAGCGACACTGAAACAGTAGTTAATCCAAGGCGTCGCAAAAACTTCACGGAATTGAAGCAGCCTGTCATCAAAAGTCTTTATGACAAGGCTACCAGTGCAGTCCTCCACAACAGCGCCATCGGAAACTGGTTCAGAACAACAATCGGTTTGCGTCAAGGATGCCTACTCTCTCCAACACTCTTCAACATCTTCCTAGAGCGCATCATGTCAGATGCCCTTGCAGACCACGAAGGCACAGTCAGCATAGGTGGGAAGAGCAATTTCCAACCTTCGTTTTGCGGATGACATTGATGGATGGGCTGGAGAGGAACAAGAACTTGAACAGCTGGTACAGAGGATTGACACCACCTCCAGAGCCTATGGAATGAAAATAAGTGCAGAGAAGACCAAAATGATGATCAACAACACCAATGACATCAACACGGACATCAAAGTCCAAGGCCAATCCCTCAACACAGTGCATAGCTTCAAATATTTAGGAGCCATTGTATCAGACAATGGGTCCGGACAGGAAGTCCTCTCCAGGATCGCACAAACAACTGCTGCCCTGGCGAGGTTGAAGCCAAGTTCAAGTTCAAGTTCAAGTTCAAGAATACTTTATTATCTCAACAGAGAAATTATGACATGCAATTGCTGATCGGTATGAAACATTAAAACAATACATACATAGATAAAACAAGTACACAGTAGGCTACATCTGTAGTAAATTTCCAGTATGAAATGACATCTCAAACATCATCACAAACATCAAAATCTTATATACAAAAATATTACTTAGCGCTTATTTAAAAACTCAATAGAATAAATAATAATAATTATATAATATAATTTGGAAAGACAGGACCATCAGTCTACACTCCAATCTTCCTATACGCTTGCGAAACATGGACCCTCACAGCAGAACTACAACGAAGAATACAAAGCATGGAGATGAGGTGCAACAGAAGACTTCTGGGCATTTCCTATACCCAGCACATCACCAACGACGAAGTCCGACAGACCATCACACAAGCCATTGGACAACACGATGACCTGCTCACAGTGGTGAAAAAACGGAAACTCCGATGGTATGGCCACGTCACCAGATCACCAGGTCTTGCAAAGACCACCCTGCAAGGCACAGTGCAAGGAGGTAGAAGAAGTGGGAGACCGAAAAAGAGGTGGGAGGACAACATTTGAGAATGGACTGGTTTGACACTGAGCGAAATAATCAGGGTTGCTGAGGACGGGGAAAGATGGAGTACGCTGGTTAAACGATCATCTATGGTGCCCCTACGACCTCCGAGTTACGGGATAGGATAGGATAGGATGGGAAGCAGCTGTACACAGTCCGCGCCGATACATCATCTTTGATTTGATGCTATCTTAAGCTAAGCCAATGAGAAAATACATCACAACCAGACATGGGAAGACGTTTCTTAGTTACGAAAATAGGGCGCAATCGAACAAAATGGCGCAACACACGTTGTTCGCAATAAATGTCACCTCTTGTAAGCTCACCCATGGAGGAAAAGAAGAGAAAGCAGAAAGTTGTGTATGGTGAAAGAGAGAGAAAGTTTATTTGACTTCGCCATGCAAAAGTGTTTGAATGTGCAATGTACAGCAATACAAATATACTACTCAAAATAATTGAAGGGCCACTCTCATATTTCATTTAGTTTAATTATTTTTTGCTGCTATCAATAATATCGCTTATATTGCTTATTTCAAAACTTATCCTGTACAGTAACATTCAAGAGAATCTTATTCTGACAAGTAATCACATGTGCGAGTTTTGAACTTTCTGCACTGAGTTGAAAAAACAAACCCAATTTTTACAAATAAATGACCCTAATTTACTGTTGTCTTGCTAATAAAGCAACATTTTCAACATTAAAAAGTGATTTGTACGCAAAAGGCTTGCATTTTGTGAGTTCAGTTCAACAATGGGCGCTTTTTTTCTGGGTATAAATGGCAGCGCTTGTGCTGCTTTTCTAACCATGCCCCCAAGACGACGATTGACTGATGCGGATAGAGGCAGAGCTATTGCATGGCTTCAGGAAGGGGTGGGGGTGAGAGAAGTTGGCAGGCGGCTGGGAGTGTCCCACTCCGTTGTTCGAAGGCTGCGGGAGCGCTTTAACAACACTGGAAGCGTCCAAGAACCAAGAAGGTCCGGACGCCCCCGCGTTACCACTGCAAGACAAGACCATTTCATCACCCTGTCAGCTCTGAGGATGAGGTCCGCTACAGCAAACACCATCAGAAGACAGCTTCACGCAGCCAGCAATGATAACGTCAGCGATTAGACAATTCGCAACCGTCTACACGAGGCAAACCTGCGATCAAGACGACCAGCAGTACGGCCTTTGCTCACCCCAGCTCACCGTGCAGCGCGTTTGGCCTGGCGTCATTTGGTGTGGACTAGGCAACATTGGTCAAGGGTGCTCTTTACAGACGAGTCTCGGTTCTCCTTGTCTTTCAACGACCGTCGAGTGAATGTTTGGAGGCGACGGTGCGCGAGCATGACCGCTTTGGTGGTGAATCTGTCATGATGTGGGGTGGCTTCGCATTAAACTTCAGAACACCCCTGCTCCAAATTCATGGCAACTTAAACGGTATTGGCTACATGAATGACGTCCTACAACCTAGGGTTCTCCCAGCTCTGCGGGCCATTGGGGAAGGTGCCATACTACAGGACGATAATGCCAGACCCCACCGAGCGCGTATCGTCAATGACTTCCTGCAGCAATGCACGTCATAAGGATGGATTGGCCGGCTCGATCACCCGATTTGAACCACAGAGAACATCTGTGGGATGTCTTGGGTCGGCAGACACGGGCAAACCTCCCTCCAGGAGTTAACCTTGAAGTTCTGGCCCAAGTTCTCCAGCAAGAGTGGTTGGCCATCCCTGGAAACATCCTCCATAACCTGATACGGTCCATGAGACAACGATGCCAAGACTGCATTGATGCAAACGGTGGCCACACCCGATACTGACTCTATAGATTTTTGGTTTCTAAAGCTTTGATTTTGTAAATGAGGGGTACGTCCAGTTAAATTGAATTTACTCTAGTTTTAAGCGACTGATGTCTCAAATCTTTTTTGTTATTGATGCAGAAATGATTGCAATAAAATATGATGAACTAATAAATTGAATTCGTGTTTCTGATTTAAACAGAGACCCATATGTCCAAGTGGCCCTTGTATTATTTTGAGTAGTATATACTGCAATACAATTCGCCTGAATATCCTACTTGTTTTTCGTCATAGTTGTTGTCGAGCCCTGATCATCGTCGTCGTCATCATCGTCAACAACAACAACAACAACAACAACAACACCAACAACAACATAATTATCGGTAGTATTTAGGACTTTAGTCAACATAGGCTTACAGACAGTAACAACCAACAAGGAAGAAGAAGAAAGAAGAAATACGGAACTATAACGACATAAATCTAATAATTTGCGAGTCGTGAATTGTTTATCTTTGTACAAAGCAAAACCTCTCTCATCTCTCTTCCACACCCCCCTTCCCTTACCAACGCCTAACTTAACTAAGGTATACAGGTAAGCACAGGTGAAAGAATGTTGACAGGCTGGTGCGTCTGCCCTGCAACAATCAATCAATGAGTCACTGGAAAATCTTGTCCCAAAATTAGACTCATGTGGGGGTGGGTTTGAGTGGGATAATGGTTTTATGTGTGGTATGTGTGTGTGTGCGGGTGTGTGTGGGTGTGTGTGTGTGTGTTTTATCTTGTTCGTGTGCGCGCGTCAAGCTGCGGCTATTTAAACTTCGCGTTAGGTCCCGTCTCCTGTACGGCGCTGAGCTACTATATAACATCTCTAATAATCAGCTCCAGCGCCTTGCAGGAGCGGAGTGCGCAATATTGCGGCGATTGCTCTCGCTGCCCTGTTCAGTCCCGCAGCATATGGTATATCAGGTGGCTGGGATCCTACCTATTTGGCATCAGGTTAGGAGAATGGGGGCCCGTTACATCTATAGGGCGGGAAGGGTCCCTAATTCTACTGCCCCCGAGCTGCTTCGCGCTTTCTCAGGCCTCAGGGGCCGTCGTCACCGGCCTGGTATCGGTGAAGTCTTGGACCCCCTTTTGTCAGGCATTCTCGGCAGGCTGCGTACAGTGGAATCTGTACCGGTTGAGTCCGATCCTCCCTGGGTCGCCCCACCATATTCTGTTTTTCTTGATATTGCTGGTCTCACTCGGGACACTCATCTTCCTCTGCTCACACAACTCGCGCGAGAGCGACTCCACTCTCTTTCTGCCCATATTGAAATTTTCACTGACGGTTCTGTTCTTGATGATGGGTCTGCGGGTTGCGGCTTTGCCATACCTGGGGTAGGTGCCTGGTCGTTTGGGGCTCCTCCCGGATCCAGCTCACTGACGGTGGAGCTGCTGGCAATACGGCAGGCCGTGATGGCCATGGCAGATGCGGACCTTCCGCTGGGACTCTCTTTAGCTGTGGCCTCGGATTCCCTTTCGGCGCTGCAGTGTCTCAGCGATGGCTATTCCCACTCACGTCCCAACCTAGTTTCTCAGATACGGGACAGTGCGGAGGCACTGCGCGACTCTGGTGTCACACTTTCTTTTTGTTGGGTCCCGGCCCATGTTGGTATTGGTGGGAACGAGGCGGCGGATCGGGCGGCTGGAGTTGGGTCCGCTGGCGATGCACTCACTTCTCTGCGTGTTCCGCCGTCGGCCTCCGAGGCCGGCGGCGCGGTAGATAGAAGAATCTGGTCAGAATGGTCCAGGGAGCTGGCTCAGTGGTGCTCTGAGCGCTCATACTTTCACATGCCTCCGGTTCGCCGTCCGTCTCCTCTGTTCTGTGGGGCTCCTTGCTCGGTCCGATTGGTGGCCATCCGAGCCCTCGTTGGGCACTGGCGGTCGCGATGGACGACCGCCCGGTGCATTTGTTCAGCTCCCCCGAGCTTTCAACATTGTATTTTCGAGTGTGTCCTTTTAGCCGACCATTTCCAGCAGATACGCAGCATCTGCACCAACCTGAAACAGCCCCTCTCTATGGAGGGATTTCGTGGGGCATTATCTATTAGAGGTGTGGGCCTCCTTTTGGCCACCGCTGAACTTATACTTAGCTCTGAGGCTTCCTCGCTGCTGTAATTGAGTCGCCATGACAAATTTTATATTTTATTGGAACGTCTTAATGGCAAGATAGTTTATCTCTGCGGTTTTATCCTTTATTTTACTACTGATAGCCTAAAGCTGCTAACAGTATGGTCATGATACCGTTGGTTCCCCCTGATTTCCGATGGCCTTCCCCTGAGGGCGACTATGGCCGTGTTGCCTAGCCTAGGGGTGTTGCTATATTAGGGGGATAGCCACAGATGCTGACTTAATTTTATATAACATTTTATGTTGTTAACGGAATAGCCTCCGTTGCTGTACATAGTTTTATCCCTTTTTATTGGTGATAGCTTCACTGCTGGCTAGACTGGCCTCTCTGATAACTTCACTGTTGTACATAGTCTTCTTATTTTTATTATCGATAGCCATGTTGCTTCTGGTACTTTGTTACCATCTGGAGCCCTCCCCCCACCTGTCCGATGGCCTTCCCCTGGAGGCTCACATGGCCAAGATGCCTTGCCATACCAGGGATGTTGCCGAGGCTGGGGGTGATAGCCATGATGCTGTCTTTTATACTTGTAATTTATAACTTATAATTTGTAACTAACTTTATGATTAATGTCTTACCATGGTGTGGTTTTTGCCATCACCATCTAGAGGTTTTTTATTCTATTTTATAATAATGTAATCGATTTATGCCGCTATATATGGCATCATTTTAATACAAGCCGGCCTATGTTGGCTGACTTATTAGTTTTAACTTCATGTATGTCTGTGTCCTCTTAACCTTTTATATCGGCCCTGAAAATTTTAAATTTAATATGACTACCACTAGTTTTAGCTATACTTTTATCAATTTTTATTATGCCAACGTGTCTAGGTTAGCATGTTAGAATTGTTGCCTGTTCCACCCTTCCCGGCCTTCATACTCATCGGCTAGTGATCGGCCGGCTCAACGCATGTGTCGAGCGAGTTCGATCTTATTCCACACCTCCGTGTGCCAGACATCCTGCTTATAGCATAAATTATTATAACCATACCTAGCCGCATAGGCAATGAATTAATACAATTAAAAAACCAGCCGTACAGGCAATGTTCCCTTTTGGATTATGATTTTTGATTTCTTATTTTGTCCCCTATACACACCAGTGTCCGGGGACGTTAATTTATCCAAAAAAAATCGTAATGCTTTTACATTATCGAGAAAACGTATAGAATAGTTATTTTATTTATTTTTTATTTTTATTTATTTTTTTTTTCGCGTCGCAATATATTTTATACTTTATTCCGCCTATAACCTACCCCCATTTAAAGACATCCTAGCTATTAGCGTACACGTCCTTTGTCATTTTAGTATTTTTTTTTCAAGCTTTTAAAATAGCCACGTTGCATAGTTTCTTACCTAACTCCTCTCCTCCCTCTCTACCCTTATTGTGTTGAGCAAATAGTCGCATTCACTTGCGTTTCCTTCACCCCACCCTCAATTTCACTACCACCCCCTCACCACATCACCTCTATAATGTGGAGCATAGTAACTTGTAGTGTAAGTCCTCGCCTCAGTTATTAAATCTCGTGAGATGCGTGCGCATTATACATTCTTGTAGGTATTACTTTTATTTTATATATGTGTTCTTCGCCCCCAACATTTATCCATTAAATTTTGAACATAGTCACTATGTTTTTTTTTTTTTTTTTAATAATCTTTTTTGTTTTTCACAACCCGCCTTCTCTCTCTCTCTCTCTCTCTCTCACATGCATACACACACGCAAGCACACACACACAGACACTTGCACACACACAGAGAGACACGCACATACACACATGCACTTGCACACACACACTTGCACACAAACGCACACCTCCCCTCCCCTCTTTACACACACACACACACACACACACAAACACACACACACACACACACACGTGTGTGTAGAAACGACGTTGCGATGACTGTTGTGATAAAACCAGACATTATCTTGACACACTTTTCATTTTCTTGACATTATTTTGACATTTTCAAAGTTTTGAAGCTATTCCTAACCCTAACCCTAACCCAAACCCTTAACCTAACCCTAATCCTAAAACAGCTCTAACTCAACGGAGAACTATTTTGACGTCAAAATAGTACGGCCTTCCAAAAAAGTCAGAAGAAACCATGTGGAGTTTCATGTGTGTGTCATCAGAACGTCGTTTCTACATGCCCACACACACACACTCCGGGCCACACCATTCTCAACGTACACCTTCTCATGCATCCCACAACCCACACCCCCAAGACGGAAACGAGGAGTCTAGCTCGAGCGGTGCAGTTTTATTATAGACAAGGGGAAATCTGCCTGTTTCGTCATCAACATGTGTTAAGTGCTTTATCTTTAAATGCCTTCTACCACAGTCTCTTTTTTAATACTTTTATTTTCTAGACATTTTTTTTTAAAGGAGACACTGTAAGCGCTGTAGTTTGTAAAAGTGAACTGTATCTTATTTTAGTTTGTGTTTATCACTTATCTTTGGGAATCCAACATCTTCGGACATGAGTATTTTCAATTAATGTCTTGAGACACATAAAGCCTGCAACTTATATATAGGTGATGAATTAAAATATCTGCTAAGAAGTAAAGCAATAATTTTGATTCTGTCACTTGCTACAAAGATATTGTAAGGGGAGATGGGACACTCATTCAAATGTGGTCGATGACATGGATTATCGTTCCTAAATCCGTGATCCCCTTCTTTCAACCCTTTTATACAGTGCAATTCTCCCAAACTACTGATCAGATTATTGTGAAACTTGGTGTTTAGGTGGGAGGCAATGACTTTTATGTGAAAATAAAGTGGGGAAGTTTTGTAACCCTCATTTGAAAATTGTCCCCTCAGAAAATTTTGTTCAATTTATTTTTTCTTCAGACAAGCGATAATTATTTATCAAAGAAATTTACATGTAGTTCAGAATAAAAAAACAACAACAGGCAGAGAACATTCATGCAGCCGAAGTTTATTTATGCATGCAGCTGAGTGGAGTGAGGATGGTTGAATTGGGAAGGGGTGGAGGTGGGGGAGGGGCGAAAATGTTTGATGGAGGCTCTACAGTTGAACCATGTGAATTCTCGGCAAGAAGTTCCTTGCAAACTGCTCTATCGCCACACAAAGAAATGGAGAGAGGGGAGAGAGAGAGAGAGAGAGAGAAAGAGAGAGAGAGAGAGAGAGAGAGAGAGAGAGAGAGAGAGAGAGAGAGAGAGAGAGAGAGAGAGAGAGAGATTGATTGATGATTTAATGATCAAAGGCCATGGGCCTATATCAAGTGGGGTTGGGGGAATTTACAAACCAGTTCACGTGAATGCAGGCTAACAATTTCAACCTATACGCGAGAACGGAATACTTCGAAATCGCGAACCGAGTTTCGGAAACATTCAGTTCATAAGGCTTGGATGGTACCACAGCCAACTGTCACAACATAATTACATGATAACGATTCAAAAAGTACAAATCCTTTTTACGAAATCTTGAAGGCTTTACAAAGGTCGGACCGAGAAAGTCATGCCAAGAAAGCCCTCACGTCGTCTATGATGTAGCGGAGGATGTTATCTGCTTGGCTCTGCTGCTGGTCGTCGCTGATAGGATCACGCCTGGCCACGATTAACTGGATGTTTCTCTCAAGCGGCTTTCTCGTCTCTGGCTTTTTCTTCAGGAAGAAGTGGTACTGACCGTAGATTTTCCCTTCGTTGGTGCCAAACATGAAGACGAGGTCATCAGACTCGCCGATCAGTTGTTCTTTATCTGCTGAAAAATGGGGGACCACTTTGTTGAAGCGAGTGTTTCTGCTGCTGTCTCGGATGTTAGTCTGAAGTGCTGTGTCTGACAACAAGTCCTGTGTCACTTCTCCCAGTGTAGTGTCTGACACAAAAGGCTCGGTGACACGTATCTGATGTGTGGGGACTTCACTGTCACTGATGGTTGATTCGCCGTCTTCATTATACACGTCAGTGTCGGCAACAGTCAGTAACAAATTGTCATTCTCGTTCTCAGTACATTCGAAGTGCACGTGTTCTTGTACAGTGTCACACGCAGGGGTGAGCTCCACTTCTGTAGTTTTTGCAGTACACGCTGTCGGTAGCTGTAGCGGTGTCGATGTCAACTCATTGCATGCTATGGCATCAGATACACACAGTGCACGTGCAAATGCAGAGGATTCTGTAATTAAGTCGACTGTGGATACTTGCAAACCGCTATCTGTGTGATGCGGAGGCCTACAGTCTTCCATGTATGCCATGTTGTTGTCGTTATCGGAAAATGGACTTGCTGAATAAAAAGCACTGTCACTCGCGTTGATTCTTGTTTCTTCGTGATTATTCCATTCTTTCATTCTATGTCTTCTCTCTCCCGCTCTGCGTCTGTCTCTCCTCAACTGACTTGGGCTTTTGCGCTTGTACGTTCCGCAGTAGATGTTGCGGTTGTCGTTGATGGTGTTGCAGTCGTTGCTGTCAGTGGTAATGTTCACGAATCTGAAGATCAGTATGGTGCTACTGTTACTACCAACCAGTCGATAAGATGACAATTTCTTCAAGCTGAGCATTGTATCCAATACTTGCTGTACCTCTGCTGGTAAGCCAGCGGTAGGCATTATACTGTAGGTAGTCCGAGCCTTTTCACCGCACGTCTGTACTCAACTACTGCTAAGCTCTGACTGAGAGAGAGAGAGAGAGAGAGGGAGAGAGAGAGAGAGAGAGAGAGAGAGAGAGAGAGAGAGAGAGAGAGAGAGAGAGAAAACTGAAAGGCACTGAGAAGTAAACACAGATTTTAGTTGTTCACTTCTTGTATTCTACACGTTTGAATTCATTGTGATATAAAGTTCAAAACATATTATTTCATTAATACAATGTCACAAGTCGATTAAACTATACGGACCACAAGACATAACCCCGTGCGTTCAGTTCTTCCACAGTTATCTTCTTCTCCTCCCAGTCTTTCCGCATGCAAAATTATTTCCATACTGCGCACCTGAAACAAAATTACATGGACTACATTACACTGCCCACAGAATGAATGAACACTAAAAAAAAGTTACTAACACAACACAATTTTAAAAACACATACACCCACTGACTGTCCGTCTACATGCATCACGTCTCATATTACAAAACATGTCTGCTCTCGCTTGAAAACTCGACTGAATTGCAATCATGGCAAATCTAAACCGTTGACCATAACTATGCTTAAAAAATGTACCCATTAAACTGCAAATTTGTATGCAATGAAGTTTTGTCTATTCCATTTCAAATTCTTTCCTGAAAAAAATCTCATCAGGTAGATTTGTACTACGTCTGTACAAGTTTAGATCTTATAAACAATCTGTAGCCTGTTTATTCAGGGATTTTACAATAGGCCTGATAAAAAAAATTAACAGTTTAGAGACCATTCAAGAACATAGGAATCGACAACAGGTCTGTAATGCCTAATCGTCAGTTATTAACTGACTTTCTGCTCTGCATGCACTGAATCTCTCGTTCAAGGCACATTCATACACTGTGCTAAAAACCTGGTTATCACTGGATTTTGAACAGAATCCTCAGGATTTAACTTGATTTCTCCAGTCAAAATTAAATCGGGGATTTGTGGCAGTTGTTTTCGCTACAATGTTCCCCGCCCTTGCGCCATTTTGTCTTTTTGGACGCCATGTACAGCAAAATCCGGCTCTATTGAAGCCCGGCTCTATTGAATATTCGGCTCTGTTGAAACTCAAACCAAACTTGTTCTTTGTATGCGTTAAAAAAAAATTAAACAAAGCGGGATCTGTTGAATTTGGCTCTGTTCTGCGCTTTTTTGGAATCTGGGCAATTCTAGAATTGGCCTGCCCATTTTTGGAATTTCAACATTGGTTAGTGTTCGGGTTAGGGTTAGGGTTTGAGTTAGGGTTACGGTTAGGGTTAGGTCCCAAAAACTATTATAGCCCCTTCTATAATACTACTAATTCCAAAAAAGCGCAGATTCCAAAAAAGTGCAGAACAGCTCAATTGAATAATCGGCTCTATTGAAGCTCGGTGCCATACCCCCTGAGATAGTTCCGTCGGTTCCATTGAAGCCAAGGATTCATACGAGAATGCATACGCGAGACCACCGTCAAAACTTAATACGCGTCTTCGTCTTTATTACGTAATTCATTCTGCTAGTGGCGAAAATTCATACAAGAAAATCGTCTATGCCTCCTTAATAATCACTCGTTTGGTAAATTTGACTGCGACATGTCAACAATGTATACTTTATGTGTTGAAATAACATCAGTACAACTTCAAACGTTATGAGCATCTAATCCAATTTAGCAAAGAAGATATTTGTCATGAAATAAACCAGCAGTAGGGAACAACACTATAGTGGTTAAAGCGTCCCTGTAACTTTCAGTCTTTGGGGAGAGAGACGTTTGGAGCCTCTGTTTTCTCTGGTCTAGCTTCATAACAGCGGTGCCCATCTTTCTACCGCTGCTTTACCTTCCCACATTCTAAATGGAGTCCGGTGCCCGTTTACAGCTGGGTGGACCGAGGGGTTTAGTATAATTATCTACTCTCAATAGGCCTAAACACGCCTTTCAGTGAGTGCCGGGGGTTTCAGTATAAATAGTATCCCCACTTTCTGGAAATTTAGTGCTTTAAATTCCCTCTGTCGCTGTCTTCCTCATTTGCTCTTTCCCATTCCTGATCTGTCCTATCACTCTGCTATACTATCTTCTTCTTCGCTAGATCAATGACCTACCTTTTTTCTTGAAAACTCTTCCTGGACAAGACTCCTTGTTTGTGTATGAGGTCTGTTGGATCAGCTTGGGAGTGTTGGACGCTTTCTGCCGGGTGGTCACTAGGGCTTCCTATGATGGTATTATTTAGCACTATAGGCATTTTATATGTATGTGTTTTGTTGATGATTTATAATGATGTTTGTATTCTATTTTGTTTTTGTAATCGGGGGTTCGAGTAGTTGCGGTAAAGCCTCAGCCGTCCCCTGCGTGGGATGTCTTTATTGTAAAGTGACTGGCCGGTGGAGGGCATTCAATTTTCCCACTAGGGTTGTTTCGGCAGATCTTTTATGCGGATTGGGGGTTGTCCGGTCCTGATTTGGCTCGGAAGAGTCCGCTGGACCTAAAGCAACAATCAATCAATCAATCAATTAGGTCAAGATAATTTTTTAAAAAATCCAACGGAGCATCAGAGAAGCACTTTTTTGTTTTGGTTGCTGTTTACTTTGGTAAGCCTATGTGTAGTTTACTGAGTTTGTTTTATTAATTTGGAGATCCAGGAGCATTTCCAATATTCAAAATTGCAAACTAGCCAGTCAAACACAACACCATGAGAAAACCAACAAAAACAAGCCATCGTTAAGTGCGTTAGTAGGGATCATCCTGTTTTTGCTGTTCCCTATGCCGAAGGTCGCGGGTTCTATTCGCGCAAGTGGCGAACTTAAGGGACTTAGCTACCAGACTATTCAAGTCACCGAGTGTTTTTCTCCAGGTACTCCGGTTTTCCTCCTTCCCTTCAGTAATGGAACTGGATACAGCCAATGTAAAAATTTCAAAAATATAAATTCGATTTCCTTTCCGTCTTCTAATAGCGATCTTTCTGCCTTTACGCCACATGTGCACATGTTTGAGTGATAGATGTGCGTTTGTTGTTTGTGTGTGAGAGAGAAAGGGTTAAAAAATGTAAGCGTGTATGCTGGTACAGATTGCCGCGTTTTGAGCCTAATTTGGGGAAAAGCGCGTCTATATCTTTTAGCATTTTTATTATTATTATTTAATTTATTTATTATTTAAAATATTTTTTATTGTATTATTATAAGTGAGAACATGCACTAGGCTACCGGGAAAGTCTTAGTTAAATCTCCATATGTAACACAGACGACCTGAATAAAAAGAGAGAACGACAGATCTATCAGTTGCCAACAAGGCTTTTTTCTTAGATTGCAAAACACCAACTTATTTATACATTTATTATGATAAAAAAAAACTACGGTCATTCAGTTTCCACAACTGTTGGTTTACATTTAGATTAATACTGCTTTTGTTTTAAATACAATTATAATACCAACAATTATATTTTTTTTCTTATTTTATAATTTCTAATTCAATATTGTAAGTCGTTTCATGTTTGTTTCTTCTTTTTTTTTCATGTAAAGCGCTAAGCGCTTTTCTATAAAAAGACAAGAAATAGCTCTATATAAATGTCCATTATTATTCATTATTATTATTATTATTATTATTATTATTATTATTATTATTATTATTATTATTATTATTATTATTATTATTATTCAGACGCATCTATTCATATTAGACAAAGGTTCGCTCACCTCATTAAAAGAGAGAATGACAGATCTATCAGTTTAGAGGAAGGGTGGGCTGGGGGAGGGAGGGAGGGACGGGCAGCTCAGTTGGTAGAGCGGCTTAGTAGTAACCGAAAGGTCCCAGGTTGGAATCCCGGTTTGGCCAACGTGTGACCATATTATTTCCCCCTTACCATGAACTGGTTCGCTTGTGTCAGATTAATGTGATCCTATCCTACCCTATGCCGCAACTCAAAGGTCTTTGGGGCACCACAGATAATCGTTTAACCAGCGTACTCCATCTTTCTCTGTCCTCAGCAACCCTCATGGCTTCGCTCATTGTCAAGCCAGTCCCCATTCTCGAACGTTGTCCTCCCACATATTTTTCTGTCTCATTCTTCTTCTGTCTCCTTGCACAGTGCCTTGCAGGAAGGTCTTTGCAAGGCCCGATGCTCTGGTGACGTGGCCACATCATCGGAATTTCCGTTTCTTCACCACTGTGTTGTCCAATGGCTTGAGTGATGGTCTGTCGGACTTCGTCGTTGGTGATGTGCTGGGTGTAGGAAATGCCCAGAAGTCTTCGGTAGCATCTCAAATTCGTAGTTGTAGATCTGCTGTGAGGGTCCATGTTTCGCAAGCGTATAGGAAGATGGAACTGACAATGGAGCTCAACAGCCTTACCTTGGAGTGTAGACTGATGGTCCTGTCTTTCCAAATGGGCTTCAACCTTGTCAGGGCAGCATTTGGTTGTTCGATCCTGAGAGGACTTCCTGTCGGGACCCATTGTCTGATACAATGGCTCCTAAATATTTGAAGCTATGCACTATGTTTAGTGTGTTTAAGGATTAGCCTTGAACTTTGATGTACGTGCTGATGCCATTGGTGTTGTTGGCCATCATTTTGGTCTTCTCTGCACTTATTTTCATTCCAAAGGCTCTGGAAATGGTGTCAGGCCTCTGTACCATCTATTCTTGTTCCTCTCCAGCCAATCCATCAATGTTATCCGCAAAACGGAGGTTGGAGATTGCTCTACCCCCTATGCTAACTGTGGCTTTGCGATCTGAAAGGGCATCTGGCACGATGAGCTCTAGGAAGATGTTGAAGAGTGTTGGAGAAAGTAGGCATTCTTGACGCTCACCGATTATTATTCTGAACCAGTTTCCGACGGCGCTGTTGTGGAGGACTGCACTGGTAGGTAGCCTTGTCATATAGGCTTTTGATGACTTCAATAATATTAGGATTGATGTTGTACACTCTCGTGGTTGCCCACAGAGCTGCATGCCAGACTCGGTCAAACGCTTTCTTGAAGTCTTCAAATGATATAGATGTTGGTGCTTTAGGTATTTCTCGCAGATTATTCTGAGATTGAAAAAAAAATCTGTTCAGTGGTACTTCGCTTTGCCATGAATCCTGCTTGTTCTTCAGCTATGATTTGTTCAGCTTGGGGTTTCAACCTGTTGAATATTATTTACAGGAGGACTTTTCTGGGATAGCTGATGAGGCGGATGGTGCAGTAATTTTCCCACTCCTGAAGATTACCCTTTTTAAGAAGAGTGATGACAAGCGACTGGGTCCATGGTGTAGGCCACTCCCCACTCTGCCACATCTTCTTAACATATAATGGCGAGGACGTCATTCATCGCTTTTTTCCTGCTTGAAGCAATTCTTGGGGTACTGTATGCTGTCCATTCCCGCTGACTTCTACTTATTCAGCGATTGCACTGCTGCCTCAACTTTTTATCGGAGAATTGGGAGGATTTATTCTTCTTCTCTGTTCTGGGGACATGCTAGAACTGATGGGTCTCCGTTTGGTGTGTAGTTGTAAAGGTCAGAACAGTACTCTGTCCATCTATCTAAGACTTCTTGTTCTTCTGTAAGGCATATGCCAGACTTGCTTTGGATCGTGAAGAGCTTGGGCTGTTTAACGCTTGTCAGCCGCTTCACAGTCTGGTAGGCCTTCTTGCTGTTGTTCTTGTTCAGACTGTTCTCTATTTCCTGGCATTGCTCTTCTATCCAGTTCTCCTTTTCTGTGCGCATGGCTTTTCGGATGTCATTGTTGATTGTTCGGTAGGTATCAGCTCCCTGTGAGGTGCTCTCTTTCTTTTTCATCTCCCTTCGTTTGTCAAACTGATCCAAAAGTTCAGGTGTAATCACTGTTTCGTATTTGGGCGGTGCTTGTTAAGGACCTCAGTGGCGGCATCTGTCACAGTTGCGTTGAAGTTGGTGGACATGGTGTTGACATCTACTTCATCAGCTCCCAAAATGAGCAGTGGTGCAAATTTCCCTCCATTTGGGAATTGGAATATTTCTGCCATTCCGCGGTCTTGCAGTTTGTCCAGGTCGAACTTCAGTCTAGTGCACTTTGCTGTGTTTATTCTCTTCAATTGGATCCGGAAAGACTTCATCACGTGATCGTGGTCACTTCCATTGTCTCTTCCTGGAAAAGTGCGTGTCCTGCTAATGTTGATGCTTGATCTGAAGCGTTTCTTGACCATGGTGTAGTCAATCTGGTTGTGATGCTTCCCGCCGTTACTGTGCCAAGTCCATCGTCTGGATTTTTTGTGGAGACCAAACATATTTGCCAGTATTCGATTGTTGGATCTGGCAAACTCCAAGAGTCTCAGACCTCTTTCATTTGTCTCGTTGCAGCGGGGTCCACATGTGACTCCATAGTTGTGGTACGCATCTTGGTCAACCTTGGCATTCCAGTCGCCTTGCACTATGACTATGTCTTTCTTCGGCACTTGCTCAATGACAGCCTGCAGATGTTCATAGAAATCCTCGACTTCGCTGTCGTCAGTCTGATGTTGGGGCTTAGGCCTGGTTTATGGGATATTGAAAGGGGTGGCTCTCAGACGGGTGGTAATGAGTCTACTGGAGACTGGGCGGCAACCCATGACTGTGGCTAGGATGTCTTTGTGGACCAGGAATCCAACGCCGTGTTCGTGCCTGTCATCTCTCCCGCTGAAATACAGCTTGTGGCCTTCGTCGGTCGTTGTTTCACATAGGTCTTTCAAATGCAGTTTTCTGATACATAAAATATTCCATCAATAGTGTCCAGCTCTTGGGTCCAGTTCTTCTTATTTTCCCTCCGCAGTTATGGTCCTGACATTCCAGGTTCATAGGACGACGTTGTATCTAGTGCGGATCTTGCTAAGGTGTCCATCAGTAACACATTTATCACCTCCGTCCTGGTGGCCAACGGAAGGCGCGGTCCTTGATGACCCGGGCGACGACCGATCCAGTATGGAATGGGTGGTTCTTTTCATCATTCTTTGGGCAAGAAAGACCTGGCGGGGTCAATCCTCTCCAGGCTGTTGGCCACAGCCGAAATCCACGAGTACAGTGTGGCTCGTCCTGGCCCCGAGCACATGATCGTTGAACATACACGAGGTTCCTCTTTCCTGGCCGGGGACTTCTGTGTAGAAGACTTTCGCCCAGTGATGCCATGCCAACATCATCCCTGTTAATCGCCTTTTACGACACGGAAAACGTTGGGTCTATTCTATTCAGTGCCCGAACCTAAAGGGCTGATAATGTGATCAGTAGTCGCCTATACGCTCCGGTGTCGTGCGACTATAATCTACAATTAACCTATCATTTGCAAACGAGACTTATTTCTTAAGAGAGCAAAACACCAACTGATGATATGACATATTTCATTTTTTAATACCGCGTGACCCAAGTTCACTCGAATACCTTAGCAAATGTATTAGATCATTACACACACTCACACACACACATGTCAACACACTGTGTTAAACATATATGTCTTACTCATTGCCCTTCTGTGCTTGTGTGTCTTTAAGCTCGCTCGTGAGGGGCTTGGTCATGGCATTGGAGGTTCAAGGATTGTGTATAAAATAGAAGGGTCAGGCTGGAGAAGTGCTGGTGGCCATCGCGTTGTTGTTGTTGCTGACTGTGGCTTGTGTTTTCGCTGACAGATACATTTGCAGGTCAGTGGACTCTTGCCATTTTAACACGTCCTGCCAAGCTCCAGTACGGCGCACCGCTGTAGTTATGTGGATGTGGTGGGGAGTGACTTATTAACATGCACAAAACACAATAGCTTGTTTTGTCTTCTTCTTTTTTTTTTTTACTTTTTTTTTTAAATCCTTGTTGTAGATGCATGTTTATTGTTATCGTCTTAGTTCTAGTTCAGTTTTCATTTCCATCTTCCCTCACCCCCACCCTCCCCCCCCCATAACCCCCATTCTCATTTGCTTTTTAAAATGTTAGTTTAAGTATAAAACAGGATCTAAGTCCTCTACGCTTGGTAGTGCAGTGATATGTTGAGGATGGCTTCTTGTAAGCTTAACAGGTAGAAAACACCGTAGCTTGTGTGTTCAACATTGCTTGTTTGTAGACCAGTTCATTTTTGTAACTTCTCATCTTGGTTTTATTAAGTTTAACAAAAAAAAATGTTTTCGTCAAAGAGCTAGAGGGGGATATGTGCATCTGGACTCTAGTCATAATCTACCCAGGCCTGTGTGTGTGTGGTGGGTAGGGTGCGCGGGTGTTTGTTTGTGGGCATGCTTGTTTGTATGTGTGTGTGTGTGTGTGTGTGTGTGTGTGTGAGAGAGAGAGAGAGAGAGAGAGAGAGAGAGAGAGCATGCGCTCCTACGCATGCTTGAGAATTTTTTTAAAAAAATATTTAAAATAAAAATGAAGTCACTAAGTGTATTTTTTAAAGTCAGCTGTGTTTAGGCAATAATAATTTGTATCTTTTCTCTTTGATTATAAACATTTATAGGCTATCGAAATGATTTTAGACCTAAACTAAAGAAGTTTAAGAACAACGTTGTAATAATTACATCACGCTGTCCCACCTCGCCCCCCCCCCCCCCCCGAAATTACATGAAATAGTGTAAAATATCAGATATTTCCTTCACATTGTAGGCTTTTTCTGCTACAGTAATTATAATGTCATCAACATAATAGAATATTTTCGATGATGATGATGATGGTTATGATGTTGCTGCTGCTAATAATGATTATGGCGACGACGACGATGATGATGTTGTTGATGATGATGATGATGTTGTTGATGATGATGATGATGTTGTTGATGATGATGACGATGACTTTATAAGGTACACAAAATTTACGCTGATAACATAACAGTTAATGGGGCACTAAAAGAGGCAAACAAATATTTAAAAAAATCACAACCTAAACAAATTAGAGATAACCTGAGTTCTAATGCAGGTTTCAGCTCGGAATGTTCTCGCACTTTTGAACTGTAGGAGTTGTTTGTCTGAGGTTTAAATCCATATTGCGAAAGTTGTTTATGTCAATTCACGCTGGGAGTTAACTATTTGCTGATATAGTCAAACATTTTTAGGGTCCAATATTTGTGAAATTTGAATCTAAAGGTTGTTCGCGAGCGTTCTAGTTCTAAACATCGTCTACTATAAGCAGTAAGTAATATCTCTCTTGTACTAGCCTACAGGCACAGGCGCACACAAACAAACCCAGCGGAGCGTGACCAACAAGCCTCGATGCGTTGTTTTTGGGTTAGCCAAGAGGAAATAACAACGAGTATTAAATAAATATATAAATAAATATGTGCCTGTGGACTGAAGTGGCGCATTAACCCAGAAAAATTGACCCACAAAATCCTTGCCGAGGGTCCATTTTTCTTAATTAATTACGAAACCCTGTGACGTAATCATGGCACCACCACCACCACTACTCCTACACCCACAATACCTCCCCCCCCCTCCTCTCCGTATTCCCCTTTCCCTTCAAAAAAAGGAAGTTATTTACACTCCCAACGGGGAGCTTTCACTTCAATAATGTTGATAAAATAAACCTTTCTATGATCATACTATCTAGTGTAACAGTGTGAAAAAAAACAACCTGAGACCTCACACTCACTTAGGCCAAAACAAAAATGTATGTTTACGGTATCCCGACCGCCCCTAACTTTTCTGGCCAGACACTAAACTCTTTCGGGATCGTCAGGAAAAAAAAAATTGTACGAAGCCCAAAAAAATCGCACCCAAGGTGGAAAAGTTTTAGTTTTTTTTAAATTAAAAAAGTGCCGACCTACCGACTTTTTTTTTCTCCTATGTTACCGTAAACTTTTTTTTCCCCCTTAAAATATATGACTTACGTCGAAGTGAGGTACGTGTGATGTCCACATATGTAACATAATTATTTGGTAGGAATGTTGTGCAGTTTTGACATTAAAGCTATGATACTTGTAAACTAGTGTGAGTGATTTAAATTGTACATTTCACTGTGTGTTTTAGTTATGTGGGCGTGGGAAGGAGAGTGTGTTGGATGTGGGGAGGGGGAGCGGGGGGCATGTGATGCCCATATATTTAGTAGGAGGAATGTTTAGTTGCTTTCGTTTATTTATGACAATGGTAAATTAGTGTGAGTTGACTTCGCATTCAATTATCATCATAGGAGTGTGAAATTACGTCCCTGTTCACCCCCCTCCCGCACCCCCCCAAAAAAATTAAAATACATACATTAATACTCCTGTTTGTATAGGAATGAGGTCAATAACATTTTTATCTTGACTATTCGTCATGGTTGTATCCTACCTGTGAAGAGTACAGTGCTTCGAGTTGTTCAACAAAAATCATTTGTTAAGTTACCGCTAGCTCTTGGTACGTTTTACTGACATGGAATTGCGCACTGTACAACTTAGAGTTAGCACTGGATTGGAGCGAAAGGTAATCATTTGTCCTAGACCAATCGTCAAACTAAGAATTATTTATAATAATAATAATAATAATAATAATTACTGTATTTATAATGCGCTTATCTTATAATAATTATAACTCTAAGCGCGCACTCACAACTCACGCACGCATGTGCACGCTTTAGACAATGACACATGTAACAATTACGCAAAAAATACATTCACTCAAATATACTCATACCACAAACAGACCAGACACTATATGTAAGAGACAGCTGGCGATGGGGTGCGTAGTGAGGTCATAGTGTTAGAACTGCTTGAAAAGGTAAGTTTTGAGGGCAGACTGGAAGGAGGTGGGAGAGGGTTTCTGACGGAGAGAGAGTGGAAGAGTATTCCAGATGGATGGGCCGTAGACAGAGAAGGAGCGGGACCCGAACGTGCTGAGTTTGGAGCGAGGAATGCGGAGGCGGAGAGGGTCGGAGGCAGAGCGAAGAGAGCGAGAGGGAATGTATGGGTGAAGTAAGTCAGAGAGATAGAGAGGAGCGGAGTTGTTGAGGGACTTGTAGCAGAGAGACAAGGTCTTGTATTGAATGCGTTGGGAGATGGGAAGCCAGTGTAGGGCTTTGAGCAAGGGAGTGACGTGGTCAGATTTCTTCTTTCTGAGGACGAGGCGGGCAGTATTGTTTTGAACGCGTTGGAGAGGGAGAGTGGTGGAGCGGGGAAGGCCGGAAAGAAGGTAGTTGCAATAGTCGATGCGAGACAGGATGAGGGAGACAGCGAGTTTGGTGGCAGCTTCAGTGGTGAGGTATTTTCTGATCTGACTGATTCGACGGAGGAATTATTTCGCATGTAGAGAGTGTTTTCTCCACAACAAAAACAACAAAAAACAACAACGACAACATAACCCAGAAAATAAGAATGACTTGCATTTTGCGATTGTTTTGTCAGAAAAAGAGGATTTTTTTAAATTTTGGGAGTATTCTGCAAAGGAAAAAAAGTATAATAATATTAATTTGTATTTTAGATTTGTTTGGGAGAATCTTTTTTTGTTTTTTTGTTTTCGAAGTATTTTGCAACAGGAAGGATAGTAATAATTGGTGTTTTGCAAAAAACAAACAAGAAAGCATAATAATAATAATTGTATTTCTGAAGTGATTGGCCAGAATGAGAGTTTTTTCCTTAAATTTTTGAAATATTTTTTCATTTTGGGAGTGATTTGCAAAAAAATCCCAAAATTATTAATACCAATTTTTTTTATTTTGAAAGTGTTTTGCCAAAATAACAATATTTTGTTTTATTTTCGAAGTGTTTTAAGAAACACATAATAAGGCAAAATAATAATTGTTGGGAGTGTTTTGCCATAAATAAGATGTTTTTTTCATTTGGGGAGTGTTTTGCTAAAGAAACTGCAAAATATTAATTATTTGCATTTTTAAGTGGGTTTTGCTGTTAAATAATTCTAATTCTAATGATTTATCATGAGCTGTTTACTGTTACAGTTCATCATTAATTAGTCTGTCCTCTTTTAGATTAGGGCAGTTTTATTTAGCCTATTATAAGGACTGTGTGTGTTGCATAGTGCTGTTTATTTAAGGATCCGGTTATTAATCGTTCATTCTAGAACAGTTGAATTTAGCATATGTAATAAGTATTAGGAATACTTATACTTGCTATCTAAATTACGCCAGCTCTGTTAAGAGTAGACTCGGGTTATTAATCGTCAGTTCTAAACCAGTTGCGTATATAGTTAGTATATATTTACTATATTGTTTCTTTTACATGTTAAGCCAGGTCTGTTTAGACTAGAATAATGTGTTTGTTTGAGTACAATGCACTTTGTTTATTGTGTCTCTGTAATTAATCGTGAAATGTCCTCTTCAATTGAGTTCAATATTTTATTTTTACCTGTGGTTACTATGCTGTGATTGCAAACAACAAAGAAAAATGAAACTGAATTTGAAAAAAAAATTAATACATAAATAATAAATACATGACTACCACTACTACTACTACAACTACTACTACTACTACTACTACTACTACTACTAACTACTACTAAAACTACTACTACTACTATTGCTACTACTAACTAAAAAATTAATAATAAAATTAAAAAGAAATATATATATAAAGTCAAAAACATAATAATAATAATAATAATAATAATAATAATAATAATAATAATAATAATAATAATAATAATAATAATAATTAATAATAATAATAATAATAATAATTTTAATAATAATAATAATAATAATAATAATAATAATAATAATAATAATAATAATAATAATAATAATAATAATAATAATAATAATAATAATAATAATAAAAATAATTATATTAAAAATAAAATTAACAATGACATTCTAACGTTCTTTAAAATGATAACGTATGATAGTTTTCATAACGACACCAGCCATTGCATGTGTACTATAGAAATAACCTTTAAGGTCATCTTGACCGTAAAATGTCCAAACCTACTTAAGGATTTTAATTAATATGCTCCCTACATTTACTGGTGGCTACGCAAGGATAAGACAGTCAAATATCTTGAATATTGAAGCTTTGGGTTTTTTCGTGTTCTTGTAGAGTTTTTATCCAGGACCCTAAGCATCTCTAGAGCTGGGAAAGGCGCGATATAAGCACAAATAAAGTACTATAAAATAATATTTAAACAAAAATCAAATAAAATACAAGCTGCTGACTGAGCGATGGCAAACCAAAGATGTTTATATTAACGTTCAGTTGTTTGACGACCACAAAGTGGACGCTACTTTGGCGCCTTGAGTTAGATTCTGTATCGGCCAGCGCCTTGTGTAACTCATGCGCTGGAAAAGCGCGATATAAGAACGATTATATCCTATCCTATCCTATCCTATCCTGTCCCATAACCCGAAGGTCGTAGGGGCACCACAGATGATCGCTTAACCAGCATACTCCATCTTTCTCTGTCCTCAGCAGCCCTCATGGCTTCGCTCAGTGTCAAACCAGTCCATTCTCGAATGTTGTCCTCCCACCTCTTTTTCGGTCTCCCCCTTCTTCTACCTCCTTGCACTGTGCCTTGCAGAATGGTCTTTGCAAGGCCTGATGATCTGGTGACGTGGCCATACCATCGGAGTTTCCGTTTCTTCACCACTGTGAGCAGGTCATCGTGTTGTCCAATGGCTTGTGTGATGGTCTGTCGGACTTCAACGTTGGTGATGTGTTGGGTATAGGAAATGCACAGAAGTCTTCTGTAGCACCTCATCTCCATGCTTTGTATTCTTCGTTGGAGATCTGCTGTGAGGGTCCATGCTTCGCAAGCATATAGGAAGATGGAGATGACCAGAGAGCGCAGCAGTCTTACTTTGGAATGTAGACTGATGGTTCTGTCTTTCCAAATGGGCTTCAACCTTGTCAGGGCAGCAGTTGTTTGTGCGATCCTGGAGAGGACTTCCTGTCGAGACCCATTGTCTGACACAATGGCTCCTAAATATTTGAAGCTGTGCACTGTGTTGAGGGATTGGCCTTGTACTTTGATGTCCGTGTTGATGCCATTGGTGTTGTTGGTCATCATTTTGGTCTTCTCTGCACTTATTTAAGAACGATTATATAAAATAAAATAAAAATAAAAGGCTGCCTGTCTCTGACGAAGACCGCTGTATAGAAATAAGTTTAATATACAAAGGACTAGGGACTGCCTTTGTGAATCACGTCATTCTGCCTTGAGCAGTTCTTGATCTGGAAAAGCACTTTAGAAGAATAATTAATTAAACAGAAAGGACTAGGCCCCAGTGCTTTGGAACAACCAAGTTGGTCTCCCTTGACATTCTCTTCTTATAATTCTGCGTTTGTTTCCTACTGCAGGGCAACGAAGAAAACATTGGGGATGGACGCGAAACATTGGATGATGATCTTTCTGCTATCTTTCGCTTTTCATGCAGGTACGCCATCTTCTTTGATATTTTGGACTCGAAAACGTTGTATTTATTTATTAGTTTTTCATTTATTTATTTATTCTTTTGCTTGTTTGTTTTGAAATGTGATTTTGATTTATTTATTTATGTATTTATTGATTTTACAGCCTAATAACTAATAGTCTTTGATTTCGCTGTTGTGTCAAATTCACTGTTGGGCACATTCTTACAATGGATGTGTACGTCAGGAATGTTTCACCGGAATAGGCAAAGAAACAGTTCTATTCGAATCGCGTGCAAAAAATAAACTTAAAGGGAAACTCAAGATGATGTCGTACATTATAGAACGCATTATGTAATGGCGGCTGGACAGGCAAAGTTATGTACAATACATAATGCGCAAATATTGGTGACGTAAAGCACATAATACGCACATACTGATGACGTGGAGCAAATAGTACGCACCCACTGGTGAAGTGGTGTACATATTACGTACATACTGGTGACGTGGAGCACATAGTACGCACATACTGGTGACATAATGCATATGCATACAGAACATATGTATTGATGATATAGTATTCACAAACTGATGACGAAAATCCAAAATAACGCATATATTGGTGACGTAGATCACATACGCGACACGTGATGGTGACGTAGTACAGAATGCGTGCCCTGACACGTTGTTTTCTTTTCTTTTTTTTTCTTTTTTTTTTGTGCTGTTAACATTCAGACGGTCTACACTTGTCCAGAGCCGGCAGTGACCAGGGCCATGGGACTCACCATCACACCACCTATTATCCGTCTCCTGCCCACCACCATCCGCCCTAGACAGGTCCGTCTTCGGCAGCGGCGGCGGCGTCTTCATCGCTTGCCCGTGGCGGAATCTTCAGAGGAAGAGGAAGGCATGCCGGTTGGCCAGGGCCAGAGAGCAGGAGGAACAGGTCTGCCGCTGCGGCGTCCTTACATCCTCGCGCGACGCCCGTACCTCGCTGTACGACGTCAGATGATGCTGGAAAGGAACCGTAACAGCTCGCAAGAGACGGAGTACGAAACCTCGCAGGAGGAACAAGGTTCAAAAGTAAATCAACCAATGCGACCACATACACACGCAAAAAGTCCAAAGGATTATCCACAAGAAGGTATCTCGGAAGAAGAAGGGAAGTGGGCAGAATATTCGGACGAAGAAGAATACCACGAAGAAGGCTACCGAGAAGGGAAAACAAGAGGTTCGTATGGAGAAGACTATCACGAAGAGGGAATCCCAGCAGAGTACCAAAGACCAGGAGGGCAGTCAGAAAATGAGGAAGGAATGATTCATGAATATTATTATGAAGAGGAACACGTGGAAGAGGAGTACAAGGCCTATTATTATGAAGAGGAGATCGAAACAGAGGAGGAGCCCTCAGTGACGGGGGAACAAAACCCGCAAAGCGGAAGCTCCCTCAGTCAGCTGACAGAAGAGAAAACAAACAACCACTTCCGACAGCGCACAGAGTTCACGCTGTCGCCAGCCAATGAAATCAAAGATCAACAAAAGAGCATCAATGACGTCACCAATGAGGCCAGTGGTGCTAGGTTTGCTGGTCCTGCTTTACCAACCCAACAATTATCTAATTTACCAAATGGGCAGCTACCTAGTTTGCCAAACGGACAGTTATCTTCATTACCAAGCGGACAATTGCCTTCGTTACCAACCGGGCAATTACCACCGTTACCAAACGGGCAATTACCACCATTACCAACCGGGCAATTACCGCCCTTACCAACCGGGCAATTACCGCCGTTAGCAGGCGGAGGATTGCCGCCCTTACCAAGAGGACAGTTACCGCCCTTACCAGGCGGAGGGTTACCGAATTTACCAAGCGGACAGTTACCATCATTATCTGGTAGACAATTACCTCCGTTACCAGGTGGACAGTTACCATCATTATCTGGTAGACAATTACCTCCGTTACCAGGTGGACAGTTACCATCATTATCTGGTAGACAATTACCCCCGTTACCAGGTGGACAGTTACCATCATTAGCAGACAATGATGACACGCAGCAACAAAACACGAAAGATTTGAATAATCTTATTCCTCGGTTGCAAACTGAACAAACAGAAACACTGACAGACACTGACCACACTGTCAGTCAACAGAGAGGATTCAATGATCAATCCTCGGGATCACTTGGATTGCCAGCTGGTCAGTTACCTCCATTACTAAACGGACAATTACCCGGATTGCCAACAGGTCAATTATCCCCATTACCAATTGGTCAGTTGCCTCAATTGCCAACCGGTCAATTGCCGCCATTACCAAGTGGCCAACTACCCCCATTACCAAATAACCAATTACCACCATTTCCAAATGGCCAATTGCTCTCATTACCAAATAGTCAATTGCCTCCATTACCAAATGGCCAATTACCCCTGTTACCAAATGGCCAATTACCCCCATTACCAAATGACCAATTTCCTCCATTTCCTAATGGCCAATTACTTCCATTACCAAACGGACGATTACCCGGATTGCCAGCCGGTCAGTTACCCAGTTTGCCAACTGGTGAGTTACCCCCATTACCAATTGGCCAACTGCCGACCGGCCAATTGTCTCCATTACCAAATAGCCAATTGCCTCCATTATCGAATGGCCAATTGCCACTATTACCAACCGGTCAATTGCCTAGACTACCAAATGGCCAATTGCCTCCATTACCAAACGAACAGTTATCCGGACTGCCAACCGGTCAATTACCCGGATTGCCAACTGGTGAGTTACTTCCATTACCAAATGGCCAGTTACCTCAAATTCCGAACGGCCAATTGCCTTCATTACCAAATAGCCAATTGCCTCCATTACCTCATGGCCAATTTCCTCTATTACCAAATGGCCAATTGCCTCCATTACCAAATAGCCCATTGCCTCCATTAACAACCGGTAATTTACCTGGATTATCAATCGGGCAATTACCTGGATTGCCAAACGGTCAGTTATTCGGATTGCCAAACGGTCAATTACCTGGATGGCCAACAGGTCAGTTGCCCGGATTAGCGAGCGGACAGTTATCAAGAACACAAAACAGACAAACGTCTGGATTAATAAATGGGATAAGTAAGAAAAACGATGACGACGATGATGACGACCAACGGATGAGAGAAATGTTAAACCAAGCTTTCAACAGCAACTTCAGCCAAGGCACTATTGGACAGAACCCTAATGGCACTCAGAACAAAGACCGGTTAAATATTCCCAATGGCGGTTTCCCTACTCTTCCTGGCCTTCATACACTACCTGGACTTTCCACTCCAGTGCCTGTGTCACCAGTCACCACTATCCCTGTTCTCGTGTCACCTATGCCGTCCAATATCAATGACGCAGTTAGTCAGCAACTACCCATATCTCTTGGCTTACCAGGATTGACAGACAGTGTGAACACGGACACTCAGATCCCAGCCATTTCTACTGGACAAGTACCATCCACCCTACCACCTCTAAAGGGTGGTTCGATGCCAGGTTTAAATGATCTGCAAAATACCTTACCAAGCTTGCCAGGTTTATTGGGTACTGGAGATGCATTGCCACCCCTATCTGGAGCTGGGATGGGCGGCAGTGCTGTAAATGGTTTCAGTCTACCCGGACTGTCACTACCTGCCACGGAAGCGAAAGATTCGTCAATTGGGGTACGCGAAGAGGAT